>OU015749.1:12762043-12822982 GCA_907169655.1 Acomys percivali
TTCTTTCTTTCTTTCTTTCTTTCTTTCTTTCTTTCTTTCTTTCTTTCTTTCATAGAATGCTGGGCATAAACCCAGGACTTTACTCATGCTAGACAGGAGTTCTGCCTCTGAGCTAATTTCTAACTCTTGTGTTGCCCATGGTATGAAGTTACCTATGAGAGGTAGAATCACAGAAGGAACATTTAGAGACCAACTTTTCATTTATACTAATCAAGCAAGCATTCCGAACGCTGATTCACTTCTCCTATATTGCCTCTGAAATATGACGGACACACCTGCTGGTGAGGGCTTTGGATATGGCAATGTCACCATCGCCACCACAGATTGAGTTGGCACCATTCTAGTCCAAAGCAAGTTTGGTTTGGTCTGTGCCCTCATATTATGAGGAACTGTGGTGTCCATTGGGCGTTTTCAAATATTGAAGATAGGTGTTCCCTAATATTCCTTTTGAGGATATCTATAACTGGCTTTAGCCGTAAGACCTAACTCTGGAAGTCGCCTATTCGTGGCAACGACAGAGGAACTCTGTAAGGTGATATGTTGTCTCTAGTGCAGAAGTATACCACGAAAACCCTTATGTCTGTCAGTGAGCCTTGCTGTCATGTTCTTTATAGAAAACACCATTATGTAGCTGTACGTGCACACACACCACTGTGTGTGCCTGTACATGCTTTTGCACGTGTAGGGCCGCTGTGCAGGCAGGGGCATGTTCATATGTGTGCAGCTGATCTCAGCTGTCAATCTTATTTTGCTTTTGTTTGTTTGTTTGTTTTTGCTTTTGTTTTTTGACAGGATCCCTCATTGGCCTAGACCTCACCAACTTTGAGCCCAAGGGACCTGCACGTCTTTGCGCCCACAGCACTGGGATTACCACCATTGTGATGGACTTCTTCCCCCTGTGGGTTCTTGGGATCACACTGAGACCCGTCTCCTTGCTAGGCAAGGTCTTTACTGACTGAGCTGCCTTCCTAGCCTTACACACTATTTTTATGTTCAGTCCAGAGGCAGTCGATGAACTTGTGTCAGAACTCTGCTATTTTCTCAAACCGTGTGCTGATTTATGCACCCACAGCCCCATGCAGCTCTCTTAGAAAGATTATTTACAGCCTGTAAGCTCTAAACAATGAACAGCCAACACCACCTGTAATTGCTTTGCTCTATAAATGCCCGAGTGTAAAAAGGCCCCGAAAAACCTCATTAAGAGACTCTCCCATGCATCTGAGATGCCTAGTGCCAGTGACTCGGAGAGGTGGGGCTTGCTGGAGACAGTATGCATGAAACAAGAGTTTGCTGAGCAAAGCCATCGTGGTGACATTGTTCACCCTCCTCTGAGAGCAAACACTTGGCTTTACTAGCTAAGAGTGCAGTTAAGTGTTTGTTACAGGCCATTCTTACCTGAAGTAACAAGCCTCCTGCCTAGCAATCACCTGCCAGCTCCTGAGTGTTGTTGATGAGGCCAGACAGGGTGGCATTCCTTCAGCTTCCATGCCGCAAAGGCTGGTCACAGGGATCTCTTTAAGTTCCAAGCCAGCCTAGCTGACAGAGTGAGTTCTAGGCCAGCCAGAGCTCTACATAGTGAAAGTCTGTCTCAAGAGAGAGAAACAAAGCTGTTTTTCCTCTCTGATTGTTTTGAAGCCGGCAGAGTAAAAGAAGGAAATACTAAAGAAAGCAGAAGAAAATGGAGGCTAATGCTTCCGCAAATGATTTGCTTAATTTTCAATGAAGCCGGTGGCTGTGCTAAGTCATGCATCCCGTTCTGGGCCTCCTGGGTGCTGGATTTCATTGCCTGCTGCCCCTCACACCTTTGCACGGACTGTTCTAGCCTCTTTCACTTACTTCTTCTTGACATGGGATATTGAGGTCAGCCAAAGTGTCGCATCGCAGTTGCCACTCTCCAAACCACTGGCCATTTCTTTCTTCCCCAGGGGATTTCCCTTTGCAGGGGTCCCCGATATCCCACCTTCCTCCCCAGTGTTTCTCATCTGTCTCCTCACTTTCCCTATCTGCCTGTGGTCCTTTCAGCTCTCCCTAAATATGAAAGCCATGTCCCTACACCACTACCCCTGTTTCTCTTGTCCCTTGTGCTCCTGGCCAGAAATCTTAACACCTTTTTGGTTTATTTTTTTTTCCTACCTGGTGAAAAGAAACTGAGTCCTTAGCCCACATCCTAGGGAGACAGCTTTGTCTACACCAAGGGAGAGAAAAGTCCCCCAAGGCCTGTGCGATGTGAGACCATGGATGAAGGACCAGTGATGAAGGAGGGATCAGGGATGAAGGATGAGCAACCAGGCATGAAGTACAGAGCTAATACGCCACACCTGGAGATGTAGTTGACAGAGTGCAGATGGGTTGAGCATCAGGGGGTGTCCTGGATAGTTTTATGTCAGCTCGACACAAGTTAGAGTCAATTGAAAGGAGGGAACCTAAATTGAGAAAATATCTCCATAAGATCTGCTGAGGGCCTTCTTTTAGTGATTGGTGAGGGAGGGCCCAGCCCACTGTGGGTGGGGCCACCCTGGGTCTTTAAGAAAGTGGGCTGAACAGACCATGAGGAGCAAGCCAGTAAGCGGCACCCCTCCATGACCTCTGCATCAGCTCCTGCCTCCAGGTTCCTGTTCTGTTCAAGTTCTTATTCTGACTTCCTTCCATGACGGACTGTGATCTGGAAGTGCAAGTCAAATAGCTCCTTTCTCCCCCACATCGCTTTTGGTCATGGTGTTTCATTGCAGCAATGGAAACCCTAACTAAGACACAGGCCATGTGGTGTCATGCGGTGACGCTGAGGTGCTTTGGACGCTGGAGCTCAGCATTTTGAGTGGCCTCCTTTCTCAACGCTGTTATCACACACTGCTCACAGTCCCCTGCTGTCCATTTCTCAAGATTTTTCCGGGCTTGCCTCTTTCAAGCGCTGCAGTGAACTTCGTTATCTTATTTTCTAACCCTTGTTTACCCTTTCCACGACTTATTTCCACGACTTATTTACTCATCTCGGTGATGCCTTCAGCCTCTCCTTAAGCAGGGTCTAGGTAGAATCAAGTGAGTGGACACACTCCCACAGTGCCTGTGATCGTGGGCATGGCCCCTTCACTCTCGGTTGGAGAGCAAATGAGTCTTGAGCAGTGAAAATGTGCATAAATTGCCCAGTAGCATTGCGTGATAAATGCTGTAATAGACACCGTGCGGAAAGAAAGGAAGATAGGATTTGATTAGGTGGGCTGGTCAGGAAGCCTTCTGCTATTTGAAATATTTTTCTTTTTTTTTAAATCTTTTAAAAATATATTTTATTAATTTATTCATATTACATCTCAATTATTATCCCATCCCTGTATCTTCCCATTCCTCCCTCCCTCCCATTTTCCCCTTACTCTTCTCCCCTATGACTGTGACTGAGGGCGACCTCCTCCCCCTGTATATGCTCATAGGTTATCAAGTCTCTTTTTGGTAACCTGCTATTCTTCCTCTGAGTGACACCAGGCCTTCCCATCCAGGGGACGTGGTCAAATATGGGGTACCAGAGTTCGTGTAAAAGTCAGATCCCACTCTCCATTCAACTGTGGAGAATGTCCTGTCCATTGGCTAAATATTTTTTCTTTTAAAAGTATTTATTTATGTATTATCTCGTGTATGTGCGTGTACGTGTGTGGGTCATATGGAAGTCTGAGGACCACTCTGGAGGGTTGGTTCTCTCCTTTTATGTAATTGAGGCAGGCAGCCAACGAGGCAGGACTCCCTTCGCTGTTTCTGACCCTGCAGTATACTCTGTACTAGCTGGCCCTTAAGCCTCTGTCTGACTCTCCTCTCTGCGTGCCACCTTGTTTGGAGTTCTGAGCTCATGACATGCTCACTACATCTAGAGGGGTTGGGGATCTGTGCTGCAAGTGCTTTACCTGTGGGACCATCCTTCTTCCCTGTCCCCAATCTACTTCCTGTTTCTGTGAATATGCTCAGTTTAGGTACCCCTAAAAGGAATTGTATAGAATATTTTCCTTTGGGCCTGGATACTTTCACCGCTAGTACAAGGAGTGGTTGAATATACCAGAACCTGCTTTCTGTGGTTGAATAATATTCTATCACATGGGTAGAATACATTTTATCTGTGCTCTTGGACAATCTTGATATTACACTTTTGTATTTTCTTACTGTATATCCATAATTTTCGACAACTTAACTAGTGTGCCATATTGCCGGTATGTATTTCTCAACTGGTTGACTTCAGAATTTTGAAGGAGATGATGAGAAATGTCACCTCCTGGGATGTATGTCTGTCTACACGCACCCTCTTGAGGCTGTGTATCTCTGTGTCTTTTAAGTTGAGGTCATCCTTGGCGAGCGTGTCTAGTCAAGATGACATGGGGCAGTGGCAGAACTGCGGCGAGTCAGGCAGTTCCCACTGCCTCCTTTCCCAAAAGGCTTTTCAGGGAAAGCCAGGCTCACAGAGGCTTAGCATTGTCCTGATTTACCGTCCAAGTCTACTCAGAGCTAGGTCTGTCCTCCTGGAGTAATCGTGTCTCAGGACTGACACAACACCTGGGAAACAAAAATACCTCTATGGAGGCCTACTCTCTGGAGAAGGTGACTTGATAATTGCTTTTATTGTTTGTTCTTCAAGGAGCTCACATCAAATATGATCAAGTGGCTCGGCAAATATATACACACACATACACACACATGCATGCATGCATACATGTTTTTGGTGGTAGTTGTTGGTTCTCTCTTAGTTACAATGACATATATTCCATGTCATCATGACTACAACCAATGCTTTTCTGTACCTTGGTAAGGCCTGGTCTTGGTGGAAACTCAGGTCCCCTAGGCCCTGTTACTGGGGTTTGACCCAGAGTCTTGCATATGCTCGGCTCTTCTACTGAGCCCTAGCCCAAGGCTCAGTTTTACTTTGAAGCGTACACTTGACTTTGCATTCTTTTATTGATTACATCTGGCCAGTATCTGCAGACTTTTTCAGGGCTCTTGGTGTTCTTGAATCTGTACTAATTACCCAAGGCAGCAGTCTAATGATTTGTTGTGGTGGCCTTTGCATATCTGTGACATTTCTAGACTGTGCCTGGTGAGCCTGTGCCCTCCTATCTTTGCAGATCCAGTTCCACATTGTAACAAGTAGTTAAAAATCCATTCGGCTTCATTCATTTTTAAAGCCGTGAGCCTATTTCCCAGGCTTCCATTACACCGTCTTGCTAAAGGTTGGCTCATGAAGTGTTGGAGCTGGTCTGGGTGACAAGTGACCCAGGACAAGATGGCTGCAGTAGGCTTCTTTGTTATTATTTACTTGCTTTTGAGTCAGGGCCTCATGTAGCCCAGGCTGGCCTCAAACTCCCTCTATAGCTGAAGGCCACCTTGGACTCCTGAACTCCTGACACTCCTCCACCTCCTGCTTGTCCTGAGTGCAGGTCTGTGCCACCACACCCAGTGTACGTGGTATTGGGGATCGAACCCAGGACTTTGTGAATGGTAGGCAAGCACTTTACTAGTTGATCTACGTCCCCAGATCTCATATTCAGTCTCTCTCTTCTTATAATGGTGTTAGTGTTGAACCCAGGACCTCTCACAGGCAAAGGACACACGCTTCCACAGAACTGCATCCTAAACCCCAGCCTTCCATGTCTTGTTCACTTACTCATAAGTTCTTGGCGTAATGCCAAGAACCTGAGCTAAGAAGTTTCTGGCTTTGGTTAAAAAAAAAAAAAAAGATTGTACCTTAGTGCTTTGGCTTCTATGTACACAAAGTGAATTCATGTTACAATTCACATTGTATGCAGTCCCTGCAGAAGCAGACACCTGAGTACTGTTTCCTTTAACTACAGACACAAGGCTCTGGTATGTAAAATGTATATTGGTTAAAAAAATTAATATTGTACTTTAGTGCTTTGGCTTCTATGTACACAAAGTGAATTCATGGAAAAAAATATTTTTACATAGCAGAGGTAGGTGATGGTAGGAGCATCTGGTAAGACCTATAATGAGACAACAGAGATGCTACCCACTGTGTGTGTGTGTTTGTGTTTGTGTGTGTGTGTGTGTGTGTGTGTGTGTGTATGTGTGCATGCCATGCACATGCTATGTTACTGAGCAACATCCCCAGAGCTAGGTTTTTGAAGACAGTGTTTTGATAAAAACTCAGACTGGTCTTGAATTCACCATGTAGCCCAGGCTAGCCTCAAACACGCAATCATCTTGCCTCTATTTCTTGACTTTGGTCTATCAATACAACTATGTTGTAAATGCATTTTAATTTCTAGTGCTGGTTCCTTACAATCATATTGTTGATAACAGTTACAAAGTTAGGAATCCAAATAATGATTCTAAAACAGAGGGTAGAGCATCTGCTGCTGTCTTTGGTTGGCTTACTCAAGGTTGGAGTTTGAGCCTGTCAGAGTGGATTGGTGTCCCAGGTGACAAATGGGCAGAGACACAAAGAGAGCCAGGGCCCTGACCACACAGACAAACTCATTTCCATTTATTAAAGGGACCGTGTTTCCTTACCACAGTCCCCTCTTCAGTTTCCTGGGACCCCCTCTGCAGTGTGAGCTGGGAGCCTGAGTGGCTCTGCATAGGGGCTACAGAAGGGGAGCCAGGTCCCCCAAGCCAGTTCCTCTTGATAGGCACAAGAGGAAGCAAAGTGAAATGAATATCTAATTAAAAATGAAACCAGTCATAAGTTGTAGCAGATTCCCAAGGTAAGACTCAAAAAAACAAGCCATGGTAATGTGGGGGCGTTTGGAACTAAATCGTCTGGCTCCGCCCCCCCCCATCTTCTTTCTTTTTGATGAATCATTTGCTCATCTGTGTTTGGGCCTCCTGGGTTCTTTCTCGCTCCCTGGAAAGAGTTGGTGATCATCCTCCAGCTGCCTCTTTCTATATTTAACTCCCGATGAGCCTGAGACTCCGTCCTTTCCAACCTTGGGTTGGGTTCTTAAGAATTGTTTCTGGTAGTCTGAGAGCCTCCATGTGGGTCTGGGTAAAATGGAGCGTTCTATAGAAACCCAATCTCTTTCTATTCTTGTATGTGGTGTAAAATAGAGTGTGATAATGGTGGTGGTGATGGTGTGTCATGGTGACGGGGTGATGGTGGCATATGGTGGTGATGGTAATGGTGCTGTGCTACTACTGATGTTAAGTAATGAAGGTGATGATGGTGTGTGATGGTGATGGTGCGTCATGGTGACGGGGTGATGGTGGTATATGATGGCAGGGAGGAATGATGACATGATATATAATGGTGATTGTAGTGATGGTGATGGTATGACGCTGTTGATGTGTGACGGTGGTGATGGTGTATGATGGGATCATAATGAAGATAATGTGTAATATGACGATGGTGATGTGATAATGGTGATGAGGAAGATGTGACAATGGTGATGGCATGAAGCTGTTGGTGGTGTATGATGGTAATGCTGCTGCTGCTGCTGCTGCTGATTCGTAGTTATGATAATGATGAAAATGACATTGAAATGTGACATTGAGTAGCTCTTCTCACTTGCTGCTGCTTATATATCTCGAATTATTGGAATCAGAATAGTATTGACTTTAAATATTCTCACCACATAGCTATCACATATTGCAGATGTACACGTTGCCACCTTTTGTTTGGAAAAAATAAACCATATTTTCAAGGGTTGTGATACGGAGCCTGGGCCTGCCAGTCTTGAAATCAGGTTGTCTGAGCTTCTGCCTGAGTTACAGGATCATACGCTTTCTTGACATGGTTTTTAGGCTGGCCCTGTGCTGGGCACACAGAATGGCTAGGGACTTGAGAATTTACACTTCTAATAAGCTTCTAGGAGATGGGGATGCCCTGATCTGAGGCCCAGACTCTGAGAGTTACTCACTGTATCATCCTCCTAACCACCAGCAGGTTTTCTCTGGTCTGCCATAGAATGAGAAAAAGGATGTGGTCCAGTTTTCAGAAGTTTTAATTATTAAGTGGAAAAGATTTGCTATTACCATTCCGACTCTCTAGTGGATAGATATCTTTTCTTTGATGACATGAAGATGATTATATGCTAGTTTGGATGTACTGACCTTTACAGAATTAAAGTTGAGGGCTGGTGGCTCAGCATTGCTTGCTGCCAAGCTTGACAACCTGAGGTTGAGTCCTGGGATCCACATGATGGAAGGAGAGAACTGGCTTCACAGAGTTATCCTCTGAATTCCAGATGTGTGCTGTGACACTCATATGAGCACACATGTGCATTTGTGTTCACACACATGTACACATGTATGCACACACACACACACACATGGACATGCATGCACATACATTAATAAGATTTAATAAATGAAAATAAATTACTGCTGGCAACTAATCCAGTTCCCAGAGTCCTTGGGGGAAATTTTTCCAGCTTTTTGAAATTCACAATCTACTAAGTGTATAGTTAGGTTCTTTAAAAAAAAAAAATCTTTTTTCTTTAAAGTAGGGATGGGGAGAGAGAAGGTAATGAGCCCTCTGCTAAGGCTTTAGTGGTTAATTTTTTGATGACCATTGTGAACGTTCTGATTTGCAAAGTGCCAGGCCTTCCAGTGTAGTGAATGCAGTGTCTGTGGATAGTAGGTATGTTGGCTGTGAAAGCATCTTCCTTCCCTATCGTTTCAGAATCCACAGAGGGAAAAGACCTGGACACTAGGATCCTGACTTAACTTTTGTGTGTTTGTGCATGTGTACATTTGCATGTGTGTAGGTACACACGTGTGTGTGTGTGTGTGTGTGTGTGTGTGTGTGTGTGTGTGTGTGTAGATGTCTTTCCCTGACAGCTGTCCACTTTGTTTCATGAAATAGGGTCTCTGATTAGCCTGGAGCTGGCCAACTAGGTTAGACTGATGGGCTGGTGAGCCCCAGGGATCTTAGGATTACAAGCGCCACTGCTTGTTTTTAATAGCTGAGTAGTATTCTGTAGTGTATATGTACCACAGTTTCCCAAAATTTGTGGACAAATGGATTGAACTAGAAATGATCATAATGAATGAGTTAACCCAGAAGCAGAAAGAGTCAAATGATATATACTCACTTATATTTGGACACTAGCCCACATGAAAGTTTTCATTTACCAGGAAAGTGGTACAGAGGGGAGGACATCCTATTGGGACTTTAGGTGAGAGAAGCATGTGAGAATGGGCAAATAGAAGGATCCAGAGGGTCCTAGAAACTTGTATTATGACCGGCGGATCTGGGCCCAGGGGTCCTGCTCAAACTATGGCACCAGCCAAGGACAATACGTGCAGTAAACTTCGAACTCCTACCCAGGTCTACCCAATGGACAGGACATTCTCCACAGGTGAATGGAGAGTGGGGTCTGACTTTCATGAGAACTCTGGTGTCCCATATTTGACCACGTCCCCTTGATGGGGAGGCCTGGTGGCACTCAGAGGAAGGATAGCAGGCTACCAAGAAGAGACTTGATACCCTATGAGCATATACAGCGGGAGGAGGTCCCCCTCAGTCACAGTCATAGGGGAGGGGAGTAAGGGGAAAATGGGAGGGAGGAAGGAATGGGAGGATACAAGGGATGGGATAACAATTGAGATATAATATGAATAAATTAATAAAATATATTTAAATAAAACAAAAAAAACCCAAAAAACAAAACAAACGAACAAACAAGCATCACTGCTATGGTTGGCTTCCCCCTTTGAGAAGCACTGTGTTCTTGGGATCAAGCCTATGCCCTCCTTCTTGCAAGGCAAGCAAGTTGCTGATTGCGCTCTCTCCTCAGTCTGGCTTGAGTTTAGGACCTGACAGCTCAGCCACCGAGTCTCCTTCCCTCACACTCAGACTGAGACGTATTTTGCATAAATATTTTCTCAGCTTTTGAACATTTTGCAGTTTCTCAAGCTTTGCTATTTGGATAAGCATAACCCAAGTGCCCAGTTGTGGGCATCTCTCTGGAAGGGTTCTGATGGGCATTCTTTACTGTCTCAGAATGTTCTCAGCCAAGTACTGAAGAAAATGCAGCAACTGTTCCTCATTAATTTGAACTTGGATAGGTTCCATGAAAAACCCTCTTAGTCATAGTAGCCCAGCCTCCTACCTTCCTCCATTGAGTGAATGATGTCTTTAATTCACCGGTTGCCTTTGCCTGTGTAGACATAGTTTTGTTTGAAGTTGTTCAGACTTCTCTGGATGGCCAAATGCAGTCCAGTGTAAAGAAATCAATTATGGAGGATGAATTTCTTTGTTCAAAAGATTTCACAAAATAGTCCTTTGGAACTCCTATACTTGCTCCTGTTTGATATCTGCCCCCTCTCTACTCTAATGTCTTCTTTCTGAGCTTGACTTGCTGCCTGACAAGGGTTTTAGACTCCCCTCCCCATTTTAATATGTCCCTTCCTTAGTATATTAATTTCCTCTTTCAGGAATATTGGTACCATATTCTTCAAAGCTTTTTTTATATTAATATTACGTAAAAGACATGTCATTTTTCTGCCCAAAAGCAGCTACTTAGTATATCAACTAGCCATTTCATTTAGAATTTTGGGTAATGAAAATTTTTGTGTGTGTAAATAGTATCTGAAAATTGTCTCCTCTGTGTGTTACATGTCCATCATATTTTTTTAAGGCTTTTAAATATATTTGGTTCCATTACTCTAAAGCTATGGCCTGAAAACTGCTCTTTGTTTGAGGCAGGTTACAGTCAGGATTATTTTTGTCTTCTTTAAAAGATAGCCATATTGCTGTGGGACAGGAATACTTATTAATATGCTAATACTTGTGTACAATGTATAGTCAAATATAACAGAATAAAAGGCATCATTTAAAATTGGGTATCATCTTCATTGATTGTTTTTTGTATTCACATCACTTTCCCTTAGGAAATACAGGGGAAACCCCTGTCAATGGCTCATCCATTTTCAGGACATATAAATCTGTATTAACTATGTTAATGGAGAAATTTCTGGAAATGTCAATTCAGATGGAAACGTTTGGCTTGGATTGAACTTTCTGTGCAATTATTCATGCACTGCCATTTGCGTTCACTGAGATTTTGTATTATTAATAGAATAGACAAATCAGCATTTTGTCTGTGTGTAAGCCTTGGCTTGTTTTTTCCTGTCTTGATTGCTGGTTGCACAGAAAATTTGGAAAACGATAAAGAGCGTCACTCAGTGAAGAGGGGGTAGGGCGGCTTAACCTGTTGTGGATGCTGTCTTTTGTGAGCGCTCTGAACGGAGTGTGTTGGCATCCAGGTCACCAGCAGTCTGTGTGCCCTGGTCCCATGGGTGGTGCATTGTGGGAGCCGGGACAAGGGAAGGGCTTTGTCTGCAGAGAAGAATTGTCCGAAGCTGGGGGTCTTAGTGGGCTAGCTCCAGAGGAACAGTTCCAACCATCCCGAGGTGGTGGGGAGAACTAGAATTTGCCACACATGATGCAACGCCTTTTTCAACATGAGCGAAGCTGTTTTGCCTGTGGCTGCCTCTGCCTTCAGAGGACAGTCTTTCACTTGTGTGTTTTCCTCAGTAGTTCAGCAGCCCAGGCTTCAGGGCATCGCCATCGCTCCCAGCTTGCCCTGGAAGTTTCATCAGAAATGAGCCTCTTCCAGAGTGTGGCCAATGATGTTTAGGTGACTCTCTCAGCCACCCAGTGTTGGAGATAGATGCTTGTGGCCGCTGAGGTCAAGCGGCTCTGTGCAATATATTTGGTGCTCCGGAGTTACAGCGCCTACTTCTAGGTTCTTATTTAGTTGTGGAACAAATTAGTTAACTTCTTGGATCCCCTTTCTTCATCTGTCAAGTGGGGCAGGGGTCATTGGTTTCCAGAATAGTATGTTTATTCCACTTCGAGCGATGTGGGAACATGTCCGTCTTGTGACAACTTCCAATGCTTAGGCTTACATTTTTTTTTCACACCATGGTTGTATAAATTGAAATAGTTTGAAATTATTAAATTAACCATGATAGGACCAGAAGAGACGATTATTCAGTTTAGAAACGCCTGGGGACTTTGCATTGGTCTAGGAATCCCAGATCCACTTACAGTAAGAGATGGGAAATGGTGCTGTACACCGGCTGGGGAACGTTGAATAACTCAGAGTGTGGTGTGCTTCAAGATTGCTTGTCTGAAACAGCTGCCTGCTCCCTTGTGCTGGTTTTTCTTGACTAACAGAACCTTGTGGTCTCCTTTTGACCTAAATTTAGAAAGATAGCAAGAGGTCATGCATCTGCAAAGTCATCATATTGTAAAATTCCAAGAAGAGGTGTGTGTGTGTGTGTGTGTGTGTGTGTGTGTGTGTGTGTGTGTGTGTGTACATGCATGTGGAAGCCCAATATTAACTTCAGGTCTTGTTCCTCAGTATCATACCTTGTTTTTCCTTGTTCGTTTGTTTGTTTTTGAGCCAGAATCTCTCATGGGCCTGGACCTTGTCAATTAGGTTAGGCTGGCTGGACACAAGCCCCTGGGACTTAACCTGCTTCTGCCTTGTCAGTGCTGGCATTACAAGTGAGAGTCACCACACCCATTTTTTAATGTGAGTTCTTGTGGCTTGATCCCAGATCATCATGTTTGCATGGCAACATTTTTTCTGACTGCACTTTGGCCCCAGCCCTTTAATCTACTTTTTTTTTTTTTAATTTGAAAGGCATAATCTTATGAATACCTGGCTCTACCTCCTTTCTTATTAATTATTGTTTTTAATAAATAAAAAAACAAGCTAGAGAAATCCAAATGCAGTTAGGTGATGTTTCTAGCCCAGGGCCACTTGGAAAGTTTGAGAACAGAAGCGGTTATCCCGGTACCTGTTGGTGTTGGGTAGTAACATTTTCCAGTGTTGAGTAGTAACATTTTCCAAGTTAATATGAGAAGTGGGAAAATCCACTAGCTACCCAGAGCCAAGTCCTGTTTCCTGACTTTTCCACAGGCTTTATTGACAGCAGGCAGGGTGCACATTAGGAGTGAGTCAGACCCATGGTTTTCCTTGTGCATGGAGCGCTGAGCAAACAGCTGACTCCCCATTGGGCCTCACTGGATTCTCAATGAAGCCAGAAAGTGATTCAGTCTTAATCAAAAGAGAAAACACAGACACACCACAAAGCAAAAATAGAGTTCTTATTATTCCTTAGTTGCAGAAAAATCTTGAGACTGGAGAAATGGTCCTTTCGGGTTCTTAGGAATTTTAATGTACGTATTTGGTGTGTTGTTAAGAACGCCTCACTGGTATAAGCAGTGACCGCCAGAACTGCCTTGCCAGGACACAACTCAAGGTACGTCCTTCCTTTCCTTTCAATCACCAAGCTGAACTCTATAAAGCTTACTAAGCTGTGAAGAATTGAACAGACAACCTTTTTCAGGCTTATTTGAACATCTTGTCGATGGGACTTTTGAAAAGATGGCATTTCAGCAACAGAGGTCAGGGAAGCGTGACGTAAGAGCCCTTTCAGACTGTGCCTCAATGCATGGCCTACTTTTTTTTTTTTAAACATTATTTGCTATTATTTTATGAATTATGTTTTCCCCTAAGTCTAGTAGGACATTGTGGGCAGTGGGTTTTCTGAGTTGGTAGTCTTGAGATGACGAAGGTTTACAAACTTAATCGACCTTGTTTTTCTTGGAGCATTTTGGTAGATGTTGTATGTAGAAAATACATATGTATGCATATATGTACATACACATACACACATTTATATTTTGAATATTCTAGAAGTATGTACCACCCTAGAAGTCTTGGAGCTTCTGAGTATTCCTATTAGCCTCTGTCTTTCTGGAAAGACAGAAGGACTCAGGAAAAGGCCAAATGTGGAGGCCTCCCTGCTTGAGAATGACTCCAGTTTCCTCCTGAGAAGCTTCGGATGTCTTTGTCTTTGCCTTCTCTGAGAGCTGCCATCTGCCCTCTGTGTCTACACCAGTGTCTGGGACAACTGGAGAGCCCAGGACTCTGGCCATCAGATGAAGAGGATAGGGGCTGATGTATTGTGCACTGTGGTACATGTGCCACGAACTTGCTGTCCTCTATCTCCACTAGCTGAGATGGCCACACCGCTTTCTGCCATTCAGCGGCGCTCCTTCTACTGTTGTGGGGTGCTGAAGGCTGCATCCCCAGCTTTCTGTACATTAGGAAGCAGGGGGAATTAAATAAAGCCCACTTCTTGACTCTATAAGGTGGGTGTGCTGGGTCAGGTAGCTGGGCTGGATGGTGTCTGACTTCCACATCCTAAGGAGGAAGATGCTTTCCTCCAGCTTGACCCAGCTTGTGTTTTGCTTGGAGAACCTCAGAGAAAGCATGCAGTTCCTACAGTACCTTGTGTGTATTTGCGGGTGGAGCTCAGGGTGCCATGTTGACTGCATGAGCACATAACCCATGTGTTCCTCTAATAAAAGTAGAACCAGCTAGAACCAGCGCCATAGGCACCTGCTGTGGGTGCTGGCCTTCTGACATTGGCCTTTGCAAAAAAAAAAAAAAAAAAAAAAAAGCCAGGCCATTTTACCTGGTCTGTCTGTTGGGTTTGAGTCAGGCCATTGCATAGTCTAAGATAGTCTTGAACTTGCTACATAATTGATGACCTCGAACTCCTTATCCTGCCTTTAGCCTCAAGGGGCAGGATAAGAGGTGTGGGCCACTACATCCGGGTAACGCGGTTCTGGGGGTTGAATTAGACCCTTGTGCATGATAGGCAGCCACTGTACCAACTGAACTACATCTCCGGCCCAGAGCTGTTTTAAAGTTTTGTTTGCTGGAGATTGAGCAGGGCCTCAGGCATACCAAGTACACTCTACCACTGAGTTACATTGCTTAGTCCCCAGAGTCTCTTTAAAGAATTTCCTGTGATTCCCTAAAATGCCTGGAACAGAGCAGGGACGAGCTTTTGGGCACAATTTTCCATTGTTAAGCGGCAGTTGTACTCTATGGAGCTTTTCTTTTCTAGTTTGGCTGCCAGCAGGTGCTGGGAGCAAAAGCATGCATGGAGATCTGCTGGTAAGCCGTCTTCATGAGGATTTTAGTTGTGTGCAGTAGGAAGCATTGCCTTTCTCTGGTTAGTCTGGCTTTTCAGCATGCACTGGTGTAATGGGATAATTACACAAGGATGAAAAAAGAACTCAGTCTCTGTGTTTGAAGTGGCCCCACGTCCATGAGGGTTACCACATAATAACAGGTGTGACGAGGGATGCGGCTCCCTGGGTGTGAATGACTGCTGGGTTTCAAGCCACGGCATGCCGCCGCAACCACCGGAGGACATGGAAGAGGAGTGTGTTTCCTCCACCAGACACATCAGTGGCTGTCAACCTTCCTAGTGCTGTGGCCCTTTAATACAGTTCCTCATGTTGTGGTGACTCCCAACCATAAAATTATTTTGTTTCTGCTTCATAACTGCAAGTTGGCTACTGTTATGAATTGTAATGTGAATATCTGATATGCAGGACATCTGATATGCAATCCCCATGAAAGTGTCACTTGACCCCCAGAAAGGGTCATGACCCACAGGTTGAGAACCCCTGTGATAGATAAATAGAAAATAGTATTCTGGCCTGAGGAACTCTTTAGCAGTGTGGTCTGTCTTTAGAAAAGATTGTTCACATTCAAAGACCTTTCGCTTCTATCAAGAAAGCTCACACTTTCATTTTCCATTGTAAAATTATTAAGTTTAAGAGTGAATAATAGTCACTTTTCTCCTTGTTGTATTTAAAATACCTAACAAAAGCAACTGGAAGGAAGGAAGGAAGGAAGGAAGGAAAGGTTTATCTGGGTTCTGGGTTTGAGGGGCTACAAACTGTCATGGTGACAGGAAGTTGAGGTAGCTGGTGTTCAGAGGCAGGAAGCAGAGAGGGACCAGTGCTGCCCTCAGCTTGCTGCCTTCTTCCTCTCCTTTCATTTAGCCCAGGACCCCAGCGTCTGGTGCTGCCCATACCCCGGGTGGTCCTCCCCCTTCACTTAAACCACTTTGGTAACAGCTTCACAGATGTGTCTAGGGATGTGTCCTTGGAGCTAGAGAGATGGATTAGCAGTTAAGAGCACTTACTGCTCCTGCAGAGGACCTGTGTTTGAGTCCCAGCACCCATGTGGCAGCTCACAATTGTCTGTGATTCCACTTCTAGGGAGTCCTTCTGACACACACACATAGACACACACAGACACACACACAGACACACACACACACACAGACACACACACACACACACACACACACACACACACACACACATATACCACAAAACAAAACAAAGCAGAGGCATCCCCTAAGTGGGAGCTGGGAGCTTCATTCATTTATAAACTATGTTGTTATGGATTTTAATTTTCTTACAGAGATTTAAGGTATCCCTTTGCCTTTATCACAAAAGGCATTCTTTCTACACTTTCCATGCATTAAAAAATTTTCAGTTAGCATACAAAATAATGGGTTTCATTATGGCATTTTCATACATATATGTTATTGTATGTTGGCCATATTCACCCACCCCTCAGAATTAGTCTTTCTGGTTCTCCTATTTCTTGTTTTCATTTCATCAAATAGCTGCCCTTTTGCTTGTATGTCACTCATGTACGTACATACGTATGTATGTATGTATGTATTATCATGTATCATTTATCCATTTATCCACCCACACACCCACCCATCCATCCATCTAGTTAAATCTAGATTCAGCATAGAAGAACAGGTGATAGTTTGCCTTTCTTCTTCCTCTTTTCCTCTTGCTTGTCTCTCACCTCTCTTTATATCTCTTCCTCCTTTTTCATAATCTCCCTTCTGGTTAAAAATCTGGAATGCTTCAGATATTTGCAGGGGCCATACTAATCTCCTTGTCGTTCCAACTTTAGTATTTGTATTGCTAAAGCAAGTGCACAGCTGTTTTAAGGACAGGAAAATAGAGGCAACAAGGCCATGTCTGCTGCCTTCTCTGGGCATGTAGAACATGAATTGTTTCTTTGTGTATTGTCCATGGCTCTAATCCAATATGATGAGTGACTGCCTAACTGTATCATAAGGAAAGGTCATTTAAATTGTAGGTTATGACAAATAAATTCCGTTGCCCCTGTATGTTTTGTGATTTGTGGCCAAGTAGCCAGACTGTCCAGACACACAGCACCTCTGGAGTTGTTGGTGTAAATACTATCCTCTTTTATCCAGATGGGAGTTGCTGAACACAATGACTGTATGTTTTGGGTTCAGATAACAGTAGCATTTCTTTCCAGGATTATTTAGACCACTCTGAAGGTTTCTGCCTGGCTAATTTGGTTATTATTGGGTTTGATTTCTGTGGTGCTAAAAATCAAAGGGAATACGTTGGATGGTGGTTCTTTGAGGTGAGAAAAGTCTTTTCCTGGCATCTAGAGAGCTGTTGGCTTTTGCTCAGGATGCTCAGCATCTTCCCTTACAGTGTCTTGCTCTGTCTTGTTCAGTGTTGCCCAGTGGGATGTATTCTTCAGGGACAAATGTATTCCCTTTACTTCTTCATCTGTCAGCCTCTTCCTGAAGCTGTACCCCAAGCTCCTGCGGGTACCATTACCTAGTCAATGGGCACTTAAGTAATGGTTTATATGGGCAATTCCATATCTCCATTTCCCAGTCTTTTTCCTGAGCTATAATCCTTGTGCCCAGGCTCCCTGGACATCTTTAGATAACCATGCCAATGTTATCTCAAGGAAACCCTTCATCTTTGTCATCATCCTTGGCATCTTCCATCCCAGTGAGATTTTCTTCTAAGTCTTCCATTTCTGAATGGCCCTGACAGTCTCCTCCTAAGTCTGAAATCTAGTAAATATTCTAGCTCCTAACTATTATGTTTCTTTTCATTTATTTTTTAAAAGTAATTATTTTAGTTTTATGTATGTATGTATGTATGTATGTATGTATGTATGTATGTATGTATGTATGTATGTCTTTGTATAGGCATATGCACATGAGTGCAGGTGCCTGCAGAAACAAGGGTGTTGAGTTACCCAGAAGCTGGGGTTACAGATGGTCGTGAACACCCGTGGGTACTAGAAAGTGAACCCTTGGCCTCTAGAAAAACAGTATGTGTTCTTTTCCAGCACGCCATCTCTTCAGCCCCTCCTTTCATTTTCTAACCATGTTGGCTAATATAATTGATGCTGTTTCTTGAATGTCTCTTTAAGCCCCTGCAATGTATCTACCAATGGCTCCTGGGTTCTCTAGTCCTCATCTCACACAGGAAGAGCTGGCCATCCCTTCCCTACATTTCCCAAGCAGCGACTCTGCTGGTTTTACCTCCTCCTGATTTGGTCCTGCTCTGGTGTGCTTTTCAGGACCAGTCCAAAGTGATTTTGTAAACCACGCATCTGATCGTGTTAGCCCTTGGCTTGCCAGAAGGAAGCAGGGACTTCCATTTCCTGTGATGTTCCAACTACTACTTATGCCATTGGTAGAGTGGCCACATGTTATGTTTGTCTGGGACAGTGTTGGATCAAGTCCGAGCTAGCTAAGTGCTGTATTACTGAGCCACATCCTTGCTTAATACCATGTTTTCCTTGATGGTCTTGGGGGTTCAGATCATGACTCTATGCATGTTAAACTAGCCCCGAGTTTCATCTGTAGCCCCTGATTTTTTGAGAAAGGCTTTTGCTGAGGTCATAGGTAGCGCAAGCAAGCCTTGATTTCACAATCCTCCTGCCTCAGGATTTGGCGTACCATGATTACAGGACAAATTACTCTTAAACATGTCCCAGCTTTAGGTTGAGTATTAAAGACCTGAAATCTGAAATGCTCCAAATTCTTGAACTTTTGGAGTGCTGACAGGGTCCTTCAAAATTTCATACCTGACCTCATGTGACAGGTAGAAGTCAAAACACCAGCACATTAAAAACATTCTACAACATTGCCTTCTGGCTAGGAGGTATGTAGTACATGCCTGAACTTCATAGTTAGGCTTGAGTCCCACCCACACCATACATGTAAATATCTGCAATCTGAGGCACTTCTGGTCCTAAAGATTTCTGGTAAGAGAGTCTCTCCACTACCGAATATTTAATGATGTTTCACTGCACCCCAACCTCCATGTTAACATTTGTTGGCCATATTGAATATATAGAGACACTTTATGGTTTTTACTCATCATCCTTAGCTCTTGCATACATTGGTCCATCTTTTCCAGTCTGACCCTTCATCTTTTCTTCTTGGCTGGAGTGTGTGTGTGTGTGTGTGTGTGTATGTGTGTGTGTGTGTGTGTGTGTGTGTGTGTGTTGAATGAACATGTGTATATGCATGCAGGTGCCTATACACGTGTGTGCACATGCTTGTGGAGGGCAGAGGTTGATGCTATATGTCTTTGTCATTTACTCATCTGCTTATTTCTTGAGGCAGGGTCTCTTACTGAACCGGAAGCTCATCAATGTGTCTAGGTGAACCTGACAACGAGTTTCAGGCATTTGTTTGTCTCTGCCCACCCCAGCATTGGGGTTACAGATGCATGCTGCCCTGCTGCCTTCATGTCTGAGTGCTTGGGGTCCAAGCTCAGGTCCTCAGGCGTGCATGGTCATCACTTTACTGAATGTGCCATTTCCTTCCACCCAGGAAACCCGCTTTCTTACCCAGCACTAGGTAAGGCTCCCTTCCCCCACTCTCTCCCAGCACCTATACTCAGCTCCATGTGCCTTTTACTCATTGTTAATTTCTTGTTTCACTACCCAGCTAGATTGTAATCTGAAGGCAAACATGATGCCTCGGTCACTGGGTTTTGAGGGTAGTTTAGTGCTTTTGGAATATTAGATGTTTGATAAAGATTTATTGGACAAACAAGAATGGGTAAAGACATTGTGGTGTATATACACAGTGGGACTCTTCTCAACCTGTTATTAAATACCTCAAGCTTACAGTGACTACTCCAGCAAGCATCCCACTGCCAGGTCTGTGTCACCCTTTTTAACATTAGCCAACTTTAGCTGATCCTGGTATTATTTTTACTATTTTCACTGGCACACTGTTCATGCCCAGCTATTATTTGAGCCCTGCTATGAATTCTCTTTAACAAAACATCTTCAAAGCATGGAATAGGCCCGATGCGGAATCAAGCCTGGCACCAAGAAGGCACCTCTCCTTGTTCATGACTTCATTGTTGAGGCTGCTATGGATCTTACTGTGGAGGTTGTGAGGGCAATGCAGAGTCTCTGTGTTGCAGGAGGCTCAGGAGGAGCCTATCAATTTATGATTGACAAATCAGGTGGAGAGGATGGAGCAGGAGTGTATTATAGAGGCAGGGGTAAGTGTTGTGGCTGACTCCGAAATATCTCCCATCTGCTTGTATTTTGAATATTTCCTAGCTAGTAGCACTGTTTTGGGAGGTTATAGACCTTTTAGGAGGCAGGGCCTAGTTGTCAGAAGTAGGTGACTTAGGGCTTAGCCTTTGATCTTTATAACCTGTCCCATGTTCCTGACTTTCTCTGCCTCCTAATCTGCACTGATGTGAAGAGGCCCTACTGTATGGTCAGGCTGCCGTGCACTGAACCGCTCGCTCTACCATGCCTTCCTGACTGTGCCAGATGCCGTCTTCCCATGTGTTGTTGTGTCTGGTGTTTTGTTACAGCTGTGCCAAATGAACTGATACTATGGGGTTAAAGGAGCTGAGCAGAGTTACCCAGCTGCCCGAAGACCAGAGCCACCTCCAGGCTCCAGGGCTCAGGGGCGAGCCTGGAAAGCCTTCTAGATGAGACAGAAGATATTCCAGAGGGAACTAGTGTAGGAACAGGCATCCCTGGACCCATGCACTGAAACAAGGGTACAGCAAGGAAGGAAATCCCATCTCTTTCCTCTTGTCTGCTGTTCTTTGGAAGCTTTCCCATTGGCTGTCTCAAAGTCAGAGACCTGTGGAGGCAGCACAATGCCATCTGCCAGGCTTGACGTCCCAAGACAGGACGGATGGTGGAAGACAGATCTAAGAAAGTGGAGATTATCCAGGGTGGTATCCCATTAGTGTCCATAATGAAGTAAAATGTATAGTTAATATGCACAATTAATATGATACATGTAATTTATGTCAGTTAGAAATTAATTTAATAAAAACAAGGAGAAATGTTACAGCATCGTGGTGGTGTGCAGGCATCTCTCTTTTTGTCTCCTACATTCTACCCTGTGTGCTTTCCTCCTCCTCCTCCTTCCTTCCTTTTCTTTTCTTTCTTTTTCTTTTTGTCCAGCTTTCTAAGTTCCTTCACTTCATTTTCATTGTCTCCTATGATGATGAAGACACACACACACACATATATATGCACTTTCTCTGTCTTGCAGTCTTGGATGGAAGTCAGTAGTTGGTGGAGTCATAGAAAACCTGGATGGCGTCAGGCAGGACCCACCCTTTGGGGATTTGTGACTTGATGGTTCATTTTCATTGTCAACATGACTGGATTTAGACTCACCACACACTCTGGGTGTGTCTGTGAGGGTTTATCCAGAGAGATTTAAACAAGGAAGGAGGGCCACCTTAATTAAATATGGCCAGTGCGATCCATCCAGTGAGCTAGAGAGAGTCTGGGATTAAGTTAAAAGGAGTAAAGAAGAAAGCAAGCTGGGTAGCAGCTTTCCTCTCTCTCTCTCTGCTGTCTGACTGCAGACACGGTATGACCGGATGCCTCACACTCCTGTTGCCCTGCATTTGCCACCATGATGGACTGTACCTTCAAATCCATGATCCAAATTAAACCCCCCTCCTAAAGCTGCTTTTGTCCGGTGTGTCAGCCCTCTCTGTGCAAAGAGGAACCGCTCAGCAAAGCAGTGTGGTCAGGGTGTCCCTAGAGGGACATCGTCTTCTCTTCAGGGTTACAGGTCACACCAGGGTGCTTTTCTCAGCTACAAAGGAATCCAGTGTCTTTCATATTTATATTTCACTAAAGAAGAGTAAGTCCTGAGCCACAGGCTATGGTCTGAACATGGGGCTGTGTTCCATATTTAGCCAACGAGGAAACTGGAGCACAAGAGCTTCTTAGACTGTGAATGACCCCATACTTACTGGCTCCGGATCCCACATCCCAAGGATCAGATGGCTCTGTAGAAACTCCTTGGGAGCTTTGATATAAATAAATGATAAACAGTTTTAAATGTTTTTAAAAATCTTGGAATTAATACGTTACATTAGCTAATTTTATTATTTAAACAAATTATGCTTCCTCTACCTTGTAGTTGCTACTTTATGACTGAAGTTGGGAAAGGAAGAAAGATGAAAACAATAAGACAAAATGTTAGAGGAAATTTTGTAGGAAAGTTCTTCGGAACACATCACACCTCCACATATGGCTCCTGGAGCCTGGGGCTGTTCACAACTGTGCGCTGACTCCTCCTGATGGAAGGCAGATGTGGAAACAGACCCCTCTTGCCTGCCTTACTGTCTGGGAGGCTGCTCTGGTGCCAGAAGGGAGCCAGAATGTGCATGTGGGCCTGCGGGGAGGTGGAGGCAGAATCTGAGATAAGAAGCAGTAGAGACAATGAATTGCATTGGCGGGATAGGGGAGAGAGGCAGATTGTCATACTCTGTCATGGGTATCAGGTAAGTGACTACCAGGAGTGATGAAGGCCACGCCCCCATTTCCAACATTCACTGTTGCTGGGTAAAGATAGGTGTGGCCCTTCAGACTTCCCACTTGACCACTGAGGAGCTGGCTTGGGATCTGGCCTGCTACTTTCTGCTCCATGGGACCGAGGACGTCAGTCATTGCCTAAGTCTCTCCTCTTGTTCCCGCGACCACGTCTGACTTTCCTCCCCTCGCTCGTTCCCTCAAGGGACTCCGTGGGAGAGCTAGAAGCCATGGCGTCAGGCCAATTTCTTCATTTTCTATCTTGAGATTTACAACCTCCTCACTTCCACAGAGGATCTGAGGGCGTCTTGGCTCCTGCCTCCATTCCTTTGACATCATCCCCTGTGACTTTCTTTTCAGTTGCTCTGTGGGGTCTCGGGTCAGGTCATACCTGGGGAAGGACAACCTTGAAGGCCTGCCTGTGTCTCAGGCCAAGCGCACTGGTGCCATCTTTGGTTCTGGTGTCGTTATACCTCAGGGAGAAGGAAAGGTCCAGATGAACCTGGAATGGTGATTCCGGATTCCATGGGCTCTGTGGAGATGGTGGCAGGTGTTTCTTTGAAAACTCCTTTTGTCTTTAATGATGATGATGATGGGGAGTGAGAGCCGTTTGGCCCACAGGGATGGGTTAGAACTTGACAGTGGTGTGAGCATCTGAGTCCAAACCCTTCCACTCACCGCAGTAGGTAAGTCTGAGGCTCATCTGTCTGTTTGTATGTCACTGGCAAATCCACCTGAGGGTCACTTTGAAATTAAGGCTTGTTTGAGCAGAACCCCTGGGCCCAGATCCGCCCGCTATAATGTTCTTCTTGTAGGTTTCTAGGACCCTCTGGATCCTTCTAGTTCTCCATTCTCCCATGCTTCTCTCACCTAGAGTCCCAATAGGAAGTCCTCGCATCTATCCCACTTTCCTGGTAAGTGAGGTCTTTCGTGGGACATGCCCCTTGGGCTAGTATGCTGATATAAGTGAGTATATACCATTTGAGTCTTTCTGCTTCTGGGTTAACTCACTCATTATGATCATTTCTAGTTCCATCCATGTGTCCACAAATTTCGGGAATTCCTTGTTTTTAATAGCTGAGTAGTATTCCATAGTGTAAATGTACCACAGTTTCTTTATCCATTCTTCTACTGAGGTACACTTAGGCTGTTTCCAGGTTCTGGCCTATGATCATATAGAGGGGGAGGAGGTCCCCCTCAGTCACAGACATAGGGGAGGGGACTAGGGTGAAAATGAGAGGGAGGGAGGAAGGGAGGGTACAAGGGATGGGATAACCATTGACATGTAATCTGAATAAGTTAATTAAATTAAAAAAAAACAACAACAACAACATAAAAGAAATTAAGGTTTGTTGCTTTCCTTTCCAAGTGGGAAGTAGGAACGAACGAACGAATGGATGGATGAACGGACGAAGGCTGATAGGGTTCCAGTACTTGCCTCACTCACCTCCGAAGACTTTCAATTATCTGGTTTTCTGGTCTCTCATCATTTCTAGTCCCTCTTTCTCATTCTGCCTCATGCCTGCCTTTCCCCCCTGAAGCCAGATTCCACCCATCTGCTCCCACAGCCATCACCCAGCCAGAGAGACCCCATGGGACCTAGTGCCTGGTGCATGGAATAGAGGAAATGCACACAGCTCATTGGTTTGCCTAGATGCATCCTGGGCACGGGGCTCATCTCTAACACCGGCATGGGAAAACCAGCGAAGCACATGGCTGGTGCCGACTCAGCTTTCTGTTTAGCCCACCTCACAACCGCCGCCGCCGATTTTGTGTTGATCTAGAGGTCAGGGGTCATGGAGACCTGGGGCTTCTAGCTTAAAACTTTTCTTACTGCATCTGCTTCTATGCCTGCCCTTTTCAACATAGGTACCTAGTGCTCGGCAGCCCATAGGACTTTATTATCAGAGCTGGGTTATTTTCTTTCTGCCCCTCCCCCCCCATTTCTTGCTCCAGGAACATGATAAATTTGCCTTCAGGTGAAAGGGTTTGGTATTCTTAAGTATCTGCCTTTTCAAACAAAGGGCTGAGGCTTTCCATAAATCTTCTCTTCCCCTCAATTGGTTAATTTTGTCAACAGGAGAGATCAAATGAAGTCGGCCTGGGGGGGGGGGGGAGTAGAAGCTTGACAGCCGTGGAATTGTGGAGCAGTTGTTTAGACCTTGCCTGGGCCAGGAGCACATTATTAGTATTTTATGTGATTATCTAGAAGGCTGGTGTGTGCTGGGTGTTTGCTAAGTGAAGACAGCAGGGAAGAGGGAGAAACAACATAGATTAAGAGCTCCTTTGCCAGCTCACAGTGATGGCCCCTCCTGACAGCCCGGTGCTTGGGCCTTGTTTCTTGGCCTCTCTCAACTCTGTGTCTTCTAGGAAAGCCCGATTTGGTGAACCTTTGCCTTAGATTGCTTGTGGTTAGGATCTTATTTTGGTTACATTTGCATTGCTGTGACGTAAGCACCTCATGGAAACAACTCAATGGAGGAAGGCCTCCCCTCACATCATGGGTTAGAAGTTTCAGGCTACAGGTGCTTGGTCCCGCGTGTCCCTGCCTTGAACAGTAGGAGTGTGTGGTGGAGGCCAGCTGTTCATAGACTCCAAACCGAGGCTGGAGGGGAGCCTCAGGGGTTGGACTATAACCTGTCGTGATCTGTCGCTGCTAGCTAGGTCCTATTTCTAAAAGGTCTCAGTCTCTCAAAACATCATCCCCAGCGGGGACAGGTGCTCAGAGGAAGAGCCAGTGAGGGACATTTCACTTTTAAACCATAACAAATCTCAATACACACTGAAAAAGGCCATCTTTGGGTTGGGAGCATTTTTTTTTTAAAGATACCCTTAATATTTCCAAAGGCCTGGAGTAATATTGAACATTCCTTTTTTAAATCAGCATATATTCTTTTTATTAAGGAATCACTTGTTTAACCTTTCTCATAACAGCTGTGCAACAATTGTTCAGAATTTATGCAATTTGAACTGCACATCAAAAAATGTTTCCTCTAAGCTCCTACTTTCTATGAGTCCATGTTAAACAGACCCATTCTGGGAAAACAATGAATATTGTGTTTTACAGAGGTCATCATAACTCCTGTCACCGAATCCACCAGGAGACGTGGAGCACCCAGGAGTGCCTGTGTGTTCTGTGTGTTCTGATGGCTGCTAACACGATGACTTTACTTCTTCAAAAGAGCATGGATTCTCAGAATAGTGCCTTACCCTAGAGCATCTAAGCCCAAACAAAAGGAACTCTTATTTTCTTGCTCCACACTACTCTAAGGGAGAGAAAATTGTGTGAGTATTCATATATATGCTAACAGATAAAGCACAATTACTTTCTTGTTGCTGTTGTATCTTGAAAAATGAGCCCCAACCCTTTTCTCTTTTAAATACTCTAAAAATGAATAAAAGGAAGGAAGGAAGAAGTGATAGTTTTGAGACTGTGATGTGCTGAAGAGTATGTGGGGCTTGGGATCAGGTCCATTTTTGGCTTTTGACCTGAGGCTGTTTGCTCAGCATTCTAGAATCTTTTCTGGAATCTTCTTTGCATACAGAATCTTTTAGGGTTTGCTTTAACATTTATGAAGGGTCTGGCACCCAGCCTACCATGTGGGAGCCCCATGGATAGCCACCGATTTAATGATCAGGAGCCAGGGTTATGCCTAATTGGTACTGTAATATAAGCAGGGGTCCTAGGCCAATTTTTCTCTTAGCAGTGGATGCCTATTACTGAGCCAGAATTAGCATGCAGCAGGCGACTTATTGAAAAGCCTAGAGATTTAAGGAATGATGCTAGCAAGCCCACATTCATAAGTGAAAAGTTAGGGCAGCCTCTGAGCTGTTCTTAAGCTTATTAAGTAACACTGTGATGTTTATGTATTTATGTTCTACCACGTAGTGCTCCCCAAATGCTCAATGTTAGCCTATGCACCGTACTTGCTTCTGGCCTATGCTGAGTTCGGAGGCTTGAAGAATGCTGGTGTTGAATTTAGAAGAGATTGACCTTGGCATAACCCCAAAGCATGAGAGTGATCCTGCGAGAAAGGGAGGAGTTGGGGGAAGGAGGGGTCAGAAAACCGACTGCATCGCACAGACCTCATCCTAATAAGGGACTGTGACAGCATGTGTCAAATGATGTAGCAAAGATGCTTGGCAACCATGCTTTCACATCAGGTTCTTTATTCAGCCACATAGACACACTTGCTTGGCAAGAACTAAAATTCTAGGCTCCCAGAAGGGAAGCAGGCGCTGGGCACAAACCATACAGTTTGCTTGAATGGCTTAGGTAGAGTGAGTCACTCTTTTCAGTTAGGGTAGTGGGAACCCTTCCAAACAGCTAGCTCTCAGATGCTAGGCAAGGCATACGAAGGCTTGGCTATGCTGTTTAAGCTGACCTTGATCAAGCCCTCTTCCCACATTAGTCTGGGATTACAGAGCAAGCAAACTTTACAAAGGATGGCACCAAGCCCGCTGTGGTGATTCTACTGCACAGTCCAGTATGTGGAAGGCTTAGCCAAGGGTGACACAGGTGACTGAAGTCATTGGCTCTTCTTTCTGAGTGTTGATCCCCATGCTCTTAGTGTTTGACCACTGTTTTGCCTTGAAGAAAAATCACACGATAAACCCTTCTTTGTGTGCCTTATGCACCCCTGATCCCTTGTGTCACAATAGGAAGATTACCTAATTTATTCTCTGTCTCAGTGAAGTTATTTATATAGGTATTATCTTCTCTCAAGAAAAAAGTGAGACACAGTTCCCCAGGCCTTTCATTCAATTACTTTCTCAAGAAGCTCCTGGAAGCTTCTAGAACCCTTTGCTTTGAAACAGGTCATCACTTAAGGTTCCTGGGCATAGCTTTCTCGTGCGGTCATATTCTAATCCTTACTGCAGCTTTCTATTTGTTTCACTGTTTAGAACTTAAACATTTCAGCGTAATATCTTAAAATGGGTTCAAATATGTTTGCTGGTTATTCCTGACGCTATACCCAGGAGTCATGGGTATATTTTTGGTGCTGTGTCTGAGCCACTCTCACTGGAGATGCTGAAGTTGGAGGCTTTGCAGGAGAGGTGAGCTAATTCTGGCCTTCACAGAGGAGTCTTTTAGCCTTCCTTCCTGCCTTGCCCCCCCTTTTTTTTTACTTCATAGTTAATCACTTTGATTTGGGAGCTGGAAAGATGGATCCGTGTGCTCACTTGCTGCTTTTGCAGAGGTCCTGCATTCAATCCCAGCAACCACATGGCAGATCACAACTGTGTGCAACTCCAGTTTCAGGAGATCTTACACCCTCTTCTGGACTGTGTGGGCACCAGGCAAACATGCTGTGTACGTACATATATGCACACAAAACACTCATACCCAAGATATAAAAATAAACAAGCCTTTTAAAAAAACAAGCTTGATTTTAGTGAAACAACAAAAAGAAGCAAGCACCTTGCCTTTGGCTCTTGTGCAAAATGCACCCTAGGTTGCACTACATCACTTTAATCCTTTAGAAAAATGTAGTATTGATGTTTGATTTGGCTTTCTGTGGGAGCTCCCATATGGAATTCTTCTAGACTGTTTCCATTTTCTCCTTGTAGTATTTAACCAGTGTCATAGATAGCTTACGTGGTAAAGACTCCCAGGGATAGAAGAGACTTGTCACTGTCTCCTGTGACCTGCCCCTCCCCCCCCTGGAGTTTTTCTAACCATCAAGCCCAGGCTATCCAAAGACTTTGCTCTCTACGGCACAGGCTGAGACCATTTCCCCCGTACTCCACCCCCCCACCCCACCCCCCCTCACCAAACACAATTCGTCTTTGAAGTCCTTTTTGTCAGTTGTCTGCAGTTAAAAAAAGCTGTGTGCATTGAGGAGACCTGGGCAGTTGTTTGTTGTGGTTTAATATTTATTGAGAGCTCTAGCCTCCAGGTGCCTTCATTGACTGGAGGCCAGACAGTGAGAGCTGCCTGTCTTCAAAGCCACTCTTTGCCCGCATGTTCCTTCTATTTGCAAGGGGTTTCATCACCATTTAGTGAACTGACCTGCTTAAGTTTATATGGCTAAAATGTTGTCTTTTCTTTGTTACTTTATATTTCTCTGTGTTAGGACATGGCAGTTTTAAGTACCTGGCAGTTTTCCTTTTCTGTTTCTGCTGTGCTAGCCAGCTAGCATTGCTAGTGAGAAGCCTGCTGACTGGATTGCCCCACTGAGGAGATGCATTTCAGGATGATGCCCCCGAACTTGACCTTTCCTGGAGTCCCGAGAGGCAAGGAAGATTGATTTCCTTCTTCATTACATCTTTGATGCAAAGCCATCTGGAGTTTTTTGTTTTTGTTTTTAACAGAATGGTAAAGAATGTAGCGTTGTCTGAAATTTAGCTTCCTTTCTCACAGCAGACTCTATTTGTTTATTTACTTATTTTTGTCAGTGCTAAGGATTGGACCCAAAAGCCACATGCATGTGTTGGGGTAGGCCTCTACCGCTGTGATTTGCTCCCAGCTCCCAGGACATTCTCTTTAAATTGAGAGAGAAAGATCTCCTTGGCCAGAATTTATTCTTTATAACTTCTCATAACAGCTACATTTTAATTATACAGTAATTATGAAACAGTAGGTCCATCTCCTGCTGTTTCTACTTTACATTAGTCCTTTTAGATTCACTTTTGGGGGCCTGTTTAACTTTGTATGACCAAAGATAAACTCTCTCTCCCCAGTCTAAATGCGTATATTCTGTTCCATGTTCAAAGGTGACAACTAAAACCCCCGAGAGCTAGAAGCACCAGATAAGTCCATTCCACTGGCCTCCATAGCATTCGACAGATTGGACATTGTATAAAATGAACTTACACAAAAGTACAGAGTATAGAACATATGTTTAAAGCTATAACAATTGAACTTTGCAGCTTTTTTCCCCTTATGTGGTGGGGGTAACAGTATCTATCTATTGAACCCTTGCTTCCTGGAACTCACTATGTAGATCAGGCTGGCCTTGAACTCACAGAGATCAGCCTCTGCCTCTGTTCCCAAGTGCATGTACCACTATACCTGGCCATCTTATTTTTAACGTTATGAAAGAGAAATATTGATGGAATAAAATCCACTAGCAATAACTGTTCAAATCTTATTAAAGCTTTATAATGGAACAAACATGATAAAATATGAACCATAGGCTCCAAAAATGACTAGTATTTACTAGTAGTTTGCTTTTTATGTGTGCATATATGTGTGTATGTATATGTTACATACATGAATATGCAGAGGTGCATGCAACTGGGCATGCATGTGGAGGGCAGAGGTCAATGTGGGTTGGCTTCCTCTATTACTTTCCACCTTATTTTTGGGGAGCGGGTCTCCTGTTGAGTCTGGAGACTATGGGTTATCTAGGCTGGATGGTCAGGACCCTGAATCTTCCTGTCTTCACTTCTCAGTGGAGACAGATTATAGATGCAACAAATTTGAGATCAGATTGGGTTATAAAGCAAGGCCATGTTTCAGAAACAAAACAAAACAAAACAAAACAAACAAACAAGCATACAAACCAATCAAATGACAACAAGGAAAATAGATTAAAAGAAAAGAAAAAGGAGTGTGTAAACATTTAGAAATGCCCCATATTCAGTAATAAGATGTGATGTGATAATAGATATCAGACAGTATAATATGCATACATGGTGTGCATGTGTGCAGTATGAATATAAATTTACCTCTTCAGCTTTCCTCTTATATTTCCCTTCTCTCCCTTTCTCCTCTTCTTTTCTTTATGTCTATCTGTCTGTTTGTATGTCTGTCTGTCTCTTATTCATCTTTTTCAATTTTGAACCGTTTTCCTTTATACATACCAGTATTTCCCTATACATACCAGTTCACAGCAGAAGACCCATGTGACCCACATCTGAAAGAAGACAGGTTCAAAGAAATTTACCTCTGATGGTAAAATCTTGACTTGTAGAAAAAACTTGAAATTTATGAACAGAAAGTAGGGTTTAGGAAACAGGTACAGTAGGCACCCATTGGACGCCAAGCACTGTGGTCAGAGGCATCAGTGGCTAACTAACACAGTGTTCCCATTTCAAGTGTTCGTGCAGTGGCAGGCGAGGGGACAAGAGAAACATAGTGATTAAAGTTATAGCATAGTGTTGTGGCTCTCTCCCTGCAGGAATGGACCTGTGCTGCCCTACTGTAGTCAGCCATGGGAATGCTCAACTGCCTTCCCCTGATGTGTGGGACATTAAAGAAGAGAACTTGCTGCTTAGAATTCCCATGAGAGTTCTACAGTGGAGGCACCTTGGCCAGAGCTCTTGGTCCGCCATCTTTGTTTGTCTCCCCTTGGCATGAAGATGGGCCTTAGTCCTGCTGACCCTTGTCCCTGGATGGCTTCCATTTTGACACCACCATTATGGACTGTGAGGTAGACAGCACAGCACTGTGGACATGAAGAAAGCCGACACAACTGTCGCACAATATAGACGACGGCCTTTCTCTTTGCTATTCCAAGCCTCACTGTCTAGTGCAGCGGATGTGTTTTTCTAGACTGGAAACATTCCCAAGGCCTTTTCTTTCCCTGGCTTGCCTTTAGCCATTAAAATCATTGCTTTTGCAATGTCCGCAGTAATAAAAAGAGAAAAAAAAAAAAAAGCGTTCCCAGTCTTTCCAATGTAAAAGTCATAAACCATGCCTTGACAACCACAGAGGATTATATCACTAATTTATTTTTATTATCAGCATAACTTTTAATTGCCTTACTTATCCCAAGGCCTGACTGTTGTTTGCTAGGATCAAGTTAACAATGTTTTGAAAAGTTGGTTCAGAGGTGTACAAATGATGTAGTCACAGCAGCAGATAGAGATGTGTTGTTGGCATTTGGTGAATGTCAGCTACTAATTTTAGCATTAATAAATTTTTGAAAGGAACAGGAAGTTCTAAACTAGTAAAAGGAAGGTATTCTAAAAGCTCTTGTTATTTGTCGATGCCACCTTGTATGCTTATTGCAGATGTGACGTGTAGGCATGACTCTTGTCTCAACTATTCCTTTTGCTGTCCCCTGTGACCCCTGAGGAAGCTCAACTATTTGAAGCAGAGACGGCAGCCATGATAGAGAGCCCCTTTTCCTTCTTGTGACTGAGCCTCTGCCAATAGCCTTCCCAAGGCCTCTGCAGTTAAGCCTCTCTGTCTGTGTTGCTCTGGCTTGTTGGGAACTCTAGTCTTTCAAGTGCTGAGATGCTGTGTTTCAGTTTCTGGTCCCCTGGAGAATTCAGCAATCTACGACCCACTCTGAAAACACGGGAGCCGCCTAGTTCTACTACGGTTGGCACAAGAGGAGTAAATATAGGTGAAGGGCTGTTGAGAAAGGACAGGGATGGTTTTGACTCGCACCGAACCTTCCTGTTCATCCTCAGATGTCTCATCCTTTCTAGGCTTGGTGGATCTGAGAGTTTCTTTGGCCAGGCCTCACTTTAACATTTGAAGACATTACTTCAAATAAGTAATTAAGTTGTGTGGACTCACTCGCTGTCTGTACCGTGAGAAGTAGCACAAGTCTTAGCGGGCTGATGCACCTCCATGAGGCGAGGGAGGGGCCTTTAATGGACTTTTCTTGAGAAACACATCCAGAATCCTTAGGAGGAATGACTAGCATCTTTCTGTCACTTCTTCCTGAGCGTGAGGGCTTATGCCTGTCTGCTGCTGTTCATTGGGCAGCTTCCAAATGGTTCTTTAGAGGGAAATTGAAGGACTGTCTGGACTTCCTGCCCAGGTTTGTTTGGAGAAGACAGTCAGACAGAACTGAAATAATTTGAAATTTTCATGAGAAAAATAAAATGAAGAAGGTTGAAGAGAAATTTGTTTCTTAAAACATCCAACATTTTGCTTTAGCATTTGAGGTAGATTTTATTTCGCTCATTTACTTTTATTTTCAGTCCTTTTTACTATTTTGAAAGAGGGAGATGAGAAAGAATTCTTTTCCTGGACACCTGCTCCTTGTAAGGATTATTGGCTATGCCTGCCTGCGAATGGAGTGTGGCCGTGAAGAAGAGGACGCAGGGCGAGCCACAGACAGTGCTGGGTGTCCCTTAGTGCTGTGGGGCTGGGTGAATTGCTCAGTCTCTCAGTGTCCTGTTACTTGATCTGTGTAATGGAGACACGGTTCCTTTTGCATCTGTGCTAATATGTGGAACTGATTCTTAGGAAAGTGTCCAGTACATAGAACACTTACAACCTTTCCGCTGAGAATGTACACGGATTCTACCATGCACTGTGAGTACTGTGCGACTCTAGTTTCTTGGTGCATTGCTATAAACTCCTTGCAACTCAGAACGGAGGGAAGCTGATGCAATCACTTATTCTTTTTCTCAAAGCTCAGTTTGCCACACCACACACATTTGGAGCCCCTCCAAAGTTGGATGGATGTGGCCTAAACAGCCACCTGAGGTTTCCTAGATACGTTATGTATCTGTGACTTATGTTGAGAATACAGAAGTTTTGAAACAGCGTGGGAAGGGCAAATGCTTGCTGCTAACTCTCCATATTGCTAACTAGCTGTATCTACCATGGGCCGGGTCAGCTGTCTCTTTATTCAATTTCCTCCATTTAAAAAATACGAAGGTAAGCTGGTTGTGGTGGCACAAACCTTTAATCCCAGCACTCAGGGAGGCAGAGCCAGGCGGATTGCTATGAGTTTGTGGCCAGCCTGGTCTACAAAGGGAGTCCAGGACAACCAATGCTACACAGAGAAACCCTGTCTCGAAAAAACAAAAACAAAACACCAAGGTAATTTGCTAAGAGAATAGACTCAAGTGTTCTCATCACAAGCACATCACCATGTTGTGTCAGACAATGCTTATGTAAATTAGTTTGATTGTGGTAATCATTTCAAGGCATATATATATATATATATATATATATATATATATATACTTTAGAGTATCATATCATACACTCTAAATATATACAGTTTTTATTAGTCATACTTCCATGAGCTACACAAAGCCCCAAATCCATGTATATAGGAAAAAAATGTAAAGGCATCTTGATCTTCTACTTCTAATAATAATATTTTGGATCTCTGCTCCAAAGAAAGAAGGAAGGAGACAAAGAAGAAAGAAAGGGAAAAAGAAGTTTCCTCACATAGCCAAAATAAGGTCCTCACATCTACCAGTGCATCATACATACTGTCTTACTACTGAGCTCACACTGAAATCTCTGTAGCTCCAAGTTTCACTTCTTGTGCCACAGTCATTTCACCTAGAGATGAAGAGGCAAAACTAACCAGATGATCGCAAAGGCTCATAGATGAAAGTTTTGCTTGACTATGCTAGTGCATGCCTATAATCCCCGCTCTTGGGCATTTGAGATGGGAGGGTCAGTTGTTCAAAGACACCCTTAGCTACCTGGTAAGTAGTAAGTTCAAGACCATCCTGGCCTACATTAGGTTAAAACAAAGTGAACAGACAAATGGAACAGAAACAACAAAAGAAAATGAAAGTTTTACATTTAGAAGCCATAGAAGTGCCGCTCTGCCTCTGATAATGAGTTAGTTAATTAATTTTTATTTTGCAGGTCTGGGTTATTACCCATGATTGCATACATGCTAGACCAGTGCTCTGTCACTGAACTACACCCCTAGATCGTTCTTAAAGAAGGAGGGGTCTAGCTTTAGAGACACAAACAGTGACTCATTGCCTAGATGAAATAGAAATTGATTGGTCCATGCAAATGACAGGAATAAGTTGGTAGCGTGTCAGATGACTCCTGACCTATAGATTGGGCACTTCACTCCACATGAATTGTACACTGGCCAGAGAGAAGGAGGCTATACATTTGTTGAGGCCCAAGAGGCTTGGGGCTTGATTCCATGATCTCCAGAGGTGCTTATAATGCAGGTTAGAGTTATAATGAGAGCTCGGCCACAGCCCTTTCGAGATAGTTTTGTTTGGTTACTTGAGATTTGAGTGGTTTCTTTAAGGAGAGAGAATGACAGATCTATCAAGTTACCTGTCTTGAGAGATTCCTGTTGTTCTAGAATAGAAGGAATGAGTCATGCCTGGGCAGTCTGGTAGACAGCAGACATTGCCAGCTCGGAGGCCATTGGATGAATGGATTCTGAGCATCCCACAGGATCTCCATTGAGCATGGGATTCTTACCCTTCCCAGGCAGGTTCAGGCCACTGTCAGGCAGGAGGCATGATGCTGGAGTACCAGACGTTAGGAGCCTGGGTAGAACCATTCTCTCTCACACTTGAGCTCTGAACCAGCCGAGGAGAAGGGCGCAGGGGGCGGATAGATGGAGAACCAAACAGCAGCTTTATTTCTGGGCCTTGGTATATGGCAATGAAGGGCTTCCCAGCCTCGAATCTCAGGATCAGACAATGCCTTCTGTTGTTCTCAGGCTATAACAGACCGCCTAGTCTTCTCCCTGTGTAGAAAAGAGACACTGCCTGTGGCCCGATCCCTTAGGCTGGGGTTCCATATGGAATAAGTAAAAAAAGAGGTTAGTATTGGCATTCATCCCCGCGCCCTCTTGCCCTCCATCTCTCCATCCCTCCGTCCCTTTCATTACATACTTCCCAGTAGCCCTTATGTGAACTACTTTGCTCCAGCATCTACTCCCTACCATTGATGGATTGAAACCTTGGAAACCGTGAGCCATGATCAATCTTCTTCAAGCTGTTTATGTCAGACATTTTCACAGTGATGAGAAAGCTCACTTACTTAGGGAGCGAGGGTTATGGCATCTGAAAGCTTTATTTAGAAGACTGCTGGGCTTCTTGGGAAGGTTGGTGTTCTGGCCTTTCTCTGGCCATCCCCTGCATCTTGGGTACCAGGACAATGTACAGGGTGGGAACCCTGAGGCAGCAATAGTCTGGGATGCTTCTATTCAACGAAATAGCCACATGTCCTCTCATTGAGAGAAAGGTGGAGGAAAACCAGTCTAGGACAGGTGAGAAGCTGATGTGAGAGAGGAAGGAGGAGGTGCCCAGGGTGCATAGAGCCAGTGGATGACATTGCTGACCATACTTTCTTTCACTTATGCTCTGAGAACAAAGTGTGGCGCTGCACAATGGCCCCTCTTTCAGCTTAGTGGAGCAAAAGGTTGGCTTCATGTATTTAGTCATTTCAGTGATTGGGCAAAATACACGTGGCATACAATGGAGCATTCTAACAGTTTTAAACCTACAGGCCAGCGGCATTAAATGCATTCCCATTGTATGTAGCCACCACCGCCTCTGCCCAGAACTTTTTTATCTTCTCAAATGGAAACTCTGTAGTTGGTAAGAACTAACGTGTCGCTTCCGACTCTCCCATTACTGAAGCTGTACAGCGCTTGTCTCCTCATGGCTGGTTTGTTTCAGTCAAGGTTCACTCAGGTTGCAGCCTATGTTCTTTCCAAAGAATTTCAATTAGCATGGCCCATGTTTGGATCAGGGTACAATGTTTCATTTTGGTCTTTAGCCAAAAAGTCTTAGAATAGCTGAGAATGGAGTATAATACCTGAGAAGCTCCCATTCTGCCACAGACAGGATGCAAGAACCATCCAGCAAGAGCTAAGCCCCAATTTCTTTAAGAAAGAAAGAAAGAAAGAAAGAAAGAAAGAAAGAAAGAAAGAAAGAAAGAAAGAAAGAAAGAAAGAGAGAAAGAAAAAACCCCCATCACATTTCTGACATTTGCTCTGTTAATCAGTTAAGGGCCTGGTGTCACTTGAAGACGTATGACAGAAGAACTTCTGATTGACCCCCCTGTAGTAGGGACTTCTTGATTTGGGTGCTAGCTGACCAGCATAAGATAATTTATGAATAAGCTCAGAAATCTCTCTCTCTCTCTAGCCATAGATGAAGATCTAAAACAGTGCTAGTAACTGAGACAGCTCCCTAAAATCCTTCAGGACACCCAGAGGTAAACATTCATCTGATTTTTAATTACCTTTTGCTAGTTTTACTTGTTTTAAATCCTCTATATGTGGAATCACACTTAGGCATTTTGAGATTAGTTTTATGTATGTATGTATCTATGTATTTATTTATTTATTAGTTTATTTTTTTTATTTAACTTTAGTTTTTCGAGACACAGTTTCTCTGTGTAGCCCTGGCTGTCTTGACTCGCTTTGTAGACTAGGCTGGCCTTGGACTTAAAGAGATCCACCTGCCTCTGCTTCCTGAGTGCTGCATTACAGGCCTGTGCCACCACCCTGGCTGTGAGATGGATTTATGTTGATCCATCCAAAGACTGTCTATTGCCACCATTGCTGTATAGTATCCCACTCTATAAAGTCTAGGCCCTGTATGCCAGTTACTATTGCATCGCTATGAACAAGCTACTGGGGAGAGCAATTCCAAGGAGGGAGGCTTTCTTTTAGTTCACACTTCCAGAGGGTTAAGCCCACGGTGGCTGGCACACCATGGAGAGACATCATGGGACTGTGTTACGGCAGAGTCTTCATTTCATGGTATATGAGATACAGAGAGGATAGCAGAAAGGGGCCAAGGACAAGATGCCCCTATAACCCACCCTCAGCCATCTACATTCTCTTGTCTCACCTCCCAACGTTTTAAGAACAACTCAAACATCACCACCAGGTGAGGACCAAGCCCTCAATGCATGAGCATTTAGGGGAATATTTATATCCAAACCACAGGACCATTGCATAGTTGACTGACATTCGACAGTTTTGAGTTTAGGGCTGCTAGGATGAAAGCAGCTGAAATATGCTTGTGCATGCGTTTGGTGGGCTGTGTATGATTTATTGACGAAGGTAACTGTCTCCAGAGTGTATTGTTCATGGAATATCACATTTTTCATGCCTGCTGATTTTGAAATGAGTTAAAGTCCATCAAATAGACTTTATCAAATAGAGTGCTGCTGTTAACTTGACCCAGTTTAGAGTCTCCAGGGAAGAGTCTTCTTGAGGAATTAGCTGGTCTGTGGATACTTCTGGGGGGCAGTGTCTTAATTGTCAATTGATGATGAAGTCCCAGCCTGTTGTCTGTGATGCTGTTTCCCAAGCAGGGGGTCTTAACCAGAAGAAAGGAGAAGTTGAACCAAGAAGACAGGAACCCACACATTATCGTCTCTCCGCTGTTGACCCTGGATATGGTACCTTGACTTCCTTGACCTCATAGCAATAATGGGCGATAGTCTGTAGCTGTAACAAAATAAAACCTTTCTTCTTTCATTTGGTTTTTGTCAGGGTGTTTACCATAGCAACAGCAAAGTCACTAGAATGAGAGCAGACCGAGTGCAGGAAGGTTTGTGTTTAATGAGTCCGTGCCGATAGGAAAGCGGATCATTGCTTCAAGGCCTCCTGCCTGGAACAGTCATTCTCAACCAAAGGTTCAGTTTCCTAAAAGCCCCAATCTTGTGTGAAAGGATGTTATTTCTTAATGCTGTCTCAGGAAGGGGTGGGAAAGAACCTTTTTGCTAATTCTGCAAAGAGGCATCATTTTCTAATTATAGCGTCTCACTGTGAAAAAAGTCATGAATTACTAAAAAACTCAGAATATAAACTAGTTTTGGGAATTCCCTGAGTCAGAACGAACAAGGTTGTTGTTGTTGTTTTAAATAATTGCATACGTGTTTGATCTTCTGTCACTTTGTACATTGTACTAAAAATGGTATTTGCTACTGAAACTTTGAATGCTCTTAGAAAAATGCAATTCCACCTATATTAACTGGAGGACTTTTCTGGAGGGCAGGTCCCTCTTACAGCTTACCAGAAGGAGACTGTGTCAGCCATAGAGAATAGATGGGTCCCAGGAAACAGCAAAGGTAAACTCAGACCACCATTGGGAGATGCACTGTTGATTTCCATTTTGAGAGTGTATTTGTGGGAGTAGAGAAATAGGTTAGCTGCTGTTGTGATTTGAATGTAAAATGTCCTTCCCAGGCTCCTGTTTTGAATATGCAATCCCTGGCTTGTAGCTTTGTTACCAAAGCTGTGGAATATTTAGAAGGTAAAGCCTGGCTTGTGGTAGGTCATGGGGGTTGGGCATCTAAGGTTTCCTGACTCCAACCATAATACCTTGTCTTTCCTGATCTACTACTATAGAGGAGTCTTTGCACAAACTCTTACCCTCTGGACCAGCAGCCTTGGTTCTACACATTATTCCCGTAGAACCACAACCATGAGGCACAACTGGCGTTTGCATAAAGTTGCTGGTAAAACTTTGTGCGTAACACTAGAATGTTGAAAGTCCTCAAAGGTCCACGCATCAAGGACTGGTTATTAGGATGGTTGTTGTGTGACTACAGAGTGATGCCGTGTAGTTGTGGACAGAGAGTGATAAAAGGGCTTGGAGAGATGGCTCAGCAGTTAAGAGCACTTTGGATCTTACAGAGGACTTGTATTTAATTTACAGCATCTACATGGTTCCCAACCATCCGTAATTCCAGTTCCAGGAGATCTGATTCCCCCTTTGACCTCTGTGGGTACCAGGACACATGCGATACAAATACAAATGAAATAAAATAAACCTAAAAAAGGATTTTCTGAGAAGAGAATGGTAATGATCTGTGTTCTGATGTGGGAGAGTCCCACGGACATGGGCAAGTGAAAAATTCAAGGCAGAGAGTCGTGTTTGTGTAAGAAACATGGTTGTAAGAAAGTGTGTGTGTGTGTGTGTGTGTGTGTGTGTGTGTTTACTAAGAAACACTGGAGGGCTAAGCAAGAAGCTCATGCATATGTAACCCAGGAAGCCCAGAGGAGGGAGTGATTGATAGTAGGCATAGAAATGACTTGTCAGAGTGGCTCTTTTTATATTTTGCTGACATTTGAATCACACACACAAACACTGACAACCAACCAACAAAATCTTAATCTGTCACTGCAGGCCTTGACACTGAACCAGATAAGCCCAGGTGGTGGAAAGTGGGGTGAAAGGGTAAGGTCACACACTTCAGTTCTTTTCCACAGAGACTAAGTCAGTAGTCAATCAGCAAATGCTTATTGAGCGCCACTGCCACGCCGGGGGCTATTTTAGGTGCGCTCATGATGTGTGGATGTTCATGTCCAGGCCTTCGTGGAGCTGGCATTCTACAAGGGGCAGACAGTAAACAACTGGTGATGGATGAAGGCGAGAGGATGCACATGGCAAGGGAGGAGAGAGGTCTATACTGAGGGCATTGAGGTCAGGAGAGGGTAGTTACTGTCATGCCTAGGAGCAGCATGGCTGCACATTTCATAACACAGCGAGATAAATGCTCACATTTAATTTCTTGCTGTCATAGTCAGGATTTCATTTTATTATAATACCATGATTTCTTCAGAGAAATTTCAAATATAAACCCAGAGTATGGCGTGTCATGCTATCCCAATCTACTACTGCTGTGTTGCTTAGGGACTGGAATTTAGTTGAACAGTAAGAAGTTGACTTGAGAGCTGAGGATAGAGCTCAGTTGGTGGAATGCTTTCAGGAGACTGTGGACACTATGCCCAGTACCACTTAAAAAAATGGACGTGGTGGTGTGCATCTGTAATTCTAGCACTTGGAAGATGGAGGCAGAGGGTCAGAAGTTCAAGGTTATTCTTGAGTGCATATCAAATCTGAGGCCAGCTCTGGGCTATGTGAAATCTCCCTCTCTCTCTCTCTCACTCTCACTCACTCACTCTCTCTCTCTCTCTTTCTCTCAAAAAGTCTTGACTTGATTATCATATTTGTATTTTATAACAGTGGGGCATATTGATGACACTTTTATCTATCTAGTTAGTGACAATAGACCTAGGTTATTAAATAGACAGGACATGGCTATGATAATATGCTAGCTGTGGAAAACTGTGGAAAACCTCTGCCCATGTACAAATGAACTACATAGCCATTCTATACCATCTGTTATGAGTACATTCATTACCTGAAAGCACCGTGGGAATATGTAAATTATTTATGTTTGAGGGTATTTCTTTCAGGGTTGTGTTGTTTTTCCTTCTGGCTATTTCTTACCCATAGTTTCTGAGTGACAAAAATGTTATAGGTATATTTGAAAAGTTTCTGTGATTAAATGAATTTTTTAAAAAGAGAATTTTTTTCTGTTTCTTTGAGTTCAATTAAATTTTGGTGAAACTTGAGAAATTGGGAGGAACATCAAGCTATAGGAAAAAAGCCATAGTCAAAGGGCTTTTTGATTCTTCATTTCTACAACAATTAAACTCTGCCCAGGGAGTAAAGGAAACACAAACACAACCTTGGTGGCAAGCTTGGTTGCATGAGAGTTAAAAAGATTAATTTGTAATTAACCTGTTCAAACCACAGTTCTGTGTGACCTGGAGCCAGCACATTCCCAGGCATTCCTAGATTTGCGACTTGGTTTAAAAAGGATCAGAAAATTGCCAGGCATGGTGGTACATGTCTGTAATCCCAGCACTCAGGGAGACAAAGACCTGTGGGTTCAAGGGCAGCCTAGTCTACAAAGTGAGTTCAGGACAGCCAAAGCCACACAGAAAAACCCTGTCTTGAGAAACCAAAGCCAAACAAAAGGATCAGAAATCGTATTTGTTTCTACACTATAGTGAGGTATTGTTCAGGCATCCTCCAAATCTGCTTGTCCTCCAGCTGGTGGAAATATTAGGTGGTGCCTCACGGGTAGGAGCAGATCACTAGGGATGGGTCTTTGAAGGGTATGGGCTGGCCCTGGTTCTTATCAGTCTTCTTGATGATCTTCTGCACTGTGAGGAGCCTTCCCCACACATTCCTGCTGCCGTGAACGCTGCTGAGCCTTCCCAGGTAGTGTGATGTCAGTCCACTATCATGGACTGAGACTCTCTGAAGCTGTGAGCCAAAACAAGTCTTTCCTCTTTTAAGTTGTCCTGGAGAGTAACTAGTGCACCCTGGCTGTTGCTGCTGGTTGCTGCCGTTCATGCTCACCAGCATGAGCGGAGACAGAAACACTTTCAGGAAGGTACTGAGTTTGTTTTGATCAACGCTTGCCAGATCTGGTGCTTGTTTTCTCGCCTGAGGCCAATGATTTGAATGTTGTAATATGAATGCTTAGCTTGGGGGGGGGGTCTGAGAAGCTACCTAAAATCTCTCTCCCAACAGCCACAAAGTCATTGGCTGCTTTCTTCATGTTGTTCTCATGATCATTGGCTATCATGAAAGTAAACAATAAGACACTCCAGGTACAAGACGGTAGGTCTTGATTGGGGAGTGTTTTCTTTGTCTCTGTCTGGTTTCTTCCTTCTTTCTCTCTCTTCCTCCTTTCCTTTGTCTCTCTTTCTCTCCCTCCCTCTCTCCTTGTTTCTCTCTTTCCTCCCTCCCCCTCTATTTTGTTGTTGTTGTTGTTGTTGTTTTGTTGTTTTGAAGACTGAGTGTCCTCATGTAGCTGGGGCTGGCCTTGAACTTGCAATTCTCTTACTTTAGCTTCCCAATTTGCAGGTTTACAGGATTACAGCCATGCATCATCATCACCATGCCTGGTTCAGCTCCCTTTCCCAGCCCTCCAGCTAGCATTCCCAAGTTCAGAGAGTAGCAAACTCAGGCATTGCCATGTCTGGAACACTTACTTGGCTAAGGAAACTGTAGGCCTCTAGAGTGCATATCATTTGACCTGTGTCTTGACCTCCAATAATTTCTGAAGCTTAGCTTTAGTGGCCAATGTTAGACAAAGCAGGAAAGAATGAGGTTCACCCCCAAGTACATCCTGTTGTATTTCATATTTGTGAACTTGGCTACTTATGGGTCCGGGTACAATACATGTATTCCCTATTGTTTTGGATTTTAGGCTGGGAATAATCAACCTTAAATAGTCTATTTGCATGGGAATCTCTGATGAGAATGGTAGCTAAGAATCTGGTTCTGTCTTTCAGCCACAAAGTACTCAAGACTTCCATGGGTCTTGAGGCTAAATGGTGGGTTATCTGCTTGAAGAATAAGGTAACATGGCAGTTTTTCTTCCCCAGGCCAGATAAATGAAAATCCCTGCTCTTTTGAGGAAATAATGGTAATAGACAGTCTCCATTGACTCACCAACAGAGGGATTTTGTGCATAATTAAAATTTTCTAATAATCTTAACATTTCACTCGGTTGGTTCTGAGCCACTCTTATTTTAAAAACAAGTTTTAGCAAGCCTCACATTGATTGTGTGCATGCACATGCGTGACGGGCAGAAGACAACCTTGGGTGGTGTTCAGGAGAGCTCCATCTACTCCGTTTTCTGAGTCAGGGTCTCTCACTGTCCTGGAAGTCCCCAAGTAGGCTAGGCTGGCTGCCCTGCAAATTCCTGTCTCAGCTCCCTAGCACTGTGATTACAAGCACGTTGTTCCATCACACCCAGCTTCTTCACATGGATACTGGGGACCAAATTCATAACCTTGTGCTTACAGGACACGTACTTGACTGATGGAGTCTTCTTCCTAGCCCAAGATGTAACAAACATTCTTAAACAGTGGCCATGTTTAATGTCTTATGGACATTTTTATTGCGGTGGCTATAGAGTTGTTACATGGCAGCCCTGTAAGGGATTGTGGAGAGGGATCGTGTGCCATTTTTACCCTGTCAACGCCACAACCAAGATACCGATGTCGATACAGTCTACTTGTATTGTTCTGCAATACGTCGATTTTATTCAGTTATAGTTCTAAATTGTTTATAAAATGATAGACTGTGACTAGCAAAGATAAAAGGAAGACTGTGATATCTGAGGTAAAGGTGGAAATAGAACTTTCTGGGTCTCTGTTAGGATGGGGTTGGGCCCCAGTTGAAAAGACAGGAATAAGCTTGGAAGATTGAGTCCCTTGTAGGAAAAGGGGGTCTCCTTCAAGGTATCTTGGAGTGAACGGGAGCCCATCTATGTTTCTCAGGGCTGGTAACCCCCTTTTTGGGTGTCCTTCTTGCCCATACCGTCCCCTCTGTAAATATCTTGCCCATGCCAGCTCCATGTAGTCTGCACGCTGGGGAATATGTCGAATAGTTTGAATTTGTAGGGACTTGGGGTCTGCATCCAAATCCCCCTCTTTCTAACCTAAGACCTCCAGAATATTTTAGAAGAGTTAGTCTCTGTGTTTGTCACCTCCGATTTCACACAGGCGAGCAGAGGATCAAGTCCGGGAGGTCTAGCGGCTCATTGTATTCGTTCGTTACGACCTCTTCTCAGTTCCAAATCTTACCTAGCTCCATCCCATGGGAGCATCTTGCCTGGGGAAGGTGGGTAACTGAGGGCGGTAGAGATGAAATGAATTTCCCATTGGGAGAAGTTGTGAAGGAAACAAAACCTTTAGCTCTCCTGATAAAGAGAACCATGGAAGGTGGCTCAGTACCAGCTTTGCAATGCATGCTTTGCAAGCACTAATAGCTGTGTTCATTCCCTGGTGGTGGTGGTGGGGCAGACAGAGTGGGAGGGTCAGGTGGATACTTAGAGGTTACTGGGCAATCAACCTGGTGTTCTAGGTTAATGAGGGATCTTGTTTCCAAAAAAACCAGGATAGATGGTATCCAAGAAATGGCAGTCAAAGTTGTCCTCTGCCCCCCCCCCCCACGTGCATGTACTCCTGCACATGGACATATTGACACACTAAAACAAGAGGAAAGAGAGGAAGGTGGGTTACCGTCTAGGGCAGGGAATTTTCTAAACTGGGCCTCTTGAAGTTCATTGCCTGCTGAGCCTAAAGGGGTTCTTGTGAATGGGGACACAGCCATGCTTCTATTTAGGGAGAGAAAGGCCACCCAGCATTTTTATACTCCCGAATTAATCCCAGCATTCTAGGTTAGAAAGTAGCAGTTCTCCCGTGCTCTCGTTTTCATGTAGGCTTAAGAAAGAGCTGGATTTCAGCCTGTAGGAGTGACTCACAGTTGGCTGTTTCCTATGAGCCAGGTCCACCCATTGGAAGAGTGGAAAGCCTTGTGTTAACCGTTTCCCCGTGGGCATAGCCAAGAGAGGCCGCATTTGCATCCTGTCCCTTTACCTGGCTTATTACCCTTTGCCGCCAGCCATGGAAAACAGAAGACACACCTTTCCCAGGAAGTACCAATCCATAACCGTGTAACCGTCCAGCAGATGCTTCTGCTGTGGGAGCCCTGAGAACTTGTTTCCAGGAAGAGCTAATCTACTAACGAGTGCCTGAAAATATTATTTCACAAGGCTTGAAGAAACCAGCTTGAAAATTTACACCTTTTGGAGAAAATAATATTATGTTGGTAGAAGAATTGAGATGAAAGAACTCTTTCAAGGGATTTGGAAAAGGCATACATTAAATAATTCTTGGAAGTCATTGTATAGGATTTTTTTTTTCAGAATCTTATTATTTCTGGCAGATTTTTCTTTTTTCCTGTGTTGATACTTTTTCAGTTTCCTAGGGTTACTTTGTAAATACTGAACACTTTCTTCTGAATACACATACACACACACACACACACACACACACACACACACACACACACACATAATTTTTTTTCTCAAGACAGGGTTTTTTCTGTGTAGCCTTGGCTGTCCTCAAACTCCCTCTGTAGACCAGGCTGGCCTTGAACTCACAGACATCCTCCTGTTTTTGCCTCCTGAGTTTTGGGATTAAAGGCATGCACTACTACTGCCCAGCCTGATATTCTTTTTTTTTTTTCAGCCTGATATTCTTATCAAGGGACAAACAAAACCCAGGGGGAACAGTGCGTTTTGCCTGATGGCTTCCCATGTTCCCTTGGACCCGAGCACCTGAGCATCTAAGGGATCCCAAGTGCTGCTTTATTAGCACATGACATGGAGATTGTGTTCGCTGGCTCTTGGGTTCGGGATGCTTTTCAGGAGAACTGGGTCTGCCTGTGTTTTACTTAGCAGCTTCCTGCTTTGAGTGAAGCAAAGTACTCACTGTCCCCTCCTGTACTATGAGGACATGAGGATGGGTCTTTAATCCGACTGCCCAGGTGCCCTTCTTTCCCTGCGCATTGTTAATATAACTACTTTCATATGTCACATGGTTTCGTGTACTCATTACACAATGGCCTACCTTGGATATTTCTTTCTATTGTAAATCTTTCTAGAAAAACAGCGTCTATGCCTTTTGAATCTCAAGAAACCGGAGCAGGAGGTTCATGGCCTGGGGCATTGCGCATACTGCATTAAACCAGCTGCTCTCTCTGGGATGTCTTGGTTTGCATATTTGTTTGTTTTATGTACTTATTTTTGTTATTAGACAGCATCTTTCTGTGTAGTCCAGGGTGGTCGTGAACCCTACATCCCCCATCTTTGTATTCCAGGTGTTGAGATTAGAGGCATACACCACCAAGCCTCAAGTTCAAGCCCACTCCCCCTTCCCTATGACGTCTTCCTTCCCTCCTCTGCTCCTTCTCTCGGCAATCTGTACATATACACGTATGTGCAATATACACGTATGTGTACATATACACATATGTGTATGTGCACCTCCATCCTTCTCCACCTTATGTTCTGAGACAAGGTTTCTCGTTGAACTGGAACTGGCTGACTAGGCTCGACTGGCTCCCAGCAAGCCCCAGGATCTTCCTGTCTCCTCCCAGTGTTGGATGTCCAAATACCTTACGCTCATGGCTGACTTTATATGTACATATAGAGGATCTGAAATTACGTCTTGACCCCTGTGCCATCTTCCAAGCCCCACTTGCTCTTTTTGTTAGTGTACTGTCTTCCTATTGTCCTTCTTTTGCCTGGGTGTATTTTTTTTTTCATGCATTGTTTTTCTTGTGCTTGTTTTCAGCTCTCACTTGCCATTATCAATCAGTAACTCATGGCTGAAGGCATCCATTGGGTACTGATGGCCTCCCTGGGTATATGTTCTGTCTAGCCTATAGGCCCTGGCTAGTGCTAGTGGGAGTCAGTAGCTGTCTGCATCAATGTGTTCATGTCCCAGTGGGAGTGGCTTCCTTTACCAGTCTCTTTCAGGATTACTTCTGTGCCCGAGAGTCACTGCATGAACACCTGAGCTGATAACAGCAACTTGTTTAGGATGATGAACCTGTTTCTTAGTGAGGAGGAAGGGATGGCTTTTCCTATGAGGCGGCTGTGGGAAACATGTCCTGCTCTTCCCATTCAAGGCCAGCAGCCAAGCCAAGTTCAGCTTTGGCTGCCACAGAGCCTGATCAGTGTACTTCAACTCTTGAGTTTCTGGGAATCAAAAACCCATGGCTTGGAGACATAGCTCAGTTGGATGCATACTTGCTTAATGTGGGTGAGGTTCTGGGTTTGAGGTCATCTACCTCAGCACCCCATAAACTGGGCATAATGGTGCATGCCTATAATCCTACATTGAGATGATGGAGACTGCAGGGTCAGAAGTTCGAGGTCATGCGTAGCTGTATAGTGAGTTGGAAGGTAGCCTGAGATCCTGTCTCAGAAATCAAACAGAAGCAAGACCAAACTGAAAAGACCACAGCACCCCCAGCTGAGGCATCTCGGCTTTCTTTCTCCCTTGCTTGAGCACTATGGAAGAGGGGCGTGCCTCTGTTTCTGAGCTTCACTGTGAATCTCTGTGTGGTATGAGCTGTCTCAGTCTTCTACCCTCTTGTGTCCAAGTACCAAGTACATGGGAAACCATGACTCACACGAGGGGGGGGTGTGCATTTTTAGGGACAGATGACTTGCTGTCCATGTCATTCTCCATCATCTCTGAGCTGATCACAGGTCTTGACGGCTGTGAGTCTTGGGGGCTCGTACCCTGCATCATATCCCTGCTTCCTTCCTTTTCATGTGCCGCTGAGGTGTTCCTTCCTGTGACTGGAATCATCCTTCTTCCATAGAGGGAGGCTTCATGGAACTTTCCACAGCCTGCCTTTGAGTGTCTGGCTGTGTCTTCTTTTTTAGTTAGTTTTTCAAAACTAACTAAAAAAAAAAAAAAACTTTATTTATAGTTCTTGAGTCTGGGGGCAGTGCATACACGTATGAGGGGGGTCACAAGGATCTCACAGGAGTCAGTTCTCTCATCCCACCATGTGGGCAGTGGGGATGGGACTCAGTTCATCAGGATTGGTGACAAGCATGTCTGTCCACTGAGCCACATCACTAGCCCTTTATTGCAGTTTCTGCGGTGCTGAGAATGGAACCAAAGTCCTTGCTCAAGATACATGAGTGCTCTGCCATTCAACGGCAGCCTCATGCCCGCCTCTATCCTTCTTTTGTACAGTGTTTCCAAGTTTTATTATGTTTTTATTTGCTTAGTGTGTGTGTGTGTGTATGCGCGCGCGCCATGGCCCACGTGTGGAGGTCAGAGGAGAAGAGAAGAACTTACAGACGTCAGTGCTCTCCATATGCCATTGTGTTCTGAGGAATGAACTCTGGTCGTCGGTCTTGGCAGCAAGGCCTTCACTCACCTAGTCAACTTCCTGGCTCTGTTCTTTCTTCTTACTCAAGTCCTAGTCATCTTTATTCTGTTTGACTCTTTTCATGCTCAATATTTACTCATTCATTTGTTTCCTTAATTCACCCATTCACCCACCCATTGACTTTTTTCATTTATTCCCTTCATGCAGTCATGGTTTAGTGACTATCTCTTAAGGTCCAGGTTCTTTGCTCAGGGGTGGTTATAGAAGAATAAGCCATATTCCCCCTTCCTTGTAGCAGTTGCCTCCTTGCCTAAGGGAATCATATTTCTCTAAGAACCCAACATCTACAGTGGGCAGAGTTGATGGAAGCCTGGGAGGAGTATGCCTTACTAGGTGCAGGAAAGCCATTGGTAGAAAGGCAGCGACTTCATTGTGCCCCACATCTTGAAGTTTCAACCCTTTTTCAATAATGCTACCTGAGGGCCAAGCCTTTGCCATGTGACCCTTTGCAGGTATTTACATTTCAAGCTATAGCAGCTGGTACTTTGTAAGTCAGGGGGAAAACAAGCAGAGAGGAGATGTCACCCATTAGAAGTTAGAGGGATCAACAGATGCCCTTGCTATTGGCTGCTGCCAGTCATTGTGACCTTTGCCTGAATTGTTTGGGGGTATTGATGATGTGGAATCCAAGATGAGATTTTTCCGGCATGCTTATTCCTTGCCTCTTAAATTCTAGATGTTGTCATTCTGGGTAGTAGGTGTCTTTATATCACCCCTCCTTGTGGAAAGCCCCCTCACTAATTGACAGCACAATCCAAAGGTATCCATCATACATTATGAATATCTATTTAGGTACCAGTATTTGCACTGATGTCTCTAGCCCTCTTAGGCTTTTCTTAAAAATTCCTATTACCTCAGAGAGAAAGAGCGAGACAGAGGGAGAGGAGAGAGAGAGAGAGAGAGAGAGAGAGAGAGAGAGAGAGAGAGAGAGAGAGAGAGAGATAGGGGAGGTGGGGAGGGAGTTTTCAAACCCTCAAGATGCTTGAGGAGTCAGAGTTGTGGGCATCCCCATGTGTCTTGAATCCTGGATCATGGACAACATGTGCAGGATCACCACAGAACCTGGACCCTGGGCCCCATACTCCTCAGGCAGGTGGCAGCAATACGGGCCAGTTACCCTTTGTGTCTCCTCTGGGCTTTCTTGAACTGCTTCTGTGATGGGGCAACTGTGGACTCCGGTCTTCCTGGAGCTGTTCTGGAGTTACTGCTAGTCTGTAACTCTGTCGCGCTGACATTGGTGGCGATAAGAATAGCTAGAGTGGGCGGAGGGCCTACCACCGTCAGGGCGCGGTGCCAAGTGCTTGATGTCGACTGTCTCATTTCATTTATACGATGACCTTGTAAGGTGGATGATAATAACTCCCCTCTCTGAAGGAAGGAGCTGCAACTCAGCAAAACTGAAGTAACTTTTCTCAAGCCCGTGATTCACCAACTTGCACATGTGTGGGAATCCTCCAGGGGAATGAGTGAACACCGTGACTCAGGAGGTGGGTCCCATTGTCCCCATCTGAGAAAACTGGGTTTCCTAGAGTATTTCTGACAGTCCCTTTCCAGGATCACAGGGCTGGCCAATGGACACAGCAGGGATTCCTATCAGGATGTTCACTACTCCAGTGTTAGGAACCCACTGCCTGTCAGACAGAGTTGGGGCTTAATACTCGCACATTAGAGGCACACACGGTGATAGGCATAGATGATGCAAGCAGCTTCTGGAGTTGGGTGCTAAGGGGTCACTCATGTGCAGTCTCAATGCCTGTCCACCTAGAGTGGCAGGACACTTTCTGTCAAGCAGCCTGTCCTTGCCTGCTCATCTCATGTCCCCCCCCCCTGCCTCCACCATAAGGAAATGTGTCTTTTCTCAAGAGGGAGGATCCCTGTATTTATAGAGCATCTTAGAGCACAATTACCCCTTTAATCCTCTTAGCAGCTTTGAAAAGAGGGCCATGAACCCAGAGAGCCAGCTCTCAGCTCCTGTCCTTTCTTCACCCTGCCCCGCCCCCACAGTTCTCAGCCTGCACTGGGGCGCAGAGAAAAGGAGAGGGAGCTTGGGGGGGGCAGGGGGGGATAGGGGTGGGGGAGTAGAGGGGGTTGGGGGGTGAGTGGGGTGGTGGTGGTGGTGAGGGGGCAGGAATCAGTAGGTCTGATATTTTCTTAAATCACCTCTGAGCTGGGTAGAACTCTGGGGGTGCTTGGGGAAGCCTCAGATCAACTTGCTGTATTCTTACTTGTTTTAGAAGACCTCTTAGCTGACGAGAGAGCTCTCATTCTACTAAGAGGATGCAGCAGCCATCTGTGCTCCTCTAGAGACTCCAGGAAAGCATGCTGGCACTACAGCACTTGTTGTCTTTTGGAATGGCATCCCTGTGCAGAGGAATAGCAGGGGAAAGTGAAAAGGGAGGGCCTCGGAACTTTCCCCTGTTGCTCTTGGACTTTTTCAGCACACACACTCACAGCGAGGCCTGCTGCTCACGAGGGATGCAGAGTCTGCAGTTGGCACTGTCTGTTGTTAGGTGCGCAATCCATGCTCACTGGGCAGCACCTGTAGGTACACCGAAGGAGATAGTGCTGCTCTCGGCCATCTGAGCTCATTGGTGGGCTACCCTGCTGCAGCTGCAGGGTTTCTTGTTTGTATATGTGCTCTCTGTTATTAGGATGAAGAAGTGTCTAACATCTGTGGTCGCTGTGGCTCAGGATGCTTGCAGATGTAGGGCTGGCCCAAGGTTTCCCTGCCCAGGCTGCCTTGCAAACCAAGGTGCAAAACAGAGGCTTCTGTCACAGAAGCACTTGCTTGCTTTAGCTTCCGCTCCGATGACAGTGGGGGTGGGGGTGGGGGCTGGGGGGGGCGGTGTCCAGATGCAGCACCTTCCTTTTCCTGCTTTGATTGCTCAGTCTCACTTGGGGTGAGGGTACTTGGGAGGAGCCCTCAGATAACAGTTTTGGGAGCCTCTGATTTCTCTTTCTGGACAGCCATCATGGGCTTTCATGTCTTTTTGTTGTTGTTTCTTCTTTTCTTTGTGAGACAGGAGTCTACCCAGCTCAGACCAACACAGGACTGCTGGCACTTCCTCCTGATAAAATTTTATTTCTTATTTATTTAAGTTGCCTCCCCCACCTTCTGCCCTTTTCTCTTCTGCACTCTCCTTGCTCCCCCCCACCTCGTTTTTTCAGCTCTGGGATTGAACCTAGGATCTCACGCACAAAGTCAGTCATGCACTCTACCACTGAGCTGCATCCATAGCCCTCTACTCGTTAGTTAGTTAGTTAGTTAGTTAGTCTGTTTGTTTATTGAGACTGGGCCTCATGTATCTGGTTAGCTTTAAACTTCTTCTTGCTTCTACCTCCTGAATGCTGCAATTAGAGGCGTTTACAACCACGCCCAACTCTGATTTTTGTTTACTTTAAATGTATTTATTTAATTTTACTGTGTGTGTGTATGTGTGTGTATGTGTGTGGGTACTGTACATGTGGGAGTATGCCATAGTGCATGTGTTTAGGTTATATGACAACTTACAGGGGTGAGTTTTCTCCTGCAGCAGGTTCTGGGGATCAAATTCATGTCTTTAGACTTGGTTGGAGGCTCATTTAAGATGCACCGAGCCACCTTGCTAACCCCTGGTCTTTATTTCTCTGATGAGCCATTTTCATAGTTGGTGACATGCAGGTCAAAGGGTGCTTTCCAGCTGATGCCCCCAGACCTTCAGGAGGCAGGTCCATGTGGCATTCTCACTGCCTTGCTCTGCAGGTACCACAGCAGTCACTCATGAGCTCTGCACAAAGGAACAAAGCTATAAACCTGGGCTCCAAGTTCTAGCTTCGCCCCAAGATATGGTCTGCCTCCCTGGTTCTGGGCCCAGACACAGAGGTCCTCATTTTGGGTTTCTTCCTCTGTGCCTTCTCTGTAGCCACCAAAAAAAAAAAATCCAGACACCATTTCTGTTAGTGTCTCACCTCAGAGAAAGGCAAATAAATGCCTGGCCTATGTCTTGGGAGGCAGTGAAGTCAATGATAGGAGAACCTGGGACAAAACAGGAAGAAGGAAGCATGAATTAAGAGCCTTAAAAATTGGGCACATAATAATCCTTCCACCTCCTTCCATTACAGGAAAGTAGAGCGCAGAGATGGAGCGCTGTCATTATCCTCCCTGTAATTATAGGAAACAGCCAGTGTTCTTGGAAAACCCGGCAGGCCGCTGCCGAGCCAACTCACACATTTCCAAGATGGCCCGTGGACGCCAGGCAGGGAAATTAGCTTAATAGAAGCTGTTTCTGTAAGACCTTTGAATGAGGGCATTGAGACCTATGCCCCACCCCCCCGCAACCCATCCTCCTCCTCCGCCCCCGCCCCCCATCTCTGGTTCCTGGTATAGAAGTCATCTTCAGGGTCTGCTTGGATCTCTTTCTATGGTCTCCATTTCTTAGTGCCACCCACACATCATGGCTGCAGCAGTTCCCTCCTAGGCTTAGCCTGAACCTGTGTAGGGCAGGTGTGAGGAAGAGGAAGCCTGGGGGACTCCCTGGCTGGAATCTCTGTCCTGATTGGCCTCTGCCTCTCCCCCATTCCTTCTCCTGCCTCCCCCTCCCTCCTTTCATATTGCCAGTTATGAGCCAGGGTGGAACGGCTTGCCTTGGGGATGTGTATGCTGAGCACAGAGGGCTAGAGAGGAGCCTCTCTGTGGGGAGTGTGGTTAGAACCCTTTTGTGTGCTTTCTCTGCTCCTCATTCGGGTATTTCTAAGCAAGAATGCAAACAGGCCTGAAATAGAATGTATTAGTAAGTGTAACAGAGAAGCCGAGGGTATTTTTAGCAAATATGGCTAAAGCAGATTATTTCAATGAAGTAAAGGCGAGGGGAGGGTGTGGGGCTGGGGGCTGGGAGCTGGGGGCTGAGGAAAGTAGCTGCCTCTCTGGTTAGTTGCTCTGGGGTACCTGGGGTACCTAAAAAATGGGGACTACTATATTAGTTACAGGGCTCCTCATCTTCCTGTTGTGGTGAAGGATGTTGCATAGTTTGGTTGCATAGTGAGTAGCCCGAGTTCATTGTTAAGGTCCCTCCAGCTGCAAACATGGCTGCCACCCTTTACCTGTCCCTTGCTGAAGGAGTGGGGAGACCTGGCCTAATATTCCAGAACATCAAGACCCTAGCCATTTGAGGCTGTCCACATTTTGATCCTGAGAAGGACTCAAATTGTGGCTCTCAGGCCACAGTGCTGAAAACTGTAAAGTTTTTTTTTTTTTTTTTTTTAATCTGACAACAGTGTTAAGTTTGTCAGGCACCTGCAGATGCAGACAAGGTCACAGATAAGAGGATTTGAACTCTCAGTAGGGGAAAAAAAAATACTAAAGATACCAAGATGTACTATTTTAACTTCTGTAGATTAACTCAGGCCTAAGATCTGATACTATGTGTGTGTGAGTCTGTTTGCTGTAATAGTGCTCTTCATAAGACAAAGTTCAGGCCCTCTTTGGTGTTGTTTGGGGCACTGGCTTACTAGACTGTACAAAGGCAGGTCTCCCACTTCAGAATCCTCTGGCTGGGCTCCGGGCTCCAGGCTGGTATCCAAGCTGGCCATGTGTATTGCGATTCTTAGCTCCATGCGGTCTCTCTGTGGATCTCAGCCTGATATCAGACTCATGGTCTCCTGCCTCCTCTCTGCTCCCATGTTAATCCTTGTGGAAACTCAACATCATTGATGCGATGGCTAATTTTATGCTGGATCACTAAATGTCTGATAGCTGGTCAAGTATTATCTGCAGTCTGGAGTCTGTAGTTTTTCTTTTCTTCTCTTTTCCCCCCCTCCTCTGTTTTTTGTAGTCTAGGTTGATCTCTGACTCAAGATCCTCCTGTCTCAACTTCCTGAGTGTTAAGATTAGGAGTGGTGACCCACCACACCCGGCTGTGTACTTACGATGGGATCAATGTCTGAATTTATAGACTACATATAGCAGATCACTCTCCCTGATGTATACGGACGGTCTAACCCAGTCAGTGGAAGGCCTATGTAGAAAAAAAGGCTGGTGTCTCATGAGTAAGTCTGGGGACTTCCTGTTTGATAGGACTTCAATCTGGGGCCTTCAATCTGGGCCACTAACTAGGACCAAGACATCATCTTTTCCTGGACCTGCCTTCCTTTACACTAGAACTTCTATCTACGGCTCTCTGGTGTCCCTCGCTTGTCGTCTTTCTGCATTGACTTTGGAACTTACTAGCCTCTAATACTCATTTAAGCTAGTTCCTTGTAGCAACATCCACCCCCAATTCCCTTTTTCTGCGCAGCCCTGACTAAGACACCCATCTGCTAAAGTCATGCTTTGGGGTCCCGCCATGACTCTACCTCCTCTGTTGCACCATCTATTTTTTTTTTTTAAAGGTAATAACTAAATAGAGAGGTGACATTTGGGGTCTCTGATGGTTTTGCCTTTGTGTTTCAGAGAGTGGGTCAGAAACTTCTAGACACCGAGGTCCCTCTTTACAGAAGTCCACACAGAAAAATGCAGGCGTACGCAAAAAGTGGAATTTGATGTCCCTTGAACTACCAGTTGCCCTCTTTTATTTGGAAACGTTTGATTTATGCAAACCCTTCCAGCCCCATGGCTTAAATCAAATGCACTATCTCGCAGCTCGCAGCCTCTAATGAAAAAATTGAACAGCCTTATTGATCCCATTACAAGCTATATAATTTGCTGACTTGTTCCATGGGCACTTCCCTTCCAGGCAGCGGGACCTGGGAGTTGCCCCGTGGCACAGACAGTTTGAGTTGATTTGTACTTTATGTGTGTATTTGAGTTTGATTTTATTGGATTGACTTTGAAGCTCTCTCTAAGTCCTTTCCAATCATTTCCAAGCCTGGGCAAGATACAGCTCAGTTTTTTGTTTTTTTGTTTTTTTTCAGTGACACACAGCCCAAAAAGAAAGGTGCCAGGTAACTGGAACTGACTAATGGATTTTACAAGGGCTTCCTGTCACCAGAAAGATGCTATTGGGCTCAGAAGAGTTCTGAGGATTCAGTAAGATGGAGGTTTACCCTTGGTATTCAGCAAACCCAATATTAGTTAGAACAGAGAATGGGAATTTTGGGACGTGAATTACCAATAGTATAAAAATATCTGTTCAAGTCTGGAGAGGTGACCCTGTGGTTGAGAGTGCTCATGACACCTCCAGAGAGTCTGAGTTTGCTTCCTAGCACCCACATCAGACAGCTCACATCTTCCGGCAGTTCTGGCTCCAGCTCACCCAATCCCTTCTTTAGGCCTTCAAAGGTACATGCCCATATGTGGCATAAACACACATACGTATACATAAAACTTACGCATCTATTCAATGTGACAATGCTGTACTTCCTTCCCTGGGGGAGATACAGAAATGTCTACTCATCTCATGGCAAAGACAAAGGAAGCAATTCCATCCAAATCCAGCTTAGTGAGGCAGTGAGCAGAGAGATGACTCAAAAGCAGCCATGTCACCAAAGAGGCCTATCCCAACGGAGGTGAAGACATCACAGAAGTTTGACCACTCAGGTCTCCACCAATAGATTACAGTCTACCTCCCTATACTCCAGCACCCCCAAGACCATGAGGCAGATCAACGCAGGGTAAAGTGGTGGCTGGAATGTCAGGTGGAGGGCTAGTGCCCTTCCTCAGTCCTTCTGAGAGCCCACGTCAATAGTCCCCTTAGCACTGCACATCTCGCCACCATTCTGTTTGTTTACTCAATTGCCATGCATGCATATGGGGGCGGGATATTCTGACCTATGGCTCTGCACAGCCATTTCTGTCCTGTAATGGCTACCGGTTGTGTCAGACTCAGAGGAAATAGCTTTACTCTAATAACCTACCAAATCGTAAGCAAGTTATGGGTTCACAGATGCTCCATTCTGGTTTAAAGAACACAGCTGGGGCTGGAGAGATGGCCAAAGTGCTCTGAAGCATGACCGTGAGCCTCAGCCCCTGCATGAAAGCTGAGCACAGTGGTGCGTGCCTGTAGCACCGCTGCTGGGAGTGGAGACAGGTGGATCCCAGGAATCCACTGGACGGCCCGTCTAGCTGCAGTGAAAAGCCTCGCGTTCAGTGAGAGACTCAATCGAAGACAACACGCTGAGATTAAACTCTGGCTTCCACATTTCTTCCCATGCGGGTGCACAGACACAAAGAACATTGACACTTCAGGATCTCCACAGGGCTGTATCCACTGATATCCACTACTGAAGATCTCAGGACACCTCTTTCCCAAGCACCACTGGAATTCTCACACTGGTGTTGGCTGTAATTAGGAAGGAACTGATAACAACTTAGTTTCATGCTTCATTGAGTTGCACGGCTGAGTTAAGTTTCCAGGGGCAGAACTTCTGAGGATTAGACATTTCCAGAGTCCCTGAAGTCACAGCAGCCATGATGCCCAACCCACAGGTGCAATGGTTGTTAAAAGCCCCCAAGGATTCTCCCGTACGTCTTAGATAAACATGGCGTGAAAATGTAGCTGCTCCTTTAGAGCAACAGTTCTCAACCTGTGGGTCGCGACCCCTTTGCGGGGTGAAACGGCCCTTTTACAGGAGACAAGTATCAGATATCCCACATATCAGGAACTTCATTATGGTCATAACAGTAGCAAAGTTACAGTTATGAAGTAGCAACGAAAATAATTTTATGGTTAGGGGGGTCACTGCAACATGAGGAACTGTTTTAGGAGGGTTGAGAACCACTGGTCTAGAGGGTTTTATACAGAGCCCCAGATGAATGGCTGACCTCACTTACCGTCCCACAGCCGAGGGCTGATACACTTTTCCAAAGTAGACTTGCGTACATACGCACTGTCTACATGCCATAAGTGAACCTGCTAGCTCCCCACCTTTCCCACTGTGGACATTAACTGTAGCATTTAGATAGACTAGGTAGTGCTTTTCTATACTACTATTGTCACTATTGTCCCTTCCAAGCTTCTGTATTGTACCGTCACATGAATCTGTGAGTTGACTCTCTACAGCAGTGATTGCTTAATGTGACAACTAGCTGTTGTGGTTCACATCTACAGTGTTTCCTGGCTGGTGGTCCTGGGTCCGAGATGGTGGACCATTTAGGAGGTGGGATCTGATTGGCAGAAATAAGTTATTGGAGCTGGGCATGGTGGTGCACGCCTGTAATCCCAGCATTCTGAAAGGCGGAGTTTGAGGCTAGCCTGGTCTACAAAGTGAGTCCAGGACAACCAAGGCTATACAGAGAAACCCTGTCTTGAAAAGAAAGAAAGTGAAAAAGAAAGAAAGAAGAAAATACATAAAGGAAGGAAAGAATGTAAGGAAGGAAGGAAAGAAAGGAAGAAGTCATTAAAGGCTGCCCTGGTTCTGATCTGCCCTGTCTCTGTCCTGGTCTGACGTGACAGGTGGAGTCTGCCTCATACCTGTATAGCCGTGAATTCCACTATGTTCCACTGCCTTCTTGGCTTGGAATCTTCTTGAAACTCTAACTCAAAATAATATTTTTTTTTTCTCACTTGAGTTGTTTCTGTCAGGTGCCTTCTCACAGCAGCACCAAAGTAACAGCCTGGCTTCGTGAACCACTGTGCCCCCACGGCTGTAGAAACTCTAAAGACACCTCTGGGGCTGCCTTCTAGCAGCCCTGAGCCTGAGAGGAAGGAATTACTGCCAAGAGAGCATTCTCCCTGGGTGGAGAGGAAGCCGGGTATCTGTGAATGGGGACAGCCACACTCAGGGGCCAGGTGTTGGTGACACCTTGTAGGCCAACATTAATAGGAGTATCTCTAGTGATCAGAGTTGGGGCAAGTTTTCTGGATGAACTCTTGATGACCCTGGGGGAGTGTAGCTCATCTTTCTTGCTCCAGTCCTCACTTCTGCTAATGACGCCTTGACTGGGCCCAGGAAGTACTTGAGGCTCTTCCTCTGCTTGCCCAGCGTGAGGGGCTAGAACCGAGGGGGCTACTGTAGAGCTCTGAAAGGCAGTTCATGAGGGTGTGATAAGGGTAGTCAAACGAAAATGCTGTCCTAGGAGTGAACTGCCCACCCAACACAGCCTTAGTCACGCCTCTATCTACCACCTGCTGATCTGTGAGGTAAGCTCCACACGTGAGGAGCTGTATTAAAGTTCTGTTCATGAGAACCACCGCTTTAGAAGCACCAAGAAGACAGCCCTTCGGCCATGACTGTGAAGAAGTTTCTAGAATGAGTGGGAAGGCCTACTGTTCCACAGGGTAGCGTTCTAGACTCCATCGAAGGAGCAAGCACACCAAGCATAGCATTATCTCTTGCTGCTTCCTGACTGAGTATCCAGTGTCCTGCCCCATGACTTCCCTCCAGGACTGCACTCCCAGTTACTCCTTAAGTTACTGCTTGTCAGTCAGGTTGTCATGGCAACGAGAGAAGTACCAGATGCAGTGCCCCATAGCAAGCTGTATTAAAACTCACCTGTAAAGGGGATTCTATGCCTGTGCCTCACAGTGTGGCTTCAGTGCCTAAGTTGCTAAACATTAATAGCAATGTTGTCCATGTGCCTGTGCTTAATATACATCTGACTGGAGTCCCCTGTCCCCCCCCCCGCCCCCCAGCTTTCCACCCCTGCACCTTCAGTGTAGCCCATTGGGCAAAGGCTGTTGCTGCAAGCATAGAGTTTGATGGATTTGATGACTAAAATCTCAGGCCCACATTCTCCTCTGGGGCTGCCCTCCACTGTGGGAGGTTTGTGGCAGAGAACCTAGAATGCCATCACCCCAGTGAGATTGCACCAGGCCTGGACGGACAGGGTAATTGCACTGGGAGCTTCTGTTCAGTAGGAGATGGAAGCAATGAAAAGATACATTGAACAGCCAAGGTCACTGTCCATCCTATGGCCAAGTGGCTCTAGGGCGGGTCTTCCACACTGGTGAGCTGCCTGCCTCCTGCAGCCATCTGCCTGTGGGGCACCTTTCCTGCCTCCTGATGTGTAGGAGTGGCCTGGCAGGGATGCAGCTTCCTGAACTGGTTACCAAGGGCCAGCTGTGGCTGCACTTGACCTCAGTGGTGACTTTCTTAGCATATAAGGTTGCTTAGCACAAGTGGGAGCTGATTTTGATTTGCCATGTTCTCGAAGGATTCCTAATTTACCTGGTTGCCATCTTAGGCACTGTGGGCTGTCAGCTTTGGGAGACACTGTGACTGCGTGCATTTATAAATGAGTGAAGCCTTTGAGCATTTCCTTGTGTGTATATTCATCTCTGGCCCCATGCCTGTACATAGGTTGACATTGGATATTTACTTTATTTTTTGAGATAAGGTTCTCGTTATATTAATAACTCGCTAGGCTGGCTAGAATGGCTGGCTTGAAGCTCCCAAGAACCTTCCTGTTTCTGCCTCCCTGCACTGGAATTCCAGGAGCATGCTGCTACCCCTAGCTTTTTATGTGGGTTCTGGGTGTCAAACGCAGGCCCTTGTGTCTGTGCAGCAAGTGCTTAGCCTGCTGAGCCAACTCCTTAGACCTTTCATATACAGTAATACTAATAAATTTGTATGGCATTGTGATATATTTTCTGAGTTGTGAGGACAAATCATTTTGTGGCACCATCTTTACGAAAGCTCAATCCTACCCTCTATAGTCTGTACCTCTAGAGTGAGTCTTGCTGGTGTCCCCAGCAGGAGGTGGCAGCATCATAGCCAGCCAAATGATTTCAGCAAGGTCTGAGGACTCTAGACTGAAAACTGTAGATTAAGATGCTCTTGATGGCCTTGGAGAAGATGCAGCCAGTGCCACCAGCCTCCCCACCTGCAGGTGTGCGCTCCTGTGGGCACACAAGTGGAGGATGGAGATTATCATGTGTTTTTCTTTATATCTCTCCATCTTATTCTTTTGAGTCAGGGTCTCTCACTAAACTAGAAGCTCTCAGTTTTGGCCAGACTGGCTGACTGGCTAGAGAGTTTCCAGGATCTACCGATCTCCACCCTCCAATACTGGGGTACGGGCACCTGCAGCCATGTCTGGAGTTTTACATGGGTGCTGGCAATTTAAACTCAGGCCCCCCAAGCTTGCACAGTGCATGTTCTTACCCACTGAGCCATTTTTTTCATGATCCCCCTATGACTCCATTCCTGTATCTAACTTTTCAGATTTAACCTATATGGCTGTGGAGAGTGGACTTTCTTTTGTATGTGTCTTGCAAGCTGAGTTTACTGTAGCTGGCATTTGCTACTTTATGGGCTCAACCCCTTAACACTAGATAAGAGAGAAAAAAAAATATATAGAAAGGAAAGAAAAGAGACTATTAATTCTTAAGTGAGATTAAGAGAGGAGATTAATTATATCTCTTGGCCTAGAAGAGTGCTTGTGTCACCAACTTTCTTGTGCATCTTTTTTATTTATATGCTTTTTCAGTGCTGGAAATCAAACCCAGGCTCTCATTCATGGACTCTTGTTAGTGAACTAAGTAAGTCCTCAGTAATATATTGGTAAAGTCTGGAGTGTGTGTGTGTGTGTGTGTGTGTGTGTGTGTGTGTGTGTGTGTGTGTGTGCGCGCGTGCGTGCATATTTTAAAATCTGTTCCTTTTCCCTGTACTACCAATTAAATGGGTTTTAAGTTACCTGTTGGAGACGGGATAGGAGCAGCTGGGTTGCAGCTGGGCTCTGGCTGGTGAGATGGCAGTCTCCTCGTGTTGTGATTCCCTTCAGTATCTAAGCTCTGGGAAGATAAATGGAAAATACACGTTGATTTAAAGTGTGTAGATTGCAGTTTGGGACAACAAGAGGGACATAAGATGGTGGGGGTAGTTGGAAGAATAGCCTGTGACACCGATCTTGGGCCTGGAGTCCTCTGGTTTATTTCAGGCCCCCTGGTGGGGGAGAGATAAAGCCTTCTGTGGTACCCAAGAGGAGGGATGGAGACCCTGGCAAGGTCATGTGTCACAGGCCTGAAAGGTGTCATGTTGTTCCTGACAAGACAGAATCTCATCCATTTATAGTATGGTACATCTGATGAAGGTAAACACTAGAAGAAGCTTAAAATTCATTATGGAGCCAGATTACCTGTGGGGGATTACTAATGGAAAATGTTGAGTCCCAAGCCGGCTTCTCTGAGTTTATTTTTGGTATGCAGCTTGTTTTTGAGGTTGAGTTTTTTTCTTATCAGCTGGTGTGTACTTAAGAAATACATGCGCTGTGTGTGTGAGTGTGTGTGTGTGTGTGTGTGTGTGTGTGTGTGTGTGTGTGTTAGGGCTTGAGTACACTCTAATATGGCATTCTCTCTCTCTCTCTCTCTCTCTCTCTCTCTCTCTCTCTCTCTCTCT
>OU015749.1:12833877-12844718 GCA_907169655.1 Acomys percivali
CACACACACACACACACACACTTTCTCTCTCATGAGAGAGAGGGGGGATGTTAAGGAGCATTTACTTTTAGTGTCTTGCTGTGTGGCAGTGTTAAAGTGATAATCTGAATTCTTAGGACAGAGACTATAGTATAACTGGTCCTAGGATAATGGGTTTTACTCAAGGAGTGTTCCTGCTGAGGGCATTCAGTCAGGTGTCAGCAGCAGAGGGGGCTAGGAGAACATGGGTGGTATGCTAGGAAGCAGAGACCTTACAGCTTGTATAGCTGCACAAGGCTCAGGCTTTCCTGTGCTTCCTGAGGCATGTGTCTTTCTAACAGAATAACAGAAGTGTTAGTTGTTTGAATTGAGTGACCCTCTCTACGTGTGAATTCAAACAATGGGGCAGAAAGCTTCAAAATATTCCATCTGCCTGCCTGCCTACCTGTCTGCCATCATTAATCCTGCCCTGCAATCTCCAAGACCTCGCATTGCGATACTATACAACATTTCTTGAAGGTGGCTTAGAGGCGTCTCATGTTATCTGTAAAACTGGACATGGTGGCGCACGCCTGTAGTCCCAGCTACTTGGGAGGCTGAGACAGGAGGATCGCTTGAGTCCAGGAGTTCTAGGCTGTAGTGAGCTATGCCGATTGGGTGTCTGCACTAAGTTCGGCATCAATATGGTGACCTCCCGGGAGCGGGGGACCACCAGGTTGCCTAAAGAGGGGTGAACCGGCCCAGGTTGGAAACGGAGCAGGTCAATGTTACCTGTAACACCATCCCTGTAACTTCTGCCTCCGCCTCTCCTGGTCCATCTCAGTGCGCAGAGCAAGCTGAAGTTGTGCCCATCACAAGCAAAGCCTGTCCCTTCCTGCTTGCTCAGCAGAGTCGCCTAGCGGAGATGAATGATGGGGAAGCAGAGGGACTGGTTTATGAGAATGTAATTTATGCCTCTGGTGACAAAGAAGATCTCTGCTGTGTGGCGTTATCACCATTCGCTCTTTATTACAGACAAGATGACATGCTCTGTTATGCATAGAAGCAAAGAAACACAAAGCAGAGCAAAGGAGGGTCAATCCCACACAGCAAGTAATTTCAATTCTCCACTAGTCTTCTGTGTATCGCATGTGCTTAAAGCTTTATCTTTCCCCGCCTGCCCCCCACCCCAAGAAATGGCGTCTCAGCATGTGTTGGTTTTGGCTAAGAGTCATAGATAAGAAGAAAGAGAGTTGATGTGTATTAAAGGCTCTGCCTCATGCTCGGTGAGTGAAGATGGCAATTACAGTACGTTAGTTCTTAAGCCTTCATTCATTTTTACTTGTATATTAGGTGCATTATGACCATCTTGGTTGCTTCCTAGCATTGCTATGGGGATGAGAAAGGTTAATGTATGAGTCAGTACCTGGGAATTTTAAGACTCTCTGCAGATGTCACTAGGGAGGTGGGAGGAGCCAAGCTCTCTCTTTTGTTCCAATCCCACACCTACAGAGGACCTGGGGCGAGGATCCATTTTGTTTCAGGCCTACTCTGTAGTTGTAGCTCTCAGTACAGTGCTCGATATTCTCCAAATATGTGCAGAACTGGGGATATGTTCAAGTTAATCGAACCTATCTATAGAGGAAACGATTCATCTAGCTGTTGGCTGGGATCCTGGGCACCCAGTTATAAACTTTCAGGGTGGGCCAGGGTGGCTTTCTAAACGGTTGTGAAGCCTTGGCATCTACTTTCAGAATATGCCACTCTGGTCTACAGTTTGGACTTTTCTTGTAGCCCATTTCTTCATGTTCCTGTGTTTGGATGGATTGTCTACAGGATATGCTCCCCAAGCTAATACATTCAGTAGAGGAACAGAGAGGCCAAAACAGCTCTGGAATCCCTGGGCCATGTGCAAATAGGCTTCCCGTGTAAGGTCAGATGGTATGTGTCCTCTGTAAGTCACTCTCTGAGAATCTGTATTTAGGAAAGGATTGGCCCGAATAGCAGTGAGGTGGCCCAAGTTAGTGTGTGTGTGTGTGTGTGTGTGTGTGTGTGTGTGTGTGTGTGTATGTGTATGTGCATGTGCATTCGTGCCACAGTACATATGTATAGGTTAGAGACAAATTGTGTATGGAAGTTCAGTTCTCTCCTTCCAACATGTTGGACCTGGGGATTGAACTCAGGGCCTTAGGCACCTTTACCATCTTGCTAGCCTATCCATAGTGTTTTTGGCAGTCTATTAGAATTGAAACTAGGGCCGCATGCATGCTCGGCAAGGGCTTTTACTGAACTGTATCATCAGCTCTCTCTTTACTTTTTGAGACAGGGTCTCACCATTTGCCCAAATTGATCCTAAACTCATTCTGTAGTTCAGACTTGCCTTGAACTTGTAATCTTCCTGCCTCAGCATGTAGGACCCCAAGTTTGTGTGTCCGGGTTCAGCTCTTCCCCTCTTTTTTTTGCTTCCATTAGTGAGGCAGAGGAGAGTGGACAGCTGCAATGTGCTATATCACATCTACGATGGACCTCAGTACCTGGTCCACAGGAAATCCTATTGTGTCTTTTCTAGGAATGACAGAGAACAAGTGGATGATGTAGCCAGTTGATTTGTGGCCAGGAGCTGCATCCATCTTTTAAAACTTCAGTCAAGTGATACCCTGGAGAAAAGAAGCCTTTTCCAGGTTTATGTAGAGGCCCCATGACAGGCTTGTAGTTATTTTGCTGGTATCTATTTGTAGAACGTTGCCCACCGGCTCCCTCCCACTCATGCTGCCTACCCACCACTGGGCTCTTACTTTGAATCCTGACTCTCCTTCCTCTCTGAGGTCTTACCTGCTGCATTTCCTGTTCAAGACCCCCTATCTCTGGCTGCCTCTGGTGGTAACTCCTTTTGATCCCTCCTTCCTGTGCAGGAAGATGGACCACCTCATAATTATATCCTACAACTGCCACTTCCTCTGTGGTCAGCCGTGGTCATCACATCCACTCGGCATACCATTTAGGCCAAATGATTTTCAACATGGCTTTCTCCTGAGGAGTCTGAGGAAGGCACACCCTGATCCTGTACTATGCTGGATGAAGACATCATTAGCCAAGCACCACAGGATAGATGGGAAGATAATGGCCTAATCTAAATCTTCAGATAGTTGCCTGTTCTTACGAGGGAGTGTGGTCATTTCCTCTCAACGTTGGGCTATATCTTTCTGGTACCTCAGATAATCCTTGCACAAGTAAACATCATTATTAATATCAGCCAAAGGCAGAAACAACCCAAGTTACCATGAATGGACAAAAAGATAAATGAAATATGCATCCACTGGAATTATTACTCTGCATTAAGAAGGAAGGCCATTCTGATACCTGTTACAGCACTTGCAAACATTGAAGACTGTATGCTGAGTGAACTAGGTCAGATATAGAAAGGCAAACGCCGTGCGATTCTGCTCGCATGAGGTGCTTAGAATGGACAAATTTATAGAAAGCAGCATGGCGGTTGCCAGGGGCTTCGGGAGGGGGAAATGGGAAGCTATTGTTAAATTGGCTCTGCGTTTCCATTTGGGATGATGACAAAGTTCTGGAGATGGGTGGTGGTGATGATTGCACAGCAATGAACTATACTGTAGACTTGCAAATGATTATAATGGTAGATTTTACATTTATATATGTTTATGCACATATAGAAGAGGTTTGCATAAATGCATCTTGTATATTCAAAACCAAAAATCCAAATGTTTTTCCCAAACTCCTAACTAAATTCATCATCTTGAGTTATTTGCAGTTAATACAACCATGATCAACTAGGGCCCCACCCCCTTCCTGGATGCCACCACCTGTTGTTTATGCCAACATAGGAATCTGCCGTTGGATGAATTCAAGATATGGCCAGAGATTTCAGAATCCAGTTACTTCCTCAAATCCCCAGCTGACAACCAAGCCTTTGACATATGAGCCCTCGGGGACATTCCAGGCTAAACTATGGCAACCTGGAACTCAAGCCTTGGGTGAAAAGCCACTGGATACCGGCACGTGACCAAACCAGTGCTAGTCAGCCGGTACCCAGGTTGTTCTGATCCATCATCTTCCTTTTCCGTATGAATTCACTTGTCAACAGATGGAGAGGTGGCATTCTCTTTTTTGAGAATGTGACTTTTAAATGGCCCCTAGCAATGTCCTGCTATTACATACGTTTCAGACATTTTAGTTTTATTCTCAGTGAACTCAGGATTTCTTCACTAAGTGTAGTTTCCAAGTAGCCATGGTAGCCAAGTTCCATGCAAGCCTGGGATTCTACTAGGCTCCCTGGCTAGGGTCAGATTTCCTGTTGGGGACCTGGGGCCATGTGGTGATGGTTACAATTTGTTGTTGAAAGGAGGAAACGGCTATGAGTTTTAACTGAATATCCTCAAACTGTAACATTCAGCATTCTGGCCTTGTCCCCCACAGCTCAAGGTACTCACTGCTCAGCTTAAGATGGTTTGGGAAGTTTGTGGGCTTTTGGAAGTCCACACATGGTTATAGTGCTATGGTTAGTGCTATGGTAAAGTCCAAAATAGTTATAGTGCTATGGCTAATGGCTAATATTTTCCTTCATCGACAAACATTTCTGAGAATCAAAAATATTCCCACAACCACAGTGAATCAGTCAGTGCTCCTTCACTGTAATGAAAGGTAATTAACTTATAAAGAGAAAAGGCTTATTTTGGCTCACAGCTTTGGAGGGTTCAGTCATCTATGGTCCGTGGCCTTGTTGCTATGGGTCTGAGGTAAGGCAGCGTATCCTGGAAGGAGTGCATGGCATAGCAGGACCCTGCAGTTCATGGCCATGAAGCAAAAGAGAAGGGAAGAGAGGAGTCGTGGTCCCATTATTTCCTTTGAGGGCATGCCCATGTGACTGAAGGGATTCTCCCTAGGCCATGTCCTCTAAAACCAACCCCACCCTGGGACTAGTCTTTAACCTGTGGGTCTTGGGTGGTCAAGAGTCAACCTACAGCACATACGTACACACTGAGGAAGCAGGATCAGAGCATTCTCTAAGAGGGTCTCATGGTCCCACAGACAGCAAAGGACTCCTTCTTGTCATTCTATTCTACTTAACAGTCATCTATGAGCCAGGCGTGGTGGGGCACGTCTTTAATCCCAGCATACTGGGAGGCAGAGGCAGGCAGATCACTGTGAGTTCGAGGCCAGCCTGGTCTACAAAGTGAGTGCAGGACAGCCAGGACTACGTAGAGAAACCCTGTCTCCAAACAATCGAACAAACAACAAACAAGTCATCGATGACATGAGACTTTATGCAGGTCACTCCTAAGTGAATCAGAGCAGTGGCACATTTAGGACAACACAGTAGGGACATACATGTAGAGAAGCTAAGCCTTTCCCCAGCATCCTATGCACCCATTCTGTAGGGAAGATGGGACAGGTGAATGCAAATGGATGCGGCCTGCTGGTCCTGACAGGCGTAAGAAGCCTTATTTCAGCATTGTGCATAATTTCTCTTTCCTTAAAGGCAGTCCCTGTGCTGGTGTAAGAAATGGAGACTCGTGTCGTGTGTGGACGTTGAACACGTGGGTGATCTGCATGACTGTAAATATGCTGGGTGTTTTCCTTGCCTGGCATGCTCAGTGTGATAAAGATGGCTTAGACTCTTGATACATTGGAGCATCTCCAATGGGCTTCTCACTCAAACAGAGCTGAGTCAGTTCTGTTTTTTTTTTATTTCCTAGTAGAGCTGGTGGCTAGGGGTGTTCAGTGATGTGTGTGGATTAGAATCACATGGGGGAAACTAAACAGTCCACACACCTGCACTCTTGATCCAGTTGCACCAAAACCGCTGAGTGCATTTGATACATTTTTTAAAAACTCTGGAAGATTTAAATGTATCACAACATAGAAGTCTTAAAGATCATCCAGAAAGAACTGTGTTCCTGGGTGGAGAGAGACTTAAAAAAAATAACCTAATAATCTATGAAAGTCTGAACCCACTTGTGGAGCCAGGGGCATCTGGGCGGTGGAGGGCATGATGCCCGACCATGGCTGTGCAGGTTCTGTATTTGGTGTTCTCATGCACCGCATGGATTTACGTTCACTCCCTCTTGTTTTGTTCCTCACTTTCTCCATCTTTGGGAGGCCTTCCTCACCCTGACTCAGTATCCTAAAGGGGAAAGAGACATATGGAACCACACACACTTGCAAAAGGAAACTAGAAAGGCACTATGTAAAAGGAATCTGATATGCCCCAGTATAATGACCTGTAATGAAAAGCCAGATGCAGTCTCCCTCCATCCAAAGATAAACCCTTAGTGCACAAGTGTACAAACATCAACCTGTACATCAGGGTATTTCAGATGACATATTTCTGAAAGAAACAAGGATGATGGAACAGTCTTCTTGAGGCTGTTAGGAGCAATCAAATCATGAGAAGATGCTGCCTTAAGCAGACTCTGTTGTTAGCCTCCATGGAGTACCTACCTTGAAAACACCTGTTGTCCATGTTTGTTTGCATCCGTGATGCCATTGTCGGGATGACTATTAAACCTGATGTTGCTATTTTAGGGACAAGGCAATCCTAAAACTACTCAGACTCCTTGGATGTGACTGTGGTACTACTCTTGTTGTCCCCCTGCAGTCTAGTGGTGGCTAGTGACACTGGGAACAGACCATCTGTGTGTTTCGTTCAACTTGGTGACAAGGTTGTGTGCACAAGAGCTCACGGGACCTCAGGTGGACATTTGCTTATTTCCCAGGGAACAAAAGCTCCCCGTGGCAGGTGATTGCAGCAGCTTCCAGGAATACAGGGGGACAAACAAGCTACATGCAGGGCTAATATTGACAGTTCCCTCGATGGAGGCACGAGGGACACACGTGAGGTTTAACTTTGCTTCTCTTGCTCATGGACACTTGGAGACTGGATTCTATTCCTTTCATGAGTGTTTAAAACTTGGTTCATTGCCCGGGTCAGCCACAGAAGAGAAAATGCTAATGGGTCTAGTTCTTACTCCAGTCCCTGGAGGGGACATACTCTTAGCTTATTCGGCTGTATAGCTTTTTTTTTTTTTTTGTTGGGTGGATTTATTTGGCTATGTATGTACGTGTGTGTGTGTGTGTGTGTGTGTGTGTGTGTGTGTGTGTGTGTGAGAATGGGCCAGAGGTGGAATGCCAGACCTTACGTATACTAGAGTGCGTTACCAAGGAGCACTAGTCCTCACTTGGCCTCTTATTTTTCCACCTTGTGATCAACCAGAGGACTTCATAAACATTCTCTATAAGATACTAGGATGACCAGGTATGAGAGCACACACCTGTAGTTCAGGAATTTAGGAGGTAAGGACCAGAGTTATCACTGAAAGTTTGAAGTCATCCTTGTCTACACAGTAAGTTCCAGCCCAGTCAAGGCTGCTACCCGGCAAGACTCTGTCTCAACCTCGAGCACTGCAAAGAAAAGATGCTAGAACATTCGGTAGAATACTGAGACACTGGTGAGGCCACTGCTGCCCTGAACTCAGGCAGCACTGGAGAAGCCATTGTCTTGGGTTCTGAGTTGAGAGTATGTAAGTCATGTGCATGTTTGCAGAATGGACAGTGTTCATGTGCACATGTAGGCTTTCCTGCTTACAAGGTAAGCTTACAAGGTAATCAGGGCATGTGGGACAGGCTCCCACAGTGAGGTTACTGTGAAAGGTGAGTTTCCTGGATTTCTTTAGAACCAAGTTCCTAATTGACCTGGAATTCCAGCTACTTGAGATGCTGGGGCAGGAGGACCACAAATTCAAAGCATGCCTCTGCTGCTGAGGGAGTTCAAAGCCAGCTTGGGTACTTATGGAGGCTCTGCCTTAAGTGAAAAGATGGGGAGGTTATAGCTCAAGGGTAGCAAGCAAGCCCTGGAAGCCCTGTGTTTCTGCCTCTAGAACGCTGGGATGATAAATGTATGTCATTAACCCAGCTCTTTCTCATGTGGGTTCTGGGGGTTGAACTCAGGTCTCCACATACAAGGCACAGACTATACCAATGGAGCCATCCCCCAGCTCCACGGATTCCTTATGTGACTTTAAGCTTAGTGCCAGACACCTGCTTCGCAATGTGGAACACCTTGACCTCCATCCCCAGTGATAGCCTCACCGCCACCATTAGCAACAAAGCTTGTAAGCTGGCCACAGTAGATCATGCCTTTAATCTCAGCAGTTGGAGAGGCAAAGAGGCAGGTAGATCTCTGAGTTCGAGGACAGCCTGGTCTACAGTATGAGTCCAGGATAGCCAAAGCTACACAGAGAAACCTTGTCTTGAAAAAAAGAAAACCAAACCAAACCAAAAACCAAAAACCCAATAAAGCTTGCATCATCCTAATAGAGGATGAGCTAAGGCCTGAGAGTGGGAGACACCCCCATGATGTGGTTCAGCATTACCCTTGTCTTCTGCGTTCACACTAAACATCAAATGCAGTGGTGGGCTGTGCTGGAAGAGATTGAAAATGACACTTTCTGCAGACAGACACTTTTCACCATCTTCCTTAAGACAACAGGGCTTCCCTGACTTATGATGGAACAATGGCATGGATGTCACAGTGCTTCCCAGGTGGCCAGCAGCTTAGCACTGTGAAGGTTTTATTACTGCTAATACCCCTACTAAGTAGTTATGCCTGCGTTCACAGTGAGACCAGAGAGGGAGCTAAAACACGGAGGATTAGCAGAAAGTAACCCTGTACGAATATATATGACTTATATTTCTTACACTAATCAGTAATAGGCATAGTTAGTAACAAATTAGGGTTCCCTTGGACCTCACTCTGGAGTGTTGTACCAAGTAAGCAAACAAACAAAATGATTAGGCTGTGCAAAGCATTGTGTGGCTATAATTATAAACAGAATGTCGGTATCAAGTCAGTTCTAGTTATGAGTTCACATTACCTAATTCAATCCTTACACCCTTATTGGTAGAAGAGTCATGCTGCTGGTTTTTTTTTTTTTTAACAGGGACTAAAGTTACCTGTGTCAAGTCACATAAGGAATCTGTGGAGCTGGGGGATGGCTCCATTGGTATAGTGCCTGCCTTGTGCGTGGGGACCTGAGTTCAACCCCCAGAACTCACATGAGAAAGAGCTGAGTTAATGACGTGTATTTGTCATCCTAGCGGAAACACAGGGCTTCCAGGGCTTGCTTGCTAGCCAACGCAGCCTACCTGGAGAGTTCCAGACCAGGAAAAGACCCTGTCTCAAGTAAAACAAAACAACAAAGCAAGCAAGCAAGCAAACAAACAAAAAGGAAAATGGCATCACTAAGGAATGACAGCTCAGGCTGTCCTCTGATATTTGTTTACACACATGTGCACTGCACAGGTGTGCACACACTGGCATATATTTACAAATATAAAGCAGATAGGATTTCATCTCCTATGTCCGCCTTACCTCTGAGTTTGTGTTATTCTCACTGAACCAAAAGGGCCTTGGGTATAATTGTTGCCCTGTTGTTAGCTGTGTACGTAGTTATAGTCATTGGCATGGATTTATCTGTGTATGTTTATAGCTTCTCTCTTAAAAACGTGTCTAAACAAGTATGCAATAAAAAAATTCAGGTTTGACATACATTTCTTTGAGTTTTGTCAAATGCATAGAACCCCAATCAAGATATAGAACACCTTACCCCCCCATTGTCTTTTATAGCCACATTGTCGTTAAATCTTTTCTCCATTGCTGACCTTGGCAAAGCGTTCCTTTAGTTGTCTCATCTCGGCGTATTACACTGGAACCGTTTGCACTTCCATCCTTTGGAGTCTGGCTTCTTTCTCTTAACATAATTCACTTAATATTCATTTATGTCGTTGACTCTACTGACAGTCAGATTCTTTTCCTTGCTAAGTAGAATGCTGTCGCACTATATCCAAAGACTTATTTAAACTTTTGTCCGTTGAAGGGCTTTTATATAATTTCCACTTGGGGCTGTTATGAATATCGCTGCTATAGCATTTGCATATATCTGCGTGACCCTCAGTTTTCATAGGTAAATACCTATGAGCGGGATTTGCTGGATCATGTGTACATATGTTTAACTGGACTAGAATCTGCTGAGGTTTATCCCAAAGCTACGTTTATCCCCAGTTATACGACCCCCTGCAGCGTTGGGTAGCTCTGGTGAGTCCACACTTTTTGCTGGCTCTTGGTACTTCCTAAGTCATATCAATAGCCCTGCAGAGGCAGCTGACTGGTTTTCGCTTCCAACTTCCTAATAACAACTCAAAACATATTCTCATGGGCTTATTAGCCTACTATAGAAATTTGGTGAAATATAATATTTGCTTAAATATCCTATCTAGGTTCAAATTTTCTTTTCGTCCAGTGGATTTTTGAGCATTCTTTATTTTGCCTTTGAATATATGTCTTAAAGCTATCAATTTTGGGGGTTGGAGAGATTGCTGAGTGGTAAAGAGTGCACACTGCTCTTGCCAAGGATCCACGTTGTGTTTCCAGCAGCCATGTTGGGCAGCTCACAACTACCTAAGACTCCCACTCCAGGGGATTTGACCTCCCTCCCCTTCTGGCTTCCATAGGCACCTACATTCACAGAAACACACATGTAATTAAATTAAAGATAAGAGGCTCTGGCTTGAGAGACAGTGAGAGGAGGGGATATGGGAGGAGTTGGAGGAAAGGAAGGGAAGGGAAGGGAAGGGAAGGGGAGTAGGGAGGGAATGATAGGATTATATTTTAAATAAAAATAATCAAAAACAAAATTAAAATTAAGGGTAGGCGTGGTGGCACACATCTTAAATCTCCACACTTGGGAGGCAGAAGCAAGCAGATCTCTGTGAGTTCCAGGGAAGTCAAGTCACTACTTAGTGAGGCCCTTTATAGATAGATAGATAGATAGATAGATAGATAGATAGATAGATAGATA
>OU015749.1:12844728-12882352 GCA_907169655.1 Acomys percivali
TAGATAGATAGATAGATAGATAGATAGATAGATAGATAGATAGATGACAGAGGATAGGTCTATGATAGATAGATAGATTAGATAGATAGACAGATAGATAGATAGATATACATCATTAAAATGTCAATTTCTACTACAAACCTGTTAGAGTGTTGGTTGAGGCTGCATACAGAATCTAGGCCAACTTGGACAAAATGAGTGTTTTAGTAATGTTGCTCTTCCAGTCCACACACACAGGCTCCCTTTCTTGGTTTATTTGAGCTCTTTGGATGTTTTTCCATGCACATGTTTGGTTGTACTTAGCTTCAAGTGCCTCATTTGCTGCTCTTGTAAATGTTACTGCTTAAAAGTTCCCAACCTTCAGTTGTCTGTTACTCCTGTGCAGCAGTGCAATCAGGTTTTTAGTAATTGCTTTTGGTCTTCTATGCTATACCTTGGCATGGTTTAAAAAATGTGTCAATTCTATAGTTTTTTTAAATGTAAATAATTATGTCACATTGACAGATAAAATTGTTTTTCTCCCCTCTTTTGCAATCTAATCTCTATGTTGGTTATATTTTACAATTGATTTTTGTCTGTATTGCACTCGCTGGGATATTAAATAGGAGAAAGGAGTACTGAGACAGCAGGCATACTTGCTTTGTTTTAGACCTCAAGGGAAAACGTTTGTGCATTCACCCCTAAGTGTAATGTTTGTTAAGTGGTTTTACATAGCTTTTTATTAGGCTAAGGAGTTTCCTTCTATTTCTAGTTTGTTGGGGTTTTTAATCAAGAGCAGGCATTACATTTTGTTAATAACTTTCATGTATCTATCAAGATGATGGTTATTATGTGCTTTTCTCATTAGCACATTAAAATTGATGTTTTTGAGTTTTGAATTGGGTTTGCATTCCTGTGACAAATGGTGCAAAATCATGATCTATGATCGCTGTATAGATTTCTAGATTGGTTTGACTAATCTTCTGAGGATTTTTCTATATTTGTTTGTAAGGGACCATAGTACTATGTTTTTCTCCCAGCAGTATATAGTTGGTAATGCCTTTGCCTGAGTTTACTGTCAAGGAAACCTTTATTTATAAAGTGAGTTCAATTAACGAATGATTTAGAATTGGCATCATTTGCATTCTTCTTTTCTTCTTTTCCTCTTCTCCCTCCCTTCCCCTTCCTTCTCCTCCTTCTCATCAACCAATCTAGACTCATATATACATATATGCCTTTTGCCCTCTGTCATTATACATATATTTACACATGTGTATATATTTCTTACTCCACTTACATGGCACTAATAATATAGTATCAATGCAAGTGATAGCTATTCTAACTGCCAGATGCTGTCCTAAGCTCTGTGCATATATTCACGTGCTTAAACTTCATACCAGCCCTATAAGATAGGAACTCCTCCTCCTATTTCATATGTGATGATACCTCCATTGTGACATTATTTGTCCAGAGTACATTCTAGCTAGTGGAGTTCACACATATATCTGTAATTAGATGGTGGTGGTGATGGTGATGGTGATGATGGTGATGATAGTAATGCTGAATCCTTCGCTATCACTTAACTAGCATGTGCTAGCTAGAAAATTGCTCTCCTGGAAAGTGTACATGTCACCTTCAAAATGGCATTCTTTGTCAGCACAATGCAGTTATGATTCTAAGAATGAGATTCAGTGCATATGTAGGAGACCCAAGAAAAGCACAGCACTTGCCAAAGATGTGGCCGTAGGCTTCTATGGAACACTTGAGTGGTGTACCCAGCGTCCCTTGGGAGTTGTGGCACATCTGGAGTCAGTGAATTTTGGAGTAATAAAATCCTAGGAGTGAAAAGCTGGAAGAAATTCTCAGAGCCCAAGTCCACCTCCTGGTGAGGATCTCCTCACGGGGTCATGTAGGGAGGCATCTCGTCAAAGCCGCATGCTCTTCCCCTTGGCAGGACGGGGGTGATGGCCTTCCGTTGTTGTTTCTCTTCATAACTACAGACCACACATATGATTATCTCTCATTAACATTGGTCATTGGTTCCTGCATCTCTTGCAGACTCCAAACTCTGTACTTGAGGTGCATGCAGCCTGCACCCATCATCTCACATTCTTCAGATCATCTCTTGATTAATTATCCAATTCAATGTCAGTTCTGTGTAAGTAGTTGCCATGCTGTATTATGTAGAGAAAATGACAAGAAAAAAAGGTCATACATGTTTGGGACTGGTATGTTAGGAAGAAATTATGCTGGGTATTGGGGGTACCTTCCCATAATCTCAGTATCCCATTTGGGTGAAGTCAGGAGAAATCAAGAGTTCAAGGACAACTTCTTGTATGTAGATAGTGAGTTTGAAGCCAACTTAGGCTACAGTAGACCCTGTCTCAATTAAAGCAGAACAGAGCAGAACAAAACAGAACAGATAGAAGGCCTCTCACCTCCCCCAAACAACAATGAAAACAACTTTCCAGTCTGGAGTCAGTTGAATCCATGAATACGGAGCTGCAGATGCAGAAGGCAGTAGGGACCTAGTCACGGGACAGCGAGGCTCTGTCCAACAGTCTGCCCTGAGCACATTCATTCCCTGTCTACTTTGTATTTAAATGAGATAACTGCTGCCAGGGACTTATGGAAATGACCAACACCAGAGGATTCCCAATGCCTGGACCTTCCTCATCTGATTTGCTTAAGCATACTGTCTGGGGACAAAGTCCAATTATCTAGAACTAAGTCCCTAATAAGCAACATGATGATTACAGTGTCTGCCACCAAGAACCACCATGGAGCAGGGGGGACTCCGGGGAATAAGCAACACAGAGAAAAAGAAAAAGAAGAGCAACATGGACTCTTCCCAGGAATAGAACACATTGTCCACACTCAAATTCAGAGTACCCAACGGAGCCGCATTAAAACCGCGGAAGGAGACCTGGCATTGCAGTCCCCTGACTTGGCTTTGCCTTTGTTTATTTCGTAGCAATAGTGATTTCCCAGTGTTCTCTTTGGGTGGCTCCAAAGTTTGCTTTTGTTAGCTTTTCTTGTGGGTGGTTGATGTTGCAGATAGCTGTTAAATAGTTAGGATTGATAATATAGGGAAGGGAGGCTTGCTGTCCCCAGTCACAAAGATTTATGGTCTCTGAACCGGAGAATTCTCTTCAGTGAATTTTTAACAGTCCCCAGAACCAGCTCTTCTCAGTTAGGTGGAGAAACTTGGGCAGCTTGGCTGTCACTTATACCTGAGTGTTTCCTCATTACAAACTAACCAATCATTGCTTTGCGTGTATGTGTGTGAACGTGTGTGTGTGTGTGTGTGTGTGTGTGTGTTGCATGTACTTGGCATTTATATGAATGTCTGAGGGCATACTTAGGTGTCTGACTTCCACCATTTGTTTGAGATAGGGTCTCTCACTGGCCTGGAACTTAGTTTTTGCCCTCTGTACCAGGACCTCCATTATCTTCTGTCATCATTGTTAATGGTAAACACCCCCTATTAAGTGATGTTTCTTGCTTGACAATGGCCAATATTTCCTCCATGAAGCAGGTTAAGGAAATTATGAAGCCTGGGGTTATTAACCCTGCCTTGCCAATGTCTAGTGACCTCTAGTGATGTCCTGTTATTGTTGGCTGGCTGTTCTGCCAATAGGAACAAGGCCTTCATTTTTCTGGGTCTAAGTTTACTCTAGAGGATTTCAACTCCTAAAAGATGACCACTTTATGGCTTAATTTTGGATACACAAAATTTGTTTTCTTTCCTTAGTATCCTTTGTGGTATTTGTGAATATTTTTGTTAGCAATCCCATGGCCTTATTAAATTCTGTAGTATTTACAGATTATAATGGAGAGTGATTGTGTGACTCCCCTGTTCTCATTTGAACCTTTAAATAATCCCACAAGGTAAGTGGGGTTAGTTATCCCCATTTTAAAGATTGGACCACAGCCTCAGAGAAGTTAAGTAACTTTTCCAGGACACTGACTTGGGCTTGTTGACAATGCTGCAATGGCACACATAAGGCAGGAGCATCCCAAGGGTGTCTTTTTAAGAAAACAGTACATTTGTTCTTCGGCAATGCCGTACTCTTAGATAATAAATCTTCGCCATATTCACCCCCCAATACCATCTATTATCTCCCTTCCATTCCCACTGAACCCCTTCTTCCTCCCATCACTGAGCATTATGGCAGCTTGCGTGAGCAACCAACAAGTGGCTATACTACTGAAGAAACCCCCCACCTCAGCTAGGCTGCCCTTTCTTATGTGCCCCCAACTCATCAGCTTCCCGAAGGCACCATTCATGGTTATGTTCTAGCTTCATTTTTTTTCAAAGCATAAAATATTTCAAATTTACCAAAGTACAGAAAAATAAGTGAACAGAATACTATGTACCCAGCACGCAGAATGAGCAAATGTTCACTAACATCTTGTCACATTTGCTTCAGATTTATTAAAAAAGGAAGCTGTGCATATTGTCACATGCCAGTGTGTCTCTCCCAACCAGTCTGTTTCCACCCTCCTTGCTCCCCTTGAGCAGCTTTTGCTTGAGGCTGGTGTGTCTTTGCTCTCTTGCTACATATGTGTATGCTATGCACAAATGGTGTAGGGTTTTATATGTAGGTGTTTGTGGGTTTTACATGGACATAAACAGAATCGGCCATGTAATTAATCTTTGGTAAACTTTTCTCATTTTCATGTTTTTTTTTTATATTTATTTGTGCCCATACAAGTAGATATCATCATTTAATTAATTGCCATTAGTATTCCGCTGAGCGAACTATTGTGAGTAAACCACAGCTTACTTTCCTCCTGAGCTGTTTGCACCCTGTACATGTACTGGGATAGTTACACGCCTCTCGACTACTGCACACAGCTGTAGCATACGCTAGTGGTTAATAGTCGTTGTCAAGCAGACGTGCTCTCGGGTCACCTAAGAGATAATCATCTGATCATGTGTGAGAGGGCGTTTCTAGATTTGGTTACATGAGATGGCAAAAACCACTCCAAATGCAGTGACACCATTGCGTGGGCAGGGAAGTTCCTATGTGATCAAAAGGAGGGAAGTGAGATGTGCCCAAGTGTCCATCTCTCTCTGCTTCCTGACTAGGGGTGCAATGGGACCAGCAGCCCTCAGCTCCTGCCACTATAACTTCTCCGCTATGATGGGCTGTACTGACAAACTGAGAGCCCCAGTGAACCCTACCTTTCTTAGGCACTGAGAAATTAACCAATATGCATGTTATAGAACTGTATATCATACACTATAAAGTGTGGATTGTGGGTACATGGTGCTTTGTAGCTTGAATGGCTTTCATGCTACTAAAAATTAGTGGCTTTGTATTTGTTTTATTGAGACAGGGTATTACTATATAGTCCTGGCTGGTCTGGCACTTACTTCGTTAACCAGATTGGCCTTGAAATGTGCAGCAGTCCTTTTGCATTATGATATAGCTTGGTTCCTGGAACCCCGACTCATGGTGTTGAGATGAAGACACACGCGCGTGCATATATTGGTCTTATTTCTAATGTGCCTTGAGTGTTGGTGAAGGTGTCAACTGGCCATTCTGTGGAGTGTGTGTTTGTGCCTTGTCCACACGAATTTGATTGTGGGGGTGTCATCTGTTGGATATGGGGTCCTATGACTGGACATCCTGGAGTTATGCAGGTGGCTCTTAGTGGAAGGCCCTTGGTGTGGTGTGAATGTTAACACTTAATTAAGATTTTCTTTGTGAGACTTGAATTCTCTCTCTGTCTCTCTCTGTCTCTCTCTGTCTCTCTCTGTCTCTGTCTCTCTCAATAAAATTGTGGAATTTGCATCTTAAGAAGATTAACATATACATATATTCTCATTCTTTCCCTCCTTAAATGTCTCCTGCATTTGACTGTAATTTTTAAATTTAGAAATGTTATTTACATGAGCTCTCGAAAAAAGCTAGATTTTCTTCATAATTATAGCCTGCAAGGCATCCACAGGCCTTTTCTAAATACCACTCACCTGTGTGTGGCAGCCAGCGCTGTACAGAACAGCAACAGCAACAGCAACAGCAACAGCAACAGCAACAGCAACAGCAACAGCACACAACATGTGTTCTCATTGTCTCTCTCTTAAATTGTACACTTTGATCTTTGTTCATTAGCATGTGGCTTGCAGAGAGGAAGTCACTGCCAGACGATGGCTGCCCACATGGGGAGGGGCAGCTTGCCATGCAGGGCTGGTATTTTTCTTTCAAAACCAAGTCAAGAAAGGAGGCCACTGTCATCACTGCCGGTGTTTGCCCTTAGGAGAGATGCCGGGTGTGCACATCTCAGAGAGTGTAGGTGATCCCTCCCATCCTCAGGATCCTCAGTCCTAGACTTCCGGGAGGTGGAGACACAGTGATGCAGTTCTGTATTTCCCTGCTGCTTCCAAGTGTATCTGATGTATAGATGAAGACATTAGTGCGGACAGTTTTTAGATTAAACGTAATTTCCAGAAGCACTGAAGAATGAGGCAAAGGAGAAAAGTGGTGAGTCATAGCAATATTCCACTTATTTGAGTCTGTGTGCTTGCTTGACATACACTTCTAGAACCTTCTCTTGCTGATATCTATGAGGGCGAACGGCCAGTTCTAGGGAGAGCCAGTGGGGGTTGGGTGGTTTGAGTGCTGTGCTTCCAGTCTAAGGGCAGGTGTGCAGCTTTCCTCTGAAGCTCTCAGCTGAAGGAGTTAGTAAAAAAGACACAAGTCCAGGTAGCTTCACGAGGGAATTCCAGCAGGAATGGTGGGCTTTCTAAGTAAACGCAATTGATTCTAATTTCTGAGGTGGTGAAGGAAAAGTTTTTCAGGAGCACCTGTGGAAGTATGGTAATGGGAGCTTTAGTGGGATTGTTTCACTAGTCCCTTTCTGTAGTGAGGTAGAGAGGTGAGGTTCAAGTCGGCGTACAGCATGTGACAGGGGAAGTGTACGGACAATGAGCAGGTATGATAGGAGAAAGCATCTGGGGCTAAAGAGGGATGCTGACTAACTCTGGGATTCTGGCTTAATGCAAGCGGAGGTACACACACACACCTGGGGGGTGGGGCTGGAGGCTGAGGACCCGGGTAAGCTACTGTGGCAATTAGGTATGAAGGATGAGGGAACTCTTGTCCAACCTGGATATTATGGGGAGGTTATAGATGGGTCTAGGAGAAATTTCAAGAGCTCAACTAAGATGCATTTATTTAGCCAGACCTATGACATTTGGGAAGACAATGCTGGGCTGGAGTATTCTTTTTTTAGATTTATTTTTAATCACGTATACATGTGTGTACATATACATGCATGTATGAGTGCAAGAGTTTGAGGAGTTCGGATGACTGTTGGGTCCCCCTCAAGCTTATGAGCATGTGGATGGAGTGTTGGGAATCAGAGTTGTGTCCTCTGCATGAGCAGTACATGCTTTGCACTGGTGAGGGTGAACCATTTCTTTAGCTCCTGGGCTGAGTGTGTGTGTGTGTGTGCATGCATGTGTGTATGTGTGTGTGTGTTGCCACATCACACATGTAGAAAAACTGTCCTGGAAGCAGTAGTTTTGCATCTCTCTCATGAAAAATCTGCCCTGTCTTTGCTGTGGCAATGGGTCCTAAATTTGTGTTTGGGTTTTTGGTTCCCATTTCCTTCCTTTTGACATAGCTGCAGCACCCAGGCTTCCTGTTATGTTTGCTGACCAGTGTCCTCACAAGCCCCAGCCTTACGTCTGTGGTTCTTTTCTCCAGAAAGTTCTTCTCCATAAGCTTATGACTCTTTCCCTGTTCCATGCATTTATCAGCAGAGGCCTGTTCTGGTCATACATTTGTGACTGCATATTACATGTATGTTCGAGTTTTTGTATGTACATGTGATATGTTTTTATGTACGTACATGTATGTACATTTGCATGCATGTCTGTGTGTGTGAGATGTGTGTGCATGTACCTATGCATACATACATATGGAGGCCAGAGAACAGTCTTGGCTATTGTCACTCTGGTGCCATGCGCCTTGTTTTGAGGCAGTCTTTCATTGGTCTGGAGATCACTGTTAGGGTAGGTTGGCTGGCCCTCAACCCAACCTTCCCAGAGCTGGGATTCCAAGTGTGTGTCACCATACATGGCTCTTTTTACATGCCTTCTGCAGATCACACACAGGGTGTCATGCTTGCCTGGTAAGTGCTTTACCAATGGAGCCAACTCCCCAGCCACGCATGGATTTGTTTCTTCTCTGCCTCCCTCCCCCTGGCATGGGAGCTTCCAGGGCGCAGGCACTCATTCATCTCTCTTCAGCACTGATTAAATGGCTTGAGTGCCCCTTCCTCCCTGCAGCTCACAAATGTGTGAAGTGCCCACTGTGTCTGAGGCTCTTTGCCACTGTCCCTCAGCACCTTGAAGGTCTTAATTCCTTGAAAGAGCAGCGGCTCTTCACAGGGCCAGAGCTAATTCATGTTTAAACCATGGCTGGTTTCCAGTTTCATTAAGGGCTTCCTGCTGAGCCCTACTGATGTCTTCCTGTGGCACGGTGGCCTGTTCCCAGGAAGCACACTTGGGTTTCTGTGGGGATGTCAATAGTTGAGTCTCTTAACGGGAAGTGGCTTGCTGATGGAATCTCAAGTGCCTTAATCACGGGCCAATTTGGGGAGAGACTTTTAGACAGCCAAGTGCTTGGGAGGCCCTCAAGTCACCCAGCCTGTGGAATCTGCCTTGGGGACTCTCTTGTTTTGACCTGTCCTGAATTTCAGGGCAGCCCAATCCTGACTGTCAAGGAAGCTGTAATGAAGGACCTGTAGTGTGGCCTGCCACTGGAGCCTTTCTCTGCTCTCCTGGGCCAGCTTGAGTGGTATGTCCCTGGGGCTTGGGCCTCTGCGCTGGTCTCAACATTGACCTATTTCCTGTCTTCAGGACTTGGGAGTGCTGTCAAGAGCATGTTTGTGCCTTTTTTCTTTCTGATGCCTCATTAACCCCCAAGGCCAAGGAATTGGAAAAATCTAGGTGAATCATATTGCCATGCTCTTCTGGCCTTTAGTTTGGGGACAAGGTGTAGTACCATGCTATCATCTTTTATTTGTGGGGAGTCACAGGGCAGACATACTGCATGTAACATTATGCCTTCATAATAAATTGACTAGCTGCCTCTGTGTATAAGTGGCTGAACAGCAAACAAAATGTTTCCCCATAGCGAAGCCTGCAGAGGTGTGAACTTTTCTAAGGGCTGGGATAAACTTACTGTGATTATGTTGTAGGACACAAAAGGGCCAGCCAATTGTGCACGGAGACTTGGTTGGCTCTATTAATCAGGAAATGAATAACGAGACGTGTGAGCCATTTAGAAAGAGACAGGATCAGTGGGTGGGCAGGGGGGTCAGTTTGGCTCCCACTGAGTATTTGTGCTTTGGAAGAGTGAAAATTAATGGTGCTGCATTTTAAGATGCCAGGGCTGAGGGGAGGGACCTAATTACAGAGAAATGGCTTGAAGGAGGAAGGAAAGTTCAGCCAAAAAATTCTGTCTCTCTTTCTCAGGAAGAGACTGCAAGCTCAGGAGATTAGGAGGGAAAAGAGTCTCTCTCTCTGCCTCAGCCCTGACTTGAGAGAAGGTCGGCTTGGTTGGAAGGTTCTCTGGTTATGGCAATGTTAGTGACTTTACCTATCTAATACAAGTTACTATTTATAAGGTATGGAGAGGGGACTCTGGATACTTTTGAGGTTGGGGGAACACAATGAAAAACTCTTGGTACCTCACTATCACCACTCTTTCTGAATTTGAGGTTTGACTACAGCTACACTGATGCTGAAGTGATGTGGTCTCAAATTGACAAGGGATGTCTTTAGCATCAGGTTGTGATTAGACAGATTTACTAGCTTGATAGCAAAAATGTGATCTTCTTGAACCTCCATTTTCTCATCTGTAGAATGGGCATAACAGTGTCACCATGTAGAGCTGTTGGTAGAATAAAAATTTGGTTGGTAATAGTATTTTAAAGGTAAGCTTCAATAAACAGTATTCGTGATATGGTGATGTTATAATGCTAATGAAGAAGGTGGTGATGATGGCAATTATCTAGGTTAGAAGAGCTTCATTTCTTTGCACACTACTGTGGGGGAAAGGAATTATTGTCTATACTCTAGTCTGCACTCAGAAGGGATGATGCTGTATCTGTATGGCCACGCACTTTCCTGGCATGCTGGAGGCTCTGGTTCAATCTCCAACCACACACACGCACACACAGAGGTTCAACTTCTGCACTCCTAAGGATGCACAGACTTACACGTATCATGACCACCTTCTGTTCACACATCATGACTACCTTCTGTTCACAGCTTTAGGCATGAAATTACCCAAGATGCAGCTCAATGACCAAAATGTGTGCAGGGTATTTCCTTTGGGAAGCGAAGACAGACAACAGGAGAGGAATGTTTAAAGATTAAAAATAGAGACAGTAGTGTTTTTTTTTTTTTATGTCCTTAAGTAGCATAAATAAGGAAATTGTTGGCCATACATGAACTTCCTGCGTGCCAAAGCCATTTGTTCCCTTTCCAAGGGATGTTTAAAGGACACAGAGCATGCTCCCAAATGCATTTGGTTGGAATGAGGGTATCGCATATTAACCGGCCCTGTTTTCTTTTCCCACATGGTTAAGCCATCCCTCATCACAGCCTGCAGCAGGTGCATACGGTTCCACCAGATGTTCAGAGCACGCACACTGTGAGCCCTTGCTCCCTCCCAGGGCATCACCCTGTCCACACGACACACCTGAATTTGAAAATTGTTGCTTTCTGGTCAGTGCCTTTGAGACTTGTATAACTTCTTAAGCCTTGATGAGTTTAGTTTGTACATGATAATAATTGATACAAATACTGCTACTACTGCTGCTACTATGATGACGACAACTAAAGTAGTAGTATTACTAGTATAGTATAGTACAGTATAGAATAGGACTGAATAGTAGTGTACATATTGGTATAGTATAGAACTACTGCTACTATAGCAGCAGCAGCAGTGAATCTTGCAAGGCAAGACTCAAGCATTAGAAGGGCTCCTGTGATTATATTGGTTCCTCCCTGGAAAATCCAGGACACTTGTCATAATAGACTATGCACCTAGTGACAACTGCAAAGTCTCATTGGCTGGCTCAAGTGGCATAGTCACAAATCAGAACCTGGATATCTTTGATAGATCACAATTCTGTCTGTCATAAGATCATATAGAGCTATGAATACAGATAGCAGGAGACACACAGATGCACAGGATGTGTGCCGAGCACAGTGCATTTCAGTACAAGTCATGGCTCCTTGCTGATCCTCCCTCATCCCTCAAGGTTTGACACCTGCTCTGTTGGGATACCCCTACCCCTAGCCTTGGAACACATTCTACTGCACCATCCGGACTTTCTTGACTTCCTGGCTCTGCCCCTCTGTTTACATACAATAAAACATATTCATCCCTCAAGGCTCATTTCACATTCTTCTTTCTCCATGAATGAGTTCTCCGGTGCCACCTTATGTAAGAGTAATCTCTGTGGTCTCCATGTTTGTCCCAAATATTTGTCCCAAAGCTACTGTACTTCTGTATTGGTGAAGATATGCGGCCAGTCTGTGAACCAGGGCTGGATAACCAGTTCACTGAGTCCTGTCTAGACAGGCTGTCTCTGCAGCACAAAGGATAAACTTGGCTGTGGCACAGGATTGTCATTGGCACTTTGTCACTGTGATATGGCTAGCTGGCTGATGCAATTAAAAGATCCAGTACAAGGCTTTAATTAGCTAGTCATTTCATATAGATTATTATTGATTAGTCTCTCTCCTTTCCAAAGCATGTCTCCATTTCATTAACTTTTAATAGAGAAAAGTATGGGTACATAATAAATGAATCAAAGCGAGTCTCCCAGTGAGTTTCGCTCTCACACCAGTCCCCAGAGGAGGGAGTCTCTGCTTCTTCTCCATCCTTCCAATACACCCACTCTTGTTCTTTCTCTCTCTCTTTCCCCCTCCCCCATCTCTCTTGCTTTGTGTGCATGTGTGTGTATGCATATGTATATGAAATATATACATATATATGTGAATATAACATATATAATATTCTTTCACTTATATCTTGGGGGATAATTCAATCACTTAGTTATTTTAAATAGGTGCATAGCAGTCTGTTGGGTATCTGTATTTTTGCTTGTTTTTTTTTGGAGACACTTTTGGTATGTGGCTCAGCCTGACTTGGAACTTACTAGCCAGGAGGACTTAGATCTCACTATGTAGCCCAGGCTAATAGATTTCACTATGTAGCCCAGACTGACCTGGTTCTGATTATGTAGCCCAGGTTGACTTAGATTTCACTATGTAGCTCAGGTTAACTTAGATTTCACTATGTAACCCAGGCTGACTTGATTCTTATTATGTAGCCCAGGCTGACTTGGAACTCACTGCATAGTTCAGATTCACGCTCCTCCTCCTGCCTCAGCTTCCTGAGTGCTGAGCTTATAGGTATGTGCCACCATGCCAGCTCCATTATATTTTTCAGATTGTTCAGGATCTTCCTAACTCTGCCATTTCTAAATTTAATTGATTAAAATAAAACCCAGAATATTGGTACTATTTTCTTTGCATAGGTGCAGCCAGCTGTCCCATTAACCATCACTGAGCTTGTAAAGACTCTGGTTTTTATGAGGGAGCTTAGAGAATTAAAGAGGGCACTGGTAAGTGTTTGGTTATCAGGGAGCCTGAGAACTTTTCTTCCAGTTCTTGTTCAGCCTTTCAGGAGTATTTGCAGTAAGAGGGTCCTACCAGGCTCTCATGGTGCAGGCCCATAATTCCAACTGCTTAGGAGGCAGAAGCAGGAGGATCACAAGTTCAAAGGCTGCATTGGCTATGGAGGAAGTTCAAGGCCAGCTTGACAAACTTAATGAGATCATGTCTCAAAAGTTAAAAATAAAACCAGGGATTTTTTTTTTTTAGCTCATTGGGAGAGTGTTCCCCTAGCAATGTGTAAGCCTAGCATTTGATCCCTAGTACTGTTAAAAGAAAAGTCCAGTGATGGACATGGTAAGGACCAAGCTGGCCAGATGTCCACTGAATATCCTATCGTGTTCTATCCCAGCCATAGCTCACAAGTGGTGCCCGATGGCCCTACTGAGGGAACTGCCACTATTACTGAGGCAACACTGGATCTTTGCAGTAGTCGGAGAGGAGGGCACAAGTATCCACCAAGTCTGGGTCCCTGTCATATCTATGGGAGAGCTGAAGGCACTTTGGGGAGCCACCTCTGCAGGAAGATGTCTTCACAGTGACAGGAGTCATGCCACTTAAGATGACACACAGAAAGGTGAAAATATTCCGGGAGTTCCTGCTTCATCTAACTCACCCCTCCAGCACCCACCATCAAATATTCTCATTCAGCAAGCAGCCCCTCTAGATGCTTTATGAGCCCGTAAGCGACACTAGCCTTTTAAGCTGTGGCCTTGGGAGACTTCCTGGTCCCAGAAGAACCAAACCATTTTACCTGCCACCGTCTCCAAAAAACTAGGCTCCATGGTAGTGTGATAAGAAAAATAAAACAAGATTCCAACTCTGTTTGGGTCCCTGTCACCCTTTGACAAGTGACATAGGAACCACAGAGGTGACATGTGAGAGCCTGTTAGCGGACCGAGGGGGAAGAGTTGTGCCGTTAAATGAAGCGTGTCCTGCGGATGGCGGCATGCATTCACTTGGAATTTATTTCTCTGCTGTGTTTGGATCAGTGGGCTCTATTAACAGTAAAGATTTAGTGCCACAGAAAAAAAGCCTTTAGAAACTGAAGATGTCAAAGGCAATGAGGGTGCCAGCCATTTGATGCCTTCCCTAGTCACAAGGTTTGTCACAACTGAGATCCGCTTCAGTGGCTTGAGACGCAGAAATGCACCGAGAATGAGAAGGTTGCTGGGCAGCCATCAGGCTAATCAGGTGAGTGCTTAAGAATACCTCGTCATGGTTCTTGAAGATCATATGGAAATTTGCTTGTCTTTGTCAAATTTACCAGTTGCAGAAGAAGATGGGATTGAGTCACCCCCGCCCTCCCCCCAGTTAAAAAGAATAAGAACTGGGGTTGAGGTTCAGTGGTGAATGCTTTCTGTCCACGCATGAAGACTTGAGTTTGGATCCCTAGCAGTCCTGTAGAAAGCGGGGCTCAGCAGCGCATGCCTGTAATCCCACCACCCCACAACCGGGGAGGGGAGGAAGGCAGGCAGATCGCTGACAGAAGTGTGCTGGGCAGCAGGTCTAGCAAAACTGGTGAGACTCAGGTTCAGCAAGAAAACTTATCTTAAAAAATAAGGAGTATGTGTCCTCCTCTGCCCCCATAGCCTGGTGAGGCAGTCCCACCAGGGGGGAGTGATCAAAGAGCAAGCAACAGAGTCCCAGTCAGGCACAGCCCCCCGCAGCATCCCTTACTAGGGGAGCCGCATGAAGCCTGGGCTGCCCATAGGCTACATCTGTGTAGAGGGCCTAGGTCTAGTCCATGCAAGGTCCTTGGTTGGTGCTTCAGTCTCAGCAGGCCCTTCTGGGCCCTGGTTAGTTGGCTCTGTTGATCTTCTTGTGGAGCTCCTGTCACCTCCAGGTCCTTCTATCCTTCCCCCACTTTTCCACAAGACTCCCTATGCTTCACCCAATGTTTGGCTGTGAGTCTCAGCATCTGTTTCAAACTACTGTGAGGATCCTCTTGGAGGGCAGGCTGAGGAAGGCGGGTGAGACTGGAGCAGAAGATGGAAGGGCTACAACCAGGATGTAAAGTGAATTAAAAAAAAAAAAAAAAAGCATGGAGTAAAGTGACCTGAGGAAGACACCTGAGATTGACTTCTGGCCTCTGTAAGCATACCCACATGCACATGTGCCTCTGTATGTATGTGCATAATTTGCACACACACACACACACACACACACACACACACACTTTAGTTCAGAGCTTCTTCATTTCACAGTGCTCCCACTAAAGTTAAGGATTTGTCTCCATTTTGAAGTGGTTGTTAAGGCTCTGGCTCCAGCTAATAAGAATGAGCATTGCAGGTTGTTTTTTAGGAGAAAGAATTTTAAGGCTTTTAGCTTAAACCTTCATGTCTATTGACGTCCAGCCTGCTATGTGATTGCCAGAGGGAGGGTTTTAAAAGACACACCTCAGTGAACATATGCTTTTTCTAAATTGTATACCAGTCTTCATGCAGTGCTCCCGTATGTTCTGGAAGGACAGGAAATCAAGACCGTTTTGATGTGCTTGTGTGGCAGAATCTGAATTTTTTTTTTTTTTTAAATACTGAATGTGTTTGGGGTCTTTTGGTCAGTGTGCTGAGTCAGCAGTACGGAATGGCACCCCGGCAGGTGAAAGTGTCAGCCCTGCAGGAAGACTCAAATTGCTTGATTTCTGCCAGGGGAGTTGCTGAGACACTGAGACCATCTTAGACCAGCGGGTATTATGATCCATTTGCTTTCTCTGTTGGTGTTAGCTCGCAGGTTTTCTTTTTCCAACTTTACGAATTGACTCTGTTCTAAAACAACAGCTTTAAGTGATGCCTGTCTAGTTCCTAGATTGTCTCAAGCCGAATGTCACCAACATCACTTTCTTTTCCTATATCTTAAGAATCCATATCGTCCTGGACCTACACCAGGAGAACAGTGTGCTTAGTGGAAAAGAGCATTTCAACTGATGGCTGGGGGGTGGGGTGGGGTGGGGGCCTGGGATGGGGATGGGCACGGTAATGTCGGGAGGCCCTCGTGCAGGGTGTGGGTAGCAGGCTAGAGGGGATGCTGTTAATAAAGTTAGTAACACAATCAATCTGATTCATATGTAGAACAACAGAAAAGCACGGCAAGGCAGTGAGCCAATAATAGCTGATTCTCAGCTAATAGGGCTGAGCATCCCTGCATCTGATTAGTTCTCGATCTAATTTGGGATGGATATAACTTTACCAAATGGTTAGTTTAAGCATACTGTCCTGAATCAAAAAGACAGCTCCTGATCTATGAAAGTCATTTCATCTAAGGAATCTTCCCCATGCCCCAGCGTGTGTCTGTGTGTGTGTGTGTGTGTGTGTGTGTGTGTGTGTGTGTGTCTGTGTGTCTGTGTGTGTGTCTGTGTTCATCTGTGTGAATGCATGTGTGTATGGATATACACGGAGGCCAGAGAACAACTGGTATCATCCTTAGAAGCAGTGTGCCGGGTTTCCTGTTAAAGTCTCTCAGTACCACTGACCTCATCAAGCAGCCTTGGTTGTCTGGCCAGTGAGCCCAGGGACCTGCCTGGCTCTCTGCTTTCTGAGTGGTGGGCCTTCGGGTGTAAACCTCTACACCTGGACGCTATGTGGGTGCTGGGGCTCTCACCTCAGGTCCTCATACCTGTGCAGCAAGCACGTTACTGACCAACCTGTGTACTCAGCCTCAGAAGACAGTGTGCTCATGGGTTCAGTCTGACTAACATCACAGAGCACCCAAATACTGAAAAATACAGGAGATGAGAGGCTGCAGTCTCGCTATTCTGTGATGGAATTGTTCTTGCATGGGAAAAGAATTCGTGTTTAAGTCATGTCCATTCTGAGCAGCCAGCTGTACACTATTCTTTTAGAGACTACTTGATCGTTTTCTTAATTTCAGGTTAAAGATTATTAGCAACTGAGGAGGAAGCTATAAGGTTCTAGTTTCTGATTCTGTTTTTTCTTTACGTGTGTGTGTGTGTGTGTGTGTGTGTGTGTGTGTGTGTGTGTGAGAGAGAGACATATGTGAAGATTAGAGGACAACCTGAGGAAATTGATTCTGTTCTTCTACCACGTGGGCCTCAGGGATTGACCTCAGCTTGTCTGTCTTAAGTACCCAGTCTTAAGTACCGTAAGTTGTAAGTCTAAGTACCCTAGGCTGAGCCACCTTGATAGTTCCTCTTACTTTCTTTTAAAGAAGAAACAGTCTTGCTGTGCTCCTGAGGCTGTCAGCAAGCTCTTAGGTTCAAGCTGCCCTCTTGCCTCAGTTTCCTGAGTAACTGGAACTACAGGTGTGCACGACCATGCCTACTTTCTGCTCTGGTGGATACAGTTGGTATGAGGAGGGGGTTTAGTAAGCACAGCCAGGATTTACTTGCCTCAGCTCTGAATTCTGGCCTTAATAGAAGATAGATACAGATGTGTAATTAGGATGCTCTGAATGGCTCTGTGCATTTCCACATCTGGGTAGTCCATGGCAACCCTGCTTCATACACCTTTAATGCTAGACATCCTCAGGGCATGTGGCCTATGCTGCCTTTTCAGGAGATACAGGAAGATGAAGAAGTTTCCAGACCCCCCCCCCCACCTTTGGCCACCTGGATGCTGATCACTGTGTTTCGAGTGGCCTGGACGTGTATCCTCGGTGGACTATGAGGCACAACTATTTCTACCAGGATTCTGTTCTTGACCCTTATTAAAGCAAAAAAAAAGGGCCCATTTTAGGCATCACTTATAAAATTAAAAGCTTAAGCAGCTGTTTAAAAAATTCTTTAGGCCAATGACATTTGCCTTGAGTCTTGAAAATCGGCTCTCCAAAGATGGTTTCCTCCTGGGTATCCAGCTTAGAATACGAGCAGCCTCTGCCTCCAGGTGACGACTTGATTTTCTCTTAAAGAACAGCCTGGAAGGAGAGGGTTAGCGTCTGCAGTTTGTGCAGCTTCTCCCCAGCTGGAGCAAGCCTTGCATCTTAGGCATATCCAGTCTGACCTTTCTCGAACTTGTCACAGACATTTAATTTCAGTAAGGACTTGGGTGTTTTGTTTTGTTTGTTTGTTTAGGATAATGAATTCCATTATAATTGAAATAAATTTTGTTGTTGTTGTTGTTGTTCACAACTTGGAAACATGTAAATTTACAGAACACTGGAATTTTACTTTCTCCTACAATTGTGAATTTCTAAGTCCTTTATGTCTATATACTAACACACCTTCCCTTTTCTTTATTATTTTTTACTTATGCTCCCTGAGGGGGGACATGCCATAAACTTACAAATCTAATATTTTCGCCAGTCAAAACAAAGCGTGCTATGTTAACTTTCTTGGGCAGATGTGAACACATGTGTCCAACCCAGTGTCCCTTGAGTGGAGGTGAAGAAAGCGGGCATGTCATAGGGGAAGAGGGCCCTTCTTGTCCTTCAGGCACTCTAGCATCACAGGCTGCTGCCTGCCAGGTCTAAATGTCCAGGACAGTGCTGTGCCACCCAGTTTGACTACCTACTGCTCTTGTTTACAACCGAGAACAACTGAATAATGCTTCTTCTCCCTACTTTCCTTTCTTGGTGGTTAGTTTCTTGGGCTGGCTGAAGGCCCACGAGGCTGCTTCAGAGTCTGTGTCGCGCCCCCCCCCCCCCCCCGGCCCCCATGCTGTAGCCCTTGCCACCACTGGCTCACCCTCCCCCAACTGCATGGAGTAATTACACTGAAAGTGGCTGAAAGGGTCACCCACCAGTTGTGTTTCTGGTGTCTTTAATTAGCTTTCTTGAGCAGGGGAAGTGTCTTCAAGTGATTTTTTTTTCTTTTTTCTTTCTTTTCTTTCTTTTTTTCTTTTTTTGAAAACAATAACAGCTTATGCTAATCTTACAGCCGCTAAGTTCAGAAGCATCACCTTCAGAAAGCTTAAGGAAGATAAATTTACACACGTTCTTTGAGTAAATGAGAAAAGGAATGTTGTTTTTTTTTAATGTGCTGGAGCTTGGGAATGAGGGCAGTTCCCCTAGCAACACTGTCTGTTCCTTCTGCTGTTGTCACCTTCAGGGATGAGGCGGGCTCCCTGGTAGCAATAAGAACCACCCCAGTACAGTGTAGTGAGGAAGCCCTCACAACAGGCTGAGGAGATGGCTCACCTAGCAAAATGCTTAGGGATCTGGGTACATGTGAAAGAAATAGGTGTGGTGGCCTGCACTTGTATTCCTGGTGTTGGGGAGGCAGAGGTAGGTGGTCTCCTAGGCTCACTGGCCAATCAGTATAGCCCTCATGGCCATTTCCGGCTAATGAAGAGACCCTGTCTCCAAACACAAGGTGGATGGTACCTGAATAATGATAGTAAGAGTTGTCCTTTGCCCTACACACACATGAATGAGCCTGAAAACTAATGTATACCTGTGCGTGCTTACACACACACACACACACACACACACACACACACACACACACACACGTGCACCCATGCACAAATAAAAGATAAACTACAAAGCTCAGAGGACTGAGGGGCACATATGATTTCCCACTCTATCCTGTGTCTACACTGAGCACAGCACTTGATGCCCTGGTCTCTTAAAGATGCTAACAATAACTTCTTGTGTTCTGTGTTTTCCAGAGTTGCCCAAGGGCTTGATTAGTTGATACATGCCAGAACATTCTGTAGGTATCAAACAGTCCACACCATCTGGTACTCTGCAGTTTTCCTGTAATTCCCCTCTTCTTTTAGGAGGTAACAAGTGGAAGGTCTCTATGCAAAGCTTTGCTATCAAGTAGACACATACAGACATTCTCTTTTTGTTTTTTATTGTGCTAAAATAGGCATACCATAAACCTTATCATCTTAACCGCTTTGGGTGTGGGGTTCTATGGCCTTAACTATTATACACTGTTGTGTAACCACCACCATCTGCTTCTGGGTCCTTTTGATTTTCCAGACTCTGTCCCAGTTTAACAGTCACGTCCTGTTCTCTTTTCCTCTACTTTGGTCTACTTTCCATCTCTATAAACCTGACCACTCCAGGGACCTCGCAGGAGTGACACCACCTAGTGCTACCTTTCTGTGATGGGAGTCTTTCATCTAGCACGTGTCTCCAAGGTTCATCTGTACTGGATCATGTGCCAGAGGCTCTTAAGGGATGAATGATGCTCCACTGTATCCATGGGATGCACATTGTTTGCCTGTTTATCCGTCACTTGATTTCTTCTTTAAATCTCATGGCTGTTGTGTGTTAATGCTGCTATGATTATGGCAGAAAATCATCTCTCTTCAAACCTCTCTCTCTCTCTCTCTTTCTCTCTCTCTGTGTGTATGTGTGTGTGTTTGTTTGTTTGTGTACTGTACCTATTGTATGTGTGAGCATGTATAGTGTATATATGTATATGTGCATGTGTGAGTGTGCACACTTGCTTGTGGAGTCTAGAGTGTGATGTCAGGGGTCCTCTTGGTCTGCTCTCCATCTTATTATTTTAGTCAGGGTCTCCTGTTGGTTGGGTAGACTGCCTAGTTAGCAGCCTTAGAGGCTGTTTTATACAGTCTAAAAAAATGATCTATGATAGCTACATTTTTAATTTTTTAAATGAGTGTATTGCCTATACATCAGGTGATAGTAAGAGAATAAACAGTAAGTAGTAGATAGATGAAAGCAGCAGATGGATAGTAAAACATCTTTAGACTGGGCTCTCAAAGCATCCAGGAGGGATGACTAGAGAAGCCCAATTGAGAGAGTAAAGAAAAGGCAACATCAAATCATGGGCTTAGAAACACCTAGAAGAAACTATCGGGGGAAGCCTTGTTAATAGCGTCTCCCCTAGGGTGAGGTTCCCAAGAAAAAGAACAAATACCACAGAAAAGTGACATTATTAAGTTTGGCCCTCATAGTTATGCAGTAGAACGGATAGAGGAGGCCCTGCTGTGACAGTCATGCCTGAGACCCCAGACTGAGAGTTCCAGGCAGAGCAGAACTTTCCACAGTTGAGTTTCATTTTCTTGCCATGGGATAAACAACAGCAACCTTCTTGGAAATCGTTTACCTCCTAGCTGTTCCTTTAATCTTGGGCTGTCTTGTAATTGTCTTTCCTCCCCATTACAGTTATGGAGAAGCCTGCCCCAGGAAAAGGGGTCTGGAGTGTCATAGACCATTTTAGTTGGGTATTGGTCCTTGGGGTCGGGAGTTTTTGAAGCATTGGTGGGCAGAAGATAGGTGAGTGACAAACAGACCAACTCAGGGGAAGTTTGAGTCTGAGTGTCGCTCGCCTATCTTCTGCCCACCAATGCTTCAAAAACTCCCGACCCCAAGGACCTATACCTGACTAAAACAGTCCATGACAGCTGGCGCCCAAGAGGATACTTGAAAGCAAACATGCTGGAGTCTGGGACAAAAAAGAAAGTCTCCCTCACTCCCAGAGTTTACTTTGACCAAGTTTAAATAGCACATGACAATTTCCTAGTATAATGTACATTACGGGGGAGTGAGTAGATGTTGAAAATGAATGAGTGGCCTCTGGTGTAAAATTACCCTTTGTGTGTTAGGCCTGGTCTTTCCCCAATCCCCAGTGAGATTTCTTATTCTCAAACACAATCCTTGCATGATGGAAGAGGGCAGATGTAGGGAGCTGTTGTGCCTTCACCTCCTGTTGGGTGACTCTAGCCTTGCATTAGATGTGATGGGGGGCACATGTTCTGAACTGGCTTTCTTTCTTGGGACAAACTCCTTGGAAGTGATCAGATATCACAAAGCTGTCTAATTCCTTAGATTGTTCTGTGAAAACTGTTGTGATACTTTATGAATTTATATTTAATAATGATTGTTCTAGGTGGTTCAAGAAGCTTCAAGATATTGTCTTCTGAGCAAATAATCCTTCTTATGAATTCTTTATATATTTGGGCAAGAGGTTCTTGCTGGAATTTTCCATTTGAATGTTTCATTGAATGAGTATCTCCTGCCCTTAGGGTCTACATAATTAGATTCAGACCATAAAAATGGACAGAGTTCTTGTCTGGGAAGGAACACTATCTTGTCTAGCAGAAACATTATTTCGAAGTCCACCAAGGAGACATGAATTCCTGTCACCTTTGGTCCGGTCCCTGCTTACAAATCTCTTTGATAGTGGCTAAAGGATGGGGAGTCCATTTCAAGGCTAGGAGAGTGCTGTCTCACCCTGAGCATGCCATCCCTAGGAAGAGATGGGCCTTTTGGCTCCACACACCCGAGTGACAGTGTGTTTATATGTTGTCAAAAAGTTGAATTTATATTTGCAGATGAGCTAATCACCCCCACTGTATGGTCCTTGTTTGGTTTGAAAAGGAAATAAGCTGCAGGATGAAAGATGTCCTACCCAGTTAACCTGGTGCCAGTACCTCATGTCTCCCCAGCGCACACTTTCATTACATCCTTAACCTATCTGCAAGAGCCAATTCAATGTTTGTGAGGCACTCTGGAAAACTCTTCGGGTGAGAGGGCCTATGGGGATTTGAGAATTTTGGTGTCTATGGCCTACATGGTCATGCTAGTGGATACCATTTTTCCCTCTGATGGGGACCCTCCTTAGGGAATATTTTTGTCGCCTGCCAAAAGACCTTAGTCTAACCATGTTGTATAGCAGTGTGACAAGAGACACTTCAGTGGCTTACCCAGTCCCTATGGGCCCGTGTTGACATCCATCATGTCCTTGCACTGGGGTACATGTATCCGCATTTTTTTCTTCTCAGGACATTCGGGAAGGAGCCCTGTTGGACACAAGGTGACAGTAATAACCTGTGGTCATGTCCCTTGTTATTGTGCTGGGATTAGAGAGGCCTTTTTGAAATCAGAACCTCTCACCCTAACCCTTCTTTTCTCCCTCTTTGTTCACAGCGGAGCCTTTTCTGAAGTGGTTTTAGCTGAAGAGAAAGCGACTGGGAAACTCTTCGCGGTGAAGTGTATCCCGAAGAAGGCGCTGAAGGGCAAAGAGAGCAGCATCGAGAATGAGATCGCGGTTCTTAGAAAGTAAGTGCTGGAGAGAAGCATCTCCTCCCCATCCAGCCTGAGCATCCTCTGGAAGAAGGATGAGGCCTGCCCTGAGGCTGACTTCCCAGGGGTTGGAGAATCCACATGCTACCATCCTGCAGAAAGAGATGGGCCCTGCAGGTGATGACAGACATGAGTGCCATGCTTTGAAAGTGCTTTTCTATAGCTCTGGTGTCCTAGTGTGGTGGCAGTCATTGTGAGGAGTCCTTCCCAAAGAGCGCAGTTGCAGGCTGACTTGATTTCAGTGTTTGTGAAATACTTACTGTAGACGACTTTACATAGTTATTGCAGTCACTACCACAGATGCTATCATATTGTTATTATTGCTGTTGCTGTTGCTTTATTTTTTATAAGGACGTGAAGCTGGAGACCTGTATGTATAGTTTATATGTGCCAGAGCTTGGAATATCAATACCTCTAGTGCTGTTTCTATACTTTGTCACCTAGCCCCCCTCTTTCTCTGCCCCCAAGTGGCACTGGGCACCCAGAAGTTTCCAAAGAGCTTCACTTCTTCATCGAATTTATTTCCTTCCCATGTATAATAAATAGAACTGAATCAAAATCTCATCCCCTTCAGTGCAGTGCCACACACGGCCATTCTGATGTGATGTGACCTTCCCCCACCTCCCCGACACACAGAGATGGTCTTCTAAGGTTACCCCTGACCATGCACTCTGTAATGTTAGGATTAAATCTTTTCACCCTATCTCAGGAAGTTTGAGGGAACAAACCTTATATGGTACCTGTTTTTGCATGTTTGGCACCTATCTGGAAAATTTTCGAGTTGCTATTAATAAAAGATGTTCAAAATATCCTTGAAAATTTTGGGGCCTGGAATCAGCACATAGCAAGAAACCCAGTACAGATAAACAAAATGGAATGGGAACATGCCTTTTAGGGCCCAGAAAGAAACAACCACCCACCATATATCCTTCCTGTGTAATCTATCCTTCACTCCATTCCTTCTGGGACCTTCAGTGCCCCAATGAGCAATGCTTTGTCACTATGCACCTAGCCCCACACCGCTGAGGTGGTCGGGACAATCTGTCTTGTCCTGACCTTTGGGCAGTTCAGAGAAGAACACTTGGTATCAGTGTTCCAGAACAAATGGGCCTCCCTGAATTTTTAGTGTGGAGACTTGTTTGCACTCATTTGTTGGATTGGTTTCCATGTCCTCTGGGTTGTCTTTTGGAACCTAGAGAGTTTTAGGATGTCCTGAGGAAGACTGCAGGAAATGGTGCTATAGAAAAGACTCTGGGAAAATAAATGAAGACTATTTGCATCGGGTAGGAAAGCACTATGTTAATGGAACCTTTATTGAAATGGCCCCTTTCCAATATGGAACTGGTGTTTGAGGGAGAAGTTAGTCACTGGTGACATGACGGTGTAGACGAGTTACAGAGAGTTGGCATTTTAGATGGTTCCACTTTGGGCCCCTAGGTTGTCTGGGCTTAGAAATGAAATAGCCCAGGAAGTCCATATGCAGTGTTGGAGTTATTTTCCATCCACATGGGCAATGGGCACTGGTACAACCTTTATACGCTTGTCTTGGTTCATGCCATGGATATTCTGGTTTGATCAGTATCTCCACCCAGTGCCTCACTAGTAATTACATCCTCACACAGGGCATTTCAAACCAGAGAGGACCATGGATTTGGAGTAACTTGTTCTGATGGTGTCTCCCTATCAGTTGTTGGACTGCCTAGAGGCATGGACTCTTCCCTAGGCAGTGAAGAACAAAGAAATGATTTCTCAGGAGATAAGAGGTGGTTTATCTCCTATGCTGGTTTATTTTGTTAATCTTTTGCAGATGATTTACAAGTAGGTTAAGAGGCACTCCACATCATAAAACAGCTGAAAGAAAAGTATATGGGTTGTAAAGAAAATAGTTTGGAACCGTGTTTAGAGGGCTGCCATGGTGATGTTCATACACTGAAGGAATATTTATCAAGTTCCCAGCAGTCACCATATCTTAAGAGTTTCTATGGCTATGATGAAACACCATGGCCAAAATCAAGTTGAGGAGGAAAGGGTTTATTTGGCTTACATGTCCATATTGTAGTCCATCACTGAAGGAAGCCAATACAGGAACTCAAACAAAGCAGGAACTGGGAGGCTGGAGATGGTGCAGAGGCCATGGAGGGGTGCTGCCTACTGGATTGCTCCCTATAGCTTGCTCAGTCCATTTTCTTTTAGAACCCAGGACCACTGGCCCAGGGTTGACATCATGCACAATGGATTGGGCCCACTTCTATCCATCACTAATTAAGAAAATGTCCTAAAGCCAGACCTTGCAGAGGCATTTTCTCAATCGAGACTCCCTCCTTTCAGATAACTCTATCTTGTGTCAAGTGGACATAAGACAAGCCAGCACACGCCAAGAAGAAGCACCACTAGACACGGAGTAGTACTTGACATCTGAGATCTAGATTTTGCTACTAATCGACAGGATAAAGTTGTAGATGATTTGATAACAGCATGTTCAGGGGAACCAGGGATGGGGCCGAGAACAGGTTGCATGGAGGATGGGCAGCCACATAAGTCTTGCAGGACAGAAGGGCAGATAGACATTCCGATCAGAGGAGCAACATAAACAGAAGAACGGAGACAAGGCCCGAATATGCAGTCCAGTGGTAGATTGTTGTGCAAGGCCATGGTTTGATTCCAAGTACTATTTAAAAAAATTTTTTTTTTAAAAAATGAAGGAGGAGGAAGAGGAGTTGAAAGATGAGAGAGAGGGAAGTATGTAGGAAGAAGTCGGCAGGTAGGAATCAGGCTGTTATTCTGGAGAACTGGTTCCTTTGATGTGGGCAGAGGGTTTGAGGTGAGGCAAAGGGAGACCTGAGTTTGGAGAAAGGTAGGATGGTAGGACAGGTTATAAACTCTGCTCTGGATCTTGGGCTCCATGCAGCAGATATGAGCAGTGATAGGGTTACCAGGAGAGGAGGAAGATGATGAGGATTTATTATGGAGTGTACAGTGGCAGGCCTGAGTGGAGAGAGCAGGAACATGGAATAAGAACACATAGGAAGTCATGACGTAAGTCATGTAGAGAAACGAAGAAGAAACATGTTAAAGCAGGGGCCATGGGCTGTACGGAAGAGATAGATAGGAAGGTGTTGATACAGAGTTGACTCTAGATGTCAAGAGCTGGAAGAAACAAAGAGGTGTTGAGGACACATGGGAGTCGATGACAACGCTATGGTTTCTGATGGGGCAACTGGTTGACTAACCACCTCCTTGACTGAGATGACAGTCCGTAAGTAGAAAGGTAAGGGATGAGTTCTGACTTGAGCATGATGGATTTGGAGGTCTTGGGGATGTTTGCATAGAGATGACTGGTTGACTTCCCAGGGCTGGAACTCACCATGATCTAGGCTTTGGTAATACTGAACATTTCTCAGATACAGACTAAAATAAGTCACGGGGAAGGGCATGGAGAGATGGCCCAGTGGTTACAAGCACTGGCCGCTCTTTTGAAAGGACACGCTTGGTTCCCAGCACCCACATGGTGGCTCACAATCCTCTATAGCTCCAGTTCTATGGGGATCCAGTGCCCTCTTCTGGTCTTAACAGGTAGGTAGGCAGGCAAGGGGTGCACATACATACAGCTAGAACACCTACACTCATAAAACAAAGCAACAAAAACATTTAAATATTGGATAACCGATTAATGTGCTCTTCCCTGGGCATGACTATTTCCCACAGCTCTCAGCATTTCAAGGTTGCCAATAGTTCTTTGTGTAGACTTGTGGCTCCCTGGGCTTTGCCCTGCCCTCATTCACAGGTCTACTGCTGCTGTCCTTGTCTCAACTCGTGTTTAGGCAGTTACGTTGGTGAGACACCATGAGTGTAGCTTCTGATGTTCCTAGGAGACACACTCTTAGAGCAAACGCCCTGTTCCTCTGGTTCTCACAACCTTTCTAACGCTCTTCTGCAGTGTTCCCTGAGCCTAAGCTGCCAGAGTTTTATTGTAGACTTACCCATTGGGACTGGGCTCCATAATTCTGCATTTTTATTGGTTACAGTTTTCCCTAATGACCTCCACCTATTTCAAGGAGAAGTTTCCTTGATGAGTGGTGAGGACTACACTTATCTTTAAGTATATGAAAAAATATTTAGAATCTAGTTAGGAATTATGCTGATTCAGTGAAGTGGTGGTTGTAGGGTCTTTTCTCGCATCTATGAGTTCACTAGCTCTGGGCTGTTGCCTAGGTTTCTGATAGCAGACAATATTTCCCTTTTGTTGAAGCAGGCCTTAAACCTATTTAGAGAGCTGTTGGTTACCATCGAGGTTCACATGCCACCATTACACCCTTAGGTTTATTGTGCCATGCTGGTCATTGTTGTGGTTCATAGGCGTCATCATAGGTGTCACCATAGGCATCACATTAGGTGTCATCATAATAAGTCTCATACTTGAGTAGGACTGTTGGTTGCTTCCCTAAAAACATACATACAAGTAACACTATACAGACTGAGCAGGTTTTAATTATATATTGAGGATATATATATATATATATATATATATATATATATATATATATATATATATATATATATGTGTGTGTGTGTGTGTGTCTGTGTGTGTGTGTATGTGTGTGTGTGTGTGTGTGTGTATATATATATATACACACACATACACACACACACACACATATATATGAAGGGGTGTATGGGAGGGCTTGGAAGGAGGAAGAGGAAAAGGAAGGGAAAATGATGTAATTACATTATAATCTCAAAAAAGTAATGGGAATTTAAACAAGAACTAAAGATAAATTTGTTTTGGAAAAAACCTAAAAGAATAATAAATCCTGATACAATTTAACTAGTCATTATAGGTAGGGTCCAAGACAGGCCATTCACATCCCTAGCTGTTGGTGTATTTCCATGCCGTGTTTCATCCAAATGTGCCCATTTAAGAGGCTGCTTGTCCTCCTACATGCTAAGTTTATTGCAGGGTGAGAGATTTATTTATTTCATTGGATAAGAGTAATGCAGCTAATACATCCTAGTGGATGTCTTTGTACTTGCTCTGAAAATAGTTCCAAAATGAATTTTCAACTTGATAAGTAGATATTAAACCAACTTTAGAGGAGGAGGGAAAAAGAAGGCAGATACACACTGTGGTAGGCTGTTGCTATGCAGCAGAGAAAGCTGCCCGCCTGGCTGTAGAGTTTAGCAGGATGAATTTATATGATTCATCCTGCACTGTTACCAGCAGAAGGGTTGGTTGCAGCCCCACAAGCAGAGTATTTCGTGCAGTATGGAATATAACACCATCAGCGCCGTTCACCTTAGTTGGATTATACTTTATGATTCCTGCGGTATTATTCACTTAGAGGGCAGCCAGGGCTCCAGTCTCATTTCATAGCATCACCCCAAGCTTTCTGCAGGGGTGGGAAGTTAATACATTAACAGTCTGCAGTTAAGATGAGAAATGAAGAGAGGAGGAGATGTGTACAGAAAAGCACGGGGCAGGACAAGCAAGAGGGATGTGTGTAAAGCAGCCCTTTGCCTAAGACTTGGGGGAAACTGAGGTCCGGCTGCTCAAACATGGACTTATATTAAGGAAACACTGAAATGGTTCGTTTTCCCACATGAAGTCGGTTCCCAGGGCAGAGGGCAGCCACAGCTAGGATGAAGCTGTCGATGTGTTTCAGACATTCGGCGTTACAGATGGAATTCTGGATGCCCCAGGACTGAGCGTGCCATTCTGATATTGTTTTGCAGGCTGTAGAGATTTTCCTTAGGGAGGGCCCTGGAAGGAATTGCTTAGAAACTGTGGGTTGTCATCACTTGGACAGTACATTGGGCAGGAGGTGGCGGGTTGGGGGGTAGGGAGGGGTCGGGTTAGCGGGGGAAGCATGCAGCCAGTGATGGTTCCTGTTTTTTACCCCGATGCTCTGGCTCTCACCTCGGGCTGCCCATTGAAGTTAACTGGGTAGGTTTTAAGAACACACTGATGGGGGTGGAAGAGATGATTCAGCATTAAGAGGGGTTTACTGTATGTGCAGAGGATCCCAGTTCAGTTCCCAGCGTTCATGTTGTCAACTCACAAATGCTTGTGAGTCCAGCTCTCGGAGATCTGATACTGCTGACCTCCATGGGCACATGCATTGACACACCGCTGTACACATACACTTGTGCAGACATGCACACATAATTAAAAATAATAGCTTTTTTTAAAAAAAAGAACACACTGATGCCTAACCTGATCGAATTGAGTTAGAATTGGATGTTACAAAATCAAAGAAGGGCTGGGGAAATGGACCAGTCAACAAGTGCTTGTTAGAGAAGTGTGAGGACCTGAGTTTGAGCCCTAGCATCTACCTTCCACCCGTGTGTGTGTGTGTGTGTGTGTGTGTGTGTGTGTGTATGTGTGCACACATAAAACTAGATGTTACACTGTGCATGCTAAAATTCCTGCTCTGGGGAGGAGGCAGAGATGGGAGAATCCCTGGGGTTTGCTGACTGACAATTGAAGATACCTGACATTAGCCTGTCCTCCTTCAGTACACAAGGTGGCAGAGGGAGGGAAGAATACACACACACACACACACAGAGAGAGAGAGAGAGAGAGAGAGAGAGAGAGAGAGAGAGAGAGAGAAACAGACAGACAGACAGACAGACAGAGGCAGAGACAGAGAGATCAGAGAGACAGACACACAGATACAGAGACACACACAAAAGAGAGATAGCGACAAACAGAAAAGGAGACTGAATCCATTGCAACTCCTGCCACTGTTTTTAAGGAACAACCAACACAGTCTGGCAAACATCTCATGTCAGGCACTGCTCTTGGTCTTAGTTCCCAGGGCCTGAAGCTGTCCTTGCCATTTGACTGTCCAGGCAAAAGTGTACACCTGCAGAAACACGCACCACCCCATGTTTCCTATGGGGCTAAAACCCAAATGTTCTCCCTTTGGAAAGTCTGGACTTCATATGAGAGCAGTGAAGTGAGTCTGGGACCCAGTGTGGAGCAGACACTAGATGCTGAGCTCAAGGGTGGCACCTGGCTCCTTGAGGGTGGCCTAAGTAGTGGCAGGACACAGTTCCCAAACTGGAGAGGCTAGTGTGGAGGTTGGCTATGGCATTACATCACGACATGGCACCGAATGGGCTCGTGGCTGTTACAAGTGGTAGATACCAAAACCCAGGCAGCCAGGCTGATGTCCCTAATGTCCTTATCACCCTAGGACAGGGTACCTGGTAAGACATACTGTAGGACTGGTCTGTTGGAGTGGGTAGTAGTTCAGCTCTTAGCCACAGGCAGGCTGAGAGGCCTGGGCCTTAGTCCTTGGCTCCCTTAGGTCAGACAGTGTAGAATAACCAGAAGGAAAGCAATTATCACCTCCAAAAGATATAACTGTAGAGAAAGTGAGCTCCCAAAGCGGCCTTGTTCCCTCTCCACAGCTGTGTTCCAATGGGAGGCTTGACTTGCCAACCACTACCCAGGCCAGGTTATTGTTTGTGTTGGAGAATCACACATATCAATAGAAACTCTTTAAAGATGTATGTATGATGTATGTATGTATGTATGTATGTATGTATGTATGTATGTATGTATGTGAGTGTTCTGTCTGCATGTGCATCTTCACACGAGAAGATAGCATCAGACAGTTGTGAGCTGCCATGTAGGTGCTGGGAGTTGACCTCAAGACCTTCAGAAGAACACTGTGTACTCTTAACCACTAAGCCATCTCTCCAACTCCCTCAAACTCTCAGGCTGGAGATGAATGAAACCACCTTTCCAATGACAGGAAATGGCCAAGTCACCTACTGAGTCTCTGGAGAAGAGGCATTAGACTCAGGGTGCAAACTGGAAGTGTTAGCAGTAACAATGATGATAACCTGTAGGAAGGCAGGCATCACATTTATCCTAGAACCCTGGAAAACCCCTGATTTGAAATTCCCCTGATTAAAAAAAAAATTATCATGTAGTTCATGTAAAATGGCTTGAGGGAAACTCTGAGCTCCTCAGTGGTGGCTATTCTGTTGTTCCTGCGGTGAAAGTCAGGCTTTTGCCAAGGGTTGAGCATGCACATCTACACCCATCTGCATCCCCTCAGGCCTCCTGGGTTTTTTTTGTTTTTTTGTTTTGTTTTGTTTTTCAGTCCAATTTGGTCCCCTCAAAGCCAGGCTCTGTGGCTGTAGTTGGAGCTCAGTGGAAGACTGTTTGTCTAGCATATGTGAAGGCCTGGGTTCAAACCCCAGCAATACAAAACAGGTCAACAGAGGTCAGAGAGATGGCTCAGTGGGCAAAAGTGCTATGCCAGAGCCCCCAGTCTCAGAATCATGCCTTGTTTGGTACACTTCCCTTCCTAGACGCTTCTGATGAGGGGACCTCTGCTGAGCTTCCTCCTTCCAGATAAACTTGGCTTTGTTTTGACCATCATATGATGGCTATTGATAAGTATCCTACCTGGCCATGTCAGTATGAGGAGATACAATCAATCTGATGTCTAGTTCTGCTGGATAGCCCTGAGTATAGCATTCAGTGCACCCAGGGGGATTCTTCCTGGGTCTTTATCTGTAGCAAATCATCAAAGGACATTTAAGTGCTCCATTATGGAGTGTGTTATGCCCCCAGCCTTTCTATACTGTTCACTTCTGGGACATGGCCTGAAAATTCCCTTGAATGGCAGGAAAACAGAATTGGCTGTGTCTCTTACTATGAGGCAGGTATAATCACAGGAGTCTGAGTTTGGGGCGTTGTTGTTGTTTTCTTCTGGTGCATCCTCCCACCTGGGGTTTTTATTCCCTAAATGCTGTACTTTGTGTGGCTCACGTGGACTAATTATAGCATTTTCTTTCTCCTGTAGCCCTAATCAAATAAGTATAGACATGTCTGCCTGATATCGAGCCCTCTGTCTTTAGTTCAAGAATCTAAACTCCTTCATAAGGAATCCCTCCTTTAAAAAAAAACTTTTAAATCTATCAATTTCATCACTTCCTTTTTTTCCATTCATTAATTAATTCACTTTACATCTGGGTTGCTGCTCTCCAGTCCCTCCTCAACCCCTCCTCCTCCTCCCATTCCCCTTTCCCTTCTGCTCAGAAAAAGGGGGTCCCCTCCCATGAGTACCAACCTGCCCTGGCACATCAAGCAATACTAGATGCATCCTCTCCCACTGAGTCCAAACAAGGCATCCCAGCTAAGGGAAAGGGATTCAAAGGCAGGTGAGCAAGTGAAAGTGCTATATGACAGAAACTTCAAGTCTCTGAAGGAAGAAATTGAAGAAGATATTAGAAGATGGAAAGATCTCCCATGTTCATGGATCAGTAGGATTAACATGGTAAAAATGGCCACCTTACCAAAAGCAATCTACAGATTCAGTGCAATCCCCGTCAAAATAACAGTTCTTTACATACCTTGAAAGAGAAATACTCAACTTCGTATGGAAAAACAAACAAACAAAAAGCAGGATAGCTAAAGCAGTCCCATACAATAAAAGAACTTCTGGAGGCATCACCCACCATCCCTGGTTTCAAGCTGTATTACAATACAGTATAATAAAAACCACATGGTATTGACATAAAAACACGGGTTGATTGATATAATCAAATTGAAGACCCAGAAATAAACCCACAGACCTATGGACACTTGGGTTTTGACATAGGAGTCAAAACCATACAATGGAAAAAAGAGAGCATCTTCAACAAATGGTGCTGGTCTAGCTGGATGTCTACATGTAGAAGAATGCAAATAGATCCGTATTTATCACTCTGTACAAAATGTAAGTCCAAGTGGATCAAAGACCTCAACAAACCTAAATAATAAACAAAATCTAATAGAAGAGAAAGTGAGGAATATCCTTGAGACAACTGTCTGAACAAAACGCCAACAGCTCAGTCCCTCATTTCGTGATCTCTGCTTTTCAACTGCCATTCCCCATGAATCGTGACTCCTCATGATTCTCTGAAAGGAACAGGTAATTGTGTCTGTTTCCCTGCCCTGCTTCGGTGATATATATGTCCTTCAGTTAGGTCCCCTGAGCTGTCCTGTCTGGGTGAGTCCTTCCCTTTACTTCTTCATGGCTCCAGGGTCTCCCCAACTCTGACTTCAGGTGTCTGCTTTCTGAGACTGTGGGTTTTCCGTAGCTGGCCCTGAACTTAGAGACATGATGGTGCCAATGGAAGCAAGGAGTGGCCATATCCCTAGTGAGTTTGGGAGGCTAGAAATATGGAGGAATGGGTGCTGATTGCAGAGTTGAGGGCAGGGAGGCATTTCTACTGACTTCCAGTTCTCTCTTGACTTGCAGACCGTATCTAGTGAGCTCTAGAGAAACAGCCAGTGGTTTATGTGTAGACATACAGAGAGATTTATTAGGAGAGATTGACATATAGAGTCATGGAGGCCAATTATGGAGAAGTTCACCTGCTGTCTGTAACCTGGGCACTCAAGATAATCCAAGTTTGACCAGGATGCCAATGTCCCAGGCCTGCCTATTTGTTCTGTTGTAGCTATCAAGGGTACCGTGTGGTACCCTATGGCACGTTAACTGATACTTAGTACTCTAGAAGAGGCAGGTTGGAGGTGGAGCTGATTCTCCCACAGCAACAGTGTGATTTAAGTCACTTGAGCAGAGCTTGGCTGATCCTGCCACCTTTTATGCTATATATATGACTCTGTAGGTGTTGAGAGTAGTGGAAGAACAGCGTGCTTCTGCATGTCTGTGGGGCTCTGCTACTTGGTTGCATGCTCATTCCTGTGCTAGCTCCCAGCCCCCAGTGTACGTAATTACCTAGGGAGTTAGCTCTTATGTGGACTAGGCTGTGCCTAAGTTCTTCCTGTAAAACATCTTGGCAAATATTTTCTCCCTTTTTCTAAATGTGTACTTAACTTAATGATTTATTCAAATGTCATTTAAATAATTCGGGGAGAGAGAGAGAAAGAGGGAGAGAGGGAGAGAGAGAAGGAGAGAGGGAGAGAGAGAGAGAGAGAGAGAGAGAGAGAGAGAGAGAGGGAGGGAGAGAGGGGAAGAGAGAGAGAGAGAGGAGAGGGGGAGAGAGAGAGAGAGAGAGAGAGAGAGAGAGAGGGAGGGGGGGAGAGAGAGAGAGAGAGGGAGGGAGGGAGAGAGAGAGAGAGTTGGAGTTGTAACGTAGTATTCCTTTAGAAGGAATCAGACTAGTTTTCACTGGAGAATCAGTTCTGTGAAAAGTTAAGAACAAATATTCTTAGAGAAAAAGAATCAAAATAAATGCACCTCAATAGCTCACTCACTTTTCTATTCAGCTTTAGATTAGTCTGTTCTGTCCTGCCTTTGACATTATTTATATGGGAAGATGAATTATTCTAGTAAACTCTAAATTCAGGATCACCACTGGGTGGTCTAGATAGTTGTTTATCATTTCGCTGTATTATTAAATTTTAAAAAATGATTTAACTTAATGCATATGAGTGCTTTTTGCCTGCATGCTGTGTCTATGTCCCAAGTGTGTACCTGGTACCTATGAATGTTAGAAGAGGGATCTAGATCACCTGGGACTAGAGTTACCACTGGATGCTGCGAGTTCACCAGTGCTCCTAACTGCTGACCCAGATCTCCGGGCCCTTGTTCACAATGTTAGTGCTATATAAGCAAAACTCATTTTCTCAGGATTGAAAACTAAAGTCAGAGGTCAAAGCCAGGTTTTGGGAGGTGTACACCAAAAACACTTTTTCTAAAATAATAGTTGTGTAGAATTTGATACATCTCATCTCATATTTGTTTTTAAGGCACTTGCATTTTTCTTTCATAGGTATTTTAAAAATGGTTTTCAGTGTATGATATAGACAGGTCAGAGGTATCATTTGGGAATCTAAGCACATGCAAAGATATTAAGCAAATGTATTGTAATAGCATACACATATGCGCATATATATGCATACATATGCAAATATGTTGCGTGTATGTGACATTAATATATTTTAAGTATGTCTCATTTTTAATACCTTTCTATTGAATACTAAAACATTCTTTATGCCTCATAAACATATCCTTAATTCCATTAAACAGTCTGCTGTCTAGGGTACCAGAAGACGATATGAAAAGCATTTTAACATTTTCAGATGTTAGTAGGCATCATGCAAATATAGGATCCCTCATCTTGTAGTCTTGGAAAAGCTTCAGCTATTTTCTATGAGTGGAAACTACTTTGTCCTTCTTCTAGAAAGAGAAACTGAGGCACCAGGTATGCAATTCTGTGAACACAGCATCCAGGAAGAGAGTGGGCTCTCTCCTGTAGAGTTGCTCTCTTGTCTTTCGGAGCCCTGAGCCTTCGTTTCTAGTGGGTCACTCATGTGGCTTGGACAGTCTTACAGGAAACCTCAGTCTTGTGATTGCCAATGAATAGGAAAACGTAGATGCCCTTAAGTTAAATTATGACCAGTGATCTTCAAGTTGGACTACAAACTTTTATCCTAACGTAACATCCTGAAATCTGGAACAATGTAGACATGTCCCTTGTGGTTTTCACTACAAATGTCCCTTCATCAGGATTCAGAGGTAGCTAAGCTATCTATAAACACTTCACCACCATCTTCACCATAGACCAATGAAGAAGGTGCTGGTAGGCACATTTTACCAATGAGGAACTACACTTAACACAGCTAGTAGCAGGAAGCATGAAGTCCACTCCAGGCTTTCTGCCTATGCCTGGATTCTATCTAGCATTGGTCACCATGTTGTCTCCTAAGGGAGAGGCCACATATCAATAGTGACAATGGTCCTCGTGAATTGTATAATGATAAATCCCTTCCAATAACGTGTCATCTGACAGAGGCAATATGTAATCCTGATGAAGACCTGAGAGTTGTCCTGCATAAGTTTGCATGTGGTAATACTACTTAGAAGTTTCCAGACTTTGGGTAAGTTACTTCAACCCAAGTGTTCTTTGTCCATAAGGAGATGGTATTAGTATTCCCTGTCATGGATGCCGTAGAATTTTACTGTTGGTTTCGGTGGTCAATGTTCATTTCGTTTTTGTGGTACTGTGGCTTACATGCCTGGCCTTGCACATCATAGGTGGGCATTTGCACCTGTGCTCTAACTCTAGCTCTGGCCAGAGGGATTAAAGACTCTGCAAGGCCCAGAGAACACTGCCTGGCACACTGGGTAAACCCCATAACTGCCTGTGACTGCTTCCTTGGATGTTAGTTATGCTTATATGTAGGGGGATATCTGGCTGGGCTGTGGGACTAGGAAGAAGGCACCTTCCTGGGAGTCACAGCACTCAAGTTTTGCCTCTAAAGACTCCCTTTGGAGCACAGGCATGTCCTGATACCACAAAAATACAGTTCCAGCAGGGGTGACATGGCTGTCCTCCTCTAGTAGAGAAATGTGCAATGTGGCAGAGTTGCAGGCTTGCCATGAATGCTGTGGTCTTAGTATCTTTCCTGCTAAAACAAAAATTCTTGTGATAACATTCTTGGTGTTAACGTCTGTTTTGAATATGAGTTGCTGAGCGTTAGAACTAGAAAACGAGTTTGAAGGGTGGTTCTTCTGACTTCAGGACAGATAAACAAGCCCGGAAAGATGGCGCAGCTTGCCCCATGGCACGGAACAAACTTGGGCAGATGTGGAGCCTAAGTGATTTCTGGACTTCTAATTTAGGATGGTTGCCATGGAACCATGCCACTTCTCTCATAGAGTGTCTTTCAGGAGAATGCAAGAAAATAACTTTTCATAAAGAAAGTAAAAGGAAAGAAAGGAAAAGGTAAGCTTTATGGTGCCAACCTTTAACCCCAGCACTTGGGAGGCAGAAGCATGTGGATCTCTGTGAGTTGGAAGCCAGCCTAATCTACATAGTGAGTTCCAGGACATCCAAGGCTACGTAGTGATACACTATATCAGAAACATACAATGGAATAAAAGACCTTCCCCTCATCTTTAAAAGCCCCTTGGCGTGTTGACAAGGCCTCAAAAATCTATCCCAGTAGCTCAGCTGGGTTCCAACATGGGATGTTGAGTCTGGCTTCTGAAATTCCCTGGGCAATTTCAATTAGATGTGCTGTACTCTTTGTGTTCTCCCCTTAGTGGTGATGCAATGTTACTGGGGCAGCCAGAGTTATTCTGGAGTTGACTGCCTTCGGTCCTCTGCTGTTCCTGACAAAGGAGATCCAGGCCTAGCCCAGAGCCCAAGCTAATGATTCAACCACAGAAAGGCTTCCTTCCCATTTCACGCCATGTGATGTCCACTACACTCTTTGCCTCGACCATTTCAATAGAATAAGATTCATTAGGAATAAGCCAGGTTGTGGAACAATCTGGAAAAATATGGATAATACTACTCTCGTATTAGATCCTGATCCCAGAGAAGCTTCTCTCAGGTTGTTTGCCAAGATTTCTGCATTACATTAAGTTTTAATTCCACCATCACTTAGGCCCCACCTTCCCAGCTGCCACCGTATCCTAAGGTTTTGTTCTGAGCAAAGTCCTACCTGAACTAAACTGACAATATCCTCCACTATCAGGCTTTCACAACTAGGGGAATCTGGTCTAGATCTGTGGAAATGTAACTCAAATTCAACTCAAGGACGTAATCACTGTTTTTTTCCCCAAGCTGGGGCTTGGGGAGGGGGGGCAGCTCAGTGGGGACAGTGCTTACTGCACAAGCCTGAGGACCTGAACCAGACCCTCAACATCTATGTCAAGAGGCAGGCTTGGCAGCGTGCTCCTGTAACCCTAACCCTGGGAGTTATGGGTGGAGAGGGCTGGGTCCCTGGGGCTCAAGGGCCTGCCAGTCAGGCAGAACCAGACAGCTCTAGGTCTAGTGAGAATCTTTCTCAACCTGTAAAATTTCAAGTGATAGAAGATACCAGCAGTTGACCACTGACTTCCACATGTTCATGTACAGGTGAGCACATCTGCACATACACATATAAACACATGCACGTGCCCACATTTACACCTCTCCCAACACACACACACACATACCTGCATACACACACACACACACACACACACACACACACACACACACACACACACA
>OU015749.1:12882362-12909286 GCA_907169655.1 Acomys percivali
ACACACACACACACACACACACACACACACACACACACACACACATACACATCACCTGATGCTTTTGCTTCAAAACTCAGTACAGAAACTCACTGGAACGGCTGGTGCTGGCATAAAAACTTGTTTCTGTAGTTTTTTTACTTTTATATCTAGAAATTTTTACATATTCATGTCTAAAATAATTGTCATGGAGGAAAATTCCATGGCCTCTTGAGTGGGCTGGCTTGTGCCCAGGACTGCAGAGTTGTCAGGGCGACTCAGCTGTCAGTCCCTGAGTGAAGCTGCCATTCTCCAGAGCACTCCGTGTATCTGGTATTGTATATTAAAAGCTTGGAAAGCAAGCCAGAGTGACGTCCCATACATATCCAGTGGCTGAGGCAGGAGGATAGTTAAAGCTTGAGCCCATCCTGGTCTACACAGTGAATTCTAAGCCATCTGGGGCTATGCAGAGAGACCTGTATCAAACAGAACAAAGCACTTGGGAGGCAGATCTGTTTGCAGTATCCTTCTCTTTAACTCCGTTAAAGACCCTGTTTTTAAACTGTTGCTTTGAGCTGGGCATGGTGGTGCATGCCTTTAATTCCAGCAGAGGCAGAGGCAGAGGCAGAGGCAGAGGCAGAGGCAGAGGCAGAGGCAGAGGCAGAGGCAGAGGCAGAGGCAGGTAGATCACTGAGTTCAAGGTCAGCCTGGTCTGTAAAACAAGTGCAAGACAGACAGCCAAGGCTACACAGAGAAACCCTGTCTCAACCCCTGCTCCCCAAACAAAACAAAACATTGCTTTGATAGTGGGTGGAATGCTAGGTCTCATGGATGGCAAGCTTGAGTTGTACCAGTGGGCTATACCACTCACCCCTCATGGGCCCCATTGGTGTTTGGCTTTGTATTCTTTGGATTGAGAGAAGGAAAGACGATAGGTAGGATTGCTTTTTCTTAGTGTTTTGTTTTGTTTTTTTTTAAAGATGTCAACAGAATGGCTGAAACATTCGTAGACATGTTCTGGTGCCCAGTGTGGACCTCTCATCTTCCTTCGCCCTCCCCACCTTTATTATTATTATTTTTTTTTCTGAGTGCTTCATTTCTTAAAACACTGTAGAAGGTTACAGGCAGTGGTTGGTAAGCTACACTTAATTACCAGCAATATTCAGTTGGTCACCGAACTCATTGATTAAAAGATTTAAGTTTGTGCTTTCTAAAGCGATCATTTAAGTGGTAAAGTTTCATTGCGCAGCAGCTCGTGGAGGCAATTTGTTTGGAGATCAATCATTAAATGATTACCTCTATTACTTATGGTACTCGGTGAGTGTATCATTCAAGAAGATAATAATGCCTCTTTACACAGCAGTTGAAACAGTTGCCTCTTGTAAGGACTATAGTGCCAGTTGGAATAGAAACTGCTGAATGGAGGCCGTTGTGAAGAAACAGGTTGTGAAGCCGTGCTCTGGAAATAGGCAGGGGTCCTTCACAATGCCGCACAATGCTGAAGCAGAGGAGCAGATGGTCAGAGTGGCAATGCAAATTCCCAGAGTTCTAAAGACTCCACCCTGCTGAGTGGACTAGGGAACTTACAAAAAGAGACATCCCCTGCCCCCCCTCCCCAGAGAGCTAAGGAGATGTTCCTGCCATGTGAGGACATAACCATAATCGACCAGCTGGGAAACAGAAAGCAAGCCTGGACTACAGTCCTGGGTCTCCTGGTACCTTGGTCTTGGGCGTCCTAATTCCTAGAAGGTAGGAAGTCCATTTCTGTTTCTCATCATCCACCCAGCATCTGGTACTTTATCCTAGCACTTGGAACACACATGACGAAAGCCATATGACCCTTCTGATGCTATGGGTGTCTTCGCACATCCCTTCAGCCCTTTTTTTTTGTTTCTTGTCTCCCTTTGCCGCTCTAAGATTCACAGGCATGGGGGTGGATGGTGCTGTGGATTTCCTCCCAGCAAGGATCACATCTCTTCTTCTGCCTGAGATGCTGCTATCCTGGCCTGGCCTGGTGCCTGTGTTGGCATCTGGGCCAGATGGTCTTCTGTTCAGCTGCACCAGAGTCCTGCGGGAGCCCACGAGGCGTGGAAATTCTCAGGCTTTAATCCCAGAGCCCAAGGAGCAGAGCTTAGTTGTAAAAAGATCCTCTCTCAGGCTGGCGCACACTTTTGGCTTTGTGACAGGATTCACATTCTAAGGTCACTGTCAAGAAACACATGGTTGAATTTAGGACCACAATGATAACAGAACCCCAAAATAACCTCTCAGCATTTTAAGTGAGTTTACAATCTTGCATTGGGTTGCACCCATAGTTCTCCTTGGCTTTTGTAGATCAGGTTGGAGATACCTGTAAGATGCTTAAGGAAGATCATTTGCATATTTACCCCAAGGTGGCTATTTCAGGAGTCCAGAAATGAGAAGAGTGAGTTTTCAAAACTGAGTAATTGCAACAGTGCTGGGACCACTAATGGAAGGAGAGAAATGTAGAAAAAGGCATCACATGGCACTGTTCATTTGGACATTTCTTTCCTTTCAGTGGGAGGTCTGAAGGCAGAATTAATTAAAATGACTCCAAAGGCTTGAGGGATGAGACTAAGCCTGAGAGCAGTTAGACGTAAGGTCCCCTGCCCTGCAGCAGAAATGAGGCCTGCTGCCCTGATAGATACTGAACATGGTTGGCCAGCTATGCTGGGATGGGTGGATACACCCACAGAGCAGGAGAGAGGAGGGCTCGCTGGGGATGGTGCTTATCATCAGATATCAACATAGATGAAAGAATGAATACTGTGAAGGCATGTTCTAGCCAGCAGTGCACAGATGTGGTACAGACAGAAATCCGGGCCCATTTCATAATTATAGCCTGGATCATATGTGCGTTTTCACATGTGCTGGGGTGCACAGCTGTGTGTAGCTCTTCATGCATGTATGTGCACACACATATAAAGGCCAGAGGACAGCCATGGCTTATTCCTTAGAGGAACTGCTCATATTTTATTTTATATTAATTTTATTTCTGAGACAGGGTCTCACTGGTGTATGGAAGTCATCAAGTTGGCAAGGATGGCTGACCAGTGAGCTTTGGGAATCCTCTGTCTCTGCCTCCTCAATGCTGGGACCACAAGCATGTATCAACATGCATTTAAGATATGGATCCTGGGAACTGAACACTAGGTCCTCATTCTCTTTCAAAGAAAGCACTTTATTAATGCACTATCTCCCCAGCCCCTATGCCCTGGATTCTGAAGGTGGATCAAATGAAGCAAACGCTCCCTCTGACTGGCAGTGTGCTCTGTTGCAGACTCATCTTCTGAAATCCTAATTTCTAGAATAAGGGTTTTAATCCCACAGATTGCAGATGGTTTTTAGAAACTCTCCCAGTTTTCCCCATCTATCTATTGTCTTTTTTCTTGTTTCTTTCGCTTTCTTTCACCACAGAAGTTACTCAACCTCCTCACGATACACTCACCCACTATTCCCTCTACAATCATGGCTCCTTTCAAGCATAGCATTGAAACTGCATCCTCAAAAACAACTTAAAAATTCAATTAACTTTGAATCACAAAAATTGTGTTCTTTTCATAGTATAGGGTCTCCCTAGCTTTTCTGAAACATCACTGCCCGTTGACCAACACTCAACCAATTTATTTCTTAAAATTCCCAGATCCCTTATTATGACACTAAGTACATTTTGAATTCCTGTTCGTCTTTCCATCTGCTGACTTCTCTTCTTCCTTCTGTTTCCCAGCTGGGGACATTTTTCAAAATTCAACATCAGTCTGCTTTGCTTTCCACACGGCCATCTGCGGAGATTTCCTCATTTCATCTCTTTAATCTGGAGCATTCCCCTCAGGCTGTATCTCCAGCTCTGATGACTCGCCGCAGCGGTGGTTTTCAGAGTAGGTAGACAAGATGGCTGAGGGGAGGCAGAAGGGACATGGTAGAACTTGCGCTTATAAACTTGTTCTTAAGAATAGGAAAGAAAGTGAGACTCAAAGATACCATTTGAGATTGATGGTTGATCTGTTAGGCAGGCAATCACGGGCCTGAGAGTCTGTATGCAAAGAGTCCCACAGAGATGTCCTTGTTCATCTACCTGAAAGGGCATAGGCAGTTTGCGTGTGGCCGAGTAAGCAGCTTGGTGGGACATAGTACCTAATTCTACCCAGAGTAACCTTTATAAAATGGACCACAATTTTAAGGTTCCTGAAAGGAGCCATGGCTTGAAGACAATGCCAGATTAGACTACGAGCGTGCAAGATAACGAGAGGGCTGGCCTTTCTGTTGGCCACAGTTCATCATCGCCCATTCTCTGAGGATGAGACTGATGGCATGGTCAAGCATTCCTTCAGTCACTTCAAATACTGGCATTCATAAGGTTTTTAGTGAAATTTTAAAAATTCTAGTTGTACTATTCTTAGATAAAGTGAAGTCAATGTTTCTTTGCTCTAAATAAAGCCTTGATATTATATAATTTTAATTGTACATGATATCCTAGGGTAGTAGTATTTCTGTTATGACTTACAGTACATATGTCAATATTAGAATTTTTACCTAAGTGGTATTTTACTAACAGAGCTTATTATTAGTACAGGCTATAAACCAGTGGTTCTCAACCTGTGGGTCATGACCCCTTTAGGAATGAACAACCCTTTCACAAGTATCCCCTAAGACCATCAGAAAACACAGATATTTACATTATAATTCATAACAGTAGCAAAATCACTGTTATGAAGTAGCAATGAAAATAATTTTATGATGGGGGGACCACCACAGCATGAGGAACTGTATTAGGAAGGTTGAGAACCATTGCTGTAGACCGCTGTTCTCAGGACATGGGCCTGTGTGTATGTCTAGAGTTTTGTAGTTGTGTATATCCTGGTGTTTGACTTGATCTTGTACAGTTCAGGCAGTTGACATGTTTACATGTCATCTATCCCACAATATAGCTTCAGAGTGGACAGCAGAAACAAAGCCTCATCCCTGCTAGTAATATGAGACAGTTATCAAATCTGTCTAAGGGAAAGGGGCAGAGAGAGGCCCCAGACCAAATTTGAGATATTTTTATATGCTTCTCAGAATACCAGAGAAGACATTTATTAGTCTCTATCAGCCTGAGTCAGTTGGATGAGGTAAAGGCCACCTTGATTCAGCATCATGATGTCATTCTCTTGCTCATCCTCATGTGATGGTATGCTTTGATCAATCCAGGCAAAGCCTAAGCCATCTTCACACATGTGTCTGGGGACCCTTGCAGACACATGCCCTTTTGTATCGGATAGGATCTCAAGTCACACCTAGCTCTAGACTCCAAAGGACTCCTCTTTGCCTCTAGGCTTTGGGCTGGATGTTGAAATTTGCTGTCCCTACGTGTAAATCTCTCTTCCCTTTAAGTTTTCCACACAGGACATGAGGCTTGACTGACTGCAGAGCACAGGTGCTTTGAGGTGTGTTGTCTGTGTTAGTTACTCTTGTGTTGCTGTGATGAATGACCGTGACTAGGGAGGGAGGGCCAACACAGCTCACCCTGACTCTCCTTAGGGCTCTAGTGTTCCTTTGGTGAGCCTGCCTCAGCTACTCATCTTTTTCCCCCATTGCCTAAAGTTTCTACCCCTTCTCAAAGCACTGCAGACTGATGCCCAAGGGTTTACCGTGTGGCCTCTGGGGGACATTTAAAATAAAAATCATAACCCTTTGTATATTGTGACACTAAAAACTAACCTTGCAATAGCCTTTGATCGCTGTCTTAGTTAAAGAGCATCTCTCCAGTACCTATTGAGTAGAGTCAGTTTATTTAATTTGTTATCTTTTTAAAAGTAAATTTCACTTTCTATTGTTACATGTGTGGTTGTGCCCACATGACTGTGTGTGTGTGTGTAAGTGTGTGTGTGTCAGAGACAGCTCTACAGGAATTGGGGCGCTGCAATGGGTTAGACAGCAGGTCTCTAGAACTATACTCTACAGAATACCTGAAGCAGTAAGAAGTAGGAAGAGCTAGAAGAGGCAATTTAAAACTGGCAGGCTAAGAAACAAAAATGGGATTGTAGAGTTTGTTTTCTCAATCCTGCCACCTTTATATGGATTTTTATATGGGTCAAACTCAGGCCATCAGGCTTGTGTGAATGGCGTCAACCTGGCCCTAATTTATCATTCTTGATCCTCTGTATCTGTGTGTTGACCTGTGTTTCCTGATGACTTTTTACAAAATATTTATATCTCTCTACTTAGATGAATAAAAACAACAGAAATCTTCTTTTATGCTCTCAAGATTTTCTGTTTCAAGGATCATAGCCATCTTTCAAACCCGTTTCCAATGTTGCTCAAACAGGAAACTTTCCTGAGTGGCCAGTCAGGATCTTCCTTCCGTTGTTTTAGATCCTATTTCCCCTGTGGGAACATTTTGCTGTGTTCCTGCTGTCATTATCCATACCCCATGAAGATGGAGACCAGGTCCTCTTTTTTTTGTATCCACTCCCATATTCCTCACCAAATAAGTCAGGTTCAAAGAGTGACCTGAGTCCCTTAAAGGGGCCTACAGTCTTCCTTGTCTTTTTGCAAGTGAAATCACTTCAAATGGTGCCTTCTTTAAGCCCTTTCTTTTCTCATTTTTCTTCCTTAGGGCATTTTTTTTTCACCAGTAAAAAACCCAATGATCCCATCTCACTAGTGGAGGGTAAATTTGAAGGATAGAAGCTCACAGGGCTGTGGGCAGAGCCCACATTCTCCATGGTTGGTCTGGATCTGATGTCCACCACAGGCTCATGGGTTTGGGTGTTTTGTTCTAAGCTAGTGATTCTGTTTTAGGACAGTGTTGGGTCTAGATGGCAGAGCTATGTCACTGAATGAGGGCTAATGAAGGTTTTAGCCTAGAGCCACTTCCAGTCCCATTGGGTTTCTTGATTATCCTACATATAACAAGCACATTACATGTTCACATCACCATCAACAGAGCCACCCCAGTTACCATGCTTACCTCACCAGGATAAACTAATATCCCCTGAAAGTGTGAGCCACGATAAATTTTTCTTCTCTTAAGTAGCTTTTGTCAGGTTTCTGTTACAGTCACAAGAAAAGTCATTAATACATTCCATCAAAGGTTTTCCAGAATGTTCTGTCATACAAATCTAGATATACAACCAAGATCTCTTTTGGCTGTAGATAATTCTGTAGGATACAATTTGCTTGTCAACATGAACAGTAAGTTATTTAAACTAACAAGTGTTCCTGAATTGGACATCTATACTGTCTGTCCCAATTCATTTGGATGGAAATAGGCAATTTTCTTTGCTTTTGAATGATAGCTTCAATAGTAGAGCAGTGTGTGCAGCTTGTCTCCTGGGCCACAGTATTTGGTGTACTAAGCCAGTGACTCTGTGAGTGTTGAGCAAGCTAAGAAAACCTCCTCTGAGAACTCGTTTCTCATATTTGGTGGAAAGCGTATTTTGTATGCAGAAGCCTTGCTGTTCAAATAGGCCTTGTTAACCATGGCAAGTTTTCCTTTGAACTTGAAAAGTGGAGTGTAAGTCCTAGAGGACTGTATCATTAAAACCTCACCAGAAAGAGAGACGAAAACCAAAGTCATGGAATCTCCCGCTCTGTTCATTGGAGAGAGTGTGTATGGGGGTAGGGCATGAGGGTGGAGAAGGCTCCACGGGGATTCACAAGAGCTATCAAAGGCTGAAAATTGGCTTCTGGGAAGAGAGCCAGATGTGACTGGCATTTGCTTCACTTGAGCAATTTGACAATTGCCATTAGTTACCATATATTTATTACTGTATCTGAGTCTTTGACATTCAGAGTTGTGGGCACTGTGATTTTTTTTTTTAAGGATCCTAACATATGAATATTACAGCTCTTCTTTATAGTGATGGTAACAGGCCTGGGCTGGAGATGCAGCTCCATTGGTAGAGGACTTACCCAGCATGCCCAGAACCCTGGGTTTGACCCCCCAATACCACAGAGAAGCAGGCATGCTTGTACATGACTGTAATTCCAGCACTCGGGAAATGGAGGCAGGAAGATCGGGCATTAAAGGCCATCTTCAGCTACAAGCAGGTACTTGCTAGTTCTGTGCCAGCTTGGCACACATGAAGTCACTTAGAACATGAGGCACCCCTGAGATCCCAAGTGTGGACTTCTTTAAGAGAACCCCACTTTATGGTCTTTACAATAGCGTGATCCACCATTTTGGAGGGATTTGGAGCTGTTATCTTCAAAGGGTTCTTAAGGAAGCTAATGAGAGCACAGGGTGGCTCCCGGAGCGCCCCGACAGGACTATACTTGATAACACGAAACGCTAGATTAGAGGGATCTAGGAAGGAATTCTTCCTGTAAACAGAGTTAATAGTTTTGTTTGTGAGATTCCCAGGAGATGTCTGTGAGGAGACTGGGGCTCCGGCCAAGGTCTCATGCATCTGGTTTCATTGCTATTTTAAAACGAAATGTCTGCACAAGAAAGGAGTGTTATCTCTGTTGGCAGCCGTCAGGGCCGATGCTGATGGTCCTAGAATTCTTGCTCCTTAGCTGGTGAGAGGCTTCAACCAGACTCAGGGGTGGGAGCCTCACTTTCCTTCTCATGCTCTCATAACTTAGCCATTTGTCTGCTTTATAGCGGTATCATTTCAGAGGCGGAGGCCAAAACAAAAGAGTTATAGGCTAGCCTAGGCTACATAATAAATTCTAGGTCAGCTGGGGGTCTATAAGGCCAAATAAATGAATTTCTTCCGTCTTTCTGCCACTGATTTTCTTTGAGAAATTGGTTGCATATGCGCATGAGTGTGGGTGTGGGTGCGAGTGTGGGTGTACACACGCACACTCACACATGCACATACAGATGTACATGGCTGTGGATGCCAGAGTCAACATGGGGAACCTTCCTCAGTCATTTTTCATTGTACTTTTTGGGATAGCATCTCTCATAGACTCTGGTAGACTGACTGGTCCATGAGTTCCAAGGATGTCCTTTGTCTCTGCTCCCCGCCCCCCGATTAGCGCAGGCTTTATAGATACCCACTCAGCTTCTTACATGGGAGCCAGGGATCAAAATCCTCAGCTAACACTTGTCTGACTGAGTCATCTTCCCAGGCTGGGAACATTTTCCTCCCATCCTATTAGAGTTGTGGGACCGTTTTGTTTCCTTTTCGCTTTCTGAACCGTCTTCATGGCTTTTTCAAGAAAGCTGCCCTGAGCGGTTTGTTCTGCCAATGTCTGACTCAGAGGGGTGCTGGGAAAGAGATGATCAGACCAAAGGATACCAGCCAGACCAGATAGAGCGGTAGAGCTCCAGCTTCAAGTCTGTAGCAACCAGCCCAGAGAGCCTAACAACAACCCCTCTCCTGATGGGTCCAAATGACTGGAACTTGATCGATAGCTGCCAGCTGTTCTCGTTCTTGTCCTCATTTTCAACTAGAACCAAAGGGGAGCAGGCACATGGAGCCTTGCTGGTCTAGGCACTCCTGCAGAGCTCCCACCAGGCTAAAGAGTCTTCCCTTTCTCCTGACCAAAAGCCTCCCGCTCCGTTTCTCTGCTTTCAGTCGAGACTCTGCCAAACACAGGACAGTGGCTGACTCCCTGTATCGCAAGCTCTGAATAAATAACCTTCCTTTCCCCCTTTGGGTGGGCTGCATTTGCACACAGGGAGAGCCCCAGGAGGGAGCCCAGCTCTACCTGCTGAGATGGTCTGTCTGGCCATAATCATGCAGCTACCTCTGCACATGCGCAATAGGGCTCTAAGGCTCATTTATCCCCCCCCCTCCTTCCACTTTTCCGTGTGTGTGTGTGTGTGTGTGTGTGTGTGTGTGTGTGTGTGTGTGTGTATACATGTGAGGTGTGGGCATACATGTCATGTATGCATTCTCATGTGGCGGCCAAAGGACAACCTTGAGGTCTTGTTTCTTGGGTGACATTCACTATTTTTTTTTTTGAAAGACCACAGGGCTTACTATTTAGGCTAGTCTGGTGGTCCAGCAAGTCCCAGGAGCCTGTTCCCTGTTTCCACCATCCCAGCCCTGGATTCACAAGGGCGTGCCAGTATTTTTATTTTTGTTTTGTTTTGTTTGTTTTGAAATGTTGGCTCCGGGAATTGAACTCGGTCTCCTATGCTTGCACAGCATGCACTTTGCTTGCTGAACCCTGCTGTAGGGATGTGTGCTTGAGTCCAGTCGCTGCGCAGGCCATGTGGAATCTGCAGCCGCCAGTCCCCTTCTCACAGGCACCTACGCAGACATTATATACGATTCTTTAGCTAACAGGCTTCCAGGTTCCAGGATTTTTTCACCTGAGGAAGTGAGTCTATATCAAAGCAGGTGCTTGGAGGCCACATATCCTCCCTGCTACCCCCTTATCCCTGTCTGGGAACTAGAGAGCCTGGCTATAAGCTTGTGCTGTAATACCACCCCCATTCCCAGAAAGGTGTAAGGCAAGACTCCCACTCCTATGGTGGGGCCCTGATTTCCTCTCTTCAGAGCCTTTACCATGCTGTCTGTCTTGGTGCTGGGGTCTGAACTCTCCTCAGGGCCCCTGCCATGCTGTTGTCTGCCTTCCTGTCCATGGTGTTAAACAAACAAACAAACAAACAAACTCTTTTAATAAACTTATCCCACAACAGTCCATCTCAGTGTCCCTCGTGAGCTCTTCATTTGAGCCATTTCCCCTTACATATAAACACTGTGGCGTCTGATAGTCATTGTGACAGCTGGGAACAATGAAAGTGTCTCTTAAGTGGCTAATGGGTAGGTAGCAAATACGGTGGATCCACTGGATAAAAGGATGATTACCATCCCAGGTGAGGCGAGGAGCTTACTCCACTGTCCATAAAACTCCAAAACATTTTCTCATTTAAAAATGTGGGCTTTTGCGGGACGGTGTTGAGGCAGGGTCTTATTATACACTTCAGGCTGGGGAAAATGGGGGTCTTTAAGACAGAATGTCTCCTTTATTTTCCTTGGGTTCCTACGTGATTTTCTTGTTGTTTTGAGGTAGGGTCCTCATGTAGCCCAGGCTGGCCTCAAATTTAAAAGTCTTAAACTTTTGAACCTCTTGCCTCTACCTCCCTGTTACTAGGATATATAGGCTCAGTGTTTGTGATGCTTGGGATCAAATTAGGACTACTGTATGCTAGGTGATCTCTCTACCAGCTGAGCCATATCCCAAGCTCACTAATGCCCTATGTCAGTAACAAACTATGATGAATAACAACATTGAAGGCAATGGATAGGTTAAACCGTCTTACAACCAAACTCCTCATCTTCTGCCGTTATCTCATGGCTTTATATAAATGGTAAGTGGGAAGGAATTAGATTCTTTCTCTTCTGGCTTGGCCAGATTGTAAATAAACCCACTTTCCCTTTGCCACTGTCTGTGTTCTAATTTCTTGTGGGGGTGCAGAACACTTGGGTGCCTGTTCACACTACTGTCACTCCTGTGCTGTTATTGCTAATGCAGCTACTGTCATTGGAAGTCTTGGGACTGCTCCTGCCTCTTACTAAAATTCCTCTTACATTTCTCTAATACAACTGGTTCTTTTCTGCCTCTGGCTACCCCAACTCAGTTCCGTCAGTTTTGAGGCAGAGTCTCATGTAGTCAAGGTGGGCCTCGAACTTATAATGTTGCCTCGAACTGTTGATCCTCCTGCCTCTACCTCCTTAGTCTCATTTCTTTCTGCCTGGCTCACTCCTGGTCTTCCAGAATTCCCTTAAATATCATTTCCTCATGGAAGCCCCCCTAAACTCCAATCTAAATTGGGGCTCCCACTATGTTTTAGACCAGAGGTCAGCAAATGCTTTTTATTGAAAATCTAATTATAAGTATTTTATACTTCACAACCCATACAGCTACTTGCTCAACTCTAATGTCATAGTAAAAGATAGCTAGGTGGTATATAGATGAATTCTTAGGCCAAGTACCAATAAAACTTTATAAAACAAGTGGTTGTTGGTTGTAGTCTACTGTTATGGTTTGAAAGTTAAATGGCACCCACAAGCTCATGTGTTTGAACACTTGGTCCCAGTTGGCAGTGCTGTTTTCGGAAGCTGGGGAACCTTTCGAACATAGGGCTATAGCTGGCAGGTATTTTGGATAGGGTGGGGCTTGAAGTTTCTAGGCCAGTTCTACTTTTGGCCCTGGCTTTCTGCTTACTGTCTGCCAACAGGATGTAGCCTCGTGTACTTGCAGCCACAGCTGTGTGCTGCCCCAGCCACCATGCATTCCCTGCTTTGATGGGCTGTGCCCCCTCCTACCCTGAGAACAAATATGGCCTCCCTTATGGTGCTTCTTCCAGGGATTCTGGCCTAGTGATGAGAACAGCTAAGGAATACATGGTCCTCACACAGCATGTGTATTTGATATGGCTAATATCTCTTTCCCCTGGACTAACTCTGAGAGTGTTTGGCACCCCTGCTATGTAATAAGTGTTCAATTAATAACCTGGAAATGCATAAGGCACCCAAGTCTGTCTTATGTTTTCTTTTTTACTTAATGTCCTTCATCTGTTGGCCAGGCTTTTTTTTTCCAGCTAAAATGATCTCCCGAAAATACATTACTATCTTCTCCAGCCCCAAGTCTAGAACCTTTTGGACATTTCTGAGCTCCAAAGCTTGGGCCTCCTGATTGTCAATGTCGCTCATTGGTCACAAGATTTTTGAATGAGATGAGAACTTGCATTGATTTCTTCTGTAATTAAGGCATAGGGGTGAAGCTATGTGTCATTAAAAGGGCTGTGGCCATCTTAAGCGTGATGTTATTCCTCTAACAGGGAGGAGCCCTGGGACGTGTCAAATTGGCACAAATGCTGCTTTGCAGGAGAGGAAAAAAACTAAAGCCAGCCTCCACCTAGCAACCCACCCCAAGCATTTTGAATGTAGTAATTTCTTTTCTACCAGACAAGTTTGTTTTCCTTTATCACACTTCTGACTATAGGTGTGATCCTTATTTTTATAGGCAACTAATTTCAGGTGACATTTTGCGACATGCCAATCCCAGTTGTATTTTCTTGCCTTCTAAGTGACTTGCAGTGGAGGCTGTCAACACTCATTAGCCTCAGCGGAGCTGGCCCCACAGAAGGTGACGCATGTATCCATAGAGCCAATGGCGTGGACTCAGCATTCTTTCCCTTCTTCACTCCTGATGTCAACTTTCAGGGACTCAAGGAACTTGGGTGTTTCTGCCAGAAGTCTTTACGTGATCCAGAGCGTAAAGGCTAATTTAGGTTACAAACTGCTTGACTACTTGGCAAATAAGTTGTTTTCGGATATGGCCTTTCGTGATAAAACAACAACAACAAGAGCAACCAAAGACCTAAAAGCTATGTTTCCAGGGGGTTCTTTTCTGTCTAGTCCTGCTGGAAGAATCAGGGTCCCTGGACATGGTGGGTGAAGACAGGGTAGCCATGCTGCTGTGGGACAGCATCCATGTCCAGGGGGATGGGGACACCACAGAGGACACTGGGCATGGTCCAGCTGCAGAAAGCAGAGACATTGCTGGGCTGTTAAGCCCAATGTGATTTGGTGTCAGGTGCTAATGAAGACAATGGAATACTGGGGCAGGCTCTGTGCTGAGCCTCCACTAGGGAGTCTCCAGGTGACCCTAGCAAGATGAGCTCATGCTCAGGTCGAGACGTAGGCGAAGGGTCAGAAACGTGGGGATTATCAGGACCTACGGAGTCTCTGAGATGCCACAGCTTCAGGAATAAGTCTTCTTTTCTTTTTAATTTTTAAAAAAATTTTTTATAACTTTTTAAAAATTAATTTATTCTTGTTACATCTCAATGGTTATCGCATCCCTTGTATCCTCCCATTCTTCCCTCCTTCCCATTTTCCCCTTATTCCCCTCCCCTATGACTGTTCCTGAGGGGGATTACCTCCCCCTGTATATGCTCATAGGGTATCAAGTCTCTTCTCAGTAACCTGCTGTCCTTCCTCTGAATGCCACCAGGTCTCACCCTCCAGGGGACATGGTCAAATGTGAGGCACCAGAGTATGTGAGAAAGTCATATCCCACTCTCCACTCAAGTGTGGAGACTGTTCTGACCATTGGCTAGATCTGGGTAGGGGTTTAAAGTTTACCACCTGTATTATCCTTGGCTGGTGCCTTAGTTTGAGCGGGACCCCTGGGCCCAAATCTGCCTATCATAATGTTCTACTTGTAGGTTTCTAGGACCCACTGGATCCTTCTAAATTGTTATTCTCCCATGCTTCTCTCATCTAGAGTCCCAATAGGATGTCTTCCCCTCTGTCCCAGTTTCCTGGTAAGTGAAGGCTTTCGTGGGACATGCCCCTTGGGCTAGTATGAAGATGTAAGTGAATATATACCATTTGAGTCTTTCTGCTTCTGGGTTAACTCACTCATTATGATCATAGTATTCCATAGTGTACATGTACCATAGTTTCTTTATCTATTCTTCTACTGAGGGACACTTAGGCTGTTTCCATGATCTGGCTATTATGAATAAGGCTGCTATGAATATGGTTGAGCAGATTTTCTTGTTGTGTGCTGGAGCATCTTCTGGGTATATTCCAAGGAGTGGAATAGCTGGGCCTTGAGGAAGCCCTATTCCCAGTTTTCTGAGATAGCACCAGATAGATTTCCAAAGTGGTTGTACTAGTTTGCATTCCCACCAGCAATGAAGGAGTGTTCCTCTCTCTCCACATCCTCGCCAGCATGTGGTGTCGCTTGAGTTTTTTATCTTAGCCAAGGAATAAGTCTTCTTGCTGAAGAACCCAAGCCTGTGTCTTCAGATCTCTGTAACCTTGAAGGCTACTCCATCCAGGGATGTCTTGAAACTCCTTATTTTATCATTGCCTTGGCATTGCATTAATTCATTCCTATGACCACATTCAGGGTGTGTGACATCTCTGACCAGAGGATGTATTTCCCTTCCACCCCTGATTGCCTTCTAGGGTGAGTTCCTGGCCACCCACACCTTTACCCTGCCCGGCAGCATTGCCACACAAAAGAATGAGGCATTAAATATTAGGGCAACACATGCTTTTCTTGTTTCTGTAACTAAATGACTGATAGGAGGGAGGGTTTATTTTGGCTCACTGTTTCAAGAGGCACAGTCCATCCCAGAGGGGGTGGGGTGACAGGCAGCAAACAGCTCGTGTATATAGATCAGAAACCTCACCTCCTCACACCTTGGCAGAACAGGAAGTAGGGTTGGACTGTAAAATGTCAGGGTCTGCACACTCTCAACACAGTGACGCACTTCCTCTAAAGAAGGTCTCCTCCTAAAGGTTCTAGAACCTTCCCAAACAGTGTTACCAGCTGGGGACAAATGTTCAAATATGTGAGCCAATGAGAGATGTTGCACGTTCAAATCACAACAGACATTAAAAACGAGATTGTGGAAGAAAGGAGATTTTTTTTTTCCCATACCTTTGGAACCATAGCAAGCTTCACTTTTTATTTGTTTGGTGCTATACAATTTCCTAGCAGTCTTGGACCAGGCATTGTCAGCTACATGACCATTACCATGGGTAGCAGCCCTTGCCCAGTCGGCCTGTACTGAGCTCTGAAGATGAAGTCTCTGCTTAGGGAAGGAAAGGCTGCCTGGCAAACCAAAGCACACCCTGCAACTGGTTTGGTGACTCCTCTGATCTACACACATGTGTGCTGGTGCACAAACTCACTAACAAATAAATGTTAAAAAAAGAAAAAACAGAACTGAAAAAGAAAGGAAGCTATTGGTTATAGATGGTGGTTTCTGGCCGGTTAAACCTGTACTCATTCTACAGTTTTCCTTGGGCTTCTCTTGAAGCCGACTCACCGACGGACCCTCAGCCTGCTAGCCTCCCAGTGATGTCTTTCGAAGCTCAAGGTTAAGCAGCAGTCCCGAATCCCTACCTCAATACTGAAACCTTATAGTAAGGTCAGGTCCCGAAGAGAGGGTCCTCTAGAGCCCCTGTGGCCGCTTCTGCTCAGCCCTTTGTATCCCATCCCCCTACCTCTGGGTCCCCTTACACACCCACAGGTGTTTCAAACTCTGTAACTATTTTTTTTTTCTGCATTTGTCTTGCTGTTTTCCAGTGAGTCCTGTTAAGATCCCTGTCAGTGAAGGAGGGATTAAAGTGTAGCCTTCCATGTAAAGGGCTGCAGCGGGAGGCTGTAGCCTGTGAAATGCTAGGACGAGGCTGCCATTTTTAGATGTGCCCATTGGCCCATTGTGCGCACACAGCATGTGTCCTGTGGCGACTTGGAGCTGTCTTCACAGGGTCAAGGAGTTGGAGAAGAGTGACTGAAAGTGGTTCGTCTTTAGCTCTCTGAATGTGCGGTGCTGAGCTGAACTCAAGATGCCCTTCACAGCAGAGGAAGCATCTGTCACCCTCTTGAAAACTGAATCCAGCTGCCGTGTTCTCAATGAGAGTTTACTTTGACCTTCCAGGAATTAAGTCCAGGCCATTGTCTCCAGGTCACCACTGTTGGAACTACAGGTCATCGGCCTTCCCGGCTGGCCGTCTGCTCTCAGACATGCATTTGCCATGGGGGGGGGGGGGAGGGGGGGGGGAGCATTTCTTTTCCTGGGAGGAACTTCAGCAAATGGGGGTGGCTGGGAAGCATGTCAGTGAAGGAATATGGATATTCTAATCCTATGCAGAGGCGGGATCCTGAGAACTGGGGAGCAAATGTTCAAACCTATAAGGACCTATAAAATAGGGGGCATTTTAGCTTCAAACCCTATGATGATTTCTTGGCTATTTCTTTTATGCCAGTTTGCTAGGTCTGCAAAGTCACCCATAGGATTGTATTCATCATCTACCTAAAGATGAAGATGGTTCAGTATTTGCTGAAGTGTGCTGGATAGTTTATATATTCTACTATCAGAATGCCTAGACGTTACCTGGATGAATGTAATGTGTGTTGATGTTGGCATCATGTTTGTCAGCAATGAGTCTATGCTTTACTGTGCTCGGTATTACGGCAGAGAAGTACACACAATTTCAATTTAATTTTTAAAATTATCTGTGTCTGTGTGTAAGCCTTACATATGCATCAGTTGTCTCCCTCCATCACTCTAAACCTTATTGATTGATCGGTTGATCGATTAATTTAGACAAGTTCTCTTACCAAATCTGGGTGTCCAGCAATTGTTGAATCTGTCTGGCCACAAGCCCCTGGGATCCGCCTGTGTCTTCCCGCTAGTACTGGGGTGTCACTGCAGTGACAGACATGGCACTGCACCTGCTTTTATGTTTGTGCTGGGGATATGAACTGATGTCCCATGCTTGTTCAACAAAGACTTTATGCACAGAACCATCTCCCCAGCCCACACACTCCTATATTTTAAGAACCAACATTAAGATGGACAACTCTATGAACCCTGTGTATTTGCAAGTTACTGACATGGTTCGATGCAAACAATCTCTAGTTACATCTCCTTGGCGAAGGATAATTGTGGATTAGCTTCTGAAAGACCTCACTCGTGCCTTGATTTTCTCAATCGCCACATGAAAGCAGTTGCTGAACCTGCACCCCTGCTGTGAAAATGAAAACACTTGAGGATATTCTGTGGCTTTTCCATTATTCATGGCCCTCCATGACAGAACATCACGGGAGAGCATCTGCTCAAAGCTTGTGATCACGGGTGGGGTCCAACTGCATTCTGGGTTTGTTTCATCCCCTACAGCTATTCTCCAACTTGACAAAGTCTGAATGATGCAGATATTCTGCCTGTAAAAGGCTCCCCAGACATATCAGTTCATGTTATAACCAGAGCTGGCCACCTCTTTACATACCCCAGGAAACCACCTAATTTCAAAAGCAAGTTGGAGGGCAAAAGGGATGGCTCAGTGGGCAAGATGCTTGCCTCTCAAGCCTGATGATCTGGGCTTGGTTCTTTGGAATTCACATAAAAGCCAAACACTAGCACAGACATTCATCATGCCATACTGGAAGATGGGAGGTTGGAGACAGGAATCTTGCCTGAAGCTTGATGCTCAGCTAGCCTGGCTTATGTGTCAGCGAACCAGAGAGCTCCTGCCTTAAAACAAGGTGGAAGGTAAGGACCAGCATCCTAAGTTGCCCTCTGACCCCGCGTATCATATGTGCTGTGGTGTGTCATGCGCCAAGCACATAAGAAATAACACACACACACACACACACACACACGGGGGTGGGGGATTATTTAGTCACTCTACTTCCTTAGGACTTAGAATGCTCCATTGAGAGGTTAAATTCCCGGGTGATCTTTGGGAGTTGGACCCAGACAAAAATGTGTGGTTTAGATCTACAAAGTGATTTTGTTGTTGTTGTTGCTGTTGTTTGAGACAAAGCCTCTCCATGTAGTTTTAGCTGTTATGGTTCATGTTATGTTGACCAGGCTGGCCTCAAACTCACAGGGATCTTTCTCTGCCGCCCACATGCTGGGATTAAAGGTATATTGTCTGGATTGGGAAGGCAAGCCTGAAAGGAGGAGAACGTATCATATATGGGCGTATTGGGCATCTTGTAACTTCCTTTACCTCAAGACTTCTAACTGGGTTTCTGCATCCTGGAGATCACCCTGGCCCAAATGGGAGTAAAATGGAACAACCATCACTTCATCTTTTGGTGAGTGGCTTGTAAAAGACATGCTATCAGTTCCGTTCAGACTCCCTCGGTATAGCAAATCTATTTTTATTAGGTCTACGGAGACCAAAATATCTTAATATGTGTGATGTGATGTAATCTCTGCATTGAGGTGGGAGTTGAACAGGGAAGCATATTTGGGAGTCGGCAAAAACATCCACAATAGCTGTTGGATAATTCAAAGCAATAGCCCAGTATTCACAGGATGGAGAAAAGCTGTAATCATCTCCCCGTAATTCACAGAGTAGATATTCCTATGCTTGTGTGGGTCCCATTGGTCAAGTGACTGACCATTATCACTACTTAGTGATGGTGTAGTCTCTTGGATTACTTGGACCAGACACTTTCTCTTGAGCTCTAAAACTGGACCCAAGGACTATGGGAGCAGATGTAGTTCTTTACCCCAACTGTTGAGTCCCTACATACAGCAGGGTGTGGCTGGCTCCCCCTCCTCTCCCCCTCTTCCTCTCCCCCTTCTCTCCCCCTCTTCCTCTCCCCCTTCTCTCCCCCTCCTCTCCCCCTCCTCTCCCTCTTCCTTTCCTCCTCTTCTCCCTCTTCCTCTCCCCCTCCTCTCCCCCTCCTCTCCCTCTTCCTCTCCCCCTCCTCTCCTCCTTCTCTCCCCCTCTTCTCCCTCTTCCTCTCCCCCTCCTCTCCCCCTCCTCTCCCCCTCCTCTCCCCCTCTTCCTCTCCCCCTCCTCTCCCCCTCCTCTCCCCCTTCTCCTCTCCCCCTCCTCCTCTCCCCCTCCTCTCCCCCTCCTCTCCCCCTCTTCCTCTCCCCCTCCTCTCCCCCTCCTCTTCCCCTCCTCTCCCCCTCCTCTCCCTCTCCTCTCCCCCTCCTCTCCCCCTCCTCTCCCCCTCTTCTCCCTCTTCCTCTCCCTCTCCTCTCCATAGCCTCTGCTCTCCTCTTTCTCTCTTTCTGTTTCTCTCCATTCTCTGCATGTGCCCCCTCACCCTCCCACACTGCTTCCAATAAACCTGCATTTATGTAATATAACTCCATCTCGGCCATTAACTCATTGCATTTTAATCAGTCACTAACTTGTCTCTGAGAGTCGTTGGGAAGCTTTTGGGCATCCTGTGAGGTGAGATGATGCTCCCTGGAAGTGCTTATCCAGTTAAATGGAGCTTGAAGGAGGTGACTTGAGGTGTTAGGGTGGCAGAGGCATATGGCTGTCTGGGACCTGGGAGATTTTGTATTCACTAGGCATCACAGACCAAGTTATGCAACATCTCAGAGGAAAAACCATGTTGATAGGCAAAGAAAGAAGAAAGAGCCAGCCTTCTTCCTCCTCCTTCAACTCCTCCTCTTCTTCCTCTACCTTTCAGTGTGCCCTCCCTTTTGTGACTTTGACAACTGACATACTGGTGAGTGACAAGATCAGGGATGATGGGAAGAGCGGTACTGTCCCATAGAAGAAATGCTGATGCTGTGTGAGCTCTTAGCATTGGGGACCCATGGCCCCTGCCCGGAAGTTCTCCAGATGGGGTCAAGAGGCCTGGGGGCTCTTCCAGTGTCAGCTTGTAGGGATAGGAACTATGGCAAGAGTATAGGAATCCTTTGTTGTCAACTATAGGGTCCCTGAGTACAAATGTTAGGCGAAAAGGGCTGCTAACAGAAATTGGCTTTTTGGGTGTGTGTTGTGGGCTATGTATACGAGTGTGTTTTTGTATGCACATGTGTATGCTTTTGCACATGCTTGGCTATGCATATGGATGCTAGAGGTTGACACTGAGTATCTACCTCAGTTGCTCTCCATCTGTGGTATGGTGGTGGTGGTGGTGGTGGTGGTGGTGGTATGTGTGTGTGTGTGTGTGTGTGTGTGTGTGTGTGTGTGTCCATTGTGTGTATGCATTCATGTTTGAATGTGTGTGGGTATATGTGTATTCATGCTTATATGTGGTGGCCTGAAATTGATGTAGGGTGTCTTTAATTGCTCTTCATTTTATTTATTGATCCAGGGTCACATAGCTGAACCCAGAGCTCAGTGATTGGCTGGTCTAAATAGCTAAATTGCCTTGAGAATCACCTTTTATTGGTCTCCCAGGTTCTTGAATTACAGGTGGTACCCTGCCTGCTGTGCTTTTACAGACATTCTGGATATCTGAACTCCAGTCTTCACACTGGCATACCAAGCTCTCTAATTACTGACCCATATCCCCAGCCCTTCATCTTAATCTTTATTGAGACAGGGTCTATCTCTAAACCTATAGCTCCCTGATCAATTGGGTTAGCTGGTGAGCAAGACCCAGGGATTTCATGTCTCTTCCCCCCAGCCTGGGGTTACAGGCATGTCTCACCACACCTACCTCTTTTCACTGGGTGGTAGGATCCAATATCAGACCCCCATGTTTGTGTAGCAAAGCGCTTTAATGGATGAGACATCTTCTCAGCCCCAACTGGCTTACTGTGCTATCAAATAGATACGAATAGCAGTTCACAAAAGGACCCACACTACAGGAAGTGGGAAGAATCACTCACTAGATTCCAGTGCGCTGTTTCTACAGGCAGGCTTCCCTCTTCCATTTCAGCTTTACCTTGAGACCCCATCAACTCAGGAGTGACATAGACAGTGGGCCAAAGCAAGAGACTCCAATCAGAGTCCCAAGTCCACACTTCATGTTGCAAGGTGAAACCCAGAAAGGGTCACTAGTCCTTACTTACATTTTTGTTTGCTTGAAAGAAATATGGAGGGGGGTGTCAGTGAACATGTGCTTGTAGTTCATGTATACAAATATCGATCTGGTGGCATGCAGCAATCAAAAAATTCAGTAATGAGAGAATGTTCTTAATTTGCTTGACCCAGCAAGATATTTGCTTAGAGATATTTAAGTTCTTTATAAGACTCAAGGCACAAATAAATAAATAAATAAATAAAATAAAAGACATAAACACATGGACATAATGAAGAAAAAAAAGACTCCAGGCACAAAATTATTATATAAAGCATAATGGCATATCCTGTAAGTAACGAGAGCAAATTTTTAGTGTGTGTGTGTGTGTGTGTGTGTAGGTGTGTAGCATGGACATAGGCACATGGGGTGGTGTGTGGGTACTCATGCCCATGTAGGAATTTGTGTGGAAGCCATAGGTCAATCACTCTTAGGTTTTGTCCTTCAGGAGTCAGTTGATTTTTGAGATAGGCCCATCATTGGCATGGAGACTCCTGAATAGCCTAGGCTGGCTGGCCAGGGGGTCTGAGGGATCCACCTGCCTCCGCCTGGTCAGCATTGGCAGTACAGGCATGAGCCTCCACACCTGGCTTTTTAACATAGCCTCTGAGGATTAAATTTAGGTTCTTATGCCTGTATGGAGAGTGCCCAGAGACTTGAGCTATCGGCCCCCATAAGCCTTCAAATCTACCCAAGTATATGACAGGAAAGCCCCAGTTGCCCCAGCCTCTAGATCTCATGATGATGGTGTGTGGGATGGTGTAGCTTCAAATCTGGGAGTCTCAGTGTTTGGTGACACAGGTTTCAAACACAACTTCAAGTGCTCAGCAGGGCTGTCCTCTCCCCTGTGAAATAATGTGCATCATGGTACCTCATGTCACCTCACCTGCTGTGCATTAGGCTACTGGGATAGGGCAGTCAGCCCTTATCAGTGTGTTCTGTTCAGGAAACAAGTTCTGTGGCACAGGCTCCATTCTGAGACCATTCACAGGAGGTGGGCATTTGGAGTCTTCTGACACTAGGGGAAGGCTTGCCTCATGACTGGAAATTCTACCCTCCTCTTGGGGTTTCAGACTGTCTCTTTCTATTCCTCTTCTCAAGAACTATATACTTGTTAGTCTTTCCAAAGCAATGTAATGATAAGGGCTGGAGAGATGGCTTAGAGATTAAGAGCACTGGCTGCTCTTCCAAAGGTCCTAAGTTCAATTCCCAACAACCATGTGGTGGCTCACAACCATCCATAATGAGATTGGGTGCCCTCTTCTGGTGGGCAGGCATACATGCAGGCGGAACACTCTATACATAACAAACGTAATGATAACTGCTTGAGGAAAGGCCAGTGTGCAGCCATTTGTCACGTCTACAGATATCATTTCCTGATTTCAACAATGAAAAAGAATAAACAGCTCCCTCCCCAACAATTACATAAAGATACCCAAGTGACAGAAACTGTATTACGAAAGGGCAAGCCATTCCAGGTGCACGCAGGGCAGGGCCAAGCAGGCACTCTGAATTAAACCCGTTCTCTCTTCTGCCAGTTGGCTCTTTCATTTACTTTTTTTTTTTTCCTGTTGGATTCCTAGCAAACTGGAAATACTTCTATTTAAGTTTGAGATAAAATGTTGCGGGTGGCTTTTGAACTTTTAGAGAGCCTTCCTTTGTGGAGTGCCTCTATTGTCTCCGGCTCTGTGATGGGCACTGGGCCTGTAGGGCCACATGTTGGCTTCCACACCTGAGTCCTCCACCTGCCTAGGAAACTGGGAAGTCAAGGACAGCTGAGCTCAGATTCCTGAGCTGTCTAGAGCCCCAGTCTCACATGTAAATGCTACACACATCTCTCGTCTCCTTAATATTTCCCAATACAGTTCCTGTTTTTGCTTCAAGCTCAGCCTGTCCATGTTACAAATTCTTTATCCCCTCCCCAGACTGGCTTTTCCAGCTGTGCCCTGTCTCATTTGGTGGAGATGCCAATTGATCTGTGGCTAGAGGCAAAGAACTTGGGCTCCTTTAATTGAAAAGGGTCACCCTGTGCCCCAAGCCTCGTACCACTTTATTTCACCATTAATGCCCATTGCTTCTCCCTCTGAAGTATATCAGAAGGCTGCAGTCTCGCTCCAGACGCCATTACAATCCTCATCTTCATTTGGACTGTTGGAACAGGTCCCTCACTGACACTTTCCTCTCTTCTTTACTTTACTCTTCTCTTTCTTTCTTTATAGAGATTTATTTATTTATTATTTGTACAGTATTCTGCCTGTGTTTTTGCCCACATGCCAGAATAGAACAGCAGGTCTCCTTTCAGTGGTCCTTCGCCATCATGTGGTTGCTGGGAATTGAACTCAGGACCTTTGGAAGAACAGACAATGCTCTTAACCTCTGAGCCCCCAGTCTTCACTTTCTTATGTGAGTAGTTTGGAGTCAGAGCACAGCTCCAAGGCTGTGATGGAGAAAGGTGCACACAGCAGTCAGCCAGAGGCGGGTGAAGGCTTGTGCAAACTCATCTCCACTCCCTTCCTACTTGATCCTTTCTGCAAATAGACCTGAAGGCATCACTCCCTGTGTATACATCTCTGTCTGGTCCTGATTCTCCTCCAGAAAGACCAGACCTATTCTTCATCTTTTTTTTTCTAATTAATTAATTAATTTCACAGCCGGATTGCAGCTTCCCCTCCTTCCTCTCCTCCCAGTCCCTCCCTCTTGCGTCCCCTCCTCCCACCCCACCCTACCCCACCTTTCTCCTCAGAAGGAGAGGCCTCATATGTATATTGACCTGCTTTGGCTTATCAAGATGCGGTAGGACTAGCTAGACACATCTTCTCCTATTGAGGCTAGGCATGGGCAGGCCCAGTTAGGGAAAAGGGATCCCAAGGTAACAGAGTCAGAGATAGCTCCTGCTTCAGTTGTTAGGGGACCCCATGAAGACATCTTTTATATATGTGTAGTGAGTCTAGTTCCATCCCATGCATGCTCTTTGGTTGCTGGTTCAGTCTCTGTGGCCCCCTTTGGGCCCAGGTTAGTTGATTCTGTAGGTTTTCTTGTGCTGTCCTTGACTTCTCTGGCTCCTTCAATACTTTGTCCCTCTCTTCTACAAAATTCCCCAAGCTCTACCTAATGTTTGTCTGTGGGTTTCTGCATCTGTCGCTATCAGTTGTTGGGTGAAGCCTCTCAGAGGACAATTATGCTAGGCTCCTGTCTACAAGTATGGCAGAATATGGTTAATGGTGTCAGAGGTTGGTGTTCTCTCATAGGATGGGTCTCAAATTGGGCCAGCCATTGGTTGGTCATTCCTTCAATTTCTGCTTCATTTTTATCCCGACAACAAATTTTGATTTGTTTTTTGTTTTTCAAGACAGGGTTTCTCTGTTTTTGTTTTGTTTTGTTTTGTTTTGAACAAAACAACAAATTTTGAGTTGAAAGTTTTGTGAGTGGGTTGGTGTCCCCACCTCTCTACGTTAGAGAGATGGCTCAGTAGCTAAGACCAGATTTCTGAACCTTGTCCCAAAACCAGTCCAGCTGCGGACTGATAGTTACAGTATGTGGTCATCTGTCATGTCTACAGAAGTCAAGGAATCACTCAAACCACTGATGTTCCTGCTTCCAGCACTGAAAAGTGCAAGCAGCAGCATCTTTGACATCCATGCAAGCCTTAACACACTTTCTAGCTGTGACTTCCAAGGACTCACCCATCCCTGGAGATGCTTTATTCTTGGACATCTTGCAATGGTTTCCAGAGGTGATCTTCTGTACCTGAAAAATCCCTTCCTGCTTTGTAACTATGGGCAGGTGCCTGTTTGGTGCAAATGCTACCAAATTTCCCATTTCTTCCTTGGACTTTCGGGTTATCTAGTTCTTTTTCCCATTACTTTTGTTCATTCTTTATACATTTCACATCATATACCTCAGTCCCATTCATTTCCCAGTACTTCCATATCCTCCTTCTACTCTTATAACTTCCCCACAAAAAGAAAAAAAATCTTACCATAGAAGCTGTGATGTGCCACATGGAATACCCTTTTGTCCAGACAGCTATACTTGCAAATGTTCATTGCAATAATTCATTGGTCTGGTTCAAGGCCCCTGGCTTCTGCCACACCATCAGTTCTGGACCCTCACCAGGATTTTTCTTGGATATGCTGCTATTGTCCTGAGTCATAGAGATCGTGCAGCTTGGGGTCTGCAGGACCAGTCCCTTCGCAGCATCTCCATGGCCTCAGGTGTCATCCCTCTCACATCAGGCTGTTCATCACGTCCATTGCATCTCCAGTTCCACGTCTCTTCGTAACACACAAACCACTCCACTTCTCTTTCTCTGCCATCTCTCCACCACATACTTGCTCACTGTAGTGGTGCCTGCCAGGCTGTGCTGAGATGGGTCAGGTCTGTGGGCTCTCTAGTTCTTACCACTTACCATTATGAATGCTTAGGACTTGCCTGTCATCTCAGGTAGACGGAGATCCTCCTGAAAGCCTAGGAGGCTTTCGGGTGCATCTTTTGAGTTCTTAGAACCCACAGAAGCAATCAGCTGCTCAGAACCATTTCTGTGGTTAAAGAATATTGTACCGAAGACAACGCGGTGAGATGTGTGTCGTGTAAACTCAGACCCTAAAAAACATCCCAGGGGTGGTAGGTGGGATGCGTGGGAATCAGTGCAGGCACTAGCACATTCGAAAGTGGTAGACATTAGTGAGTCAAGTCGTCAGACAAAACATGAAAGCAGTGTGTCTTTGCCTTGTTAGCAGGCGTGTTGGGTGGCATTGCGGCTCCAGAAGCTAGTCTCTCTTACTGAGGACATATACAGGGAGGCTCACCTTCTCCAGGGAACTTTTAGGAGGCGCATATTTCATGCTGGCCCAAGGAACTTGAAAATCACTTTTTTAAAATGTGTATGTGTGTGTGTGTGTGCACGTGCATGCGTGTGTGTATGTGTGTGCATGGATGCGTGTGCACACACCCACATTTACATGTGACATATGATATGAGTGTGGGGCATCTGTGTTGTAAGTAGGAGACAGAAGTTAACCTTGGGTGTCAGTCTTATTGTTTACTGTCACATAAGGCAGGTTAGCTGGCCACCTGCCTTCAGGGATTCTCCAGTCTCTTCCTCCTTTCTTACCTTAGGGGTCCTGGGGTTGTGGATGTGGGGTACAGGATCCAGCTTTACACTGATCCTAAGGATCCGGAGTCAGATCCTTATGCAGGATGCACTTCACCCACTGAGCCGTCCCCTTAGCCCAGGTGCCACTCTTAATTATCCCCAATCTGCGTTCCTGACAATATTTGTAATCTACCACATATAATGTAGGAATAACTTTTGAGCATTCCTAGGGATTGGTTCAAATAGTTGGAACCCCACTGAACTTTAGAATGCATGTGGACCCTCTTGTATGTGTCTAGAGGCACAGAAAACACAAAAGCCAGGTTCTTCTAATTGCCAGGAGTCTCGCAATGGAGGAAGGGAGTGTTCTTGGTGGTAGCATGAGACAGATCCACACCCATGATCACAGAATGCGTTTTCTTGGATCTGAGTGTGCTATAGAACCATCATTTGAGGAATACTCACCCAATGACGTATTTTTATTTCCCAGAGAACATTTGCAGTGTGGACCCATTGAAGTCACGTGAGACTAGATAGGGAGAGAAGTGACATTAGAAGCCAGGTGCTCTAGCGTGTGTGTGTGTGTGTGTGTGTGTGTGTGTGTGTGTGTGTGTGTGTG
>OU015749.1:12911702-12930877 GCA_907169655.1 Acomys percivali
CACACACACACACACACACACACACACACACACACACACACACACACTCACACATGTATGCACACACATGAAAGTCTGGAGGTCCTTTGAGGTTTTTTTTTTTTTTTTAGGTATCTGGTACCTGGAGTTTGGGGAAAGTCTATGGACTGAGCAGCGCAGGCCAGATGGATCGATGTTTTCAGATAGTTGGTTGTTTCTTTGCGTCTCTAGCACACCTTCCTTGCTTCTTTCCCTCCTTCCATGTTGGAACACACTATGTTGCCCACGGCGGCCTCAAGCTTGCGGCTCTCCTCCTTCATTCAGTCTTCTAAGTACAGGGGTTATAACTGTGTGACACGTGCCCAGCCCTAGTGTGCCTCAAAGTAAGCAATTTATTTTCTACCCACACCTTTCATTTTTTCATTAGTGAGGATGATCTCTGTTGTCTGTACGAGGGCCTTCTAACAAGCCACCCCAAGCCTTCCTGTGACTAGCAAACGCTCTGTATGGAGAGGAAAGCAGAGGGCCTTGTGGAGCACTGAGTGGAGTTAGTCCCTCAGGAACATCCCCCAGGATCATTCACATTTGCTCAGCATCCCTGCACTCCTGCTTCCCTGCATCCTTACATCCCTACATCCCCACATCCTTACATCCCTGCACAGGTGCTTGGTCTACTGCAGACAGAAACCTCAGCCATCCAGCAGGTACCTGACACGCTTGAGTTGCCCTGACGATCTAAATCAAGAAAGAGCTTTGAAGGCTGTCCACAGGTGTCGAGGGACTTGCCTACTCAGACACAAAGAGAATCTTACCTTTGAAACAAAGGAAAATTCATGACCAGAACTTATTTTAAAAAACAAAACAAAACATAGTTTTAGGAAAGTGAGCTTGACTAGCAAGGCAAAGCAGATTCACCAAAGGGCTATACAAAAATAAATGGAAGTGAGGACAGAGCTTTGTGGTTTAAAGTGTTTTGCTGCTTTTGCAGAGAAATTTAATTCTTGTGGTTTCTGGCAGTTTTCTCACAATGATGTATTGGTCTTTGTCACTGAGGCAGTGGTGGGAAGGAAGCATGGGTTATGTGTTCCATATAAAATCTTACTTGTAGGACTGAAAAAATGGCCACTGTAAAGAATGCACACTATGAAGATTTTAATCCTTTCCTTCCCTGCTGCTGGGAACTGAGCCCAGGACCTTCCTCAGTGCTGTCTGCTGCTCTATCACTGACCTATCAACCCTAATAAGAAAGCAAAATGAAGTTAAATTGGAATTAGAAACTATTTAGTTTATTTGACAGATGTAATAAATAGAATAATGTATATAAACTATAGGGTCTAGCGGACTCTGAAAAGTGTTCTGAAACAGACATACATACATACATGCATGCATGCATACATACACACACACACAAGATATGTATGCAAATGTAATATCTACATGTAATATCTATATATACACAGATTTATGAACTGCAGAATGCACATTTACAAACTCTTCCCCTCTTCCTTTCTTTCTTCCTCAAACATGTGTTGGCTCCAGTTCCTGGGTGCTTGGCCTTGTGGGCAAGACATGGCCCTGTGGGGTCACGTGAGCATGTGCAGACTAGGTCAAATGATTTCAGCTCTGAGTGCCAGGTGTCTGGAGGACGGAGTCCCAGGGTGTAATGAGAAAATGGAGCACGCTTTGTGAAGTATCTGGGCCTGGGCCTGGCACCTAGCAATGCCAGCAACAGCTGTTTGCCATTATTATTGTTCTTATTGTTCCTATAATTCCAAGTCCTGGCTCACTGGCTCCTCAGCAGCCAGCAAGCAGATCATCCTCTGTGGTGCAGACAAGGACAGATGTGTGGCAGCAACGGCCATATGCCAGACCAGGAACCTGGGGGAGGGGGTAAGTAACAGATTTGATGAGCAGGCTCTGCTTGCTTGTTTCTGAGTTAGGGTTTCGTGTGTCCAGGCTGGCCCCTAACTGTTCCAGGAGCTGAAGATCACCTTGAATTTCTGGACCTCCTGCTTCGTCTGTCTGACGGGTAGGGATGCAGGAATGCACCACCATGCCCAGTTTATGAGGTGCTGGGAATCGAACCCAGGGCTTTGTTCATGCTTGGCAAGCACTCTTTCAGCTGGGCTACCCTGCCAATCCTGGCTGTTTCTTTATTTTAATAATTAAAAAAATACTTAATTTCATTCTAGCTAATGGATTCCTTCACAGTGCCACACATGTATATAATGTATTTTGATGATGTTTACCCCCCCCCATTATTTTCTTTTATCCTTTGCCCGCTTCTTCACAACTAGTCTCCTTCAACTGCCTTGTCTTCTTTGTGTGATGCACTGGGTTAAATTAAGGTTGCCTGTGTGAGCACGGGTTGGTGTTACTTCCTGGAGCCTGTACAGTGTCTCAGTAGCTATACCACTGAAGAAAATGTCACCGCATTCCCTAGCAGCCTTTAACTGTCAGTAGCCCCCCCGGGATGGGCAGGCCTCACGAGTCCCTTCCCTCCCTGGTGACAGGAGGTTGATGAGCCCAGTTTTGTGCAGATCTCATGTAGGCAGCTGCAGCTTCTGTGAGCTGATGGGCATAATCACCCTGTAACATCTGGAAGACAGCTTTCCGCAGCATCCCTTCCTGTCCAGGCCTTCCTTCTCTGATGTTCACCTCACATGTAGATGTCCATCTATCCAGGAGGGGACTGTAGGCGATACTGATGTTTCAGGCATGACGGTGGAAAGGTGGCTCATAGAACCTGAGAAAATGTGCTAAAAACAGAAAAAAAAAGTTGTCACACAGTCTTCAATCCCAGGCACAAGGACAAACTTAAGAGGAGGAACAGTGATTAACTCTCAAACACTGTGGTGAATTTGAGGAAAATGATGACTAGGAAGTTCCCATTTGGCTTGATTGACAAGGGAGTCATTTATGCTTTTATTAAAAGGGCAATATGGTTGTACAAGTTTGTACCCCCACCAGCAATGGAGGAGTGTTCCCCTTTCTCTACATCCTCGCCAGCATGTGCTGTCACTTGAATTTTTGATCTTAGCCATTCTGGTAGTTGTAAGATGGAATCCCAGAGTCGTTTTGATTTGCTTTCCCCTAGTGCCCCTAATTTGATCACTTCTCCTTGGTGAGGAGGCTCAGGCAGACACATAGAGGAAAGGCAAGCAGGCTATCTAGATGAGACCTGATAAGTTGTGGTCATATGATGGAGGAAGAGGTCCCCTTCTATCAGAGGTCTAGGGGAGGGGAATAGGGCAGAAGAGGGAGGGAGAGTAGAAATGGGAAGATATAAGTGAGGGGATAACAATCAGGATGTAATCTGAATAAATTATAATTTTTTTAATTAAAAAGGTAAATTAACCCATTCTTTACATGAATAGTATATAAAATACAATGTATGATATTTAAGGGCACTATGGGGCAAACAGCTCTCAAGATGGCTGGGATGAGGCAGAAGCCCTGATTTGTACTATTTACCCACCTCTTAGGTACTATTCCGTTGCTGTGATAAAACATCATGACAAAATGAACTTAAGGGAGAAAGGGTTTATTTGGCTCACAGTTCAGAGGAATACAGTCTATTGTGGGAGCAGGCAGGGAAGGTGTCATGGCGGGAACAGCAGACTGGTCGTGTCGCAGCTGGACTTAGAACACAGCGAGTGTACATCAACCCCCCAGGGACCTACTTCTTCCAGTGACGTTTCACTCCCTATAGGTTCCAAAACCTTCAACATCCAGCTTGGGACCAAGGGCTCAGATATGTGTGCCCACAGAAGACATTTCACATTCAAACCACGAGGACCTTTTCCCACTGATTGAAAGTTTAGGTCTAGAGTTCCCCCCCAAAGGCCCATGTGTTAAGGGCTTGGTCCCCAGCTACTGAGAGGTGGGGCCTAGAGAGAGGTTTTAGGTTGCCAGATGCAATGGTACTCTGCCACTTCCGTACGTTTTCTATTCTAGTTATTGCCCAACGTGATATTCAGGCTCACATAGGCCCCAAACCAAGAGCCATGGGTCATTAACTGAAACCTCCATACTGCGGTCCTAAAATGGACCTTTCTCTTAAGAAGCTGGTCATCTGAGAGATTTATTACAGTAGCAGAAAAATGACAAAGATGGCCGGTCACCAACCCGCTTAGGGCTGAGATGCTCATGCCGTCCCCCTTGGAGTGCTGTTTTAATTGGCTTCAGAATAGGCCTGCAGGGTGGCCAGGTGAAACAAGCCGAGATGGGTGGATAATGTGATGTTTCAAATTCATACCATGTGGAGCCGTGTTCTTCTCAAGACAGTTGCCCTCAGCTGAATCTCCGTGCCAGCGTCTGTCCCCACCTCCTGCTCTGGATGAACCCATGATTCCATGGGGTGGGTGCTCTCCTGCATTTCGTCAGCAAATGCCTCTTCTGCCATCTGCGCCTCGCATACGTCTGCTATATCTGATGCTGTGGATTAGCATAACAGCAACAACAGTATCGGTGTAAAATGAAATATAAGAAAATAAGGGCTTGAGCAGAAAGAGCTAATGCATCTGTTTCTATCCCATTTCATGGCAGAGGTTGTTCTGACAGCGGCTTTAGTCTGAGGTCCCCACGGCAGGAACAGTCCCAACAGCAGAAGGTGACACTTAGTCTTGTATCTCTTGCCCACCTGGATGGACAATGTGACTCAGTGCCCAGAAAACAACCTTTGGCTTTAATCTGGTTTCTCCAGGAGACCTGCTTGAATAAAAACGTGCTATCTCTATGTCAGAGAAAGCAAGATGTCCTGTGTTTCTTCTGCTTCCACACTGTGGCACTCAACCCGGAAGACTTCCATGACCTCAGAGTGATTCTCGCCACCAGTAAGTGAGCAAGTGGGGCAAGCTATGGAACCCAGATGAGCAACCTGCAGCCACCTAGCTGTGACATTGCCTACCTGGAGACAATGGCAGACTGCACAGATTAAGGGCTCTGTGCCTCTAGAACTCCCCACCTTTAGATGCCAGCTACAGGTCCTACATCTTTGACCTGTGCTTTCCAGACCAACCATAATCACTTCATTGAACTCCATTGGTTTCTGGAGTGGCTCAGAGAGCTCAGGGAGGCATGCCTAGCCTTGTTATAAAGGATATTGCAGAGGACACTCATGAAGTCCACATAGATGAACTGTAGAAGAAGGGGTGAGGAACCTCTAGGTTCCTGTGTAAGTCTCTGGAAACTTCCAAGCATCCCACTACCTAGAAGCTCTCAGAAACCTGTCCTTGATGGTTGTATCAATTGTTTTATTTATTTATTTATGTTCTTGGCAAGGACTGTGTGCAGATGTATATGTGTATCCTGTTCCTCGGCTGCAATTCACACTTGGAAGTGGGGAGACAGGGTCTCTCATTGACCTGGAACTCACCAAATTGGCTAAATTGGTGGTCAGAGAGCCCCATAGATCTGCCTGCCTCTGCCTTACCAGCACAGGGATTACAGGCACATACCACTGTACCTTCCTTCTTGTTTTTGGTGTGGGTTCTGAGGATCACACTCGGGGCTTCATGCTTGCAAGGTAAGAGCTTTGTTGACTGAACCATCTCCCCAGCCTAATTCTTACATTCTTATGGAGATCTCATTGCATAATCATGATTAGGCATGGACAGCCATGTTCAAATATGTGGGGATAAAAATGACACCATCCCATGCTGTTGACTAGTTAGGAGGACCAGCAAGGCGTGTCTGTGTCAGCACTCCTCTTGGCTTCTCTGCATAGTAGTTCTCGCTCCAGGTTATGGGTTACAAGCCCCTAAGAAATGCAGCTCTATATTAGTTATTCTTTCTTTTGTAAATTCTGAGTCTCATGATGTAACCAGAGCTACCATGTAACTTGCTGTATAGACCAGACTGACCTTGAACCCGCTGCGTCAGGTCCAACTCTTTAAAATATCTGTAGCCAAATACAAGACAAGAACAACTTAAATCAATTCATAACAACTTAAATTAGTTCATAATAAATTAGCGATCAGTTCCATCATAGCAGCAAGGATATGGCAGAATACCAAAGACCACATCATAGCAGCCAGGAGGCAAAGAAAAAAAACAAAAAAACAAAAACAAAAACAAGCAATGACCAGGGCAGGATATACTCCCAGAGGCACGCCTAGATATCAGAAGTAGGTACCGGGTAGAGCCCAGCCCCTGGCTCCTGGTCCACCATTATGTGAATAGCTTCCTCAACCCCACAATCCCACTGCCATGCCTTTCCTGCCAGAAGGGGTTGAAATCCCTCTGAAACCATAAGACAAAACACATCTTTTCCTCCCCTTTACTTTGTGTTTGTTGGGTATTTTGAGCATAGCAGTGTGAAGGTAACTAGTCCACATGCCCCTTTTCCCATCCCTAGAAGATGCAACATAGACCGGCATCGAACTGGTAAGCATCTTTTCCCCGCTTTGAAATTCCTTTTTTTTTTTTAGGTTTATTTATTATGCATACAGTGTTCTGCCTGCGTGTGTGCCTTTCCACCAGAAGAGGGCACCACATCTCATTACAGATGGTTGTGAGCCACCATGTGGTTGCTGGGAATTGAACTCAGGACCTCTGGAAGAGCAGACAGTGCTCTTAACTGCTGAGCCATCTCTCCAGCTCCCCGACTTTGAAATTCTGACATCCCGTTCCCTCAGTGCCTCTGCCCTTCCACAATGTATATGGTTTCTCTGGAGACAAATCTGTGTTTATTTTGAAACCAGATATTTCTTCTGGTTGAGCTGGCCTGGGTATGTATCTTTGGCCAGGAGAAGTTTTGTCAAGGGCTGAGAACGTGGCGCGGTAGGTAACATGCTTGCCACACAAGATCGAGTCCCTGAGTTCGAATCCCCAAACCCACGTAAAGCTGGGTATAGTAGCACGTGTCTGTAATCCCAGCGTTCCTACTGCGAAATGGGAGGTAGAGACAAGACACTATCTGGAAACATGTGGGACACCTAGTCTGGGGTTCACAGTAGTAAAAAAAAAAGGCCCTGTCTCAAACAAAGTGACAAGGATTGACACCTGAATTCGTCCTCTGATCTCCACATGCATACTATAATATGCACCCTCCCAAAGCCCCCATGTTCACATATACACAGTGATTTTAAACATATAGTTACACCAACTGCTTAGTTGTCTGACTACAATCGAATCCCCTCCTCTGTGCACTCCCATTTCCCTAGGGACTAATGGTCACTTGCGTGTCTTATGTTCCCGGATCCCTTGATAATAAGGTCTTACCATTCACCTTCGCTTTTCAAGTGAGATCATTAAGACAGGAATAAAATGGGAGCTTAGTGGAAGCAGTAAAAAAATAAAGACCTCATCATTGTCTTATGGCCAGCCTCCTTGGCTCTTCCCAGTGCCCTTGGCCTCGGACCTCCAGGGGATGCCTCTGTGAGCTGTTGTCAGAATTTATACTTCAAAAATATGGACTGGGAAAAAAAAAGGCAACAAGATACCTTCAAGGGCAACAGGGAGGACTTAATGAAGGGCAGAAGTAGCTTCCAGGGCAGGGGAAGGGTTGCCCTCCATGGCATGCATATCTCTGTAGTCTCGGGATAGCTTTTAACATTGTGGATTCGATGGTGGCCTGAAGGTACCAAAAAATATTCTGGTGCTGCAGCAAGTGGCTGCTGGGGTTCTGCCTGCTCTTCCTGGTGGAGGAAGGAGATGTTTGCAGAGAGGAAGGGCGTCTGCCCTGGAGGGTCTGGAAGTAGCGGGCCAGTCCTTGGCTTCAAGTACAGTTGTTGTCGCCTGTTGTCACCCCAGAGCTGTATCATTTACCAAACACCGGGAGACATAAAATCTGCAGTTTTGTGGTAGCATGAAAGTCTTTAGAAACTTTGTTGCTGGTATTGTTGTATGAAAAATAAACAATTAGATTCCTTTTTGTTTTTTACCAAGAGGGTGAGGGAGCAAGTGCCTGCCCTTCCTCAAGCCAGAGCCATGACAGAGACTGCAGGCCAAAAGGGCAGTGCTGAAAAGTGTCCACAGCCATGCCAAAAGACACCTGTAGTCCCCTGCCTTCTGCTGTCCCACGATACTGTACCTCTGGGGGTAGATAAGATACCCACAGATTAAATACCATGCTGTAGATTCTTCCTTCCTTCCTTCCTTCCTTCCTTCCTTCCTTCCTTCCATCCTTCCTTCCTTCCATCCTTCCTTCCTTCCATGTTTGTGCTTTCTGTGTAAATGTGTGTTGTATATGCTCATGTGTGTACAGGTGCCTGTAAGTAGGAGCCAGAGGAGACAATGGGGATTCCTTGCCATCACTCTCCACCTTAGTCCTTTGAGGCAGGGTCTCTCACTGAACGTGAAGCTAGGTTAGCGGGCAGAATGCCCCAGGGCCCTTGCGTCTTCATTCCACACTGTCCGGGGATTACAAGTGTGCAGCCATGCTTGGCTTTTGACATGGGAGCTGGGGATTTGAACTCAGGTCTTTATACATTTGCAGCAAGCCCTCCTGCTGTTGAGCTATCGCCTTAGCTCCAGTTGGAGGCTGATCATACTGTGAATGCTATTTTTTTTCTCCCTGTGCAGGGCATTGGCTAGGGCCTTATACATACTCCAGCACTTTCCTAGAATCATTGGCTACCATTAGCTTTCATCAGTGCTGGAAAATGAACCTCTCTTTGTACTAGGTAAATGTGAGTGATTTGACCAGAAATCAAGCAACCCAGAACTTAACAATTTGTAATTTCTGCTTCTAGAGATATTTATCATCTTAGAGGGATTTTTATCATTTTCCCCTCCCGCCTGCACTTGCTTCCTGACCCTGGGAACCACACACCAGGGTCTGCAGTGGGGTGCAAATGCTGACTTTTAAGTTGCTGGCAGATCTACCTTCCATGGGACATTTACCAGTGGCAAAGATAGCAGCCACAAAATAGTGTTTACTGGCTCACTGTTCTGCATGGGTGGCATCCTGGAAGTCCCAACAGTGCTCTTCCAATATGGAGCATAAAGTTGTGCATTTTTAGACTGTTAATTTTGTTGTAAAACACCAATAATTGGACTAGAGCCCCATCGTCTATACTTCATTTGAAATGCCAACTCAAAACGGCCACTTTAAAGCTTCTATCTCTTCAACAATGCCTAAGAGGTAGACTCCCGTCACTTCGGAATAATTACTTTCTTTTTCTATGTCGGTCCTTATTGCTGTTAGACTCAACTATGAAGAGATGATTGAATTATAGCCACAGATTTATGATTTAGATAGCTGCAAATTTGGGATTCTCCACTGCTTTATTTTTCCTCCATCATCCTCGACCTTTCTCTCCTCATATAAAAACCCATCACAATTAATCAGACATACGGTTTAAAATACATAGTCATCATCTCATGGTTTTCCATTTTGGGGTGTGTGGATGTGTTTGTATGTGTGTACACTCTCATGGAGACTTTTGTTTTGTTTTGTTTTGTTTTTACGACAAGTCCTCACTAGGTAGTGCAAGCTGGTTTAGGACTCTCCCTGTAATGCAAATGGCACTGAGCTCATGGCCAGCTTCCTGGCTCAGTCAACACACCAGTTTGGGGATTGTTTTCCTAAGTTGATGTAATTTTTTATATGTTATTTTTTTATAGAAAAATCACATGGGACTGAGGATATTGTTCAGTCAGTAGAGCGCCTTCCTGGCTGCATGAAGCCCAGTCAAAGTGTCATGTTTGCAAGAAGAAAGAAAACATTTAAGGCTATGGAATGTACACCTCGGTGTTTAGTGTCCGTTCTGAGGAATGAAAGGACATACGTGTCCCAGTGCTACAGTGTTCCTAGATTCATGTCAGCATACACTGTAACATTTATCCAGTGGCACATGTTAGCTTCTGCACCCTGGCTGCTTGTGGTCCCTGAAGGTGGTACACATACCGTTGAACACTGCCATGTTGCTCTGCACAGTGGAACCTCGCTTAGGCATGCTGAAAGCAGGGCTTGGATTCTATGGTATTGGGGGTGTTATCCAAAGCGTCACACATGGTAGGCAAGGGCTCCACTACTGAGCTCCTCCCCAGCTCCTCTTCTGGCTCTTAGGGAGTATGTTCCTGTTAGCTCTGCACTTGTGCTTTCAACTGATGCAAGTGCTATCTTGCAGAGTCTGTTCTGTTCGTTCTCTTCTTCTGTTCACACTCTTGTCAACATCTGGCCGTACTCCTCTGTTCATTGTTTTTAAGCTGCTTACAGTCTGTTTTTCTCTTCATCCCCTCAGTGCTGAATATTCTGGGTTGCCTGTAGTATGGTCTCTACAGAGGGCATCCTGATGGCATGCCTGCACATTCCACATTGTGGAGTGGGGACATGTGATCCCAGTGCATGGAAAGAGGCATGTATAACATCCAGTTTCCATAAGTGATGCCAGATTGGGTTGGCTTTTTTTTTTTTTTAGTGAGTACTTTATGCATTATGCTTGGTGTTTAGAGGGATTCATGCGGAAAAAGCGAAGAGATCATTCTCAAGAAGTGTCACATTCCTGTAGGAAGAAACTTATAGCAAATTGGGCGCAATTACAGCCGTAGCTCATCAGTTAATTGGAGCTGTCTTAGCTTCTTTTCCTATTGCTGTGATAAAATACCCTGACAAAACCAAATTATGGGTTAAAGGGTTTACTCTGGCTCCCAGGCAGAGGGTACAGTCCATCATAGTGGGTGGGGAAGTCCAGATGGCAAGATCTCCTAACAGCTGGTGACAGGACGTGCCCAGTCAGGAAGCAGAGAGTGGTGAACGAATGCAGGCCGCTCAGCTCCTGCTCTCCATTAACACAGCCCAGATCCCAGCTAGAGGAGGGGGCCACTTGCTACATGCTGGTTGTCTCGCCACAGTTAACACAATCAAGAAAGTCCCCATAGCGATGCCCAGAGGGCATCTCCCAAGCATTCTAGTTTCTGCCAAGCTGGCAATTACAGTAAGAATCAAAGCAATAACAATTTGCTTATTAATTACTGTCTCAAAGGGGGTAGAGAGGGAAAGAGAGAAAGAGAGAGAGAGAGAAGAGCTAGAGCGGGGGGGGGGTGTCTAGGGAACCGTAATCTCCCTTTAAGAGCATGACATTCAGAGCCTAAAGCCCTCCCTATGGACTCCATATCCTGAAAGTTCCACCCCCTTCTATTAGTGCCACCCTGGGGACTATGGATCCTTAGAGGACACTTACCCAAAGCATAGTGTCACCCCATGAGTGTGTAATACCCATTCAAACACTTTCAAGGAAAAGGCAGTGAAGAGTAGCTAAGTCAATTGTGTAGGGTCCACAGTAAAATGGTGGCGCTTCAAAGCCAGATCATCTCCCAGGATGAGGGGTTTTGTATTACAAGGAGCCACTGAGACTTGTCACATGTTGAGCATTCGCGAATGTGTTTGAATTACTGACTGAAGTAAGAGTGGCTGTGAGCTGGGCTCAGTGGTGCACGCCTGTAATCTCAGCATTCTGAGAAGCAGAGGCAAGGGAATCTCTGTGAGTTTGAGGACAGCCTGGTCTACAAAGCGAGTCTAGGACAGCCAACATTTCCCTGTCTCAAAAAGACAAAATGAAACAAAACAAAAACAAAAAATAAAGAATGATGTTATTTGTTTTTTTGAGTAACATTTTATGCAGTCTGCTTGGAGACTTTATGTCTAGTAGACTGTTGACGCTCACAGTAACCTTATAAGGCTGGTGTTATTCCTATTATTATATTTGCACCGAAAAAAAACCTAACAAACAAAGCAAAACCATCACTAATGCACAGAGAAGAGAGCAAATATTTTGATAATATTGTGTCTGCCACACATGCATAAGAACCCAAGTTCAGATCCCAAGCTCTCATGTAAAAGGTGGGGCACAGTGCCACACACCTGGAATTCCAGTGCTGGGAGGTGGGGCCAGGTAGATCCCTGGAGCTCCCTGGCAGCCAGTCTCGCTAACTCAGTGCCCGCAGCTAGTGAGAGACCATGTCTCACAAAAGAGAAAAAAAGAAGGTAGAGAACAGGTGAATCATAGTATCTCTGGCTTCCACATACTTATGCATACATATGCACATGCAGCTGTGCACACATGCACCTGCACCTGCACATAAATGTGCATGAGTGCACTTGCACATACACCTGCCCACACGTGCACTTGCACACACATGCACACGCACACACATGCATCCACCCACACATTCACCTGCATACACTTATGCCTGCACATACATGCACATATACATACATGCACCTACACACACATGCATCTGTACCTGCCCACACATGTAGCTGCACACACATGCACATGCATTTTGTACACACATGCATACAAGCGTGAACAACACACACACACCACAAAGAAAACTGTAAACTATTCTATAACATGCACCACACCAGGGTACTGACAGTGGACCCCAAATCACGATACAGAATCTTCCCAGAATTCTTCATGCTGCTGTTGTGCAGTGAACTCATTCCTTCCTGCTCTCATTCTCACTCACTTCCTTTCCATGTCTGTAGCTGTCACTTTAAGAATCTTATAAAAAGAAACATATCATCTTTGGGGTCATCTCTTTCTTCCAACATTGCCTGGCTATGGCTCCAGGCTGTGTATACCAGTGGCTCATCCTATTCTGTTGTGAAGAAGAAACCTGTGACATGAGTGTACCATGCATAAGGTGGCCATGGCCATCTGTGTTGAGCCTGCATGTAAATAATTATAATTATTGACATAAATCCATGAACACATTATGTTGGTCCATTTATTTTTTTCTCTTTTTCATATGTTGTATTATTGGTTTGTGCTTATTTTCATAATGGCATTTACATATGTTTTGTTAACATATGTATATTTCATTGTAAATGGTAATATAAATTAGTTTCCATATTGTTGTTAGTACATAAGGATAACATTGAATTTTCTAGTTATGTTTCTAGTCTATGACTTTGCTGAATTTATTTGTTATAGAAATATGTGCATAGATCTCTAGACACTTCTGTATTATCATATAAGACTGAATCATATTGACATCTTGGAGTTTTGATGGCTCCACTCAGGAGAAGGGTAGGAGCACCTGTCACTGTCAGGCTCCCTGTGAGGCTCCCGTGGATGTCTGGCTGGTGGCCGTTCTCCCCTACTCAGTAGGAGTGGAGACCTGATGCCATGAGTGCTCTCTGTTGACACTAGGAGGGTGGGGGGCAGGAATAGTCTTGTTTTGTCTACCAGAGAGGAAAACCTCTGCCCCCTCTCTCCTTGGCTCTGCCATGATGCAAGCATCGGGGTACCTTGGAGCAGGCATGGGGCAGAGGTCTGGCCTTTTTCTGATCTGGGTAATGGTGATGCCAGTTTTGCTTTGTAGAGCTTTGCCCATTACTTGGGAATTTCTGTTGCTAGGCTGCCCTGTTTTGTTGCTCTGTCAAGAAAGAAAGCGAGCTTGTTGGTTTGTTTGTTTGTGTATTTAGCTTTTGAGACAGTATCTCATGTAGCCCAGGCTGGCCTCTAACTCACTATATAGCTGAAATGGTCTTGAACTACTGATGCTCTTGCCTTCACCTCCCAAATGTCAGTGTAACAGGCATACACCTGCTATTCTTAGCTTATGCAGTGCTGGGACTTAAACCTGGGACTTTATGTGTACAAGGCAGTTACTGTACCCACTGAACTGCATGCCAAGCTCTGATTTGGGGCTTTCTGAGTTTTCCATATGTTATATCTGAGACAAGAAAGAAGATCCAGAGACTTCCCTGCCATGTTGCTCCATGACTCCTGCGGTCCCTTATCCATTCCTTCAACTTCTCTAGCGTAGTCTTATGTTTGCTTTATAGATGAAGTTCAGAGTTTCAGTTGGACTTAACGGGGGAAATAGAGAAAAATATATCTACTGGTTGGAGGTAGAGGTTGTCGGCTGGATTGAACCCCCTGGTCCTTTGTGCATAATATGTCTGCTCTGGAGAGCCCTGAAGGGACAGGCAGGGTGAGGCTGGGCTGCTCCAGGTCGGGTTTGTAAGGCAGGTTGGAGTTCAGTTGGCCAGGAATGAGAAGCCTGAAGAGCTTACGGAGGGAAAGTTTTTTTTTTTTTTTTCCCCATGAGCAGAGGCAGAGGAACATAGGGATGAGTAGCATCTGTCTGGAAAGGCAGGGGAGGCCTGGTGTTCAACACCACAGGCTTGTGAACAAGCACCACACTTCCACCAAGAGGTGACAATCCTTGCTGTAGAGATGACAAGCCCAAAGCAGGACGTTGGAGGGTGGCTTGCAAATCTTTCATCCTCCGGGGCCCTTCGCCTGCCTGCTGTTCTTTCTCCTCTTCCATCTTCTTGTTCCAGGCACTAGCCAAAGCCTGGGCATGCGCGCTTTCCCTGGGCACTCTGGGCTTTCTCACCCTCTCTGTAGCTCCCTCCCACTTCTTGCTTGTCGCTGCTTACAAAGGGCAAGGCTCTTTCTTTCCCTTCAATCAACTGCTAAGGTTTACAACTTGCCTGTCCTGGCTTTTCTCTCAAACTCTAATAAAATCATCCCTGAGCTTTAAAAAATCATCCCACTACTGGCTGTCCTGGCAACGGACCTGACTTTTATCACTGCGGGCTACTTTGTGCCTGTTATATAGAGCCTTGTGTGCAGTACTCACACGGAGTGTGCTCTTTTTTTTGGTGCTGTGTTCTCAGCGTGGTTTCGAGCATCTTCCTGCTCCCATTATAATTCCTCAGCGTGTTTGAGTATTCCATTGCGGAAACACACCACACACTGCGTGTGTACACTCCCGTGAATGAGTCGACGGAGAGTCTCCGGTTTTAAGCTGCTAACACTTTCCCCGGTTGCATTTGAGTCTTTGTGAAGACACACACCGTCTCTTCTCTCAGCCACTCTCTAGGAGTAGAATTTCCAGGTGATCTGACAGCCCTGAGTCTGTTTTCTGGAGTGCACAGACTATTCTCATTTCCTTTAGTCATAATGGTAGAGAAGCTTAGTTGTTCGGGAATGTTTGGTGCTGACAGTCTGTTAATTTTACCCATTTAAGTATATGTGTATTCTTGGCTCATCTTGTGTGCATACATGTGTGTGTGCGGAGCACATGCATGTGCAGCCGTACATGCTTACCTTACCATAGTTTTGTTTGTTTGGTTGGTTGGTTTTTGGTTTTTTGAGACAGAGTTTCTCTGTGTAGCCTTGGCTGTCCTGGACTCGCTTTGTAGACCAGGCTGGCCTCAAACTCACAGCGATCTGCCTGCCTCTGCCTCCCCAGTGCTGGGATTAAAGGCATGCGCAACCACGCCCAGCCAATAGCTTTTAAATTTTTAGATTACACAATAGTTGTGTGGAGAGTGCAGTGAATTCCCATGACCTCCCCGCCCCCCAGTTTCTTCTGCTAATAATGCCTTGCATGCGCGTGCCCCTTGTGTAAGAACTGATGAGCCAGCATAGATACTGATATTGAGTAAAGAGCATGGTTTACACTGGGGCTTACTCTTAGGGCCCTATATTCTGTGCTTCTGAATGAAGGCATGAGGACCCGCTGCCACTGCACCCCACAGAGTGTTTGCACAGTTCTAAAAGGCCCCCATTCTGTACCTGCTTTTCCCTTTCACCTTTCTCTTCTCCATCCTCTGACCTTCCCCCTGTCTTGTCTCTACTGTCATAGTTGGCACCGTGCAGTACGTAGGCTTTCTAGATTGATGTCTTTCCCAGAGTATCACACACTTCATGTCCATGTGTCTTTTTGTGGGAAGCTCAGTTCTCCTAAGTGTTCAGTCCTTTCTCAGCGAATGAGCCACCATTTGTTTTTGTTTGTTTGTTTGTTTGTGTTTTTGTTTTTGGAGGGTATCCTGGTTGCATCAAGGTTTGGTCAGTTACAAATCATGCTTTGTGAACATTGGTGTGTGCATATTTGCTGGTGACAGAGGCTGAGCTAGAGAGGGACTTTTGTTCAGTCACCTGTTTTCCCCCAAGTGGTTTTTTATCTTTCCTCGGTTATTTCTGAGCCTGGCAATCTCACCGCTGTAGAGAAGAACCTCTAGCCCCTCCCTGGCCTTGCTTCAGGAGAAGACTTGAAAATCCAGCTAGTCTTTGTACATACTGACCCAGTCCTCTGACCTTGCCCAGCCTTTACAGGGACCCACTTCCTTTAGTTTCTAGCCCCCCCTCGGCCTCTAGGAGGCCAACCAGCCTCATTTTTATTTGTTTCCCACCATCCCGTCCTTGATCTTGAATTTTAGGCTTTCCTGTTCTTTTAAACTATTTATATCTTATCCATCGCTTTTCCATTTTCGGTTCCATTGACCTGTCTCCCCACCCCACTGCCCCACAGTGCTGATGGCCAAAGCCAAGGCCGCAAGCGCTCTACCCCTGAGCTCCATCTCCAACTCTGTCCTCTATCTTAATACCAGTTATTTTATTCTCTTTGTCTTTTCTCCCTCCAGCTCATTCTTTCAAATGATATCTTATGCTTCATTGTGATAGGAGTTTTATAATTAACAGCCAGTTCCCCTGCTGATGGAATTTCAGGTATATTTATTGGCCGTTGCCTCTAAATCTAACATTCAGGCTCGTAGCGTTCTCCTTGTGTTCTTTCATGCTGGCTCCTTTTATGTATACCAAGATTCCCATATGTGAGATCATGGGATCAAAGACAGGTATGCTCTGCATATTAAAGAGATCATCAGATTAATTTATCAAAAGCTTATTGTACTTGACACTCCAACCAAGCACCGGAATACCTTGCATTTTCCAACTGAGAAGACAGGCTCGTGGGAGGGCGGGCATGCTGATTTCCTTTAAGCAGTGTGTTTGCGCTCACGTGGTACCTTTTCAGAAGTGCGTGTTAAGAAATGAGGCTGGGGTGTGCTTAAAGCCAGGTGGGAACAGAAGGGAAGCCACAGACTCTTCAGGCCTGCAAGGCGACACTTGGCTCTACTTTTCTATGTGGCGACAATGCCTTTGATTGGAGAGTGTAAGGACAGACCTCAGAAACTCCTCCCTAGGAGAGGAGTGATTGTTTCCCTGCAGAGGTTCCTCGGCATCCGTGTGTGCCCTGCAGGCTCTGCCACAGAGAGTGGGTAGTGCACCTGGCTCATCAGGGATTTTTTTTTTTTTCCTTTCAGGGACAAAATGTTCTGTTCACAAGGGCCTTTAATGTTCAACGTGTTTCTCTTCTAGATCACAAAGAACAGAGCTTAGCCGGATTTAGAATCTCTGTGAACTGTCTCTACTTGATATTTATACATGGTTCTGATTGTGTGTGCATGTATGTTCATGTATCACTGTGTGTATGGGGTACATGTATGTACATGTACATGCATTTGGGGGTCAGAGCACAACCTTGGATGTTGTTTCTTGGGAGGCCCTTCATCATGTTTGTTGTTGTTGTTGGTGGTGGTGGTGGTGGTGTTTGTGTTGTGTTGTTTTTTGAGATAGTGGCTCTCACTGGCCTGGAACTTGTGGATTCAGCTTGGCTGGCTGGAGAGCAAGCACCAGGGGTCTGCCTGGCTCCACGTCCCCAGCACTGGGATTGTATAGCATGCTACCATACTTGGCTCTTTATGTGGGCTCTGGGGATCAAATTCAGTTCTTTATTCTTGCATGATTAGGACTTTACCAACCATCTCTCATGGTTTTGATTTAAGAAAGAAATCCTTTTTTTTTTTTTTTTTTTTTTTTTTTTTTCCAGAACAGAAGCTTGTGTGTGTCTGTAGAAAGCTATCATCACATAACTTTAAGGCAGGGCCTGAACAGTAACTTTTCCCAAGGAGGATATAGCCACACAGAGTTGCAGGCATGGAAAGGAAAATGGGGTAGACCAGGGTGTTGTCATTGGCCTGCCTGGGTGAGGAGGGATGAGCCAGTGTGGCAGTCTGAAGTCCTGGGTTCAAGGCTTGCCTGGGATCTTCCTAACTTTGGACCAAGGACAGCTCAGCATCTCTTAGGATGGCCACATGGAGAGCTGGACATGGTGCTGTCTATCCTGACACCAGGTTGTCTGGATAAAACCAGATAACATTTGCAGCAGTTACCCCATCTCTAAGTCGGGGCCCCCTAGTACACTCTCCCTTCTGCTGCCTTTCTGAATTTCTTCCCAGGTCAATGTGCATATCATGGGTATGATCGAGAGTGACACTCACGACAGCAAAGGCCACGTATCCTCCTTTACCATGGTGCCACCAGCACCTGCCACAGTACTTATGAGTAAATGAGCGAGAAAATCCAAGTCCAGAGAACCGGCTTTCTCTTACCTTCTGAGACTTAAAACACATGACAACATGTAATTATTGTAATAACTGTAGCAAACTCAGTGCTAATGGCCCCTCACTCCTTGCCAGGACACCTGCTGGGCACCTCAGCTTTTATTATACAGTCTGTGTATGACTTTCTCACCTTTCTAGTACTATGTCAAAATACCGGTGACAGTTAACGCGCGAGGAGGAAAGGTTCATTTGGGCTGAGAACTGTATGGGTTCAGCCAGTGGTCATTGACTCTGTCTGCTTTGGGCCAGTAGTCAGCAGTGCATCACGATAAAAAGTACGCAGTAGAGCTGGACATTTACCTCATGGCTGATCTGAAGCACAGAAGGAAAGAAAGGGAGCTGGGGCTCCAGAACTTACCCCAGGGGTATGCCCCTATGAGTGGAAGATTTTCAACTAGGCTCCATCGTCCAAAGGTTCTGTCGCCTCCCAACAGTGTCGTGGGCTGGACTTTGGGGGACACACATCTAATGTCTTCTAGAGTGACCGTCACGTCATTTCGTATCAGCCTGTGCCATGCTTACGAGCAGCTGTGTGACTGATGCTCATCCCTACAAGGGGCATCCCATTGTTACCATTCAAGAAAGCTGGGCTTTGGCTCAGTCGTTTGTCATGTGACTCTCAGCTGGACTCTGAAGCCATGTTTGTGGCTCAGTAGCAGCCCATGCTCACCACATCTCTGTCCGATTGCCTGTTGTTCTCGTGGTCAGCTGTATCCTCCTGACTTTTCCTGGGTGGCCCATTCCACGAGGTCATTGCCGTCATGGGAAAACTTTTCCTTAATGGAGTTTCTTTCACCTCTAGTCTTCTCCTCCCTTGGATTTGTCACACAGAATTACTTGTTGACATGACAAAACCACACTCACTGTCCATATGTTTCAAGTTCCCCGACTGCACAGGTTCACTTCATTCTAGAACATTCCAGGAATCAGCATATCATTATTCTTCATTTAAAAACTGGGGTCTGGAGATGATATGATGCTTCCTACACACACACACACACACACACACACACACACACACACACACACACACACACAC
>OU015749.1:12939635-12955828 GCA_907169655.1 Acomys percivali
TGTGTGTGTGTGTGTGTGTGTGTGTGTGTGTGTGTGTGTGTGTGTGTTTCCTACCCACCTCCCTTGGATAAGTCCTAGTTATCCTTTAGCCTTTATTTTTATCATAAAGTCTGCCCTTAGCCCACTAATGTGTCTTAACCTTGCAGTCACCCTAGAACCAGCCGACAGGCTGACATCTCCATAGACAATCCCAGGTTTCATGATTTCATAAGCTGGAGCTCAGTGCATGTTTACTGAAGGAGCAGGCGATCCAGCTCACATTGGCTGTGTATCTTCCCTTCCTACCCTGCATCTCATAGCATCTGATCTATAAATGTAGAAAGATGGTGGGAGGCAGGGAGGCAAGGCTCGCTGCCACCTTCCCTGTGAGAGAGTAGAAAGGCGTCCGCCCACCTTACTCTCCCTCCTCTTCTTTGTTACAATCTAGAATGTTCCTGTCTTGATGTTGTCCTTTTTCCCCACCCTGGAACATTATCTTCATATGGGGAAGGTGTTTGGGGGACTAATACTTTGCTAACTCCTAGAAATAGATAGTGTTTGGCTTCTGTTGAAGGTATAAGTGAATTTCTTCAGGGGCTACAGTAAAGAAGACTTTCACCGTCTGAAAAACAAAGCCTTGTTTTGCTTATTTCCCTTTGCAAATATGGAAAATGAGCTTCTCTAGGGGGTGTGTGTGTGTGTGTGTGTGTGTGTGTGTGTGTGTGTGTGTGTATGTGTGTGTGTGTACATGTGTGCATGTGTATGTGGTGTGTGGTGTGTATGTGTGCATCCATGTGTGTGTAGTGTGTTCATGTGTATGTGTGTGGTGCATGTGTGTGAATATGTATGTATGTGCATTTATACATATGTGTGTGTGGTGTGTATGGATATGTGTGTGCTTATGTGTATATCTATATGTGGTATGTGTGACTATGTGTGCCCCAGAGGCAAAAAAAAGGCTCTAAGTACACTCTGCACCTGCTCTGAGGATCTATCAGGAACATTTTCATCCACATTCCCCTAGGACACAATCCTGTGAAAACTTGTTTTAAGGGAGAGCTGATGTTTATTTACTTTATAATTAACATTTTGTTTGGCTTTTTGTGGGGGGTGTATGTCCATCTGTTTAATATTTGTTTAGTTACTTTGATTTGCATACCATTGTGTTAATTGCCACATAATTTGAGCCCTTAGGTATGTCTCATAATAATGTTCTTGGAAGAGAATTTCTATTTAGCTACGAGACAAGTGAACATCTATTTCTTATTTGGAGTTTCTGTCTCTAGCTTCTTCAGTTGAGTTCAAGACATTTGGACTTCTAACTTTCACAGGAAAGGTCTCTAGGGATCTGTTTATAGAACTGGTGCTCTTGAAAGCATTAGAACCTCAGATTCTTCAGTGACAGTGAGTAAAGCTGTGACACAGTGTTTGAAAAGGTTCCTGTGGATGGCGGGTGTCCTTGTTTGTGTTCTGGGAAAGAGCTCCTTCCCTTTCTGACAAGGGTCTGCGATCCTAGCGCTACTCTTAGAAAACTCTTTTCTGTCACCAGTGAACAGACTGGGGGCTTGCCTCCGCCCCTTCCAGCTAGGCATGACTTTGTCTGAGTTACAAGGCTCGCCAGCACAAGAGGCAATTGATAAGATAACCACAGAAAACCCAGCCACGGTACCCAGCCACACTCTGTTCTTGTCTCTCATACTATGAGGAACTGTGATGTCCTCAGGTAGGCCCTCCGTGAGCTAGCTCAATGCTCTCAGTATATTTACTACTCAATATATGTCTCCCAATAGGGCTGAGTCTCATTAGGGAATATTTTAAGCTTATTGGATGAACAGCAGCTAAGCAATTTCAGAAGCAAGCAGAGCTTTGTTTTCTCAGTGGAAACCTTGAGGGGAACAGCTCTAAGCAAATAAAATCTCCTCTGTCAGGAGCTGTAACCAGGCTAACATTTGCATCTCCCTGTACTTGGTGAAAATAACATTTTATACATTCTACACATTCTCAATGAATATTCCTGCTATCCAGTCAATAGTTGCTGGGCCATGTGCCACGATGTAATCGAGTTTGTTCCAAGTGTGGCACCATGGCTTTCCTACACATACCACAAGCATTTTCTCACTGGTTTGTAATGTGGAAAAGGATGTAAGCTGCTCATGGGAGTTGGGAAATTCTTCCTTTCACATTGCTTACTAGGAATACGGTGTCGGTAACTCCAGGCAGCCTTACGTATTGGAAGAGTTCTTTGTGAGTGGTAGCGGTTAATTACATTGGCTTGCCATGTAGCTCAGCCTCATCTCAAATTCTCAGTCTTCCTGTGTCAGCCTGTTGAGTGCTGAGGTTACATGCACTCACCACCTTACATGTACTTACATTTTGACTTTTTTTTTTTTAATTTAAATTTTAGTGCTGGAGATTTAAGCTAGGACATCATATGCAAAAGGCAAGTAAGTGCACTACCATTGAGATCTAGCCCTAACCCTTATAATATGATTTTGCAAAACAACTTAAATGTGTTTAATAAGCAGAGATTGGTCAGAAGTAGAGACATTTAAATCTGTGATGCTAAGGATTAAATTAGGTCTGGATATATGCTAACACATATTGAAGAGATGACGGTGGGGCCTTAAGAAAAGGAAATGAGACCCTTGGGGTCCCAAGGGGTTGGGATAAAGGACCATTTTTTTTTTTTTTGCCTTAGTGTACTATCAAGACATGCCACTGTAATTGATTTGCTGCAAAGTTTTTATCGAATTGGGTTCCAAGAACCTATACCTATCTTGCTGTATTGTAAGTATTTATTTAGCAGCCTGAGCATTAGACTATATTTTATCAAAGCCAGAGCAGTGTGTAATTTATTCCGTTTTCAGGACCCAGCACATGAGATGTCTTTAGTGTTTCTTGAATGAGTTAACGTTTATCCTTGTAGATGCCATAGAAAAATAAAAACTAAATAATAGCACAATGAAATAGCTACCCGATTGACTAAGTAGCCATAGCCAATGGCTTCCAGACCAGTGAACCAGTACAAAGTTGAAAGGAAATCCTCAGGATTTTCTGCAGGCTGGCTCAGAGCGTATTCTTTCCAATATGGAAAGAAAATAGATTGGATGAAGACATGAAAGGCCTGCTTATTAAATTTCCATATGGCCAGAAGCTATATCCAAAATCAACTAACCTGGGCTCATAGCGGCTCACAGAGAGAGAGACTGAACCGACAATCAGACAGCCTGCATGGGTCTGACCTGGGTCCTCTGCATATATGTTATGGTTGTGTAGCTTGGATTCCCAACAGTGGGGGCAGGGGGATGCCTCTGACTCTTTTGCTTACTTTTGGGACCCTTTTCTTCCTACTGGCTTGCCTCATCCAGCATCAAGGGGAGGAACCGGGAGGTGAGGAGGGAAGGGAAAACTGCAGTTGGGATGTAATACATAAGAAAAGAATTTTTTAGAAAAAGAAAGAGTGTATGCTGGCAAACACGAGAGCCTGAATTTGAATTCCCAGCCCTCTTCTATCCTCCCCACAGGTATGCATGGGCACACATACCTACATACTCCTTAGTGTGAATGCAGGTGGGTGTATATAGGTTGGTACACAAACACACACACACACACACACACACACAGTAATTTTGGTGGAATGAATTTCATAACCCTTTTTTTTTCAATAGCCATTAGCCATTAGGGAGAGCTGCTTTATTCCCCTGACCAAACTGTTTGTTCTTTTTGTTTCAGTCTCTGGCTATTTGTGTTCTCTGGGATGTCAGAGGCCATCTTGTCTTTCTAACCTGTTTTCCGTCCCTCTGGGCTTACTTGAATAAACAGAACAGAATAAAATTAACCTTTTGAATGTTTCAGCTTTATTTTTGTCCCCCCCCAAAAAAGAAGTGTGTTTTCTCATTAGTTTGAATGAGAGAGGTGGGGGCTAGGAAGCAAATCCTAAGGGTTCTGTCAAGTAAGTGAGTCCTTGATACCAGAATCTTGTGAGAAGTCAGATTATTTGGTATCTCAATGTGCCACTAAAATGCTATTTCCTTACCAAGACTGGGGTCTGGAAACTGGAAACTCCTATCACTTTTCTCCTCACAAGTTGGCTTGTCTTGGCTGTCGGCCCCTCCTACCTGCCTACAGCTCACTTGCCTAGCCTGCTTTCAGTTTCCCTTCAAACTTCTGGCTGAGCTGGCATTCCTAGGTTTTTGTCAGCCTTAACTGTGGAACAGATAGACTGTAGTGGCCTCCAATGGATGCAGGATTCCTGTGGTTCTGAAGGGGCTTTGGGCCTTTCCTACTGAATTAAACATTCTCCTTGTCAGTGGTGCAAGCACTGGTTTCTGTGGCTTCACAGAGAAAATGTCTTTTGATATAATTTTTTATAAGTCATTACAGTTAATATGACTTTCACATTAATATTCCTGCAGGGCTATGTGAGAAAGGCCAGTTCCTGAAGGAAGGGGAAATTGGTATCAGTAACTCATTTCTTATGTTAGGAATAGATTTTTTAAATTATTATTATTATTATTATTATTATTATTATTATTATTATTATTATTATTATTATTATTATTTTGGTTTTTTTGAGACAGGGCTTTTCTGTGTAGACGTGGCTGTCCTGAACTCACTTTGTAGACCAGGCTGACATCAAACTCACAGAGATCCACCTGCTTCTGCCTCTCTGAGTTCTGGGGTTACAGGCATATGATACTGTGCCTGGCTTTAAATTTGTTTACTGTTATTTTGTGTGTTGGGAGGGGACACACATATACCATGGCAGGTGTATGGAGTTCGAAGGAAGGACAGTTTTTGTGTAGTTCATTTCCTCCTTTTCCTTCCCACTTTGTATGTTTTATATTTAAAAATTAAGATAATGATAGAATACAATGTTCTGATACTATGTTGTAGAGGAGTTTATTAAGTGAGCATGGGAGAAGATGGAAAGGAGGGATGGGTACCCCAGAGAGACAGAGACAGAGGAAGAATGAGAAGAAGGGAAAGAAAGAATAAGAGGGGTAAGAGAGAGGGAGAGAGAGGAAAGGTAAGAGGGAGGGGGGGGAGAGAGAGACCACGAGGAGGAGGGTCTGTCCTTTTGTATGACCCTGGGCAGGGCCACGCCCCCGTGGCAGGAAGGCAATGACATCACGGGTAGGCGGACTGAAGCAGAATCCTAACAGTATGGATTCTGGGAATCTAACTCAGGTCACCAGGTTTACATGCCTTTAACTGCTGAGTCATCTCCCGGGCCCAGGAATCGATTTCTAATACTCAGAAATCTATGTAGACATGGAAGGCTGGATAACCTTACAGATGCTTCGAATCCATAACGTCCCTAGCCCTGCCCCAACTGTCATCTTCGTAGCATCTAGTCTTTACCATTTGCCTCAGAGCTTGTAGAATTGCTTCAAAGCCCATACCTACCCCTGCTTCCATCCTGTGTTCTTCCTACATTTTTAAGTGGTTGAATATTTTTATGAAGTTTATAGGATACAGTTACCATTTTCCCATGCTTTCTTTCACAGAACCAACCACTTATCAGCCACTACTTTTAGTAGGGATTAATAGCAATGACATTCATTACTGAGCGGTCACTTCTAATTTTGTTTCTGGACTCAGATAAGAAATAACATTTTTTCTGTTTACACACAGTGTGCAACTAACGAATATTAAACTTCTTCACTTATTGCACTACCTGTGTGTGTCTGTTGTTGGAAACAAGGCCCAAGGTGGCTCGAACACCAAGTGACGCTCCTTGGTTGCTGTGTATCATTGCTCAGTGTGTGCAGAGGCTTGCATTGGCTTTGACTGAGTAAAACAATGTCACGAGCCAGACCGACCTTGGCGTCCATCGTTTGTTCTCTGCTCACTACAGCTTCCTTCCATCCTTTGTGTGGTCACAAGATGGCCGCCAGTGACTTCTGTAGCAATCATTTTGTTATTCAAGGCCTGAACCTGATACCCAAATCTCAGCCAAGAATGGGATTAGCTCCCCTTCTTAGCATCAGCTGCGTGTCAGTGATGCGATCCCGCAATGAAAAAAGGCAAAGAAAGGGACCGAATGGTTAAAGGAGTCACCTTGTGTCCAACAACTTAAATGCTAAAAAATAAAAGTTGGCGAGGAAGTGTTAACCTCTCCATTACATCATGAAGCTGTTACAAACTAGAAGAAACATCTCTGTAAATTCTCATACATAACCTGCTTTTTACATAAAAAGTCAAAGCATTGTTAAGCAGAAGCTTCTGTTTAGTATCTTCCACCAACAGAGAAGAAATTCCCATGGGAAGAATTTCTTTAATTTTTAAATTTTATGTCATGTACATGAGTGTTTTGCCTGTATGCATGTCTGTGCACCACATGTGTGCCTGGTAACCACAGAGGTCAGAAGAGGTTATCAGATCCCCCCATGGAACTGGAGTTACAAGCAATTTTGAGATGTCAGATAGGTACTGAGAATCAAATCCTGGGTCTTCTGCAAGAGGAAGAAGGCTCTTAAACTCTGAGCCAATGCTCCAGCCTCAGAAAGAGTTACTTTAAAAAGTTCTGTCTGTTGTCTTATGTAGAAAGTGAAGAAAATCCCAAGCCTTTGGATGGGAAGTAGTAGCCAAAAATCAAGCATTCTTATAATTGATTCTAAAGAATTATTTCCTCTAATTTCCCCTGAAAATTAGACTTGTAATTTCTTGAAATACCAGTGGACCAGCTTGAGTATGACTTTGTTTAATGGTCTGTACATTCTCTCTGCCTGACTTGGGTCTCTAATCTGACCACAGTTGAAAGTAAAGTAGGAATTTGGAAAAACTCTTTAATGTAACTAATATTGTCATAATATTTCAGAAATAGCAAATCTCCTTTGCCTGGAAAAATGTACCTCTCTTATAGAAAAAGAGAAATGCATCCATAATTTCCTTGCAGCATCTCAGAGCCGTAAACACTGTAGAAAATGGTGCACCCAAAGAAAGAGGAAGTTGTGAGTCTGAATACAGTTGTGTCACATAGCTCATCATGAGAGTGTGGGCAGGTTCTCAGCTCCTTGAGCCTCAGTTTCTTTTCTTTTAAAGGTTCATCCTCTAATTTTCATATTTTCAAGTTAAATATTGAAACAAAATAGGATTAGCTCTGTGTCCCACACATCCTAATGTTAATAACATCAGTGCAAAACAAAGCAAAAAACCCAGGACTGAACAAGAAAATGTGCAAAACTCAACTGCATTGAAAGGCAGGCGCTGTCCATTAGTTCAAAACTGCCGTTTGGTTGTATGTCAGACTCCGTGGTTTCAGAAGCATGTAGCAATATTCTGTGTGCTCATTTCTTAGGACAAGTGCGTAAGAGGTAAAAATGTGGGTAGGTGTGATAGCTCACACCTTTAATCTCAACGCTTGGGAGGCAAAGGCAGGCTGATCTCTGTGAACCTGAGGCCAGCATGGTCTATGTAGTGAGTTCCAGGACAGCCAGAATTACACAGTAAGGCCTGTTTCAGATAGATAGATAGACAGACAGACAGACAGACAGACAGACAGACAGACAGACAGACAGACAGACTATATATACATCCTTATATGTAATACTATGTGTAGAGGGAGTGGGGTTGGCTTTTACTTGAGCAGGAATTGCTTTGTGTTCCAGAATGCTCCATTCTTAGACCTGGACCTTGGTGGCTTCTGGTTGGTTGAGAGTATCCCCACACTGTCAGAAGTTCTCTCAAGTGGGTGGCACATTTCTGTCCAAAATGGTGGCTGCCGGGGCTGGGGATAGAGTGACCTTGCTGTGTAAGCGCGAAGCCCCGAGGTTGAGCTGCAGATCCTATGCAAAAATGCCAGGCAGGGTAGTCCATGTTCGTAATCCCGGCACTGGGGACATTGAGGCAGGCAGACCCCTGGGGCTCAGTAGCCAGCTAGCCTCATCTATCTGGTGGGTTTAAAGTCAGCAAGGGGCCTTGTTCCAAAACAGAAGGTGGAGAGCAATGGAGAAAGATACCTGAAGTTGACCTCTGGCCTCCACACACATGTGCACATGGCCTTCCCCTCTGTGTACCTGTTTGCACCCACACGAACACATGCCAACATCTGCATGGACACCCAAAAATGTGTATTAAACATGCATTCATTCACACATGTATTTGATGCTGGTGATGGTAAGGAAGTCTTCTTCATCTGTTTTGTGCGGTATTCTGCTGGTGGAGATGCATGAGTGATCCAAAGAAGAAAATCGCAGATAATGATGGGTGGTCTTTCTTTCTTGCCATCCTCTTTTCCTTCTGAGGGAGGATAGTGCTGGTGAAGAGCTGCGAACTGACGTTGTGCAGAGCTTCTGACCTCACTGTCATTGCCTGCTAAGAGCATGTGAGTCAGCCTTGTTCTCCGAGGAAATCTGGATATTTACACTACAGTCAATTTGACTTTCTCCACTTGCTCACGATGAAAGAGGAACGTGTAAATGAACCGTCTGCTGAGAAATTAAAAGCAGAGTGAAGTAAAATTCCATGGTCCAAGTCACACGTTGAACGGGAGAGAGCAGGTCAGGACTCCGAGAGTGGCGTACAGAGATCTGTTTCACATGGCCCAATTAAATCTTCCTGTGACAGAAGTCCCTATGCTTTTCCTCCTTGTGAGAGCTGGCATTTTCACTCCTGCATGTTGCTTCTCGGTTCTTTACCTTAAAACCCGAAGGTGAGCCTGGCAGTGGACCTCTTACGATGTTACATCTGCCCTTGGAGTAGGCTGCCATCTTTCTGGAGCTTTCCCTGCTTCAGTCATACACACCCTCATTTTACTCCCTTCCACTCCCCTCTCAAGCCTTTCCCCCCTTCTCTCTATGCCTGGCTCACTGGCCAGTGCCCGGAATACAAAGATACCCCTGGGGTACAGAGGATGACATTGAACCGTGCCAAACCATACTGTGTGCTTCCGTGTGCTAAACCACGCTGTGTGCTTCCGTGTTCCCACACTGTCTTGTGACATTTACATACACCTCTGTGTTTCTGAGCTGGCCCGGGAGCCTCCTGTGTTATTCGTTTTTCCATCTTCACAGCTCGGCCCCGGGGCTGGCAGCCCTCTATGCTCTCTTGATGTTTTAGGAAGCCTGGCTCTGTGGGTTTTATATAAGCTCCTCCACATATTGCATGTTGTGACGCTGCTCCCGGCTGTGGACTTGGAGAGGGAGATGGTGACAGTCACAGGTTTGCTCTCCCTGACCTACACCTGCTGCCTACACCTGTGCCCCAGTCTGAAGTGAGCAGGAGCCCCTGTGCTCCCACCTGTCTTCCCCTATGGCATGAGGCATCTGAGTGTTATCTTGGAAAGCACAGCTCCTCTGGGCATAGCCACTCATGAAATATCTTGTCTCCAGATGTTAATTGCAAGTGGTACCATTCCTTTTCCCAAGAATAAAAAGAAAGAAAGAACGATAAACAGGAAAAACAAAAGCAAAAGTACACTAGATAGTCTCTTCATCTCCACATCCTTAGGACAGATCCCAAAACTGCCTCTCTGGAGTCCCCAGACTTTCTTCTCCTTTAAGTGTCTTGAATAAACCGTCCTACATCTGTAAGGCTTATGCACTGCATATTCTAAAATATTCGAGAAACCAGAGGACTCAGAAGAACTGGTCAGAGTGGTCATAATGAAGTCTGATACTCAGCGGGGAAAGATCTTTCTGCTCGTGTATGACCTCAGCCTGGCTTGCAGACTGTGACCACCTGGGTGTGTTCGCTGCTCTGCTGACTAGGAGAGCAGTGACTGTCTTGTTCCTTTTGTCTGGTCCCCTGAGTGTCACTGTCAAGAGTTCCATATGGTGGTTTCATGTCTCCTCTTTCTTCATGGGACTATTGAGTACTGAATTTCTCCTGAAACTCTAAAATCTCTCTCTCTCTCTCTCTCTCTCTCTCTCTCTCTCTCTCTCTCTCTCTCTCTCTCTCTCTCTCTCTCTGTGTGTGTGTGTGTGTGTGTGTGTGTGTGGTGTAGATCAGAGGGCAGCTTTGGGTTTTTGTGTCCTCAGTCACCCATGCACCGTGCTTTTTGACACAAGGCTTCTGCTTGCCTTGATTTTCCTAATAGGCTAACCTGGCTGAATTGACCTGCTCTGTTTCCCTAGTGATAGGAATACAAACTTGGACAGTCACACCTATTTTGTTGTTGTTTCAATCTGTACTCTGAGAATTGAACTCATAGCTCTAAGCTTGCAAAGCAAGCACTCTACCAATGAACTGTCTTCTTGCTCCCCACCAACCCTGAAATTTCTAGAAAACCAGATGAATAACAGCTAGTTGATTGCTCATAGCCTGTCTGTAGTGCCTGACTATGTTGTAAGCAGTGTTCAAGCTTGCCCTGAGATACTTCTTAAGAGCTGATGATGTCCTTTGGGTCTTGGTCTTTTATTAGCAGGGCATCATTAAACTATAAACTCAGAACTGCCTGAGCACACTCACGCATCATGGAGCTGTGAAGCTGGGAGGTGAGATCTGTAGCACGCTCCATTTGAAAACTCAGGGACAAAGTGAAACATGTTCCTAATCATGACTCTAATCTCAGTTATGAAGAAACTTGTTATGACTGACTTTCTCAAGAAAGAGCACAGCCTTGCGCTCTTTGTACACCCAATGGAAACAATCATTAAGCGAGATATGAGAGTAAAAACAAACTTAAAGCTAATCACAGACACCCTCATGAATACTTGACATGTAATTGCTTGAAGGAAGATTATGATTCGCTAGGAAGTGCCAGGTTTTCTGCAGCCTGGTCTGACCCAGACAGACTGTGTGACAGCATTAATTACCAAAACGCAAAAGCCAAAGAACAGTGGCTCCTTCAGCTTGGAGTGTGGGCAGTGGTCATGTTCCTAGAACACCAAGGACTGTCACGGCAGAATGTCAGTCTCTAAGTCTGCAAAAGCCACACTAGGCATTTGTTTGAAACAGACTTCCCTCTGCTCTGTTTTTCCTCTTCTTCTTCATCTTTTTATTTGACAATTCGCTAACTGCTCTCTAAATAAATGTCACCGTATTCCATCTGCTTTGCCAAAAGGCCTAGGATCATACTAACGAGGGTCCCAGCTGCCTCACATCTAGAGTGAACAGAGGCATCAGCCCTAGGGCCTCCTCCTCCTCAAGGCCACCTGGGTCTCTGTGGCTCACTGGAAGGTCCTGCCTCTTGCCAAGCCATGCAGCTTAGCTTGTGCTTGGCCACCTCAGAGTCGGGCATCATCCTGGGGACTGTGAGGACAAGAATCTTTGATATGGTGTAGTCAGCACAGAGAATTAGCATACAGGGCATTAGAGGGAGGGCAGACAAATGAAATGATAGTTTTGCCCAAGGATTTGTTTTCGTGACCCCTTCAACCACATGAGTGGTCAGAGCGGGGTGGGGGAGGGGAAGCTTCAGTGTGAGGCACAGAGCCAGTGAAGCTGCAGTCCAGGCATTAGTGCCTCCTCTATGTCCTCACCAGTATTCCATACATGAGCAGCTGCTATATTCACACTTAAATAGCTGCAGTGACCCCGGAACCAAGGTGTCTTTGGATGCCACATGCTCACATCAAGAAAGCTAATAAATCCCCTTTAGGGGTTTGCCTCTATTCCAAAACACTAAACACCTAATGTCCTCCAAGTCCCAGGTGTCTGTTCTCATGTTCCAAGCACCCTGTGCACATGTTATTACTCTTCAACAAATGTACCAAAAAAAAGAAATAATATTCCCATAAAGGTCTTGCCAAGCTTGCCTAAGAAATATTACAAACAAATGTTGCAGGTAACCAGGTGGAGCTTGTCAGAGAGTTTCATGATCTTCCTGGGAGGAGTAATGTACAAGCCACATGGCCCTGAGCCTCTGTCCTTAAGACACCCTGAGTCTTAATGTTAGTACGAAATCTGTTGTCAAAGAAATATATCTTCCCTAGGATATAGTTTATAGTGGCCACTAAACCTGTGGACTCACCAGTCATCTCAACACCTGAATTCTTTCTCAGTAGTTTAGCAACTAACCAGTTTTATATACTTAAATCACTTGAGAAAAGTTTTTGCTTATTTGTTTGTTTGTTTGTGGTTTTAGAGGCAGAGTTTAGAGGACAGAGCTCTGACTGTCCTGGAACTTGCTCTGTAGACCAGGCTGTCCTCAAATTCACAGAGATCTGCCTGCCTCTGCTTCCCAAGTGCCAGGATTAAAGATATGTGCCACCACTGCCTGGTGAGAAGTTTTAATAAACAAATCACTTCCCACAGGATGTGCACAGGGCACATCCCAGGCCAATTTAATTAAACTCTCCCGGAACAGGCCTAGGTGTCAAGTAGGGGATTGGTTGTTGTTTTGGGGGATCAAACCCGGGGCTTTGTACATGCTAAGCTGTATCCCCCTGCCAGGTATCACTATACCATATCTTCCAGTATGTAAGATGACTCCCAACTTTACCTTTAGCTTTTCCAGTTAAAATCTAGAGTTTGGAATATACTTACCGTATAAGACTACCTCTCTTCCAACACACACCCTGTGCAGCGGACTCAGGCTGAAAACTCATATTCTCTATATAACTTCTCAGATAATTCAAACACCGGATTGATCTTTTGACCCACTGCTATTTTACCATGGGTAGTAACAGAAAGAAGAAAGAATTTGACAATCAAATATTCCAATTTTTTGTAAGCCCATCAACCTTTTGAGTATCTGTAAGGCTTTATTGATGTCAGGGTAAATATTTTATTCTTCTGTTGAGTCCTGTGGGCTAAGCACTGGGCCCCTTTGGATTAAAGACAATCAGGTGCCAGCCAGTTCTTTTGGAAAGCATTCTACACACTGGCAAATAGTTATTTTTTTCCCATGAGTTTAGAGAGCAATATGAGGCTGATTATGGAAGGAGAAGCGGGTCACTTGTGTATGAATGACTTCACATTTCACTAAGTCCCATATCTAATTGATGGACGTAACCACGCAATATTGCCCATTGAAGTGTGAGTCAGTAACAAGGCTCCTGGGTAGCAAAGACTGTTCTGGGGAACTTGGACTCCCAGAGGCAAGCTTCATAAGTTTCATATATTCCTTGATGCACGTGGCCTTGCTATCATTGATTGCAAGCACTGGAAAGAGCCTTGAGGAGTATCCCATTGAGCTAGGTCATTTCAAGATAAGAAAACTGAGACCTTGGGCACTGATGAGCTAGAGAATGGCCAAATAGAGAGAGACTGAGCACATCAGTGCCCCTGCCAAGGTACCATCCAGATAGGCTCCAGTCTGCCTCATTGCATAAGATAGCTGCCTGCTGTCCTCATCCAACGTGCCTGTCTTGTATTGGGGATGCCAAGGATGCTCTGAAGGAACTAGGACAAATCATGAACAAGAGCTTTTGTTCTCTATTTTTTTTTTTTTTTTTGAGGCATGGTCTCGGATAGTCTAGGCTAGCCTTGGACACACTGTGTAGACAAGGATAGCCTTTCGCTTCTTATATTTCCTGCTCCCACTCACTAAGTTCCGGGATCACAGGCACGTGTCATCGTGCCTGGCTGCATCAGGGTCTGCTTGAACCTGGAGCCTCATTAGTGCTGGGCAAGCACCCCACCAGCGGAGCCACATTTCCAACTCTTCTTTATTTACCTAAAAAAAAAAAAAAAAAAAAAAAAAAAAAAAATTATTTGTTTTTATTTTATTTGAACTGGTGCTTTTCCTGCATGTGTATTTGTGTGAAAGTGTTGGATCCTCTGGAGCTGGAGTTATAGACAGTTGTGAGCTGCCATGTGGGTGCTGGGAATTAAACCCAGGTCCTTTAGAAGAATAGCCAGTGCTCCTAACCACTGAGCTGTCTCTCCAGCCCCCTTTATTTACTTTTAAAAACTCAAAAAAAAAAAAAAAACCCCTCATTTTACGTTTTGGGAAAACCAAAACATTTTTACTTAATCTTTAAACAGTAACTGTGCCTATGACAAAACTGAGTTGTAAATTTAAGATCTCTTTTGACTACATTTGGTACCATAGACCTCACTCTTTAGTCTCCTGTAGATTATGGCTCCATCTGCTGGTAGCAAAGAGAAGTGACTTTCCAGATTTGAATTTTGAAATCCAGGCATTCCTTAGAGTGGCTCACATATTTTTTTTACAGACAAAACTTCAGCATACCCTATGATACATAGGAGTGCTTACATATACTCTATAAAACCACATGTAAATGTGCTTATAGATAGTGAGAAAAGAAGAGCGTACATTTTAGTGTTCATTTACAAATGAATAAACCAAATTAGACTCTCAGATGCACCAGAACAGCAAAACCACCTAATTTCCTGCTTGTTTGTGACATTTGACTGATCAATGTGGGATTCTTTTTTTTTTTCAAATTTAGTTTCCTTTACATTATATGAATCGGTGTTCTGCATGCATGTTATGTCTGTGAGCCACTTGCTTGTCCGGTGCCCACAGAGACCAGAAGAGGGCATCAGATCACGTGAAGCCAGCATTACACGTGATTGTGACCCACCATGTGGGGTATTGGGAACCGAGCCCAGGTCCCCTAGAAGAGCAGCCTAACCGCTGAACCGTCTCTCTAGCCCCAGCATGTGACTCTATGTGTGCAGCATCATGGATATATTTTGGTGTGCTACAGGTCGCTGGTTTTGATGACGAGTCAGGTTTCATAAACTGGTACCTCCCTTGGAAGATATGAGGAAATAGTTACTTGAATCAATTTTCTGAATTCTGGGGTTCAGACATGCAACCAAGTTGAGCAGAAGTATAAAATGAGAATTCTCCTGCTTTACGTTTTCTGAGCTAACTGTTACTGGTTGGATTTTTATCCTTCTAGACTTGTTTTCTCTATAAAAAGCATACACTCAAATGCACTCAGGTTCTTGGAAGCCAGTGGGGCATGAACTACAGGGTGACAAAAGAACTGGAAAGGCACAGAAGAGAGGGAATTAGGTCCTGTGAGCCCTTAGGAGTCAGCAAAAGGTTCTCCATGGAGATGTTGAAAGAGTGATTCAGTAAGAAGACACAGGGAAGGTGAGTGCTCCTCCCTGGCCAGAGAAAAGCTGGGCTTGGTGCAGTATGGGCGAACTGCCTGCCAGGACCGGCAGAGTTTTGGTGGAAGAAGATCAGTGAACATTATGTGGGTACCTTTCAGTCACAGTGGTGACTTAGACTTCATGCTGGACCACAAGGAGCCAGTACTGGAATTCAAGACCAAGTCTGGTCACATCTCCAGTGAGAGTGACAGAGAGTTCAGGATGCTTAGGAAGTGAGCTGGAGGAAGTGGTTACGGACTGAGAGTGAGGTGTCTACTGTGGAAGCGAGCTGGGGGAAAATGGTTATGTACTGGGAATAAGGGTGTCTACTGAGGAAGGCTGTATAAAGGAAGAGATCACATCAGTGAATCTGCCCAAGCTTTGCTAATACCTGGTAAATATTTTGATACCATCACTTCCTCTTCCGATGGACACTATCTCATTTTCTCAGGCATAACCTGTGTTGTGTAGGTTATTCGTGGGAGAGGCAAAAAACAGAAACCCTTTGACCTAAGAAAACAGGAAATTGGACTTTTTTTCCTTTAAATTTGAGGAAAACATAAGTGTTGACTATACAAACAGAAATGTTTACCTAAAACTAAGTATTGTCAGAATGTTCTTCAATTCCATGCCAGTGAGCCATGCTTTTTGGTTTTTGTTTTAAAGATTTATTTATTTATTACGTATACAGTGTACACCTGCAGATCAGAAGAGGGCACCAGATCTCATTATAGATGGTTGTGAACCACCATGTGTTTGCTGGGAATTGAACTCAGGACCACTGGAAGAGCAGACAGTGTTCTTAGCCTCTGAGCCAACTCTCCAGCCCCAAGCCATGCTTTTTGTATGTAGAAAAAAACTTAAACTTTGTATGCTACTTAGACAAACCAAGAGGGGTTGGTGCTGAAGTACTTTGGTCTTTCCCTTAGACTGGGGAGAGAGGCCTTCCCCAGACTGGACTGCCAGCCTGCCAGGATACCAGAGACTGAATGCAGCTCCTTGTGAGGTCGCAATCCTTGCTGAGGAGAGATGTTTCCTGGGGTAGTTTGAATAAGAAAGACTCCATAGACTCATATTTGAATTCTTAGTCACTAGAGAGTGATGCCATTTGAAAGGATTGAAAGAATTAGGAGGTGTGGCCTTTTTGAAGGAAATGTGTCACTCGAGCTTGGATTTGAGGTTTCAAAAGCCCATGCCAGACTCTCTCTCTCTCTCTCTCTCTCTCTCTCTCTCTCTCTCTCTCTCTCTCTCTC
>OU015749.1:12955838-13001074 GCA_907169655.1 Acomys percivali
GAATGTGTGCAAAGCATGAGTGTCCTTTGGTCCTGATGTTCTCTCCAGCTTGAGGGATTTGGAACAGGGCCTGTGTGTACATTTGGCACTGTGTGGTTTTTTTTTTTTTTTTCTGAATTAATTTTAAAATGTTCTCTTGGCTTCTTCTGGATTTTTTTTTTCTTTTTTGGCTTGGCTTGGCTTTTAGTTACAGCATGGACAGGCATCTGTTTCAATACCCATGTGCTGTTTTCCCATTCAACTTTTCTCTCTCTGCATGGGCCCACCACCCTCTTTCCATTTCCTCTGCCAATTGTCTTTTTCTCATCTGTATTCTTTTTTTGCTTTGTTTTTCTAGATACGGTTTCTCTGTGTAGCTCTGCCTGCCCAAGACTCGATTTATAGACCAGGCTATCCTCGAACTCACAGAGATCTGCCTGCTTCTGTCTCCCTGAGTGCTGGGATTACAGGTGTGTGCCACTGCACCCAGCTGAGGTTACGGAGACTTTAATGGAGATTGCATAAATTGCATTTACCCTCAGCACATTAATGGGTCATCTTGTGCTTACTGCGGGCATCATAGGTTAGTGATGAAAATTAAGCGAAGTTCTTTTTAACACCTAGATTTGCTTCAGCTGTATTATCATCTTTAAATTATGCACATTTCTGAGCAGTTTGTTGCTCTCCAGAGAACATATGTCATGAGCGTATGGCCCCCTTGGCCATGTTTTGGGAAAGCTGAATGTGGAGGTAATGGAGGGCTAGCCATGCAAGTTGGAAGGACCACAGCCTCCACATGGACCGTCACTGCATCTCCATCCTTTTCCCTGTGCACTTTTTCTCAATTCTGGGGGAGAAAGCAGAGATGAGCTCATGAGAATTTGTTTGTGATTTTTACTTTTGGGCTTTGCTCTAGTCTTTCTGTTTGTGAACTCATCTTCTATGTTTTCCTTTGACCCACCGAGATTTCATCAGTCAGGAGGTTTACAACCAAGTATCTTGAGAGTACTCATTAAGCTGAGGTAGTTCAGCAAATACCTGCACTCTCAGAGTGGACATTGTATCGTTAATGAGATTGATACCTCCAATTTAGGTGTCATAATCTTATGCAGATAACTCTGGATTTATATTCTCTTACCAGCGGTTCTCAACCTTCCTAATACTCTGACCCTTTAACACAGTTCCTCATGTTATGGTGACCTCCAGCCACCAAATTATTTTATCACTATTTCAATCTGTCATTTTGCTACTATAATGAATTGTAATGCAAATGTCTGAAACGCATGATATCTGATATGTGATCCCAAAGGGGTCACGATCCACAGGTTGAGAGCTGCTGTCTTAGATGTATTTGTTATAACTTGGTGTCCTACTTTGCTTTCTGTTGCTGTGATTAAAACCATGAACAATGCAACTTTGGGAGGAAAAGGGTTTATTTGGCTTAGGTGCCTGATCTTAGTCCATTATGAAAAGAAGTTAGGGAAGGAAATCAAGGCAGGATCCTGGAGGCAGGCATGAAAACAGGCTGGAATGTTGGTTATACGGCTCCTTCGGCTGTGTGTGTGTGTGTGTGTGTGTGTGTGTGTGTGTGTGTGTGTGTGTGTGTGTTTCAATACCACCTAAGACCATGTCTTCAGTAGGCTGGTCCTTCCCATTTCTGTCATTAATCAGAAAATGTTCCACAGACTTGCCTACAGGTCAAGTGTAATGAAGACTTTTTTTTTTTCACTCGAGATTTCATCTTCCCAACTTGTATCAAATTTGACAAAAAACTAGCCAGCACACTTAGCTGATACCAAATTATGTAGATAGCTTTAACATGGGCTTTGTTGTAAGAATAAACTTAGATCAGATCCCAACAGTGCTAATTATGACTTATTGCCTCGAATACTTGACCTCCAAGATGTTTGGTTCCCCTTTTAAAATTGAGGAAAATAATGTCTACTCTGTAAAGTGGCCATCTTAGTCAGGTATAGGTCCTTGGGAGCGGGGGGGGGGGCAAAGCGCCAGTGGGCAGAAGGTAGGCAAGTGACAAACATAAACAAAACCAGAGGTGCTGTTTGAATCTGACTATATTTTGGAGACAGGCAAGCCAGGTTTTATACACATTTTAAAACAGGGGTGTTTTCTAGTGGTTACATTTGTTTCCATATAGTTCAAAATACAGGATACAGTGTAATAATGCTGTCATCAACCTTGAACAATCATTCATAAATCATTAGATTGGTATCAGTGCATGTGCTCCTTTATCAAAAGTCAATGTTCTCTCATTATGCCTATCATCTGTGAGTCAGGACACTTTGTTTTCTTAGCTCATCTGCTACTATCTGGAGTTTTACTCAAACACTTTATTTGTAAGCCATAATATGAACTAACTATTCACTGGTGACTAATTCTTAGCCATGTTTTTATTAACAAGTGGAGCAGAACTTAGTGGTAAACTTGACTGAATGACCCTTGACTGCAGTTGCAAGTTAAAGGTCACCTAGCAACACAGTTGTGTCTGAAAAGTTCTTTGATAAGAAAGTAAAAACAAAGGCAGAATGTTCCAAAACAATGAGAAGAAAGAGAAAATGGGTGAGTGGGGGGGGCTGCAATTAGTTATTCCTGGCAGGGACATCAGACCTGTTTCCAGGAGGCTCTCCCTTGGGTAGGGGTCATCGCCTCTGGCTCTATAGTAATGTTTGTCACACAGACTACACTAGAGGGGCTGTGACATAAAGTTGTTGTTAATATTAAAAGAAATATTTGAAAATTCTAGGGTGCTGTAAGTGAATGGTAGGTTCCTACTTAGGGTGCTGGATGCCCCAAGTTCAACTCTCAGCCTCAACAAAAACCAACACAGCTTAGTAACATCTTAACATATATGTGAGGCTCAACAAATGTTGTAATAAAACAGCTCAGTAAGTAGGCTTGAAAGAAAAGGATGAAATTGGATAGTTGCTAAGTTTAGGTTTCTTTTGTCCCAGGGGACTCAGGAAATTGTACTTTTTATAAAAGAATCACAATTGAGATGTTTAGGAAAAAGTATCAGGGACGGTGTCAGAGTTTGTAAACATAAAACGGTAGATTCTGAAATCTGCAGACCGAGAAGCTGGACTTCAATGCACAGTAACGTTCTGGAATAGAAAATTAAGCAGATGGTTTGTGATCGTTTAGTAAAGACTGTAGTGGTTGCTAAGAACTAACGTGGGTTTACTAGGAACAAAATCTTCCCAAACACCCTGCTTCTCTCTTAAATAGTCTTGTGTGGCTCATAGCACGGGGAAATGTCATTTCAGCAAAGTTTCTGATTGTCTGATGGATAGATGGTAAGATTTGGGCTCCATGATAGTACTCGGGAGTTTGTAATCAAGCGTCAATCAAAGCCAGTTGATGAATGTCAGTTATCTTGGTGGGAGTCTCTTGTGGAATACAACTTTCCCACCCAAAGTTTTAGGTAGGAATTTCAAAAAGGGTGCTGAGTGGGTGCGTATGAAATAAGCAAATGGCCCACAGCTGGTAAGAGTAGTAAGCACAAGAGATACATGAATGCCATGGTTACCTACAGTGCTGTGTGGATCCCCAGAAGACTTGAATTCAACAACGTGTAGGACAAGAAATATAACTCCGTGGCTATGTGCCTAATGTGCTCAAGACCCTGAGTTCAATCCCCAGAGGAGTCCAAACGATGGCAACATCAACAAAGTAAGTTTGGTACTTTGAATGTACCTGCCCTGCCTCATAAGTCCATGGGGGATAACACCATGAGGAGGTGTGGCCTTGTTAGAGGAAGTGTGTCACTGTGGGGGCGGGCTTTGAGATCTCATATATGCTCAAGCCACGCCCAGTGGGACAGTCTCTACCTTCAGTCTGTGAATCAAGATGTAGAACTTTCAGCTATCTCTCCAGCACCATGTCTGCCTGCATGCCACCAGTGAACTAAACCTCTGGAACTGGAAGCCAGCCCCCCAGCCCCACCCCACCCCACCCCCAGCCATTTCTTCAAGACAAGGTTTCTCTGCGTAGCCTTGGCTGTCCTGGACTTGCTTCATAGACCCAGGCCGGCCTTAAACTCACAGGGATCCGAGTGCTAGGATTACAGACATGCACCATCACACCTGGCTTAAATATTTTTCTTAATAAGAGTTGCCTTGGTCACGGCGTCTCTTCACAGCAGTAAAACCCTAAGACAACAAGCAAAAAAAGTGAAAGGTGAAAACCCTAAGTTCAAAAGCTCAGGTAAGAAAGGAAATCTGATTTGGTAAAAAATGCAAGTAAAAATGAGTAGGAGGCTTAATGGACTCTGAGCTTATTTTCAATTCATTCAACAAATATCTTTTAAATATACTCTCTGCCATACCCTTCTTTAGGGTTTGGGAGCCAGTAGTGACCAAAATCATTAAGATTCCCGACCTACATAGAACTTACCTTCTTCTTATGTGTGAACACTTCATTCAGTGGATGAAAACTAGAACCTTACATGGCCACTTATTTGCATATGCATAATACCTGCTTCAGCACTAATATTTACCGCTCTGCTCTTGATAACTGTGTTTCACACCTGGGTCATTTTACTTTTGCTTGAATAATGTAGTCTGATCAAATAAAGGCCACTAAAGTGATAAGAGACATAGCAACCATATTGTAAGATAGCCAGTGAAAGATGGGTGGGTCAGTGACAAAAAGAAAAGACTTGGAGGAGTCATTGTGAACCTCACCGCTCTGCATGGAAGACGTTGTTGTTTTAATCTCTGAGGCGCCTAGAAGTAATGATTAATGACACGAGCACTGATTTCTAATGAATATCGGACTCCTGGGAGGCTTCTTAACTGTAGCCTGAGTCCAAGGGGGGGCGGGGGCTGAGTCTTCTCTTGTCCACCACTAAATTGCTAATTGCAGTGACCATGCCTGGTCCATGGTGACTTCCCAGAGGATATTTGTTGAATGGCTAAGGGAATGGAGTGAAGCGTTTGTGGTACACACCCTGCTCTAGCCTCATATAATGCATGGATATTTGTCTGGTATTTTTGAAAAGATAATCTATACATTTTTAAAATGCTAAACTTAATCTGTCTCTATGATAAGGAGTCTGAGAGGGGAATAAGTGATTAAAAGTAGATGTAGGAGACCAGAATGTTTTCTTTTGCTGTGCTCTAACAGCTCCAAGCTAATTAAACCACCCCTCTTTAGAGACGTTGACGAGGCCATTTTAGGATTTACTTGGAATCACTCAAGTGTGCTTTTTCAAGCATTAACCATTGCAAATCATCCCCCATCATTTTCTTGAGATCTTTGCCACAGTTGTGACCCACACAGGACACAGCTTTTTGTAACCCTAAATACAAGCCCTGGGTTTGCCATATAATGCCTGCTTGTTCACTTGTTCATGGTTTGCTCCAGTGAGATGAGCCTTTCCCTTTTTCTTTCCTTTCTTTCTTTCTTTTTATTTATTTATTTTATTTATTTTTTTATTTTATTCTTCCAAATACTTAACAGAAACCCAGTGAGGGACAGATCGCTTCATTGCTGGACTCATCCAGATACTAGTTGAGAGGGAGAGTTAATGAAACAGTATATTCGCAGACATTTTCATTTTGGTTTGTCCCTACCATCTGTGGTTCCTCTCTGGGATGCTCCAATGGATAAAAAAAATTAATAATAATAATAATAATAATAATAATAATAATAATAATAATAATAATTTCCTGTCAGCATTCAATGAAGACACAAAGGGTTCTCTAGCCCACACCCAAGTCAGGTATGGTGGCCTTTGTCACAGCCTTCCATGTTGGGTAGCCAGCATGCTTTGTACATAGTTGAGTCTTTGTATGCAGTGACATGGTTATTAACTGTTGAGTATCTGAACTCTTGGGTTCAAACATCCTTCTTGGTTCAACTTGCAAAGACTGTCAGAACCATAGGTGCCAGTCTTTAAATCTGGGTGTGATAGGGTTTAGTACATGAAAACACGAGGTTCCTGAGGACACTTGTATTCCATATGAATAACAATGAGATATCTGGAGCGTATTTATACTTTTAAGTGTGCGTTACTTTCTAGAGATTGGCAGTAACTGTCACTCAGTATTCTGTTTAGCAGATCTCCCTGTGGTCCCATTCATCTCAATTACCTGTAAATTTAGGCCCTGACAGCCCAAATTAATGTCACTAAGTAAAAATATTTATACCCTTATAAAGGAAAAATGTACATGATGCACGCTTTCCTTGGTCATATTCTCTGACGTATAGCCAATAAGGACAATGACACAAATATCTAAGATGTTGACAGTCCCCATTTAAACACCAAAGTCATTTCCCTGGTGGCATGGTTTACTTGATATACTTGTGTAATTTATTGCTGATACTATTCTGCCTCACTTGTACAGTGGCTATTACTGACAGACAGATAGGTGGGCGGCCTGCACAGGAGGCCGGTGAAATGTGAATTTAGTGTAATCGTTTTAGCTGCCACAAACAACCAGGTTAGCTCATAAGAGCAGGAGAAATCATAGCCAAGCATTGCTAATTATGCTCTGTTCTTCTAACTCGAATCAAGAGAACACTCTTGTTTATTCCACCTTTTCACTTTCTTTTTGCAGAGGGAGCCATCTGATACTTGTGGGGGGGGAATCCCTCCACTTTCACAAACTACATATGGAATGGTGCTTCTTGCTGCTTGGTGGCAATGACCTTTAAATAACACCCATGCGTTCATTCAGCAAATATTTATTAAACAGGTCTGTTGTAGGCACAAGGGGGAAACAAACGAGTTGTGTGCCTCTACTTTCAAGGGGCTCACAAGAATCTGCATGTTCCATCTTGTCTTTAAATGGTTCATCAGGGATGTCAACAAAAGGCATGTGGTAAGAGCTAATTAGCTCAACGAGGAATGAAATGACTCTCCCCTCGCATGCATTAAAAAAATATTGAGCCTGACATTCTGAGTAGAAACTACTCTTCATGGATAGTTCGGTTTCAGAGGCAGAAAGAATCTGCTTCCTTCTTCTGGGCTGCCTTCGCTCTCCCACTTTGATGCTCACTGTGGTCCTTACCCCATACCATCTGCACCCTTGGAGAGAAATACAGACACTGAGTCCTCACCTTGGACCCACTAGATCAACACCTGCCATGTCACCAGATTCCCCAGGAGTGTCATTTATGCACAGAAATTTGAAAATTACTGATCTAATCCCATTTCCTCTTGAGTCTGTTTAGGTATACACATTGTCTGATGGGTTTTAAAATACAGATTGCTGGGCTCCACCCCAGTTTTGTACTACCCAATCAGAGCCTGAGAATTTGCATTTGTGCCAAACTCCCAGAAGATTCAGGGGCTACCAGTTGAGATTGTGCTTGTACTCCACTAATACCAGGGATTACCAGGAGAAGGAGGAAATAAGAAATCTAACGATCCAGATGGAGATGACTTGAGCGTGTGTTGCTTTTGAAATCTGAGATGAGATTAGCTTTCCTAGCCACTAGTTAGTTCACTTGGGAAACTGAGTTTGCTGATGGGACACATGTCAACTTCAGTGAGGGTGGTCAGGCTGGTTTTCTCTTGCCTACACTGGATTCGTGGACATCACCACGAAACTGTTGCCTGGAATATATTGGCTGTCAGGAGGGTTAGACCCATGCAGAGGCAGCTGCTTGGACCTGTTCCCTGCATTGAGACAGAAGAAAGAAGTTGCGTTCCACCCAGGATGTCCAGCCATTTGATGTAGGGCTATGCGAGGAAGTACGGTGCTGGGAATGTGGCAAGAGCATTCAATCCAGCGCTACCAACTGTGGGTCTCAAAGGCCTTAGGGGTGATGAAGGATTGAGAGAGGGTAATAAATTGAGGAATATGTCTGAGACAAGGCGTTAGAGAGTTCTCGACGTCTTATCAAGGACTCGGGATTCTATGACGTAACTTTTTTTTTTCCCTGTCGTGCCCTTGTTTTCAAGTATAGTTTTCCTTACCATTGTGTGTTTGTTTTGTGTCTCACTTTTAGGATCAAGCATGAAAACATTGTTGCCCTGGAGGACATTTACGAGAGCCCCAATCACCTGTACCTGGTCATGCAACTGTAAGTACCTTGTTGGATGAGGGCTGAGGGATGTGAACCCCAGTACCTAACTAAACGAATGAATGTTGTGAGGCAACAAGATGATGAGGTCTGTCGGGGCACCAGAGAGCAAAGATGGCCCCCAAGCGGAGCACACGGGCATCTTCAGACCTGAGCAGGCCCATTCTGTGACTATTGAATCCTCACAGTTGGCCTCCATGCTACTGTTACACTGGGTCTCTTTGGCTGTCTCCTGTGCCAGGGCTAAATGTTGCCTAAAGACACTTCAGTGGGCCCAGTGTGAGGAACACTTTGCTCTCATCTCTAGGAGAGACTCCCACCCCTGTCTTCATTTCCAGGGATGCTGGGGGAGGAGAGCAGATGGCAGCAGTGTGCTCTGCCCCTTCTCTTCTCCCCGTCTGGTGGATAGATGCAGTCACTTGTGACTGAACTGGATATTCATGACAGGCACCAAAAAAAGAAAGTATTACTGGAGTCAGATGGTGACATTGCCACGTCCATTAGATTGCTCTGTAATCTGCAAACACCTAGGATTTCCAAGACAGGGAGGAAGCGGGAATATCCGATAGAGATGACTTGTAAAAAAATTGTTTTAATGCAAGGTGAAATTATCTTTCTCATTACACAAATGCTTCAGGAGCAACCCACTCTATATTTACTAATGTTAGGCCATCTCCATGACTGTTAGGGTCCAAAAATAGCCACACGCTGACCATACGAGCAGCACACTCAGACTGATGGAAGTTTATTTGAGTGCTGAACAAGAACTGACTGGTCCTGCGCACAAAGCAACTGTGACATTGGTAGCAAGAACTCACCAGTCAGGGCCATGGTTGGAACTCAAGAATCAGACCATGCCATCAGTCTGCTTCTAAGGCAGGCTTTTTATAAGAAAAACTGTAACTAAGTAACAACCGGGTAACAAAATCATAACCAGGTAACAACCAACAAAACCCTAACCCGGTAATAAGCAGCCAACAAAATAGCAACCAGGTAGCAAGCAGGCATCCAGGTATAGGAAGGAACATTACATCATTTTGACTAGCTAGACAAAGTATTTCTTGCTGACTTTTAATTTGATTGGTTTTGCAATTAGGGGACTTTACAGAGTGTCCAGGTAACAAAGTATACAAAGTTTGAGAAATGAAACCATAGTATAACCATTGGAAAGCAGAGCCTGAAAACATAAACTAATCTTACCTTATAATCAAGATGGACACTAAAAAACAAAATAGCTACAATTATGCTATATTAAAAGCTGAAGCAGGTCTCAACACACCTGCAGAGGTAATTGCTGGGACACCACACTACTGAGTCCTATAATTTAGAGGGCTGTTGTTGAAGATCAAAATATATACAATGAATTTGATTGGTTATTAATGACGACCAGACTTTGAATTGCCAAAGATGTGCTTCAAAGAACTGATGGTTAGGTTAGGCTAATGGATTGGTTTTCACGTGTTGTCCTCCTTATGGATGCTTGAATGGCTTTATTTCCTGGAGGCCATTTTGCTACAAAGAAATGTCTATCAGTCCATTTCTTTGTTATTTCATTACTTTTAAAATACTCTCATAGGTGATGGTATTTCGGGTAAATAATTTAGAAGTGTCCCATTTGGAAGCATCCGGTTTGACTTTCCCTCACACTGACAATAAATCAGATTAAGCAGCTGTTTTATTGCTTGGTTTAGGGTGGACGGTTGGTCCAGTTACCCAGGAATCTTTCTTAGTTCTTTGCCCCATTAGTTGTATATATCACACATTTCTGATTATTGTTTTTTCTTTCTTTTCAAGTAGTAAATCTCCCCAGACTTAGAGACAGTCACTAAAAATGCTTGTGACTTGCTTTGTGTACTGTCTACTCTTTAAATATAAATGAGTCATTTGCAAATATTGTATAGCCAGTAGGAAGACTATAACATTTTGATGATGAGCAAAGGCCCCATAAAATGTCGGTTGTGTATTGAACTGCTTAGCTTTCTTTTTTATTTTTTATTTTAAATTGGTAAAGCAAAATAGCTAATACTAGAGCCAGAACCCAAAGGTCTGTGCATTTATTTTTTTCAGGTTTGTGTGTATAGAAATGCACCACATATCACTTGAAGTACCCCAGAGATAGGAATCTCACCTGTGCCCCCGACTAGGTGGGTGAATTTGGGCAGATGACTGAGGCCTTACTCAAGAACAGTTTCTATAATGGACAAAAGAGAAGGTGGCAACGTTTGCTTTAGAGATGGGGTGGGGGATGTGTGGGAAATGAATGGGTCCTGGGTATATGCAGTTTCTTTGTGGACATCTGTATCATTTTATCAGGATGCCTCTGCAGATGCTCTTCAGCTTTTAAGGAGATGACGTTTGGATAGACTTCAGTTTTGGTTCTTCTAACAGCCTGGCTGTGTGCTCACCAGCAGAAGCATATGTAGGGAGAAGTGGGATGAGAAGAGCCAAGTGTCTAGAACAGACTTGATCTGTGCCAAAGCTTGGAGAGCCTGTGGTTGGCATAGGCACTCTGTGCTTCTCCAATGAGAACTTCTCTTGCTTGCCACTGTAGGAAGCTTCATTAACGTGGAGCACACTTATGGAGATTTCTTAGTATCTCAGAGAGATACTAACTTAGAGAGAAACCAACTAACCTGGCAGGAGCTCTGGGTAGATTTTCTAGGTAAAGCAATCACAAAAACCTGATTTAAAGGTGATGGATGTTTGAATTACCTGAAGAACAAAGCTGTGTATCTGCATTGCTAAGCAGCTGGGTATGCCAATTTCAGCATGTGAGCATGTGCCCATTCATGTTTCCTTGGTTTTCATTACTCTTTTAGTTTTATTGAAGTGTATATTACATGGAATATATTGCATTTAGTTGAACTGGACATCTAAGGGATGATCATAACACCCACCCTTTCTGATCCCCCAAAGCTGCCTTCCCTGTGTCCCTTTCAACCCTTCCTTCACTAACCCATGGTTCAATCAATGACTTACTTTTCACTAGAGGGTTTTTATTATCTTCTAAAATACAGAAATGGAGTAATATAGTATGTATTCATTTGTGTCTGACTTAATTCAATCATAGGGATATCCCATATTCAAAGCTTTGTTGAAGGAAACTATTTTTCTCAATTGCTTTGATAGCTTTGTCAAAAATCAATTGCCTGGGCCAGCAAGATGGGCCAGCAGGGAAAGTGCTTGGTGCCAAGCCTGACAACTTGAGTTCAGTCCTTGGGTCCTATATGGAGGAAAGAGAGAATCAACCTGATGAGTTATCTTCTGAACTCCTGAACAAGTGTGCTAATGGCGCATGTAGCATACAGACACACAGACATACACTCACACATACACACACACACACACACACATATGATAAATGTTTTATAATAAATATAATATATATATAAATATAAATATTTATAAAATATTACCTGATCATATTTCTGTACTCATCAATCTGTTCTATGTATCTGTCCTTGTGTCAATATAATATCACAGCTCTAAAGTACATCTTAGACTTAGATAATATAATGCCCTTTACCATGTATTATTTTATAAAATAACTGGCATTCTTGTTGTTGTTGTTGTTGTTGTTTCTTTCGTTTTTTTTTGAGACAGGGTTTCTCTGCATAGCCTTGGCTATCCTGGACTCTCTTTGTAGACCAGGCTGGCCTCAAACTCACAGCAATCCACTTGCCTCTGCCTCCTGGGATTAAAGGAATGTGCCACAAAGCCCAGCAACTTTGGCATTCTTAAAATACATTGTTCATATAAATTTCTAAATCAAAATTTGAGAACTTGTTTGTGGAAATCTTGTATGGGATTGCATGGGGTCTAAATAAAAATTGGGGAGCAATTGACAACTTAAATTTGAGCTTTAATTCATAAACACAGCCTGTTTCTTTAGGTTATTTTAAAATCTGGGTCTATACTTTATAGTTTTCAGCATGTAGGCTTTTCATTTCCTTGCTCAATTGAATCTGAAATATTTCACTTTGTTGATCCTGTTGTAATTGGATGTTATTTAATTTTTTCCAGTTGCTTTCTAGACGGTAAAGATACAATGGGGTTTTTAAGTGATTCTCATGGTCATTTAATTAGGGATTTTTTTTTTTTGCATTTTCTGCACTAATTCCTGTTAATTACCAAAAGAATTCTATGTAGTAAAACTTTGGAAGTTTAGTTTTAAATATCAAGTATATTTTAAGGTGATACTGCATGTCTTTGAAATAGCTTTGGTTTTTAAGGCTTGATACAACAGCGCACATCTGTAGTCCCAGTATTCCTACTGCGAGGTGAGATATGGAGACAGGAGAATTTCAGGAAGCTTGTGGTCCAGCTAGCCTGGCATACGCCTGCCCCAAAATGGAAGGCAAGAGCCAACACCAGAGGGTGTCTTCTGATCTTGGCACGTGTATCATGGCATGCACACACCCACACTCATATGCACGTGGCTGTATTACATGCAAACTGTAATACACCTAAACAAACGAAAGAATATATTGGAAATACTTTTGTGGAAAAGGAATAGATTGTATTGCTACTGTGTCTTACCATCTTTCCAGAAAGGCTTTAGTTTCCATACATGGGTACCTCCTCAGTCTCTCTCTCCAGCCTAGAACTACTTGGTAGTTTCACTTTGCTGTGCAGTAAGAACCATTTAAAATCCCCTCAAAATCTCCTCCTGATGTCTGTCTCATCTTAACAAATGGCAGATCCCTTCTTCCAGTTTCTTGGACTCAAAACCTACAGTCACCCTACCCTCATCTTTCTCACCCAACAAACTCACCCACCCAGTATCACCAACTACATAGTATCATGGCTATCACCGGGGCCCTGGGACCTGTATTTCCCTGCAAGCTGGCCACTGCACTGCTGTCTTAGTGTGCTAGCCAGGCTCTTGTTGAAGCCTTCCATTGACTTCCTACCCCGGGGCCCATTGTCTTTGTCATTAAAAAGACTTTACAGCAGCCCCCAGGACTGCATCAGTTCTGACCCACTGAAAAGTCCCCTGATCTCATATCCCATCTCTTGTTCTTTCATTCAGCTGCATCCAGACCAGATTCTTTGGTGTTCTTCAAGCAATCTGAGCTGGTATCACCATCAGGACTTTGTCACTAGTGCAAATTATCTATCTATCTATCTGTCATCTATCTATCTATCATCTATCTATCTATCTATCTATCTATCTATCTATCTTTACTTATTTTGTGTGCACACACATTACATGTGAAGGTCAGAGTACAACTTTAGGAGTCAGCTCTCTGCTTCCACTGTGTGGAGCTGGAGGTTTCAACGGGGGTTGGGGGGTGGGGACGATGGGGTCAGGCTTTGTGGCAAGGCCTTTTACCAGCTGAGCCATCTCCCTTCCCTTGGATCTCTTTTTCTGGAAGTAAATCAGCAAGGATTTATTTCAGAAAGTCATTTCTAGGGTCAGCACGCAATGCAGCAAGCCAGCTATTGTTCTAACAGAGACAACAAAACCCAATATTTATAGCAGTGGTCCTGGGCATGGACAGTACCACTCTTTAAAGATAAATATAATTATGCAGGGACTAATCTTATATAAATAATCAAATATCCATAACTTCATACCTTACAGATTCTGCTGTATCAACATTTTAGCATGTATAAATTATATTTTTTAAATGGTTGTGTTACCAAGGGCTTAAATTACTACCCTGTTCCTTTTTTGTACTTCAGATCTTACATGAGCAGAGGCCACTTTCTGAATCCTGTAATAATATTCAGTTTGTTAAATTGCATTGATTCTTACATTTATCATCAATTCCAATGGACTTTTCAAAATATGTTTTTTACATATATATTTTATTATTATACATATATAAAATAAACTACATACAGCAAGAAGAACCACAAAACAATCAATTAATGTTACATTATAGTGTTTTGGCTATTTGTATTTGGCAACCTTGAAGAAAAGGTATTTCCTATCTTGGTGAGTCTGAAAATTTGAATGTAAATCAGTATCTATCATATCTCATCTCTATCAACTTAAAACATCTATCTAGACCTAAAAACATCTTAATCCTTAAACAACTAAGCTTAATTGTAAAACTAAAATATATGGTATTCAACTCCATCAAAGACTTGAGAAGGAATGAAATTAATTACCTGAGTAAACAGGAAGTACAGGTTAGCAGCTTCGAAAGTGAAAAAAAAAAAAAAAAAAAAGTAACAGAGACAGTTTTCTGCCTGAGCAGTCACCCAAAACTCTATATAATGTTGGAGCATCATCTTCAGCCTTCTGGCCCAGTATATCTGACAGACATATTTATGAGGCAGGAACTATCGAGGACTTAATTACCCTGTTGTGACAGAGTTTGGCCATCTACTTTGTCTGCATTCAAGCTTCCCCAGTTTTAGGCAGAATTCTGTCTGTAGCCAAAATGAGGACATTTTGCCCAGTGGCTGGTTTGCCACATTTGAAGCCAACTCCATAAATAGGTTTTTTGATGCTCACTATCTTTTTTGAGGTAGGCTGGGTGTTGCCAGGAGTTAACCTGTCTTATTGTCAAAGAATCTTTAAAAGAATATGAACATCTTTAAATGCCGTATTCTATAGGACTCTGAAGTTTCTGAAGACCTTATCTATTTTACTTATCTATCTATAGAATCATATCTATCTGTTACACATAGGATGCATATTCTTGTGATTAAAATGCTCCTATGGCACTCAGGGGATACTGGGATTTCTGCTAGATGCCATCTTTTAAGGTATTTACCCAGGTCATTTATATAAAGTCTCAATTCACTCCCTTAACTCCTACTGTAGCCATAATTTCTTCCCTATCCCTTCCCCCAACATCATTTCTCTAGATAGCATTTTTAACCCTCAGAAAGTTAATTTCTACTTTATTGCCTATGAGAATGGTACTTGTTCACTGTGTGGAACACTTAAGAAATATTTGTTCTGTGATCAGGTTTCTCTTCAGATCATACAAGTCTTTCACTTTTTAAACATTTGTTCAGAGGCTGGGAAGATGGCTCAGTGGCTAAGAGCACTTCTTGCTCTTCCAGAGGACCTGAGTTCTATTCTTAGCACCTATATTGGGCAGCTCACAAAAGCCTGTAACTCCAACTTCAAGGGATCTAATGCCCTCTTCTGGCCTCTGCAGGTACCTGCACCCATGTGCATATACCCCTCCATACATACAAACACATAATTAAAAGGAAATAAATCATCTTTGTTCAATTACTTAGAAAAGGAATGATGATTAATGAATATATCTGTTGTATATTACAATTTTACTTGGAGACATTGACCAGAGAGATTGAATCATTTGATTAAGGCAGCAGGTAATCCAATATATACTGTTGGCCAATGTAGTATAATGTTCTGATAATGTTTTCTAAGAAAAATAAAACTCATAGGTACTATTAATGTGAATAATTTAGTTTACCTAGAAAGGCTTATTAATTATGATTTAGTAAATATTTTAAAAGCACAGAAGACAAATCATTTAGTACTAGCATTAGAATTTACCTGAATAATCTCATTCCATTCACAATTATTCTGTTTTTTCCTGATGTATATTTTTTAAAAATAATGACTATGAATGGAGAATGATTTTTGTCAGCATATTGATTTGCTTTGTTATAGTTATTCTAAGTGACATGCAAATATTTTAATATTTAGTTAGTTCCATAATAGCATTCAAATATGTATAATATAGCCAGATACCTGCTGAGTTTGAAAACCTAAGAATCAAACAGATACTCTTTGAAGAATATTCATTTGTTGCCCAAGCAATCTAGGACATGAAAATATATGCAGTTTCCAAGAGAAAATGTGTTTTATCTACTGTGCTGGCTTGTGTATGAAGCTGTTCGAACAATTCCCTGTTTTGGGGGTGGTTTCACCAATGTTAGCTTTCATGGGGATATTGTATTCATAATTTATACATTGTGTTCCCAGAAACATTTTTAATTAGAACACAAATTATCACTCTCAATAGAAAGCCTTCAGTAAGTAGCCAAGCATGATAATGAAGGGAAGATGTGTTTCTGAATATAATACCTTAATATATTTACATATAAATTACTGAAATCTTATCTTCCTTCCCCACAGACAATTAATCAAGAACTCGGTACTTTCTGCTCAGTATTAGGTGAGCAGTCAGGAGGTTTTATGGCGTAGGACATTGGTGATCCTCTTTAGCAGCTCTCTTTGTAGAGAGAGGGCCTATATATAACACACCATAACTGCTTTCTTTCAGGATTATACCCTGTGCTCTGAGAGGAGGCATCCATGACGGAAGGCAATTAAGAGTTAGTAGATGGGTTTACTGGGCCTTGGGAGGTGGCTATGCTCCTGGCAAAAGGTCTGGTTCAAACAGAAGCATTGTTAAGGTGCCCTTGGAGGCCCAGAGTCCAGTCTAAGTGGCTCAGCCTGTACAGAGTTGAACCCATGAATGGCTGAGGCTGTGTGGAGCTGAGCCTAGGAGGGACTCAGACCATAGGGGTTGATCTGTGAGTTTTGTCCTTGGGGATTCAACTTGGCTGGGTTGGGCAAGTCGTGTGACATCTTGAGGCAATAGCATCTGGAGACTCTCCAAATGCCAACTTGGTACTTCTAGCTCCTACTGCTCATCCCCGGGGTAACTGTTGGAGAAATACTACTGGGTTATAAAGGCTTAGAGAGTTGCAAAGACAAAAAACCAAAATGGTCCAGTAAATCTTGGACAAGTGTTATTAGTACAACTATATGAAGTTGCTGAGCGTAGGCAGTCTTTCTTTTATCTTTTTAAATTCAAGAGTTTATAACTGTGGTGACTTTGTTTCCAGGGCTTGCGGTTGAACCTAACAACTCACTCTTGCTAGACAGGAACTCTACCACTGAGCTATATCCATAGGCCCTACAGGCATCTTCTTTAAAAGATTGTTTAATATTGATTCTTGTGTGTGTGTGTGTGTGTGTGTGTGTGTGTGTGTGTGTGTGTGTGTGTGTGTGTGTACACGCGCCTGTTTGTCTGTTGTATGCTGTGTACATCTAGTATCATATGAAGGCCTGAAGAGAAATTGGATCCTTGGACCTAGGATTACAGGTGGCTGTGAGCCACCCCAAGTAGATGCTGGGAACTAAACCTAAGTCCCCTGATACCAGCAAGTACTTTTTAGCCACTGGACTGTCTCCAGCCCCAACATCTTACATAATTTTTGCTCCAAACTCTACATTTTGGTAGCCGTGTTTTCATTTATATTTGTCTCTCAGTTTTCCTCATTATTTCTTCTGTGGCCTACTGGTTGTTTGGGAATGTTCTGTTCAGTTTTTCTGTTTGTAAATTTTCTAGTTTTCCTTCTGATGTTGATTTCTGGTCCCTGTCCCTTGTGAGGCAAACAGATACTTTGCAGGAGTTTGGTCCTTTTGAAATATACTAACACTCATGTTGTGGGCTAACCTATGGCTTACTCTGGAGAGTATCCCTTTTCATCTTGAGAGGCAAGTGCTCCAGTTGCTGCTGGGTGGGATGGAATGCATATATCTGCCGGGTTTAGTTGGTCCTGCACTTCTGTGATATACTGTTGACTTGCCCTATCTTTTATTAAAAGAGCATTGTTTAAGCCTCCTATTGTTGTTAGGTTGTTTTTCTGTTTGGTTCCACTGCTTGTTTCACATATATAAATAAAATGCTTGTTCCTAGTGTGTTCATTTTTATTTTTGTGCTGAACTAAGCCCTTTGGGGGTTAAATTGTCTCTTGTAGCAAGTTTTAGCTTTTTGTAATCATGCCTTAAATATATTTTTTACTTTTAATACATTTTAATAATACTTTCTTAGATTCTATACGCCCCATTTAACCCAATCTACATGACAAATATCTTTGACTACAAATTAATGAGATCTTAAATTATGCACAGGTTTAAATTGGCATAACTCTTTTGGGGGTTGGCATTCTGAGGATCTCACTCACATCTTTGTGTAAGGCAAAAGCTGTACCACCAAGCTGAAACCCCCTTACCCCTAGATTTAAAAAAATCTTACTATTATAGAAACCACTATAAATTTCTAAAAGTAACATCTGGCCACCACCTCTCAATATTGAGAAGCCATAAAAGTGCGTAAGGAGAAGAAATGTGCTTAGAATATAAAGCATCAACTTCACTCGTTTATTCACTTACAAGTTGCACAGGTAATTTACTTCATTTAAGCATTCACGTAATAACCGAAAGTCGACAGGCTCAGACAGACTTGTAAGATGCGAAAGCACTGGAGGGGTCTCGGCTGACTTTGCTGCTTCCAATTCCCTAGCAGATTGGAAACTTGGAGCTCATACAAAGAGCACCTGCACGGTGATAAATTTCAGAGTGTATTAGATTTGACATTCCAGTTTGAGATGCTCCAGGACTGCCATTCTCTGCGACAGCTTAATCAAAGGAAGCAGGGCTCTGTTCCGACCCAAACCGTTTCCTCGTGCCGTGCAGATTCAATGTATGGATTCCTAGCGAGGGCGTTTCTTCACAGCGTTCCAATTTCTAAAATGCTTCTGGCTCCACTCAGGCTTGTAAACCCTCTTCTTTCCACCGAGCGCATCACAGCACCCTGGATCTGCCACAGCACCGCGCAGGCCCCTTAATGCTCTTCTCCTATCACACAGCCCCCTCTCTGCGCCCCAGCACCTCCATCTGGCTACTTTGTCACCCTTCAGGGAAGTGTCTACCCTGTTAGGCATCCCCTGCAATTGCAGAATTGTATCAACACCGGGGAAAGTAATTACTGTGTACTGTAATCTCCCCATGGACTGTGTGATCCCAGAGAGCTGGTCTTGGAGAAATCGTCTCTTGCCTGAAATTCTGTAACCTTTGTCGTTATGCATCATGTCGTTCATGTGTTCACTCACTCAAGAAGTGTTTCTGGAGCCCCCATCACATGCCTGGCATTATTAGCCAGGGGCTGGGGTATAATGATGCATAAATGTTCTGTGTGTATGAAGCTTATATAATGGGAGGAGAAAGAGACAGCAGCCAAACAGCTTAAGAAGTCATTGAGGATACACAAGGAACTACTAACGTCCATTGAGAAAAATTACAAGGGAGGGAAAAGCATGCTGGAAGGTGGGTGGGTAATTAGTGCACAGTGGCATGTGACATCTGAGGAAAGACCTATAAGAGAGGAAATGGGTGCTACAGGACCAGGCCTGCCCCAGACCTGCTGTCCATGCAGCCAACTAGGACTCGATCCCAACCTGGGTTTTTAACACTTTTCATTTATCACCTGAAAACTCTGAATCGTTTTAACCTTTGCATTCGTGTTTCCTAAGTGAAGTCAGAGTTGACAATGGGGCTCCTGTCACAGGAAGCTGGGTACAAGTGCAGGGAGGCCTTAGGTCACCTGCCTGTGTCTGTTTTAGTTACTTTTCTGTTGTTGTGATTAAAATACATGGTCAAAAGCAACTTATTCTTTTATCTGACAAAGGGAAATTAAATTTACTTGTTATAATTAATAATGTTAATAAGATGATATTAAATAAAATGTTAATCATAAAAATTTTTAAAAAAAGAGAGAGAGAGAGAGAGAAAGGGGCCTATTGTAGCTGACAGAGGAGATCCAGTCCTGCCAGCAGGAAAGGCAGGGCCCTGGGAATGCGTGGCTGACCTGGCAGCCAGGAGGGGGGGGGAAGCCAGGCTCTGAAATCTCAGCACCAGCCTCCAATGACAAACATCCTCCACCAAGTCTCCACCTCCTCAAGGTTCCTTTACTCCTCACCCAGTGCCACCTCCTACCAGGGACCAAATGTTCAAATACCTGAGCCCATGCGGGACAAGTCTCCTTCAAACCACAGCATCTAACGAGCACATGTAGACTGGCACCCCAGGTACATACAGCAGGACCACTCAAGTATTACAAAAGTAAAGGGACATGCCACCCAATAACACTTAAACCACATGAAAAGCGAGGGAAATCTTTATTTACTGCCTGCTCATAAACAAGGTGTCTATTTCCCTTCTTCCAATAGCTGGATTTAGCTAGAGAAAATTCTAATTGGCAGGAGTTGTACATATTTATGGGGCGTGATGTGAGTTTTTTTTTTTTTTTTCTCAATGCATGTATAAAATGCAATGGTCGCATTAAGGTTGCTGGAAGATCCATAACCTCACACGTGTGTTACTTTCTTGTTTTGACAATATTCAAAAATCCAGTCTGGACGCGATTTTGAAATTTATAGTTACCTTTTGTCAACCTTAGTTAGAAGCCATTCCTCCTGCGCATTGCACTACCATGCCATTTAGCCATCCTCTCCTGCCCGAGCCACCCTTTTCTCCCTCCGGTAAGCTGTACTCCCCACTTGTAAATTTTACCTTCTTAAGCTTCTCCATGTAAATGAGAACACAGAGTTTTTGTCTTTCTGTTCCTGCCTCATTTTATTTAACAGATTGTCGTTCATACTCACCCACATTACTGCCTTCAGTGTCCATGGAGACAGCCACATTGTGACTTCCTGGTCCCCTCTTGCTTTAAGACTCTGCAGGGAGTCACACAGGCTCAAGACCCCTTTCTAACATGGCGGCCGCAGGGCAGCCCTTGCTCTGTGATTCTCTGCCACTCCACATCTGCCCTGAGTCTCACGGATGACTTCCCAGCTGCCTTGTCTGACGCTTATTCTTCGAGGCTATTTAGAACTGTGCTTTCACTTCTTTTTTTTTTATTAATTTATTCATATTACATCTCAGTTGTTAGCCCATCCCTTGTATCCTCCCATTCCTCCCTCCCTCCTGCTTCCCCCCTACTCCCCTCCCCTATGTCTGTGACTGAGGGGGACGTCCTCCCCCTGTATATGCTCATAGGGTATTGAGTCTCTTCTTGGTGACCTATTATCCTTCCTCTGAGTGCCACCAGGCGTCCCCATCCAAGGGACATGGTCAAATATGGAGCACCAGAGTTTGTGTGAAAGTCAGATCTCCTTCTCCACTTAACGGTGGAGAATGTCCTGTCCATCGGCTAGTCTGGGTAGAGGTTCGAAGTTTACTGCTTATATTTTCCTTGGCTGGTGCCATAGTTTGAGGAGGACCCCAGGGCCCAGACCCACCTGTAGTTTTCCAGGACCCACTGGATCCTTCTATTTCCTCATTCTCCCAGGCTTCTCACACCTAAAGTCTCAATAGGATGTCCTCCCCTCTGACCCACTTTCCTGGTAGGTAAAGTTTTTCATAGGGATGTACCCTTTGGACTAGTGTCTCGATATAAGTGAGTATATACCATTTAACTCTTTTTGCTTCTGTGTGAACTCACTCATTATGATAATTTCTAGTTCTCTTGCCCAAAGTCTTATTATCCGAGACTTAACAGTTTTAGAGCCTGTACCCCGTGGTTACTCTCCTGGCAGTCTCTCTCCTTCTTAGCCTGATACATCTACCTTGCAAATGCAGAATCCCACATCTGTGTGCCCTGCCTGCATTCCCTGCAGCTGGCCTGTGAGGAGCCTATGGAGAAATTTGCACAATGAGAATTAGACTCAGCCTCTCCATTGTTCAGACCTCATTTCCTGTGCTCCTGGCTAAATTCTGTGTTCCATTTTCCCTGAACATGTATTGCCCTTTGTAAGCTTCCTACTCTAAGACAGAAAGATCAGTTTATGTTAAACAGATCCCAGACCTCCTTATAAGCAACCCCCCCCGTACATTTTTGGTTGCATTGCTTAATAAAGCAGGTGGACTTTTTTTTTAGAATTTTAATTTATGTATATAAGAGCTTTGTGTACATGTGTGTCTGTGCGTGCGTGCGTGCGTGCGTGCGTGCGTGTGTGTGTGTGTGTGTGCCTTTGTACACATACATTTCCCTGAGATGCCGGAAGAGGAGATACCCTGGGAGAGGAGTTACCGATAATTGTAAGTGGCCACGTGGGTGCTGGGAATCAAATTTGTGTCCTCTGAAAGAATAGCCAGTGCTCTTAATTGAGGAGCCATCTTTCTTATTTACTGGGTTATATTAAGTGACCTAAATAGTAGTATTTGAAGTTAGTAAGCATCTACAGTCACTGATTGAAACTAAATCTTGAAGCACATCCCTATAAAAGTAACAGAACACATTAAATGAGAAGAGCGCAAAGACTGTGTAAGAGTTTTCAGAAATCTATAATTGTACTCCGGAATAGCTTGGTCTGGGGAAAATATCTTGGTAGAGTTCTATTTTTTATTGGATAATTTTATATCTGTCTAGCAATAAGAAAGGATTGAGACGTATGATTATATTACAGCATCCAACTTTGAGAAAGCATAAGAAAATCATTAATGGAAACAGTTTATTTTTCAAGATTTGTCTTTTTGAAAGTGTCAAAGAAAAGTATCAAGTAATAGTATCATGCTGGAGAGATGGCTGAGTCAGTAGAGGGCTTGCATTGAGTGGATTATACAGTACTCCAGATGGGAATAAGAGCCAAACAGCTTCTGAGACACTGTCTGCATAATGAGCCCCTGTAGGGTTAGGACTTCTCTCTGAAAGATCTAACTCCACCATACTACACTTCTTTGCACAAAGCATGACTGAGGTCCAGTGTCTTGTTATCAGTACTGGTGCTAAGTGACTGTCCCTCACCTTTGGGTTTGGGTTTGCTCTGGGGCTCATCCAGTACAACCCTGTTAAGTTTGGCCTAACATCTGCTTTTCTGAGATGATCAGCTTGCTTGACTGATAGTAAAGGACCAGCCCTCCCCCCCCCCCAACTTATAGAAAGCCTGAGGAGTCCTTCACCATCAGTTCCCAGGAATAGCTCTTCAGCCACTGAATTATGCATAATCTTATTCAGAAAAGTCATCCCAGGCTGCCTTACTAGTGATTCACTGTCTTCCCTGCTCTCAGTCACTGACCCGGCTTGGCAGAGAGTAAATGACACTGTGGAGTGGAAACCACATTATGAAAGATGAAGGACAGGCAGGCTCTCTGAGACAGATCGACTCTGGTTTCAAAATGGATGAGTGATCAGTAATGGGAGTTGAGATTCTCTAGGAAGTTCTGCAGGGACAAGAGGATGAGGCGGGACTCTGCCTGGCCTGTGTATGTTCTTCAAGCACATCTGACTTTGTTCCATCCTCTTCCAACTCAGCCGGGCCTCTATGTGTGACCAGAGAGCTGCTCCACTCATGCCCATGAAGAACTGTATTTTTTTCTGACTCCCACTCGCCCAAGCCATGCAGCATAGCACTGAAAAGTGAAACAGGCAGGTGTAGCTACTGTTTGCTTTTAAGCTTCTTTGTTAACCTATCAGGAAGTGAGTGCCTTTTACACATTGGATGCTATGACATTTATGTCTAGTGTACAATGAAAATGTTATGTCAGGATAAGTACCTTTGTGTGTGCTGATCTGGGATGGTTGCAAAGATATGGTTCTAATGAGTAAGTGTGCACCTTGCCTTGCATGTGGTGTACTCAAAATTTGTGTTTTAAAGGAAAGTTATGTGTACATGCACAGTCCTCTATGCTCAGGAAGAACTAGAGGAATTTATAGAAAACTGGTAGGGACTGGTTCTCAGAATAATAATTGGGTGCTCATAATAATAATAGAGTGAGGCAAGAACTTATTTTATCTTTACATAGTAACTTTTAGGCATATATATGTATAAATTGATGTGTGTATGTGTGCACAAATGTGCACAAGAAAGTTCATGCTTATGCTTGCACATACATGTAGAGTTGAGAGAATAATCTCAGGCACCTCCTATCTCTTGATGAGACAGGGTCTTCCATTGGCCTGGAACTTCACCAAGTAATTTAAACCAACTGTCTTGTAAGCTTCCAGGATTCTGCCTATTTCTGCCTCCCCTCTCACATCACTGAGATTGCAAGCATATTCCCCTTCTCCCCAACACTGCCCAGCTTTGTATATCAGCTCTTGCACGGTGTTTTATTGGCAGCGTCATCTTGCTAGCCCTTGAACTTTTTCCCAACCCTTATGAAGTAAGATACGAGGCTGAAGAGATAGCCTGGTGGATAAGAGTGCATGCCGTGCACCCTTGTAAAAGTTGATGCCATGTGTGCCTGTAACTCCAAGGGGGAGTGGAGACAGGCAGCTCCTGCAAGCTTTGCCAGCCAGCCAGTCTAGCCGAAATGGCAAACTTCAGGCTCAGTGTGATACAAAATGAGGTAAAGAATCACAGAAAGAGACACCTGACATCCTCCTTGGGCCTCCACTTGTGTGTACATGGACACACATCTATACACACATATATGCCTACACCATACACGCACTTACAAAGAAGACAGAAAAATAGGGAATGTAAGAAAGCTCCCTTTGGGCTTTTTTCCCCCATAGTCATGGTTTCATTGTACAAATCCCTTCCCAGGTCTGGAAGAGCCCCCAGGCCTCTCCAGCAGACAGCATCTGTCACCGCTAACCTCCAATAGTAGCTATTTTGCTACCATCAGTAATTCTTGCAGGAGCAAGAATCAATTATCACTCTGACCAAAAATAATTCATCTTGCCGGCATAATCAAAACCTAAATCTTCCTCCGCAAAGGTGTGATGGAGGGAGAGAGGTGATTCCCCTGATGTGCCGCGCCACACTGTAAATAGGAGGCCTGAGGTAGTACATTTTCAGGATGGATTCATTTTTAATATCAGCCTTCATGCAGAGTCCTTAATGACTTGGTCTTTAATTATCTCACTGAGGAATCTATGTTGATTGAATATGAGCCATTCTCTTGGATTTATTGATTCTATGCTCAGGAAAAAAAAATGTTTCACTGTGCCTTTTGACAAGGTACCTTTTAACACATGCTTATTGTGCTGTGCCCCAAAAACTGTGTGTCAGAAATATGTGTCTGCCTTCTCTCTCCACTGGCCTTTGTTCCTGTAGTAGGACAGGGATGCTGCTGATTGCATCATGACTTTAACATGTAACTGCAAAACATGCAGAACTGCATCTGTGCCTTTATAAGCACTTAATTTCATGTTGCCAAGGAATGGTGGATAGATGGCCACGAGTCTCCTAAATCCAACCACATTATGGTATCTCAAAGACATGATCACAGAGTGAAATCAGTGGCATGTGAGTGTCCAGCTTAGGGGCATTAAGATGGTAAGACGTAGGATTTATTCTAAGAAGCACCATGTGTTAGATACGGGCCGGTGGCCAAAATATGAGGCCATTTCTCTCAGTTCTGGAGACAAATACATGTCAAGAAAGTTGAGCTTAACGGCCCTTAAGGTTGCAATGGCAGGGATTTTCTTTTAATGCGTGAATCCTACGGTTCTAACAGGTACTTTCTTGCTATGGGGCCCCATTTCTTCCCTCACAGTCTCTGAGGACCACCGCTTATGAGCCCAAGACCATCTCTATGATTAGCAGGCCTTAGAAGGGCCTTACGTACAAAGGATGAAAGGCCTATAGATGCAGAGCTCGGATTTTTTAATTAGTTGAGAATAAATAATCACTGATCACAAGAGATGAATGTAGCAGTCACAAATGATGGAGACCAAACTATCAGCCTAATGCAGGCCCTGCTTTTACAGACATGTTAAGGTCCTTGTTTTGTTTCCCAAGATCAGGTAATGTCACTGGCAGCGTGCACCACTGCACTTTACAGATTCACTTGTTAGCCCCTTTCCCAGCTAAAGTGCCTCCTGGTCACTACGTGACTACCTTGGCTTATGGTATTGCCTGTGAGTCCAAGGACCAAACTCTCTTAGGTGTGAAGATCTGACTTGAAAGAGTACCTGGAAACACAATCCGCCTTCATCCAAAAAAAGCAAACATTGAAAAGAGAATCAGTACGGACTAATTACTAATAATTAATCCCTGGTTAGCTACTAAAAGAGGATGAATAGAAAGAGAAGGATTTAAAGAAAAACAGCTCGGTAGAGTTTTGGGAACCTTCTTAATTTGACCAGCTTGTTCCGCAGTACATAGTTGGGAGCTCTTAGCTTCACAAAGGTAGAGAGGGTGGGGCAGGCCCTGCAAGAACTTCAAATCCCTTTAATTTCCTAATCCTGTACAGCTTTTCTCTACCAGTGTCTCTGGAATGAGTTCTGTTGCTTACAGCTTTCCTTCTTAGAGAGGGCTGTGCATGCTGCAGGGAACAGAAGCATCTAGTTCCCTCTCAGCAGCTTAGGAAGAGGCGACGGTCGCTGTGTTCCTACTGAGAGTTTAGGACCGTCACTGTCACCTGTGCAGTGACTGTGTCCTTTAGTTTGTTTCCCTAGCAACCAGCTTCTCTTCTCCTTTCTACCCCTCCCCTCTGAAGGATTGCTTACTCTATTAATTTATCAAGTATATTCATTCACTAAACAAAGTCTGCTCTTGGGTAATTTATTTTTCCTTTCTGCACTACACCCTGCCTCATAAGTGTTTCGTTCATGCCTCGCCCCCAGCAAGCCCATTTGAATAGAGAGGTCATTTGGAACACATATAAAGGGCTTGTTTTCACAAAAGATTAGATATTAGAACAAGTTTGAACAGAGAGTATAATTTACGACTGAAAATACTCGTGTGCTCAGCTTATTATTAAGAGGGAAACAAAATGAGGTTTTCAGTTGGCGTGTTAAATTCTGTGGTCCGTTCCGACTCAGGGTTTACCATGTGATGAAAACGTTAATGCAAAGTAAGCTAGATAGTGGCCTATGGCGGCCTCTCTAGTGCACGTGGGAAAGGGTGGCGATGTGTATTTATATTGCCTTATGATTTGGTTCTGACTGTTCCACCATCTGATAATTAGAGTTCTGAGCTCTGAGGATGGCTAGTTGTCTGTGATCTTCATAGAGACTTGTCAGCTTCTCACAAGCTTTGTCCTCATGCACCTGTGTCGTATGACTGTGAACACATATGCTCTCTCTCTCTCCCTTCCTTTCTCTCTCACTTTCTCTCCTTCCCTCCCACCCTCCTTCTCTCCTTCTTTCTTAGAAATAGGGTCTCTTTCTTGCAGGCTGGGCTGGACTCAGTGTAACCCAGACTGACCTTGACCTTGTGATCCTCCTGCGTTAACTTTCTAAGTGCTAGGAGTAGAAGTGTGTGTTGTCATGCTCGGCTATGAGCCTGACGGCATGACAGTTGGCAAAGACAGCACATAGCTATCATGAATCCAGTACTTCCTGTTGCATGTATTCTTCACGCATCAGCACATTTGCTGTCTATATCTGTAACTAAAATAGACTCCCACCAGATACTACGCTGGCAGCTAGTAAGCACCATTGTTTCCTGAAACTATAGCATACTTAGGTCTCAGTGCTCATCCCCGAGACAACACAGAGGTCACTTGGGCACCTTCCCTTCTCTTCTTTCAGGTATTATAGTCAGACTTTAAAGGAATGCATGAAAGAGCCAAAGGAGGTGGTCCTCCAGAAACTGGCCTGACACATGACACGGAGTCTGAGAAACAGAGAGGAAAGCAGTCTCTAAGGACCCACCACTTGGACCATTAGATATGGGTTTGATAAAACAGGTTCAAGGGCTATCTGGATGGTACAGCAGGTAAAAGTGCTTGGCACTAACCCAACAAACTGAACTCAACATCCGGGACCAACATAGATGAGAACCAATTACCGTGAAATTGTCCTCTGACCATGGTGTGTGTGCACCCTCCTATGGAATAAATGTGATGTGTCTAGGACTTGGTTTCTTTGTATTTTAATAGACCACATGCATAGTGTGTCCATTCTGTGAACAAAATGAAGAGGAACAGGAAGAAGGTTCACCAGAGACTATGTCTCCTGAAGGAAATGTTGAGGTTGCCAAACACAGTGACATGCAGGGACACTGATTGCTTTGTGCTGGCCTTCCTGTTGAAGTAATTTTGAACCTCACGTCTGACGTGGGATAGTAGTGTCGCCTTCTATTCCAAAGAGGGGTGGCACAGTCTTGACAGGCTTCTATTTTGGTCATTTTTTTTTTAATGGGGAGGTATTTAAACCAAATGGCTGAAGTATTTTCCCTCAGACTTTGTAAACAAACCCTTTCTGTTTGTACACATTGGTCATTCTATTTTACCTCTGTATCTTGGTGTAGCTGTTCAGTTCAACTGTAGAAACAGCACGTTGGTAATCTGGTTACAGAATGTCACCTGTTTGTTCCTTAAGGACAGACCTATTGCTGTTAGTGAGTTACATAATGTGTAGTATACACATTACATACAAGTAGCACAAGAGAGAGTTAGAAAGACCCCATCCAGTTACATAAGCGTGGGAATACACACGCAGACCAAGTATTCTTCCTCAGTTGATCCTTTCAGGGAACTGTCACAAACAACATGCACAGGTGTTCCCCGGTCTCCTGGGTAATGTTAATTCCAATCAAGTTGACAATAAAGAATTACTGTTACACTTCGCATGTTCTATCATATGAGCCTTGGGTTCTATCTATAGCACTGCAGAAATAACATGTTAAAACTATGTTGCTGAAACATGTGAGGTCATGTGGCAGGCAGGCAGGCAGGCAGGGGATGATGGGATTTCTTTTCATCTGTTGGACAGGAGAGGTTTCTGAAGAGATCATAAATCTCCATCCTCTCATTCAGGCTGTACACTATGGCTGCCTTTGCCTACATGACAGGAAGAAACTGTTGCTCTGCAGTGGGTGGGGTGGAGGAACGCTGACTGTCCTGCCTCAGCCAGGTGACTAAGATCAGCATCAATGTTGCCATGTCCATAGGGTACATCTAGATGTTATTTGATAAAAATGGCGCCTGGCTTCAGTTGCCCCTCTCTCAATGACTTAGGACCTCAGCCTAATCAGGAGGGCAAAAATATAAGGCAATCCCGAATGGTTCCTGATCAGTACTTCTCGAAACTACTGATGTCATCCCAAACAAGTGCAGTGTGAGGCACTGCCACAGCCAAGAGGACCCTAGGGAGACAGGATGAGGAAATGTAGTGTGGCATCCTAAATGGAAGGTGTAGGGTAGTGATGGGGTTGGGTGAAGGATTGATGAAGATCCGCATACTGTATTTGTTGTTTTTTTCTATGATAATAAAGATTATTTTAAATGAAGTTTATTTTTAAAACAGATGCCCTCCAATTTGGGGGATTTGTGCAAGTGTCAACAGGAGTCATCTTTGGAAAGTGGGGGTAGTCATGACTATTACTTTCTTTTCTATGCATTTATCTATATACAATTACTATGTGTTATTCGTCTGTTTGGTTTTCTTAAGATTAGAGAGTTTCTCAAGAGTTGGGGTGGTGAATTAAAGATGCATCTGGTGTGTTCTGTGCTTGGCCTTCTTTGTTTTGCCTCCATCTCCTTCAAATTTGCCTCCTTTAAGATGCCAGAGAGCTCTTTGAAAAAGAGAAAGTTTTATAATTACTTTATTATTTAAGACTCCATAGCAACCAAATCCAAGCTGGCTTATGTAGAAAATAATGCCATTTCTCTGAAAGCCAGATAGGGCAAGTCTGTTGTTACTGACTCTAGCTCCAAACCCGTTTCCACTACTTGGTTTTCTCTCTTTGAGATGTTAAGCAAGTCTAGGACAGCCAAGACTACATAGAGAAACCCTGTGTGTGTGCGGGAGTGGGGGCGACTCTCTATGAGAAATCCTTCACAAGTAGAAGCTCAGGAGCTCAATCAGTCAACACACAGTAACCTCTGTGACTCTTGTTGAAAAGCTCTTCCTCTGGCACGCTGGGCTCACCTGCCTCACTGTGAAGACAGGATGTTCATCTCCTCCCAGAGCTCCCAGGCAAGGACTTTCTTGCCTTAGGCAAGCACTCTGAGTGAGTTCTTGGGCACTTGTGTACCTGAAGGCTCTTAGTCCATCTTTGGGTCATCTCATGCAGCTGATAGAACATAGCAGCTACTGTCACAGCCATTGGTATCATGGTGCCTGTTCCTGGCTTTGCCAAACCCTTCTTCCTAAAGGCTCAGGCATGATATTTCCCCCAGTCCCTAACCAAGGTTCTGTTTCCTGTCGGATAAGCTCCCTGAATGACCACACTGGATACTTCGGTGCTGTGGTTATACTGGGCCATTGGATAATCCAGTGGACTGTCTCATGTCAAAATCCTTCATTAAATCATACTTGTAAAATGAGTGCATATGCATGCATACACACAAATATGCACAAATGTGTACACACGCACACACACACACACACACACACACACGCATGCACGCATACACATATTTATATATCCTCAGCTTTATGGGAGTGTACTTTGCACATCTTTGGGAGTCACTGTTTGCGTCCCCTGGTTTCTGTCCTGAGATAGCTTCCATCTCAGCTTCGACCCTCCCAGTCTTGACCTCTCCCAATGTTCTTACCGGCCCTAAAGCCACCAGAATATGGCCAGGAAATAATCTTCAACAATGTTTTAATTATTTCAAGTAATATTGTAGTTATTTCAAGTAATATTATGAACTGGAAGTGAAATGCCTCCCACAGGCTTCTGTTTCGAGTACTTGATCCCCAGCTGGTGGTGATTTTAGGAGTTCCTGGGAACTTTAGGAGATGGGGCCTGGCTGTCACCCCTGGCCACTTACTGGTTAACTCGCTACTTCCTGGTGGGTCGTGGAGTGGACAGCACTCAATGTCATACCCTTCTGCTGCCATACTGCTCCACTCAGTGTGTGGGCTAAGCAAGCATAAGCTGAGCCCACTGAAACCATGAGCCAACGTAAATCTTTCCTTTTGTGCTCATCAGGGTTTTATTGTTGTTGGGGTTTTGATTGTTTGTTTGTTTGGGGTTTTTTTTGTTTTTTTGTTGTTTTGTTTTTGTTTTGTCAACTTGATTTAAACTAGAGTCATTTGGGGAAGAGGAACATCAGTTGAGAAAATGCCTCCCCCATAGACTACCCAGCAGACAATCTGATGGAGGAAGTCCCTTGATTAATAGTTAATGTGAGATGGAATAGAGCACTAGGGATGGTGGTTCACATCGGCAGGTGGGTGATACAAGGAAGTAGGCTGGGTCTGGATAAGATGGCACAGTGATTAAGAGCATTTGTTCGTGCAGAGGACCCAGGTTTGATTCCCAGCACTCGCACGGAGGTTCACACATCTGTAACTTTCATTCCAGGGTATTTGATGTCTTCTTCTGACCTCCCCAGGCACATGTGATACACATACATACATGAGGGCAAAACACTTATACACATATAATAAAATGATCTAAAAATAAAGCAGGCTGAGAGCTAGCCATGAGGAGGAGCAGTGTACCTCCGTGGCCTCTGCTTCAGTTCCTGCCTCCAGGTTCCTGCCCTGACTTTCCTCAGTGTTGTAAGACTAAACCCCATTCTCCTCTAAGTTGCTTTGGTCATGGTGTCTATTACAATAATAGAAAGCAAACTAAGATACCTCCTCTAAGTTATTCTGCCAGCTTATTTGGTCACAGTGATAAAAAGTAACTAGTATAATTAATATCTTACATTAGATTATAGAACGTAGTGTTTTAGTTTTCTAACGCTGAAAATACTTGCCAACCATAGAGGGTCCTTCACACTATTTTTCTTTTGTCACTTATGGCCACATTTAGATTACTGCTAATTGGAGTTATACCTGGTTCCCAAATTCACCAGTTCTGTGATAGGATCCACGAGGCCATGTAGTCAATTAAAGAATGAAGAACTACTCTGTCTACAGGGAAATGCCTTATTAGAGAATCGTGCGGTGCTCATGTTTCTGAAATTACTTGATATGCATCCTGGAGTGATAAAGCTTGGAGACTGCTGCCTTAAAATTGTGTCAGTCATCTGGAATGCCTGGAGAAATATTCATCTACTCGAGTTATATATTCATATTCATGTTTAGCAGTAATTGTCTTAATGGAAGAAAATGTCATTCTCTGGGCGCTGTCATTTACTGACTGAGTGCTACTTGTGAATTTTGATGTGTATCTTCATTAGATTTGGAACCGTAAGTAGTTAGAGTATTTCTTTTTTATTTTTATTTTTTTAAGAGGCAAGGTCTCCCATTGCAGCCTGAGCCAGCTGGCTTCACTCTTACAACTCCCCTGCCTCAGCATCCGGAGTGGAGTACTGGGACTTCAGTGCTGTGCATCCTACCCTCCTGTCCTCACCCCTACCCCGCCCACGCCTGGATAGTTCTAAAATATTTTTGCTTTCCTAGGACACGGGTTTGAAGAACATAGCTTATGACTCCATGTCCATTTTATGTAATTGTTCATGGCTCCAGGCTAGAAGCTTAGCCAACTCAGTCTTAATCCACTTGGAGCTTTTCAAAGTGGATCAGAATGTTCATGACTGTGCAGTTCGTTTGCTATTACATATGTCTTCGTTTTTACTGAGCTTAGAAAGGAAAGCATGATACTAAATCCAGTATAACATTCATCCACTTATCACATGTCTCTTTGATTAGCATGTGAAGTAATGGGTTTCCTTATGGCATTTCCATATATACTTGGTTTTGATTGATCCATCACATTTGCTCCTCTCTGCCATTTCCTGGTCCCTGGCCCTGCAGGTACCCTTCCCTCTTTCCACCTTCAGGTCACACGTGTTCTATCATTTTATCCTTTAAAGCCTTTTTTGCCCCCTCCCATAGGCCCTTTGCTTCCTGGCCTCTAGCTATACTCACTCCTACATAAATACACTATCTATTTTATACATACATACATATATATATATATATGACATTATTTTTTAAATCCTGACTTAGAGGTAATGTAATATATAAGTCAAAGAAAGGCATATTTGTTATACAAAACAAACAAACAAACAAAAAAACCCACCTAGACGTTAGAAGAAATTTTACTATCAAATTTAAGTTAAATAGAAGCTGGGTACACCTTATTTGAAATAGTTTGGCCTGGGAGTTTTTCAGATTTAGAATTCTTCTTGATTTTGAAACATTTGCATGCGCGTGTAAAATACCTTAGGGATGGGGGCCTAAGCTCCAAGAGAGAAGCTCATTTATGTTCCATTTACTTACACATTTTACCCTGGAAGTAATTTCACATCATTGGTGTCGTATTTTGAGACAGAGGTCCCACAAAGCCCAGGCTGACCTCAAGCCCATTGTATAGTTGAGGACGATCTTGAACTCCTGATTCTTCTGCCTCTGCCTTGGGAGTGATGGGATTTCAGGCACGTGTCACCACACCGAGCTTACACGGTCATTTCCATGTGTCTCTGTTTTGATGGTAACGTGCCGGGCTGAGTCAAAGGCTAGTGTTCGATCAACTTCAAGTTTGGGAGCATTAAAATGGTTCATATGTCCCATTTCATATGCTCAAGTGCCAGATCCAGACCAGTCTAGAATCTGTCCAGGGATTCCTTAAAGAGCAGAACACACTTCCCTAGTGTTTGATTTTTGTTTTTATTTTTGTTTTTGTTTTTGTTTTTGTTTTTGTTTTTGTTTTTTCTTCCTTCCCTTCCTGGCTTACTATACCATTGCTAAATGAAAAACAACCGAGAACGCAAATGAGCAACTGGGTTGACCCTCGTTGTTTTGTGAATGAAAATGTTTACAAAGACAAGGACAGGAACCATACCCCAGGAGCAGATGCTGTGTGTTCCTCAGGTCTGGAATTTGGTCCAGCACAGCTCAGGCTATGTATGGAACAGAGACCATGGGCTGTGTCCACACCACAGTGTGAGTGCGAAAGTCCAGTCAGCTGTCTGGATAGGAAGGCAGCCTTATGAACAGAATGGCTCCTGTAGTATCTTGCAGTAGGCTGTGAAATCACAGGACATCCTTTCCATTTACAGAGCAAAGAACATTTCTTTGACTGAGAGCTTGTATGGCCTTGCAATGGCTGCTGCTTTCTGAGGTATAGATGCTTCTTGAGACGAGTGTTCTAAAAATAGGGAGTTTGTGACTATTACTCTATTACCAAACTTGACAGGATCTTTGTCCACTTAAGTCCCAGAAATGCAATGTTTGTGCAGCTTTAACGTTATGCTTGATGCAGGACAGTTGCTTAGGCAATTTAGTTTAAATTTTTAAATTAAAATTTAAAACTGAAATTCTTGGGCGTATAAAGCCAACACATTCAGTGAATTAGTGAATGCCAAGCCATTGCTTCCAGGGTGAATTCAGGGTTGCGTCCTGCAAGCCTATGGTTACACAGTTTTATAACCTTGTGTGTTGCTACATAAAAGGTTTTTTAATATATGACTCAGTTTAAAGATGCCTCCTTTTGTATATGGCGCCGATTCATTCATGTTGAATTCATGGCTGACATCAATATAACTCAAACCTGAACAGGCCATGAGCATACTTCTTTCTCTGTAGAAAGCACATCGCAGCCTTTCTGACCTTAGACACAGAAGGCAGACTCTAGGAACTGTGCTTGGGCATGTGGGAAGCCCAGATGTGGGAAAAGTTTCCAAAAGGACATTTGTTTGTGGTTCCCAGGGTTGGAACGATAAATCACAGCATCCCTTAGCTGGGGATGTGTCTATCACGTGACTTAGATTTTTCTCTTGCTTGTATGGAATAATGGCCACAAAACTGCCCTGTGTTGTGTTCTGAAAGTTGCATAGAGATTTTAGCCAGACAGATGGGATTATAAATATGAAATCCATAAGTAATGAGAACATTGATGCTTTCGTTTCAATTTCATCCCCAATATTTTTCTCCACAAGTTTATCATATAGTGCTTCTCCCCATTGAATTAGTTTGAAATTTTAATGATACTACATGTAGGTATTTTTATTTTTTTAATTGGCCATAGATTATTTTATGGCCAAAATCTTCCATGTTGGCTGGCCTAGTCACTAAGGTAATAAAGGGACTTATAGACAATCTGACAAAAGAAATCCTGCACACAAACTTTTTGCTAGTAAGTTAAGTGTGCTTAACTGTTACAGATCGCTTTCAGTATAATTACGCAAGCTTCCAGAAGACAAAGAGGCCAGGGAATGAAGAGGTACAGGCCTAGACCGGCTTTCCCTGGCCAGCTGAATTGCTTCGTTTCAGTTCAGTTCTGTTTAAGGAAGCGTGGCTCCTTGAGTAGCTTTCTGTGATAACAACCCAGAGCTTTCCACTTCCAAGCCTTCCCTGCAGATCCTTGTGATGCTGACCTTGTCACTAGTCCCTGAAATTGGCTTGAGGAGCGTGCTATAAATTAAGGTAGCTTTATCTTCCTCCAAACATACCCCACTGGAAAGGAAATCTAATTCTTTCCTCCCAGGATGGATTAAACTCACATATAAGGGGGTGAACATGAAATGGATTTCCTGGCATGGCTGTCCATCTGGGGCCTGGCTCCATGCCTAGACTCCTGCAGGCAGCCTTCCATGATCTGCACATGGGTCTCACTTTCTGCCCAGCAGAAGGCAGAAAGAAACAAGCATGGGACTAGGGGGTGCACACGGAGAAGCCCTGGCATCAGGGTACTTCATTCCTCTCATAACCCATGGTGGCAGTCATTGGTGCCATTCTCCTAAGGCACACTGAGGTGAGAAGAACCTGGAAAGGAGTTCCCTGGCTGGGCAGCCATTTTGCAGAAGCAGCATTCTATTCCATGAAAGGGTGACATATGTTCTTCAGCAACAACAGCCTAAGCTGGTACACAGTACCTGGAACATCACAGAACACACTGGGAAAGAGAGGTTAACAGCTGCAGTCAGCGTTGAGGACATGGGATTGTCAGGAGTATTTCCGTTAAATCATCTCCACATTGAAGCTGAACCCGCATGAACAGAGCCTCTACTTGAAAACCTGGAGGTTCTGGGCACACAAAGCAATAGGACATGGTTGTCTTGTTTCTTTCTTTCTATCCTTTTAAAACTATTACTATCAGTAGTTCTGGGATTCTTGCATGCTGAGCAAGTTCCTCACCACTGGATGGGGATGGGTTATCTGTATTGCCACTCCCAAGGGCTGCTTGAAGACGAGTTTTATCTGTAACTTAGACAGGAAAGACACTCATTGGGTATGACTTAAACAAGCACCGCAAACATGCCAGCATTCCGCCTGTGATGACAGCGTGTAGTGGAGGTGGACCCTGGGTAAATCTTATATAGATCCTCACTTTATCTTTAAAGCCTCAGTTCAAGGAAGCTTATTTAATGGTGACCTAGGTTGACAGGCGAGCACAAGGTACACACACTTTGGTCACAATGTTGGAGCTTGGGGAAGAGCTGGGCTAAGATTTAAAAAGGCTGAGGAAAACGAGCAGCAAAGTCAGGTGTCTTAGGGTTTCCACCTCTGTGAAAAAACACCATGATCAAAAGTAGCTCAGGGAGGAAAGGGTTTCTTTCAACTTAAAACTCTCAGATAACACTCCCTCACTGAGGAAAGTCAGGCCAGGATCCTGGAGGCAGGAGCTGATGTAGAGGCTATGGAGGGATGCTGCTTGCTGGCTTGCTCCTTGTGTCTTGCTTAGCCTGCTTTCTTATAGCACCCAGGACCACCAACCCAGGAGTGGCACTGCCCACAGTGAGCTGGGCCCTCCCTCATCAATAGTCAGCCAAGAATGTGCATCACAGACTTGCCCATAGGCCCATCTTGTAGGAACATTTTCTCAATTGAGGTTCCCTCCTCCCAAATGACTCTAACTTGTGTCAAGTTGATATAAAATTAAGAAAACTAGCCTGGTCTTTGGTTGTTACCCATGAAGACAGTTACTTCCATCTAAGGTAACTGAAACAAAGTGTGTTCAACAAAGACTTAAGCTGTATAAGTTCTTCAGCATTCTTACAAAGGGTATAGTTTCCTTTTCCTTTTTCTTTTTTTATTTTTTCTGTGCTGGGATTGAACTCAGGCATGCCTTCCACATGCGAGGCAAGCACTCTGTCACTGAGCTAGATCCCCAACCCTAGACATGTTTCAGGCTACCAAACTGGAACATGTGGCTTATATCTCTGGTAACAGGCCATGTGTTGCTGAGCTAGAATACCTAGGGAGCAGGGGTGCCTTAACTATTGCATATCCAGATTAACCAAAGCTCAGGCTAACTGGAAACTCCAGGCCTCATGATGTCAATGGTAACCAAACATCCTTTAGTGATGCATTGTAGCCCTGTAGCATCCTAACCGACTTAACCCTTTGTCATACGAAAATAGTTTCTTCCTTGTCAATGTAGGGCATTATGGTGTTGTTCTGAAATCACAAATTTTGCTTCTATATTATAGATACAGCTATAGAATACATAGAAGACCATGCTTTCATCAACTCACTTTTTTATTGTTTAATATAAGAGTAGTCCTCCCTGCGTGACTGATGCATTGATGACTGATGTGTTGACTTTGGTCCAGAAGGCTCATGATAGCTTTTTAGGGTGTGTGTTGGTCAGGTTTTCATTCTATAACAAAACTCCTGAGATAATCATGAAGAAACGAGTTGTGTTCTGGCTGACAGTCCTAGAGACTCCAGCCTAGAATTGGTTGAACATATTGCTTAAGGATTTCTGGCAGTACAAACTGCTTATCCTATGATTAGGAAGCAAGGGAGGAAGAAAAGATAGGGTCGCACAATCCCCATCAGAGACATACCCCAGTGATATACTGGGCCCCACAACTAAAGGGTCCAGCATCTTACAATGACACCATCCTTAAAGACACAGGCCTTTGGGAAATAGCCACCGTCCAACACTAGTGAAGTAAGAAAGTTTGCAATACAAAAAGATAGAGATAAATTATCTGGGATTTTAGTGGAAAGTGAAGTAACTATGCAATTCAGAAAGACATTACCCATCCCAGAGATATTTGAAATCAAACTTGACAGGCAAATGAGAGTTTTCCAGCTGGGGGAGAGGAGTTAGAGTGGGTGGGATAAACCCCGACTTCAGTACATAGCCTGGTATTTGCTTTGTTCAGTCAGCAGTTGATGTACTTTGTCAATTGCTCCTTTCTCTTAAAAAAAGAATTTAGAAAAAAAATAATAATTGCCATTATCCAAGGTACCAATTAGTGGAGGCTGGGCTAATTAGGCTTTTGCTGTAACGTTAGTGTATCAGAACGCAGCATTATAATACTGTGTTTTGTTTTAATATTAAGAGAGGCTTTATTTTCCCATTTGGATGGCTGGGATTGCGCACTTGAGCTACGTGATTTTCGTTTTGTGTTTCAGCTTACAAACCCAAAGGTGGCCTCTTATAGCCTCTTTCCAACACGAATTTAAGGGGTGACATAAGAAGAACAAGAAAAATGGAGGGTCAAACAAAGCATTGGTCTAGGGGCAGGTGGCCAGCCTGCAGAGGAAAGGTACAAGCACCTGCTGGAGGTGTTTATGTTATAGACATGGAATTCAGAGGAAGAGATGCCTTAGCAGAAATCCTACAATGTGAAGGTCAAAGGTCACTGAAATTTATTCAGCCGTAGTTTCCTGTCTCTCACCTCTCATGGGTTTGGCATCTTTGGTTGTGATGATGACAAATGGGTGTCTTGAATGTGCTGGGCACAGAGAAAAGAGCAGGGGGCCTTCAGATGCGCCCTAGGTTCAGGCCTGCCCAGCTGTGTGCTGTCTCTAAGCCTTCCTCCATAGCTGTAAAGTTAGCCCGGAACAGATTCCTTTCTACTGAGTCTGTGAGAGTGTGTGTGCGTACACACTGGCACAGGCACCTATCCATGTGTGTGGAAGCCAGAATACACAACCTCAATGAGGATTCTCAGGCACCATCCACACTTTCCCTTTTGAGACAGGGTTTCTCATTGGCCCTTGAGCTTGGTTATTGGACTCATCTGGCTGTCCAGTGCACCCCAGAGATCTTCCTGTCTCTGCCTCTCTAACTTCGGGAGTACAGGTGTATACTACTCTAGCTTGGCTTTTTTCCCCAACTTGAATGCTGCAATTAAAACCAAGGTCTAATGCTTGTACAGTAAACATTTTACTAACTGATATGTCTCCCCTCCTTTTTGGGGGCATGAGGTATTCCTAAGGATTTACATATGCTTATCACAGACTCAGTAAATAGATTTCTCTCTCCCTTTACCTCCACCCTGTGTATAATTCCACATTATTCCTTAGGAAAATCAGAATGTACATTTCTGCAACACGGAATATCATTGTTTCACAGGCAGCATCATTTTGTCAACCTTGATCCTTCTGGTCTACCCAGCAGTGTCATATCTATTCAACTTGGATGCTGCCGCCTGTGATACAGCAGTCCATGCTGACAGTCCATTCTTCTAGGCTTGGAGGTGGGTCTGTGCGGCCTGGTGAAATCTTGATGTGTTTATTTGTTCTGCTTGAGAAAGATACAGACTTTGGAGGTCAGTGGTGGGCAGAGAAGTTTTTTTAAAAAAGCAACTTAATACAGTCTGATGAAAAGAAAACCATGGGGAAAACAGTAAATACGCCCACATACCCAAACTCTAATCTTAGTTGGGTGTTAGCATGAATACAGTTTGGTTTTGGTTGTTGTTCAACTCTGTAATTATACATTTTGATACAAATTTCTTTAATCCTTAGATGACTTCAACAAAGGGGTTGATCTATCCTTGCCTATACATTAAAATAATTGGCCTGTCCTGCTTATCTCAGACAGCATTGGTTGCCTAGAATTGTTTTAGAGGCATTTTCCCAAGATGACACAACCCCCTCAGTTTTGTGAGTAGATGGGCTGTTTAGTTCTTTCCAATTAAGAATGATTGCTTAGATAGTGGCATTACAAGGAAGATGACCTCTCTTACCTAGCACAAGGCTGGGTATTAAATATGGACGCCTTGCTTGGTGCATTGGTGTTCTGCTTTTTATGTCTGTATCATATGTTACATTGTCATTCTTAGGTCTCACAGGAAGAAGTCAAGTTAGTATTTTCTCCTGTGTATTCTTGTTCTTCTGGAAGTTTCTTGAACAGTACCAATGTCTTCTTATTCTTGCTGGTGTGATAAAATGCCTGACGAAACAGTCTAAAAGGAAAGACAGCTGATTGTGGCTCACAGACTCAGAGTTTCAGTCTGTCATCCTTGGTGTTATTGATTCTGGAAGATCCAGAACCTCATGTTGGCAGAGGCAGCTATACTCACTTTGTGACAGACAGAGAGGGGACAGGGGTAAGATAACTCGAGAATCCAGCCTTAGTGACCTATTCCTGTCAACTAGGTCCCACTTCCTAAAGTTTCTAACACCTCTCAAAATAGCACTGCCAGCTGGGAACGAAGCCTTGAATATACAAGCTTTTGTGGAATGTTATTTATTCAAATCATTCTGCTCTGCAAATGCTTTGTTTGAAGGAAGCATGTTATGTTATATTGTTATGTTATGTTATATCTATATTTTATATTCAAAGACAATTTTTAATGCTTCATGTAAAATTTATTTGAGTTTAATGTCCAGATGGGCTGTCCATGTCCAATGAAAAGTGAAGGGGAGATTTACTCAGTGTGGAGATGTTGGTCAATGGCTATGGGTCATATGGACTCTTTCCAGGAATTTCTCTCTTGGCTTCAAGTCTTGGAGTAAACTGAGTGCCCACTGCAAGATGGCTGTGAACACCATAATCACGTGATCCACTGTTTTTAAGCCGGGAGGCCTACTCTAGACAAGATCTTCCTTATCGCCTGCCTATCCACTCCTGCGTGTCACAAGCAGAAGTACATGACTACTGAGGAACTTTCCAAACAAATCTGGGGCGTGGTTAAAAGCCCAGTGCCCAGGGTTAATTCTGACCCATACCTGCAGTTTTGTCACAATGGTCTGAAAGGCGAGGCAGTATGACGAATTTTACCATCTATGCTCTCTTTATCTTCAGAGCTGAGGTACTGACATTGCCCTCTGTGGATTGATCAGTACCAGCCTTGCCTTACTTACCTGTTACATGAATCCAGAGTAGAGGTGGAAGTTCGCTCGCGCTGTGGCATTGACTACCTGGGTGCAGATATTGACGGCCCTGCTGTGAACAAGGCCAGATAGGAAACATTATGAGGAGGTGGCTTGCTCTGTGAAGTGCAGAGCTTGGTCCCCAGACATCAAATCGAAAAGAAAAGTCAGTTGTGATGTTTCACAGATGTAATTCTAGCTCAGGCAGGCAGATGCCTTGGAATCCTTGGGGCTAATATATCAAGAGAGAATCCGAATTGAAAAGTGAGTGACAGCTGAGGTTGTTCTCTTGGCCTCCATGAACATGCACACATGTGTCCATGAGTGTAAGCATGAGTATACACACACACACACCAACACCAACACCCACAACCGAGGCTCTTTTGTGACTGAATTGAATTTTGTTGCGACTTCACTACTAGTGCCCGGCTCAGTGTGCCACGTGAGGAGGATCCTTAGAGCCTCCCTGGAAATTTTCACAGAGCTGGAACTTAAATCAGAGGGACCAGAAGAACAGGCTTGGAGGGGTTAAAGAGAGTGCTGAGCTGGAGGCTTGCTGACCTGGGAACTGTGAGCCGGGAGCCCTGTGGAGAGGAGGTGGGAGCTTTTAGCAGCTTCTCAGTGCAGCCAGGATCTCAGCTGCTCCAGGCTTGAACTGTGGGAGGGGAGGGGAGGGGAAGGGAGGCAAGAGGAGGGGAGGGCGTGCATCTGTTGGGAGAAGGTGGCAGTCCTGGTCCAGGCCACAGACAGCCCTTTTTATTGTGAGACCCACCCCCACCCCTGGGGTGAGTCACCTTCTGGAGGCCGTGAAAAACCTGATGGGGGAGGCTCTGGGAAAGCCCACGTGGAGCCTGGAGCCTCCGCAATTATATAAATGGAAAGTTTAAAAGGAAAAAAAAAGCTGCAGAGGGTTTGTAAAGATGGAATACATTGTAGCTGAGAAAATTCTTGGCTGAGAAAATGTAGGGAGTGCTGCTGAGGAGATGTTGGAAGATTTGGGGGTTTTTTTTCTTGGTAGAGGGAGCCAGAAGGGACCAGCACCCTCAACACACACATACACACACACACACACACACACACACACACACACACACACACACACACACCTCACTTGCTTTGAAAAAAACACAAATAGAAAAGATTGCAATGAAGTGGAGTCCAGAGAAGAAAATGATAATAGGAGTTTGAATTCGTTGAATGACTTCCTTAAACTGCGGGGGGTAGGGGGGGTTAGAATGTTCAGAATTGAGACTCTTATCCTAAAGCTTTGAGTCGGCCAACTTAAAAATGGCAAAAATACATCTTACAGGAAAGGAACCCCCATATTTTAGGGACAGAGAGGCCAAAGAAGGGACTTGTGCCTTCCTCAGGAAAGCCAGCCCTATCCTGTCTCCTCCATATGTCACTAGCTATGGAAATCTCTAGTTACCTAATGCCTTGGGAGGACATTACATTGTATGATTTAATCAATTTCAAGATATTTCTGTCAGGCTTTGTCACTCCATCTAATTTTTTGTTGTGTAGTAACTAGTGGAAGGCATGTTTGGCACGGAAGATTACATAGGAAAGAACACATATGAACCAAAAAGGAAGAGCATTGACTAATGTGTTTATTTCTTCTTTTAAATTCTGATGACCATACTTACCAATTGGTGGTGGTGGTGTGTTTTACTGGCTTTGTTTTTGTTTTGTTTTGTTGTTTTGTTTTTTGTTTTTTGTTTGTTTGGTTGGTTTGGTTTGGTTTTTTAGATGTTCTTTGGTGGCTTTGCCATTGTTTACAAGTTTGTTTATTGCTAATGTGATCTTATCATGGAAGGTCCCCCCACAGGCTCATCATATATTGAACACTTGGTCCCAGATGGTGAGGAGAAAGGCCATTGGGGACACATTATGGAGACAAGTGTCCTTATGCCTCTATCCACAAACTCCTACCACGTGATCCTCTGCCCAAGTGCTGAGAGCCGAGCAGCCAGGGACCGAATTTTCTGAAACCTTGATCCCCTTTCCCCCAGATCCTTCCCCCATCCAAAGTTGTTTCTGTCAAGTATTTGGTTAAATAGATGAGATGAGTTAAGTGTATTTGTATAGGGGTTATTTACACAGAAAATAAAACTGAAGTGCCGATAGTCTACAGAGAGACCTTATAGGAGGCTCCTTCCTTGGCTGTGTTTGGGTTGCCAATTGCTCTGTGTTCCATTTAAGACACTGGCTCATTTGCAATTCTACCCTGTTGTTTGGTTTGCTCCATTCAGATAGACTGGACAGCCATGGTAAAGGCATTATTCTCACCTCAGGATTTCTGGTAGAAGAGGTGGCATCATGTATATTTTCTGCAGTGGACAGTAGCATAGTGGGATTGCATACAGTGGGCTGGTGAGCCTTTCTGAGCATGTGCCTGGTGTTGCCTAGAAAGGAAATTTGTTGACAGGTGAGTGGACAGGTGAGCGGTCAAGTGAGGACATCATTTTTCATTCATCCAATATCCTCAGAAAAGAGGCTTCTCAATGGCATGCCGTTGCTATTGTTGCGGGGGATGAGAGTGGACATCCATGGAGGCAATTATGGAAAAATGCCCGCAGGGTAGTTGCAACAGTCATTTATCATTCTGTCCTTGGTTTTACTTATTTATTTACATATTTTGCTGCTGGGATGAATGGTAGGATTTTATTCTGCTAAATTTATACTCTATGATAAAACTATTCTTTTAAACCCCCACTCCCACACTCCTTGTCGTGTGCAGGTATGTTGAGGAAACTGGGACTCTGAAATTGAGGAGGAAACCTAGCTGGTTGGTCCCAGCCCTCCAGTAAGGGTATTTTCATCTTCTTGGGTTTTCTGAAACCAACAGTAGCCTTTGGCTCTGGGCTGTTAGTACCTCGTGGCTCTTGTCCCATCGGGGAATCTAATGACAATAGAGAAATGGAAGTCCCAGCCACAGGACGGAGCATCCCACGCAGCACATTCGCGGCTGAGGAGCACAGAGAGACCACTTGTGGACTCCTTGTATGGAAAAAAAAAAAAAAAACAGATCAAGACCAGTATCCATCATTTGTTTTTATTTGACATGAGCTCCTCCTGGATTTATATGGCTCGTCTGGAGAAGGCTCCTGAAAACCAACATTAATTTACCTGTAAGTGGCAATGCCATAATTCTCGCTCTTAGCAACAACAGAAAGGAATACTTGTATGCTGAAGTAAGCATTGTTTTACTGACTTCTTATAATTCCAAGGTTGGCATTGCAGGAAAGGTGCAGATAAATCCGTTCCCTCCCCACCCTGAGCATAGAATTTAGCTCTGTTTCCCACCTAATTCTACAACTAGACTCTACCTTGCGACAGTGTGGGACAGTAGCATGTGAATAGAAGCAACTTTAACTAACTAGGCCTAGCTCATCAAAACCTCCCTGAAAAAAAATCTCCTGTGCTTTTTTCTGGGTCACTCAGGATCTCCTTTACTTTGCATGATTATAACCCAAGAGGTAGGGGTGTATGTGTGTGTGTGTATGTGTGTGCATGCACACAAATTTTTAAATGTATTTATTCACTTTTCATCCTGATTACAGTCCCCCTCCTCTCCTCCCAGTTGCCTCCTTACACACTCCTCCCTCCATTCTCCCTTCTCCTTCCCCCATGGGTACCAGTTCACCCTGGCACGTTAAGCCCCTGTAGAACTAGGCACAACCTCTCCCACTGAGGCCAGACAAGGCAGCCCAGTGAGGGGAGCGAGATCCAAAGGGAGGCATCAAAGTCAGAGAAGGCCCCTGATCCAGTTGTTGGGGGATCCATATGAAGACCTTGCAAGCTACACATCTGCTACATATGTGCAGGGGGCCTAGAACTGGTCCATGCACACCTTTTAATTGGTGCTTCAATCTCTGTGAGCCCCTATGGGCCTATATTAGTTGACTCTGTGGAGTCCTTGAACCTCTTGCATCCTCAATCATTGACCCCCAACTCTTGCATAGGACTCCCTGGGTTCAGTCCAATGTCTGGCTGTGGGTCTCTGCATCTGTTTCCATCAGCTGCTAGGTGAAGCCTCTCAGAGGAGTTGTGCTAGGCTCCTGTCTATGAGCATAGCCAAGTAACATTAATAGTGTCAAGAATTGGTTATATTCAGTGGGATGGGCCACAAGTAGGGCCAGTCTTTGGTTGGCCACGCCCTCCATCTTTGCTCCATCTATGTCATAGCATATCTTGTTGGCAGGACAAATTTTGGGCCAAAAGTTTTGTAGGTGGGTTGGTGTCCTTATTTCTCCACTGGGAGTCCTGCCTGGCTATAGGAGGTGCCCTTCATTTCTGTGTGCAAGTGTCTTGTCTGGATGCCTGCGTGTGCACCATGTGCATACCTGGTACTCACTGAGGTCAGGAGAGGGCATTGGCCCCCCTGGAACTGGAGTTACAGATGGCTGTAAGCCATGGTGTGGATGCTGGGAACTGAGCTTGTGTCATTTATAAGAGCAACAAGTGCTCTTAAACCATTGAGCACTTTCTCCATACCCCTTCCAAGATATATTTGTGCAGAAGGGTGTCATAGCCAGTTTGATATGGAATAATAATGCTTTATGCGACACACACACACACACACACACACACACACACACACACACACACACA
>OU015749.1:13012056-13024145 GCA_907169655.1 Acomys percivali
TGTGTGTGTGTGTGTGTGTGTGTGTGTGTGTGTGTGTGTGTGTGTGTATGTATGTATGTATGTAGATGAGGTCAGGTGGATGTCAGAGGTCAACTATGTTATCTTCTTCAGTCTCTTTCAGTCTCATTTTCTTTTTTGAGACAAATTGGTATTTGGAAGATGATGGCACCTTTAAGACGCTGGACCTAGTGGGAGGAAATTAGACCACTGGGAGAATTCCCTTAACAAGGACATAGGGTCCCAAGTGTTTAGAAGAAAACACTTCAGCAGGGCATGGTGGCACACGCCTATAATCTCAGCACTAGGGGAGGCAGAGGCAGGCAGATCTCTGTGAGTTCGAGGCCAGCCTGGTCTATAAAGTGAGTCCAGAACTGACAGGGCTACACAGAGAAACCCTATCTCAAAAAACCAACCCTCCCCAAAGAAAATAAAAGAATACACTTCAAGATGTAAGCATTGGTAAGAAATCCTAATAGCATAGCAAATAGCCCTGAGAAGCAACATGTGAGAAATCACAACTTAAAAAGCCACTGCCTAGCAAATGCATCAGCCAAACAGACAGACAGCCTGCGAAATGAGGGGAGATGTTTGGCAGCTATATTTCAGACAGGCAGTTAATATCTAGCATATATAAAAACTGTAAAAGTCAAACACTACCCGCCCCCTCGGCAAAGAAAACCTGCCAATCAAAAATACAAAAAGGGCCAACAAATATTTCTATTTTACTTTAGTTTTTAAAGATCTATTTATTTTTTATTTATATGTTTGCCTGAATTTATGCACATGCAGCACATGGGTGCAGCCTGCAGAGGAATGAAGAAGGCATCAGATCTGAAACTGCAGTGACAGATGGTTGTGAGTCACCATGTAGGTGCTGGGAACTGAGCCCACATCCTCTGCAGGAGCAGCCAGTGCTCTTAACCTCTGAGCCATCTTTGAAGCCATCCCCCAATAAATATTTTGAAAAGTTTTCAGCATCCTTAGTAATCATGTAAACCTAAATCAGAACTACTTTGAGATTCTCAAATTAGGCAGAAGGGCTGCCATCAAGAAATCAGGTGACAGCAAATTCTGGCAAGCCTGGGTATGCTGGTTCAGCCTTCGCTTCCCTTTTTGCCTCCTGGCCTTCATAAGATGAAAAGCTTTCCTTTATCAGAGGTTCCCACCGTGACTCACTGAACCACCGCAGGCCCAGAGCAAGGAGGCCAAAGTGTGGGTTGAAACCTCTAAAACCATGAGCCCAAACCAACTTTTATAATTGACTATCTCAGGCATTTTGTCACCAAAGGTGACTGACACACATTATTTGAACAAACAAAGCAAGAATAAGGCTAGTTTTAATGTAGTTGGACTACAGCTTAGAGCTTTTGGAAGACTTGCATAATTTCTTTCAATCTAGGAATGTCAGCAAGTCATTTGGATCCGTGAAGACAAGCAGACACCCCCAGTCTGTGCTTATATAACAATAGCCATTAAAACTATATTTTAGTGTGTGTGTGTGTGTGTGCATGCGTGTACATATGTGTGTGTGTGTTTGTATGCATATGTATGCACAAGCATCATAGCATGTGTTTGAAAATCAGAGGACAGGTTTGGGAGTTGGCTGTCTCCTTCCCCTATGGGATCAGGAAGTTTAGGTTGCCAGATTTGCACCGAAAGCGCTTTACCTGTTAAACATCTTTCTGGTCCAATAATACCTTTAAAATTTTTTTTTACTTTGGGGGGATTTATTTAATTTTTATGGGTATGAATATTTTTCCCACATGTATGTGTACCACGTGTATGCCTGGTGTCTGAAAAGTTCAGAAGAAGGCACCAAATTTCCTGGTCCTGAAATTACTGTAAGCCGTCATGTGAGGGCTACCAACTGAATCAAGATGCTCTACCAAAGCAACAGGTGATGAACTATCTCTCCCTTGGCCCCATTTTCCAACAATCTCTTTACATCTTGCTTCAGTTAATGTTTTTCACTGACAACAAATGGGTACGTAGGCACTTTGTGTTTGAGTCGCGTCGGTGCTGGGGGCAGGAGGCCATAGCTTCATCATGCTAGGCAAGCATTCTACCAACTGAGCTACATCCCCAGCTGTTGCCTCAGCAGCATCCAGAGACACAAGCGGTATACACCTGAGTGTCCTTGGCACAGTTGCCTGAGATCTGTCATAGCTGTAAGCATGGCCATCACGGAGCACCAGCGCCGTGAGGTGAGCCTTGCTTGCCTTGTAATCTGCCTGTGTTATAAGGTCAGACTGTAGGAGGCGGCTGTGAACCAGATAGTTTTTCAGATGCTGTTTCAGATGGATCCCAGACACTCAATCTGGAAAGTGTGTCAAGTGGCTCCCCATGAGTGGGAGAGAGGTGCTGCCTGCTTCCCATAGAGCTGTGGCTCTTGACTTACCACTTGCTGAGTAGTCACCAGGTTGCTTTGCCTCCAAACTGTGGTGGCACTCATTGCTCCTCTAGCTACCTGCTGCTTTGGAAGGCGCAGTTGGGGACAGGTGCAGAGATGTCATGGCCAGAAGGACTGGTGAATGTACAAGTGTTTGGGTTGGTCACAGTTTCCATCCATTAGCAGAAGCCTTGTCCGGAGGTAATTAGCCACTGTCGGGCTGTAATTGTAAGTTGGCCTCAGAGCAAGAGTTTTAAGTGGCCTGGCACAATCCACTGTAGGAAGCGGAAGTTGGAAACTGTAGCTTGTTAGAAGTGGCTCAAGATGGAATTACCCATACAATAAGGAGAATGAGCCAGAGACCTCACGACTGGACCTGTGTGATAAGGAGAAGGTGCCTTCTTGATGGGGGTAGCCACATTGGATGGGGCCGATTGCTTGCTCAGTCTGTGCTTTAGGATCACGCTCACTCGGCCCAGCTATTTTCACAAAGCAAAACTGCATGCACCCTGCAAGTCACTTCTTATACTTAGGAAGTGTGCATACGTGCCTGTGTGTAAGTTGCTGCTTATTTTGCCTTATATACGTGAATCTCTGTCTCTCCTTCTCCCGCCGCACCCCTCCCCCATGTGTATAGTGTATGTAAGGCGCTGTTTGTGTTTGGCTTGCGCGTGTGTGCCTTTGCTTACTCTTGAGCAGCTGGCTGTCCACAGAAAGGCCTGAAAGAGACCTCAATACCAGAGATGGTTGTTTACAGTAGTTACAACAATCAAAAACACTATAGATCCCTTCAGAACAGGAAGTTTCTATTCCGCCACCCCCCCCCCAATTCTTCCATACCATAGAAGGACCCAGAAGGTCCAGGAACCCCATAAGGAGATCATCTAGGCTGGCAGATCTGGACTGGGGGTGGGGGAGGGGGCCTGCACAAACTGCTGTACCAACCAAGGACAATGCATGCAGTAAACCTAGACCCCCCTGTTCAGATCCAGCCAATGGACATCGCATTCTCCATGGTTGTGGGGAGAGCTGGAACTACCTCTGACATGAATTCTGGTGCCCCCAATTTGACCACTTCCCCTTGGTGGGGAGGCCTGGTGGCACTCAGAGGAAGGAGAAGCGGGCTATCTGGATGAGACCTGATAGGCTGTGGTCATATGGTAGGGGAGGAGGTCCCCTTCTGTCACAGGTCTAGGGGAGGGGAATAGGGTGGAAGAGGGAACGGGAGTGGACAGGAAGATAGAAGTGAGGGGATAACAATCAGGATATAATCTGAATCAATTATTTTTTAAAAAAATAAAAATGAATTATTTTTTAAAAAGGGAAGTTTCTAAAGATTATTCCTATACTGAAAGTAATTAACACTGCCCTCTCTGCCTTGTACAGGTGTTGATATTTTGACTGACTCCATCCTTTATGCCTCTGGGCATTGCAGAGTCCCAGTAATGGAGCTTTGCAGCAGGGATCACAACAGCTCTGTAGATGGTGTCCAGTCACCAAATTTTTAGTCTTTAAGAAAATGTGTGTGTGTGTGTGTGTGTGTGTGTGTGTGTGTGTGTGTGTGTTGGGCGCGTGCACATGCATTATATATGCATATGTGTATGTGTGGGTAAGTGGAGGCCAGAGGAGGGTTCAGGCCTCCTGCTCTATCACATCACACCGTATTCCATTGACACCAGGGTTCTCTCACTGAACTTGGAACAAACCCTGATGACCCTCTTGTCTCTGCCCCACATTGCTGGTATTATAGACATGTATATGTTCATGCCTAGCATCTTACATGGGTGCTGGGGACTTTAACTCAGTCCTTACGCTTAGTCAACAAGCAACCCCACCCACTAAAGCCATCTTTCCACCCCATAGTCAGCAAATCTGGATTGAATATGTGCCAAGTGCCAGGGCCTGCCATAAGTTACAAATCATAAAATCACATCAATAATCAAATATAATAAATAAACAAGCACCATGGTATATTAAAAGATGCTGCGTAGCATGGGAAAAAAGGAAGTGGTGTGTAAGGATGAATGGCAGCTGCGGTGGGCGAGCGGGTGCCAGGCAAACCTCAGCGAGGAGGTGGCGAGCAAGGAGCAAACAGAGTGAGGTCATGTGAGCATTTGGTGCAGTGACAGGGACATGGTGTAGGCAAGGGTGACAGGAACTGAGAACTCAGGGGACACAAGACAGAGTAGCTGGTGTGGCCAAGGACCAGAAAGGAAGCCATTGTGATGGGTGGAAAATGAAATTGTGTAGGTAGAAGGGGAGTGGATCTGGCTAGAGCCGGGGGAGCGATTGAATAAAATCAAAATACACTATATGAAATTCTCAAAGAATTAGTACAAACATTATTACTTTTTTTTTTTTTAAAGAGAGAAGAAAACAGAAAAGGAGCTCACAAGTCAGCAAGGCAGATGAGATCAAGACAGGGACTTGGTTTTGTTTTTGTTTGTTTCCTACAGGTGCTTTGGTGGGAGTGATCCTGCAGAGCGGTACCGTGGGGCCAGCGAGAGAGGAGACTTGCTTAATTGAATCCTTGAGTGGTGGGAGGAAAATAAAGACTAGTGCTCCCGCAGATTGGCTTTGGAAGGATCGAGTGTCATTATGAAAATAAAGAAAGAGTGTTGGACTGTAGAGGCTTCAGTTGCGGGGGGAGGGGGGAGATGGGTGAAGGTGAATTTGAGGTTTTCTACTGGGAATCTTGAAAAATACTGACTGCAGGAGAGAAGTTGTGAAGTGGCTGTTAGCAGGAACTGGAAAGTAAATGGAATAAGGAGGCAGAATGTGATAGCCAGGCGGCGTCAGAAGCCAGCGTGTTCAGGAATTTTAAGCCAGGCATGGTGGCATACACTTGTCATCCCGGCTAAGACAAGAGGATCACCGAAGCCCACAAAGAAGAGGCCATCCTGAGTAACACAGTGACCTCAAATATATAAGCTGAAGCAGTCAGCAACTCCAGCTGTCTTTCTTCCCCATGTTAAACCACACAGTATAGAAATCGAGCCAGTAAGGTAAGAATTAACCAAGATTATAGCTTTTTTTAAAAGTAAGACTGGGGAGTCAGGATATGGCAAGGATCAACTGTAATGGTTGGCTGGTGGGTTTGAGCTGGGTCTGCGTGCAAGGGATTAAAGTAAGGTCTGGGTGTAAAGGGGACAGCGTAAAGATAAGAGATAGAGCCGGGCGTGGGGACGCACGCCTTTAATCCCACTGCTCGGGAGGCAGAGGCAGGCGGATCGCTGTGAGTTCGAGGCCTGCCTGGTCTACAAAGCGAGTTCAGGACAGCCAAAGCTACACAGAGAAATCCTGTCTGAAAAAACAAAAACCAACCAAACAAAAAAAGATAAGAGAGAGAAAAGATAGATTGCCGATCTCAGTGGGGTTGGAGGGCTATTGCTGCCTAAGGACTAAAAATGGCTGGATCCAGTGGGTCCTAGAAACCTACAAGTAGAACATTATGATAGGCAGATTTGGGCCAAGGGGTCCCGCTCAAACTAAGGCAACAGCCAAGGACAATACAGGCGGTAAACTTTAAACCCCTACCCAGATCTAGCCAATGGTCAGAACAGTCTCCACACTTGAGTGGAGAGTGGGATATGACTTTCTCACATACTCTGATGCCTCACATTTGACTATGTCCCCTGGAGGGGGAGACCTGGTGGCACTTAGAGGAAGGACAGCAGGTCACCGAGAAGAGACTTGATACCCTATGACCATATACAGAGGGAGGTAATCCTTCTCAGGAACAGTCATAGGGGAGGAGAATAAGGGGGAAATGGGAGGGAGGGAAGAATGGGAGGATACAAGGGATGGGATAACCATTGAGATGTAACAACAATAAATTAATAAAATTTTTTTTAAAATGACTGGACATATTGAGAGAGGGGTTGACAGGAGGGTGCTTGGATGGGTCACAGTTACTTGTGATGACAAGATCTGGGATACAATTAGGAGCCCTAAAGGATGATGAGCAAAGGTGAGGCTCAAACCATTGAAGGCCCTCCAGTCAAGGACCCAAGTCCAAACATAGGCAGGGTCATCACCATGTGTGGAGGGAGTTACAGATTATAATCGTGAAACAGCAAAGGGGGTGGGGTGACAGTAGTAGAGCCAGCAGCAAGCAGGTCCTCTTGATCTTATGATTGGCAGGTGGTAGGGCCCATTGCAGTGGATCTCATCTCAGACCTTTTGCCCTGCAACTTACTTCGGACAAGTCACTGCCTCCTGCATCCTCTGTTTCCTCCCCTGTTGAGTGGTGGATGATAGCATACACGTCAACACTGGGGAGGGATGAGGGTCCAGAAGAGAATGCACAGAAAAATGCCAAGGGTAACTCCTAGTAATCAGCAATTACTTAAAGTGCCACTATGACGGTAGTAGCCCCTCATGCTGGATCTCCGTGTAGGACCCCAGTGCCTCTCCCAGTCTACCCTTGTGGTGTCAGTTGTTTCCGAAGGGAGGTTCGCTTGTGCCTTTGCTCTGTGGTGGTGTGGAAAGTGGATCTGAGCAAGTGGAGTCTGCAAGGAGCACAGCTGAGACCCATTGCAACAGTTGAGAGACAGGATGAAGCCATCTTTTTTAGTAGCAGTGAAGATGATGATGGAAGAAGAGGCAAAACATACGAACCAACAAAAGAGACCCATTGCAACAGTTGAGAGACAGGATGAAGCCATCTTTTTTAGTAGCAGTGAAGATGATGATGGAAGAAGAGGCAAAACATACGAACCAACAAAAGTAGGCAAAACTTAAAGCTCAAATTAACTCCGGGTGGACTCACAGGTGATGCCTCAGTTTCACACCTCTGCGACCAAGCAGAAGAGATAAACAGTGCAGCAGGAAGCTGCTGTGGCCAAGAGATGCTTCGCTGCTTAGATCTCTACCAGACCCGGCAGTAATCAGAATGTGAGCCTAGCTCATCAGTCTTCCCTGACATCTCAGTTACCACCATGTCTACAGCCCTACAAGAATTATAAACACCAGGGAATATTCTAGAAACATCAAAATTAAGGTTCTAGCCCCATGGCTCTTTGCTCTGAAATTTTCGTTTGTTATGCTATTTATCCTCAGCCAAATTGTTCGTCTCTAATGGCCGTGTGCACTGCAATGTTTATAACCAACATGGCTCACCTGGCTTGAAGGCCGAATCAAACTTGCTTCCGTGGCTAAAGACTTGAAAGTCAGATATTTATTTATTTCATCACTCTCAAACTGTACGTATCTATTGCACAATCCTTTGTGCATGCTCATTTGTTAAGTTATTCAAAGAGTTTTGAAAGGCCAGAGGTCCCAAGGTGGAAAGATCACATCTTATGCAGACATAGACTTAACAACTAGGTAAGCCTGTATCTCGATTCCCTCGAATGCTTGTTTCCCCCTGGCCACCAGACACAGTTTAAAGTCCCACTGGTGACCTACTTCCACCAGGCACAGAGAACTGTGCAGCCTGCGTGCGTGTGATTTGGTTCCTTACTCACTGTGTTGGATTCTTCTTCCTTTCTTTATTATTATTTTGTGTGTGTGAGAGTGTTAGCTGTCTTTTGTCTTCTGATGTCATCTGCCTCTGGGCACATACATGGGCATAAGAAGTACATTTTTAGTGGTTATGGCTTTTATTCTTTTGTTGTTGTTATTGTTGTTGTTGTTTTTGGTTTGGTTTTTTGTTTTTTGAGTCAGGGTTTCTCTAGGTAGCCTTGGATGTCCTCTCGATTTGTAGACCAGGCTGTCCTTGAACTCATAGATTTGCCTCCCTCTTCCTCCTTGAGTGCTGGGATTAAAGATGTGTGCCACCTCGCTTGGCATGGTTATGGCTTTTAGATAAGGCTTTCTCACACATAGCAGAGTGCCCACTACCAAACACACACTCAGCTAAGTGTCTATGAACTTAGTAATGCCTTACTTGGTCCCACCTGTAGAATGGAGCTACGGTCTAGGCATTTGCCTACCTTGTGGGGCCTTAGAATAATCTGATGTTCTTGGCTGTGGCGACACGTGCCTGTAATCCTAGCACACGGGAGACAGAGAGGCAAGAGGACCTTGAGTTTGGGGGTAGTCTGAGATATGTAGCAAGACTCTGTCTCTAAGAATAAAGGTTTCTGGGAGAGGAACCTTGGAAGATGAATCAATCAGTAAAGTGTTTGCCACATAGTCCTGAGGACGTCTGTTCTGAACACTGGTGACCCATGTAAAAAAACTGGGTGTGGTAGTGCGCCTCTAATCCCAACACTTGAGAGCTGGAGACAGGTAGATCCTTGGAAGCTTCTGGTCTACCTGCACCAATGATCTCTGGGTCCCCTATCTCAAAAACAGGATGGAAAGTGATAAAGGACACTATTGGGTATCAACATATGACCTCCATACATACATATACACACTTATACATGCAACCAACCTTCATATACATGTTCACACAGCTATATGAACATATATGCATGTGCACACACATAACACACTTGCATTCCACCAAACATACATATATACACAATAACAACACACTATATATTAATAATGATTAATGATCAGTTCTTGCTCTGTGCTTGTTTTTCATATCTTATTACTTGGTCCTTTGACAATCCTGCCTCTTATCTGTAGGTACTCGCTTCTCACTCCTGGGTCCTAAACAGCTTTTTACCCAGATTTGAGAAACGAGTAGCCAAGGAACACATCTCCTCCTCCTGGAAGCCTACCATTTATCTCAGAGACAGTCCTACAAGGGACTGGTTGCTGTCAGCCTTCTGGTGGCACATGCTCCTTCTAACTATCAAGTCATGGCCACTAAACTCCAATGCCTTGCTATGACCCAGGCAGGTAACCTTTGTGAGCCTTTTTGCCTGGCTGACTCCAATCCCCTTAATACATATCAGCACAATCAGCATCTGTTTCTTTAAGAACTAAATTAAAAAGCTGCACCTTTCAATGTCCCCCCTCCTCACTCCCAAGCCATCCGCTGCTGTGAGGTTGAGAGACAGCTGGCAGCATGCTCAGACTACAGTGGAAAAAAAGAAGGATAAGCCGATTTTGATTGAAATTCCACCATGGGCACCTTGAAGAATTTCATAGCCCAGTGGGTCTGTGTGATCTGGGGCAGAGTCTCTCACTGGGGTGTCATGCATTGGCTAGGAGCGACTGCAGAGGCCAACCAGGGGTGCAGCCCGTCCAGACATATGCCCATCTTCCGTCTAGCGATTCCATCACTGTGCCAGGTGCCATGGCTTCCATGGAGCCTCTGCTATGCCAAACAGCCTATGAGTGTGTTCCTATGAGGAGAGCTATGTGCCTTTCTCGTCCCCTCTCCTCCCTCAACCCCGCTGTTCTAGCCCAGTTTTGTTCTCTGCTGGTCTGACACCGTCACTGCTCCCCCACGTGGCCCCTTCTGTGTGCCCAAGGAGGAGAACCAGAAGAGCCCGTGCTACAAGTAGCCTTTGATCTAGGAGACTCCAGGTTTCCAACTATTAAAGAGAGAGACGCCTTAATTGTACTAAGCTAGGTAATTTTATTTATTCATAAAACTGCCAAGTTCTAGCAAAAGTGGCTCCGACAGTTTATCTATTTTTAAGCAATGTGAGTTTGGAAGCACAAAGCCACTCGTGTCATCTTAAGTTTTTGTGGCACCGCCTAAGGAAGGATTTGAGTTTTAAAAAAATATTTGAGTGTAAAACCCAGCAGAGAACACGAGAATTAGTAAGAAAACCAGTTGTGTCTGCTTGCGTGTAAGTGACAGTTGAATTCACTGTATCCACGTTATCCGTTCCCAGGCCTCCTCCCCAAACATCCTCTCATTCCCTGCCCTGCTTCTCCTGGGGAACAACACTTCTGTTCTTTTCCTTGCTGCCCATGTTTAGGGCTCCGTCACAGAACCAGACCCTTAGCCCATCTCTCCTTTCTCCCGACTGTGTTCTCTGCTTTCTGCTCTCTGCGTACAGTGGTTCATTTTCTGTTCCCTCCCAAGCCTCACGTTGCTCCCATTTCAGCTCATTTTAGCTTATGACACGAGACAGCAGCACAACTTTTGCAACCAGCTCCAACAGGGGCACCTGCAGGCTTGTGTGTGCAGAGCCCCGTGTCATGGGGTGGGAGGCTGGGCATGCGCGCACACCCAGCTGTCAGGTTTGCTCATGTCATTCTCCTCCCCCCCACACCTCATCCTCCTCCCTCACACTTGGCATTTCACCCACTATGGAGTCCTGAGAGCTCTCCATCTTCCAGCTCTCTCTCTCTGCCTGTTGTTTCCACTGTTGGCTAATTGTGACTCATCTTTCTGTCGGCCTGGGATGGCAAGCGCCTGCCAGTGTCTTCTACATTTCTATTAACTTCCCGATGGTGTGGTTTTGTTTCTTTGCTTTACATCAGAATAATCATCAAGACAGGAAAAAAAAAAAAAAAAAACACTATGGTTAGTGAAATAGTCAAGCACAGAGCCCTGCCTGACCACAAGGGCATCGCTGCCTCCCATAACCTCTAGACTTTCACCTCTCCTTCTCTCCTGACCCTGGAGCCTGCTAATCACAGCTGCCATTCCTGGGATTGCTTTCCTGGCATTGACTCTCCTGCCCATCATGTAGCCCCCCCACAGTCAGTTGCTCCAACTCTTCCTACTTCTGTTGTGTCCTTTCATAGTTTTCAGTGCTTATCTAGTGGGGGACGACTATCAATACTGTGACTTGTTACCAGGCCCTAGATTCTGCAGCTTTTATGCTTAAAGGAGACACAAACTTTAATATGAGCACACGTAAATAAGGATGAATCCCGGAATGGCTGTAAGATGTAAAATCCGGACAGGAAATATTACCACCAGAAGTTTATTAAACTCCTGATGCCATCCTCAGGTGCACACAAATCCATGTGCACACATGCTCCATGTTGGGGGTGCACATATGCACACCACCCACAAGACACACGTAATAAATAAGTAAGAGGGTAGGAGAAAAATGAAGTGTTAACTGTGGACCCCCTGGGGCAGTGTTTGGGGTCAGATCTTAAAGCTGTTTTGTGTTGATGTGTATGGTATGTAGTGAGCATTTGGTACTTGTGAGCAGACAACTTTAAAGGCCTCTAACTAAAGGAATGTCACATACCATTCATTTTATTCACATCTTCTTATTAACTGACCAATTTATCTTTCCTGTGACCTCGGTTACTTTATCCCTACAACAAGGCCAATAATAGTCACCCACGAGAACCAAGTGAAATTCATATTTGTATAAGTGTTTCTTGAAAATAAGTTATTGAAAGGAGGCACTATTTATGACTAATGGGTTTCCTAACTTATAAAAAACACTGTAATAACCAAGGTGGTAAGAGCTGATTTACCCTGTCATTTGGGGCATAATTTCTGTTCTCCCCTTCTGCCTGCCTGTAGCCAGCCCCTCCCTAGGACTCTCTGCCACACTCCGTGTGGGAAACTTTCCCTGTAACTCCTGGTTCTGAGTGGTTGGAAGACGTGTAAAGAGGCTTACCTATGATGCCACGACACGGGGAGGACAGGGCCTTGTAAGTATAGTTGTCCCAGAGCATCAGTGGTGCCTATTGGTACCAAACCTCCAGATGCTCAGTCTGTTACCTATCTATAGTGGGAACTTGTGAGCTGGAGAGATGACTTAGTTGGTAAAGTCCTTGTCTTGAAAACACAAGGGCCCAGCTTCAACCCCAGAACCCAGGTTAAAACACACACACACACACACACACACACACACACACACACACACACACA
>OU015749.1:13024155-13036621 GCA_907169655.1 Acomys percivali
ACACACACACACACACACACACACACACACACACACACACACACACACCATTCATGGTGCCTCACAGTTGTAACCCCAGTACTGGGGAGAGAGAGACAGAAGGATCCCTGGGACTTCCTGGCCTGCCAGCTTAGCCTAGTTGATGCTTTCCAAGCCAGTGAGAGATCCTGTCTCAAGAACACAAAACAGAGGGCACCTGAGTGAGGCATGACAGCCAAAGTTGTCTTTGGCCTCCTCAAAATTCTCGCACATATACATGTGCACACACACAAACACATACAGAATAAAAATAAATAAGTGGTTATTTGCATATCCCCTCTATACAGCCTTCTGTGTGCTATAAATCTTCTGGATGAATTATAAAAGTCAATGCAATAAGCAGCAAGTAAATAATTTATTCCAAGATAAACAAGGACACACATTGTCTGCCCCCTTTAGTACAGATGTGCCCTGTGTGTTCTCTGAACAGTTTTGATTGAGATTTGGTAGAATCTAAGGATGGGGAACCCTTCACAGATGGCTAGCTACGAATATTTGCTTTGTGGAAATCTTGTGTTGAGGGTGGAAGACAAGCTCACTGGCTAGGACCATGGGTCCACAAGAGCAGATATGCTGGAATGCTGAAGCCACGTTAGTTCAGAAGATGCTATGAGACTCGGCAAGGACCAGGGAGGCAAGCCAACATGGTATCTGAACAAATGCCAGGAATCCAGAAGCTGAAGGCAGGACTTCTTCGAGACACTGATTTCTTTTTATATAAGACAGTGTACTCCATAGCACTGAGCACTGACTTGAGTCTAGTGTAACAAAATTAATAATTTACAGCTCGCTAGTCGAGACACCAGCATTCATTTAATGGGCCACTGGGAGATAGTAATGGTGAGATACCAGGATTTCTAATAAAATTTGGCTTTTTTTTTTTTCAGAGCAAGGCAATTGCAGACAATCAGTAGCCTCTGGACTTGTTAAAGGTGGCAGATCTTCCAGACCCTCCTTGGGATGTGGCAGAGTGGATAGGCTGCCCATGTTTTCAATTGCTCTTGTAGCAATGACTTTAAGCACTTGACACACTGAAATCTCATTATCCCCCAGCCTGCAGGCTGTCTGGTAGAGGGTACAATTGTATTAAGTGTAGGAAATAAATGCACTCTAAATTCAAGTGTGGGTACAGGCTCCTGGCATCTCTTGGCCCTTTGGATTCTCAGAGTTCGCTCTCACACATCCTTGTGCTTTCTCCATGCTTAGCAGAAAACATGTGTTCTTTAGAACTATGACAGACAGCAGGTTGGGTGTACATCTCAGGTTAAAAAAACCATTCAAACATACATGTAAACATGTGTGTGTGTGTGTGTGTGTTTGCATATGTACATGTGCCTGTGGAGGTCAGAGGTTAAGCTTGAGTTTTGTTCCTCAGGATCCGTGCACAGGATGTTTTTGAGACAGTCTTTCCGGGGACCCAGAGCTCACTGGTTAGGTGAAGCCAGCTGACCAGCAAGCCCCAGGCGTCCGTCCTCTACCCGTCTCTCCCAGTTCTGGGGTCACACGTGTGCAGGACAGCGCCTGGCTTTTTGAAGGCGGGTTCTGGTGCTTGTGTAGCATGAACTATACCAAGGAAGCCATCACCAACCTCTAGGCAACAGACTCTTCCTGTTCTTACACTAGAGCCTGGCAGTTGCGTCGCATGCTGAGACAGAAGGCTGACTTCAAGGCTCAGGGGTAGGGAAGCCCTTCTTCTCCTCTCAGCCTACCTTATTCTCGTCCTACCTTTGAACAACACATTTGGGCTTGATAATAACCCATAGAACACCAAATTCTTTTTATTTTTATTTTTCTCCAGAGTTTGTGACATTTCTACCCAAGGAATTTCTGGTTTTCTTATTTCTCAGTTATGAAGACTGTTTAGCATTTACAAGCTGAGGGTCAGTGCATAAATGGAGTCTCTGCCTTAGGTCAGTTTCCACAGAAACAGCCTCCAAATCAGAGCTTTGGGTACAGGTGAGTTTTCAGAACCCCGAGACTCAGGGCTTGGCAAGTAGGGAAGGAAGCAGGGCAGGAAGGAGGTCGGGTGTGGGTAGGTAGGCTATGAAGATGCCCCAGCAAGGTGCCCACCTCCTTCTGGAATCTCTAGAGCCGAGGTGCCCCTTGATAGGTTTCTGCTGCCTGGAGCAAGGAAGTGCAGTAGTGTGCGCTTCCTCTCATTCTGCAGGTGTGTGCTGTTTCCAGGAAGGGAAGTGTGACCTTGGGCAAAGGAGCTTTCATGCTATAAGAAGTACCTTCCCCCCTATTCCCCTCCCCTAAACCTCTGACTGGGAGGCAGGACTCCTTCTCTACCACCATCTTACCACAGGCTATCAGGTCTCATCAGGATAGCCTGCATCCCCTTCCTCTGTGTACCTACAAGGCCTCACCTCCAAATGGAAGTGACCAAATCATGACCACCAGAATTCACGTCAGAGGCAGTCCCCGCTCCCCCACCCCCACCAACTGTGGAGAATGGGCTGTCCATCTGCTCGCTGCTCGCCGGCATCTCTGCCCTGACCACCTTCCTCCATCCTTAACTCATAGCCCAACTTGCTTCCACCACCACCTCCTTCTTCCAACCTCTTGCTTTATTTTTTCTTTTGTTTTTCTTCGTATATGTGTGTGCATGCTTGTGTATAAATGTATGTGTTCCTGTGTGTACATGTGGTCATGAATGTCTGGTGTGAAGAGGGCAACCTTTGTATTCTTAATATCCCTTTTTACCTTTGTTTGAAACAGTTTCTCATTGCTCTGGAATCTTCCCAAGTAGGATAAACTAGCTGAGCAGTAAGCTCTAGGGAAGGGGACCCCTGCCTTTACCCCTAGCGTTATAAGCATACACCATGGCTGTCTTTTCATGGAGGTTCTGGGATTTGAACTCAGGTGAGGCAAGGACTTTACTCACTCAACCATTTCCCAAGCCCAGCATGATCAAGGTATAAAATGTATACACCATAAAATTCATTCATCTTGAACATGGCTTTTGGTGATCTTTAGCAAATTTCCTGTTGCCCAAACCATCACATTAGTCCAGTTTTTTTTTTTTTTTTAACATTTCCATCACGTAAGTATACTTTAAAAGAAATACAATTTGAAGCAAACCATTTTAATGAGATGTCAGTGCAGGGGACTTAGTTCTTACCTGAAAGGATCTATTGATAGGCATAATATGAGTGAGCGGGGTTCCCTTTGACAGTTATTTGAGGTCTCAGAAGACCCTGGAAAGTGCGACTAACCGAAAGGCCAAGTTGCTTCAACTGTCTTTGTTAGGTGACCTGTTCCCAGAGGTCGTCTAAGAATACTCTGTCTGACAAAGGGCCCTGTGCTATATAAAGCTTCTTCTTTTTTTTTCCCCCAATAAAAGAAATCCCATTAGAGGTAGGGCAGCTATGCTAAGTGAGTAGAGGTGGCAGGCAGCAAAAGAATTCCAACAAGACGCGGCCCAGGTTTGTGTGTCAACGGAGAGGCCAGAGAGAAGCAACATGTCAGGCAAGACGGATTGAGGAAGAGACAGAGGAGACCTCTTCGTGTGTTTAATGCCAAGACCTTAACCTTGACTATTGATGTCTAAGGCATAGACAGGAATGTCCCTTAAATGACGTATTTGTCATTCGGTGAATGAGAGAGTGGGTTTGGAAAAAGCGAAGAGGGCACCTTTGCAGAAAGTTTTATGGTATGTTCATGAAATTCATACCATAAAACTCATTTTTCTTTATCTTAGATTTATTTTTATTTTATGTGCATTGTTTTGCCTGTGTGTGTGTGTGTGTGTGTCTGTGTGTGTGTGTGTGTGTGTGTGTGAAGGTGCCAAATCCCCTGGAACTGGAGTTACACTTGGTTGTGAGCTCCATGTGGGTGCTGGGACTGAACTCAGATGGCCCTGGAAGAGCAGTCAGCTCTCTTTACCGCCAAGCCATCTATCTCTCCAGCCCCAAAACTCACTCTTTGAAGACATTCAATTTGATGTTTCTCGGGATGTTCACAAAGCTTTGCAGCCATTGTCACTAATTCCACAAAATCTATGTTCCTTCAGCGTAGGCTCTATGTTCACTTCCACTCACTTTTTGTTGCCCAGGCCAAACACTAAGCTTCTTTCTCACCTGCAGTTGCACCTGTTTTGGTCATTTCATATAAACAGAGTCCTGCAGTGTGTGGATTTCTGTGTGTGTGTGTGTGTGTGTGTGTGTGTGTGTGTGTGTGTGTGTGTGTCTGGCTTGTTCCCTCAGTGTTTCGTCCTCAGTATGCTTGTGATATAGTCACATGTCAGTGTTCTATTCCTTTTTATGGGTGGAATAGTCTTTGTATTTACGTGTGTATCTACCATGTTTTGTTTATCCGCCCTCCACTGGTCAGCCTTTGGGTTTATTTCTACTTTCTTGACTATGAAAGGTTACACTGCTATGAACATGGATGCAGGAGTTTTTACATGAAGGCATTCTCAGTTCTCCCACATATACTCTTAGGAATGAAATTGCTGGCCCATCTTCCAACTGTGTTCTAGCTTTGTGAGGATCTAGAAGCTACCTTGCCGATCAGCTTCATATTCCAGCCAGACGTTTATCCAGTGATAAAAGTGCCTGAACAAATCAGCTAGTTTACTTAAGGGTCACAGTTTAGGTGACTACTGTTACTAGATCTTGGGGACACTAGAGAAGATATTTGTCATTTTTACAACACTAAGGCTGATGGATGAATGATGCAAATGCACTGCAATCTTACTGGTCATTTCAAATATTTGTGAGGGTGTATGGTTCTCACCCAATGCTATGCTCTCTTTTTTCTTCTGCACTGAGTGTGATACAAAACCCATCAGTAAAAAATGATCTTGTCCACAGCAGTGGGCTGTAGCACACTTACGCAATGTGATTTATAAGCTGCCTCCCCACACCAGCGAGCAATGCTTCTGTCCCTCTGTAAGACTACAACTATTTGAGCTGAGGGAGAAAGAACCTGATGCAATGGATGCTCGCCTGCTCCAGCTGCATGTAATTGTCTTTGTTCTAAAGGAGCACGTGTGCTTGCAAAGACATTTTTGTGCATAGTGCATATCTGCACAGTTTCAAGGAAAAGCTTTCAAGGAGCTAATCTGTTAAAAAAAAAAAAAAAAACACTCAACAGTAAACTGACATCCCACAACAGCTTTTATTCTATGATTTTTGTCTGTCAAGTTTGCCCCACCCTGTCCATGTGGATGGATTGGATCATGACATTGCCAGCCAGTCATCCACATCTTCTCCGCACACACTGCTCAAGAGATCATTCACTTATCTGCCCATTAGCACATCATCTAAATGTATTTTTGGCATAGTGTTTTAAAGTAATGGCTATGAAAGTATGCTAAAGGATTTTGTCATTCAGATACTTTCAGCTGTAACCTTCTATTACACAGTAAGACACCAAGTTGTTCCCCTTACAAAGCTAGATAGAACAGCAATTTAATGGAGTGGATTCCAGATTCTAGAACATTCTTTTAGGATGTGGACTACTTGCTCTAAACAAAAGGGATAAAATGGAAAAGTATTACTCAGACCAGCTCACACTCAGGTAGCTGAACAAATTGAAAATGGATGGATGGATGGGTGGGTGGATGGATGGATGGATGGATGATTATGTGACTGAGATGGAAATTTCAAGAGGAATGACTCAGCAATCGGTGTGCTAGAGGATGAAGGTTACAGAATGTTTCTGTTATGACCTCCCTGGCACATGTGTTGAGGTTTACATGGCTGTGTGAGAAGGCCGTGTCCAGCCAGACCCAACTTTTACTCATGTGAAATTTTGTATAGCTTGTACTGTGTGTGTGTGTGTGTGTGTGTGTGTGTGTGTGTGTCTGTGTGTGTTTGTGTGTGACATCAGTGTGTGATGTCAACCAGGGGTCTTCCTTTATTAACCTCTCCTTTATTTTTGAAACACCGCTAACACAGAACGTGGAATTCACTGGCTGAATTTATTGGCCCCTGGGTAGCAAATATTAAGTTTGCTCTCCCTTTGTGCCATAAACCAAGGTAGGCTCAGAGATGAAACAGTAGCAGGGGAGACAAACATGGCCCTACCTTTGTGGAATTCCCCTTAATGGGATAGTGTGGGTCCAGGATAGAAGGACAAACTACACAGATGCACATGCTGGGGTTGATTACAACCAACAAGTGCTATGCAAAAATACGAAGGAATAAGAGATAATGCGTCAGAGGACCTAACGTTGTCTGAGCATCAGGAAAGACCCTTCTGATGCTGGCATCCCAGTGGGGATCCTAAGTGATAAACAAAGGCAGGAAGCTAAAAACACACAGAGGATTAATATGGCTCAGCAGAAGCACTTGCCACCAAGCCTGGCGACCTTAGTACAGTCTCTGGGACTCACACAGTGGAAGAAGAGGACCAGCTGCCACAAGTTGTCCTCTGACTTCCATAGATGTGCTGTGGCATGAATGTGCATGTGCACACAGTAAGCAAACAAATAAATACATCTTTTAACATGCGGAGATTCAAGGGATACAAAGAACCTCTGCCCCAGCAGTTGGCTAAGTAGCAGACAGGCGACCTCTGAGTTGTCTTAGCTCTTTTCAAAGTCATGTTAAATCTTTCCCTGCCTATGAAAATGCATATGCCCTCCCTCATATGCATTAGAAGGCACTCCATAGAGAGCCACCCTAGCTAAGAAACATCAGAACAGATGCAAACACATACACTTACGTCTGAATAAGGCAATGAGTAATGGGGCTGAAGTGCATCCTTAAGTTGTAACATAAAACCGAGGTTATCAGTTCTTTTTTTCAGGTTCTGAATCCCTAAGCATATGTGGATTGCGTAATTGTTCTCCATCAGTTTGGAACACGTTTACCCAAGATAGACCGTGATGTGCTCCCAGCCAGCTGGCAGTCCTCCACATGGGAGCTGTCGCCTTTACAGACTCTATAACCAGGTCCTGTCCCAAGACTCCTTCCACAGCCTGTTCTCTTCTCGCTCAGTTTTTAGCTACTGAAGGATTGCAAATTTTCTACCACACTGCAGAAAACTTGATAGAACGGCAACAGTGCTTCTGGGATGGCCAGTCTTTACTGCCAGCCTGACCTGATTGAGAGTCACTTGAGAGATGCTAAGGCACACCTTCTGGGTGTATCTGTGAGGGTGTTTCCAGACATTAACTGAAGGTGAAAGTTCCTGTCTGGATATAGATGGACCTATTAGGCTGTGGGTGGGGGCTAAATGAAATAAAAAGAGAGAAAGAAAAAGCTGATGAGATTCAAACATTCCCATTCCCGCTTCCTGGGTGGCTGAGGTGAGAGCAAGCCACTACACACTCACCTCTGCCACCATGGAACCACCTGCTACCACACCTTCCTGTCCATGGTGGACCATATCCTTTCAAACTGAGAGTCAAAATAAATCTTTCCTCCATGAAATAATTTTATGCCAGGCACTTGGTCACCCCGATGAGGAAAGTAGTTAATACTTCAGCCAGATAAAATCTTCCTAATTGGAACTAATTGCACAAAGGCCGATATGTAATTGTCAAAGAGCTAATTATGGAAAATTTCCAGTCTCATATTTAATACATTCAAGACCATCTGTTGTCACAAAGCTTGTGCTGAATGAGTTCATCCAGGTCAGCTGTCATCTGGGGCTAATAAGAACTTCATTAACCCACAGCATCCTGGGAAATGTGCCGCACTGGGTTGACAGCCTTCCTGCCCTCACCTGCAAGTCCTCATACATGTAGAAAAAGACCTGCAGAATTAAAAAAACTCAACTGTAAGAGCACATAAAAAGGCAGAAATTTGCACAAATTTTCTATCCTATTGCTTGCATATGTTAAAAAGATGCCAGCCTATCTGTGGGAGCAGGAAAGATGGGTTCCTTCGTCATAAAGAGCAAGCAACCCCTGTGTCACTCTGCCCCGGTGGCAAGCAACTGTTTGTTCTTTTAAACTCTCTCCATAAGGATGCCTTGCCAGAAGTTCACCAAGACAAGGGAGAAACCTTTTCCCATTGTCTAACTTATTTTTTAAAACATCACTCCTTTTATAGAAGGGAAAATGGGTCTCAGATAATTCAGTCCTGTGTGCCCTTCTTTGCATTCTCAGGACTCATGCAGTGCCAAGGTGTAGGAAGCAGGTGTAGGTGTATATGCCAGTGACTGGGCATGCTTTCCTGAGCCCTGCCTTTGGTTTTTCTCTGCCTTCCTTATACTTGTCTTTCAGTAGTATTGGTCAGGGTTGGCCAGATGCCCATCTTGATTTCCACGCAATGTCTCCTTTGTTTCCTACCTTCCTGACTAGTCCTTAGCTGGTTCTTCCTTCTCCAACCCAGCACTGGCATTATAAACCCCCTTTTCTCTAACCTAGCTACCCTCTCTTGGTAGAAGATCACACTTGTCCCTTGACTGTAAAGATCTTTGGCATACTGATGTCTCGCTAGTTGGCAACTCTATCCTTGGCTTGATTCTCTGAAATTTAGACTGGAATAAGAGCTACACTCTTGATTTCTTTATCTAGCAGGCATTTCGGTTGTACATATCCTACCCAGGGTTCTAAATCTGTGCCATCCAGCATGTGACTCTCAGCACTAAAGTTAGATAAAATTAGAAAATCATTTCTTCAGTGAACTAGCCACATGTTATTAGTGGCTACCAAATTGGACAATAGAGAGAATTAGTATGTCTCCAATTAGAAAATTGTTTTCCAACACCCTAGATAATTTTACTCTTCCAAAGCCATACTTTCATCAAAGTCCTTGTATTAGCTAGGGGTTTCTATGGAAACAAAAGCAATAGGCAGTGATTGGTTGCTTAGTTGCTTGGTTGCTTGGTTGGTTAACATAGGTTCATATGACAAAGGAGACTGAGATGTCCCACAGTCTGCCATCTGCCAGTTAGAGACACAGGAAAGTCAGTGGCCTAATTCAGTCTACATGCATAGGCATGCAAACAAAGGGGGTTGGTGGTATATAGATGCACATCTAAAGATGGGGGAAGACTAACATTTCAGCTCTAACCATCAGACAAGAGGCAAAAGGAGTAAATTTTTCTTGCATCTGTGTCTTTTTCTATTCAAACTCTTAACAGATTTCATGGTATCTACCCATGTTGGGGGAGAGCTGCCTACTTCATTTCATCTATCAATTTAAATAGCAGAAACCTGGGCACCTAATAACTCAGTCAAATTAACAAATAAAAGCAACCATTGCAACTCCCACACCAAACAATGGTGATACTATCTACCCGTTCCTCAAGTCAAAAACCAGAGATGTTCTGGAATCTTTTCCTTCCTGTGTATCAACACTAACTTCATTTGTGAACCCCCTGTGTCTCCAAAACATGTCCCACCCCTATCCAGTGACCTTGGACTCTTATGTTCCTCAGTCAGGTACCAACCTCTCCACTTACTGCCCCCTGGTCTACCTATTTCTGCCCTGGCTTGTACAACCCACTTCCAGCAGCAACCAGAATGAATGGGGTATGTGTGAGAGCGAAATAAATTGTATGAAATTCCCAAAGAACTAGTAAAAAGTGTTTCCTCTTTTGAGGACACTGTTTAGATCTGTGACCCCTTTTAAATTGTTATTTGTTTCCTGGATGTCCAGTTGTTGGAGTTCTTCATGTGTGTTGGATATTAGCCCTCTATTGGATGTGTAGTTGGTAAAAATCTTTTCCTAGTCCGTGGCCTGATGCTTTGTAGAATGAACATATTCTTCAGCTTACAGAAGCCTTTCAAAAGGTCCCGCTTATTAACTGTTAAGTGTTAACAACACTGTCCTGTGTGCGCTGTATCTTCTGTTTCTCTACTCTTGGGTACTGGAGAGCAAACCCAAGGCCTTACATAGGCTAAGCCCGCTTCCACTGCTGACCCCATCAGCCTCTTTCTGTAAGGTCCAAGTGACTAAGATGAACTATTTTCCCTTAATTAAATTTTTCCAAGGACCTGTCTCTAATTGGAGCCACTGAGGTATACTGGGGAGTTAAGATTTCGATATATAGGGTGGGAGACACAGTTCAACCCACTGCACTAGATCAAAAGAGGTCAAACTAGCCAGAATCAAAATATAATGGTACACAGGGGGTTAAACTTTTCTGATCCATTAGATGGAAAATCATTTGTTTGTGTTTTGGAAATCTCTGAACAGATTGAAGCCTGGCAGATATTATGAAATGGAATTCTAAGAATAAATTGTTTTTGAGAATTATTAAAGTAGGATTTGACAAAGGAGGAAAGTACTGGTAGCAGAAGTGGTGTGAAATAAAGACTTGATCTCGCTGTAATGGGTAAGGAGGTCGCCCAGGAGCAGAGTGTGGGGGACCAGAGTTCACTGCAGGCTGGGGGAGTAAAGGGTTGCCCTAACTGGTGGAGGGAAATCCCAGGCTCTTTCAAGTTGAGACTTGATTGATAAAGAGGTGGAGAAGGGAAGCTGGCCTTCCTGACCAGTTTTTAAAATTGCCCTCCCCTGCCCTCTGGGTCTCAGGGTTTCTTCATTGAAAAATGTTTCACTGGTTGAACCTCTTAATCATGACTTGTATGTTTTAAGAAGGGCTCGGCCCAGCCCTAGCACTAAATCTAAAGAGAACACTCCATCCTGAGAAAACACATGTTTCTAGCGAGCATGGCAGGATGGGAGGGGTACATGAAGACCACATTGCTCTTGTACTATGCCAGCACAATGCCTGGGGTGTCCCTGACTTGTTTTAGGAGACACCTCGTTATCGTTATATGCAATTTCTTATGACAACTTATTGTACCTGCAGCATGGCCCATTTTGGTCTTCTTCTGTTAGTCAATCACATGTAAGTGACATTCTAGGATAGATCAGTGGACTCCATTTCCCAAGCATCTTCATGGGCACTCCTTTCGGCGAATGTGTGTGGGGGGGGGGTGTTAGAAGGTCTATAAGTTGCTTTTCTCATTACTGTTATCAAATACCTGACAACAAACAACTTGAGTGAAGAGATTATTTCGGCTTACAGTTTAAGTCAGTAGTTCAGAGCCTTCCTAATGCTGTGACCCTTTAGTACAGTACCTACTGTTGTGATGACCACCCCAACCATCAAGTCATTTCACTGCCACTTCATAATTGTAATTTTGCTGCTGTTTGAAATCATAATGTAAACACGTGATAGTATGGATATATGATATGCAACCCCAAGAGGGTCGCCACCCACAGGTTGAGAACCACTGATTTAAGGGAATCTAGATCATCATAGTAGGGATGGCATGGCAGCTGGAGAGTGAAGTGGTTGTCCACATTGAGTCCACAGTCAAGGAAGAAAGAGAGCACAGGAAGTAGAATACCAAAGCTCCCATCCCTCACCCCTAGTGAGTCACTTTCTCCAGTGAGGCTCCAAAGCATCACCACCAGCTAGGGAGGGACCAACTGTTCAAACGTATAAGCCTACGGCTAACATTTCACATTCACATTCTAACAGTTTTACATACAACTGTACACAGTAACGAGCATTGAATTTTAAGATAACGGAACACTGTCTTTTAAAATTAGGTGGTGGAGGCTAAGGAGAGACGGTTCAACAGGTAATGTACTTGTTATGCAAGCCTCAGGATCCACATTGGGCCCTCGGCACCCAGAATTGGGTGAGTGAGATGGGTGAATCCTAGGGTCTTACCAGCCAGCCATTCCAAGCAAATCAATTAGTACCAGGTTCAGTGAGGAAACCCTATCCCCAAAAGAAAGGCGGGAAGTGATTGAGGGAGACACTCAACATTGCTCTCTGGCCTCCACAGATACACACACGGGCCACCATGTACTAATACCAGTGCACATGCACGCACGCACACACACAGACACACACACACACACACACACACACACACACACACGAGGTGGGGAGGGAGAGAGAGGGGAGAGAGGAGGAAGGGAGAGAGATTCAGGTGGATAGGTTCAAGTACATGTAAGCAATAGGGATTGCACGGTGCTATAATTCAAGGTGTCCTGACAAAGTTACACTGTACAGCAGTCTACAATAGGGTGATCCAAGATTAAAGTTTTCTCAGTCCAGTAACTTTGAAATCATATCCTGTCTCTTGACAATTATTTTTCCATTCATAGGGATTTATGTGGTTTAAACGTTTTACAGATAGACTGAAACTTTACTGAGATTGTGACATCAAAATGTTTCTTTCAAATTTGCATAGTAAGTTGGCACATGTACTGTACGTATGTGACAGCATGTACTAAAATAGGCAAAGGGGATGAGGACTGAACGAATCAAAGCTCAGTGTAAAGACATGCTGCTCTAGAAGAGTGGAGAAATCTGGAGCATCTCTTCCATCTTGTTTCCTTGGTGTTAGCCAGTTTGTCTTCTTATGTCGCCATTCCCTAAGCTGAACCCCGCCATGTCGCCATTGTCTAAACTGAACCCCGCCTTGTCACCATTCCCTAAGCTGAACCCCGCCATGTCACCATTCCCTAAGCTGAACCCCACCATGTCACCATTCCCT
>OU015749.1:13040458-13066653 GCA_907169655.1 Acomys percivali
CACACACACACACACACACACACACACACACACACACACACACACACCAGTCCAGTATCATCTGCTTATATTGGATGATGCTTTGCCACAGAGGCCATTTTGACTTTACATAGCCATGGCAGAATGTAGGGTAGAAACCAAGCTCAAGTGCGGCCTCTTAGGAATAGCTATGCCAAAAATCTTGGGGATTTTCTTTTTGTTTTTCTACTTTTCTTTTATTCTATGTCACAGTTTTTTGTTTGTTTGTTTTGTTTTTTGATTTTTTTTTCTGCTGTAACATAGGGACGTTTTCTAGGGATTGTATCTGGAGAAGAGGTTTTCAAATGCTAAACTCAGAATTGGGCTCTGTAGAGATCAAATCAACACCATTTTGTGTTCAGGGCCTGAGCACCTGAACCCCACCACCACCTGGAGTTTCCAGGGAGAGCTACAAACACACAGCTAGCAACTGTTCCTAGGAGCTTGCACCTGGGGCCAACCAATCAGAGCTACAGGTCACAGTGACTAGAACAAACAAAAAGTTCCCTCCTGTGGTCTGGCCCTGGTCCCTTCACTTAGCCCTGGTCATGCAGCCAATCAGCTTATAGGTCACCCTGTTAACCAACCAAGTTTGTAATAATCACTGTTGCTGAAGTCTGCTTCTGTAAAGGATATAAAAACCCACAACTTTTGCTGCTCAGGGTCTCCTCCTTCCCAAAGGCAGGTAGACCCCATCATGAAGGATCAATAAAAGCCTCTTGTGTTTGCATCGATCTCGGACTCTGTCTCTCATTGGAGCTTCCTGGAAAAGACTCTCTCGGCACGAGTCTTAGAGCTCATGTTTTAAAGTTACTTTTAAAACCAAAGTTTTCTTTTTGATCCCACCAAGGACTCTTAGGGATGATCTTGCCTGCACCATTCAGCAGCCCTTCCTGCTCCTAACATCTTATTTGTTTGTTTCACAGTGTGTCTGGTGGAGAACTCTTTGATCGGATAGTGGAGAAGGGATTTTACACAGAGAAGGATGCCAGCACTCTCATCCGCCAGGTCCTGGATGCTGTCTACTATCTCCACAGAATGGGCATTGTCCACAGGGACCTCAAGGTGAGGCCGTTGCTTAGCAACACCACCCAGCCATTCCATAACCCACAATGCACCTGCTGGAGAGCACTGGCTATGGTGAAGGAATGGGGATGCTTTGGGAAGAGATAGATGGAATGGGCAGTTGTGTAGTTTTTTGTTTGTTTGTTTGTTTGGGTTTCAGTGCACTGAAGCCCAGAAATAGCTTAAAAGAGAATAAATACTGATGTAGCTGACCATTGTTTGCAAGATTCTGTAACCAATAGGCAACCTACATGGCCACAGAGAAGTGGTTGTGCATTAGTTTAAAAGACTATTCTGTACACGGGAGAAAAAACATGGAGACCCTTCATCCATCAGTCTTTGGGGAAGAGGGAACCTCAACTGAGAGAGTGCCTCTGCAGGCAAGATTATGGGGCATTTGTGATCAATGATTCATGTGTGAGGGCTCATTCCACTGTGGGCAGTGCCACCTCTGGGCAGGTGCTCCTGGGTTGTATGAAAAAAACAGCCTGAGTGAACCTTGAGATCAAGCTGGTAAGAGGCACCCTTCTCCGGCTCCCTGCCTCCAGGTTCCTGCTTTGAGTTCCTTCCCTGACTTCCCTCAGTGACATCTTGTGACCTGGAGGCTGTAAGATGAATAAAATCTGTTCCTACCTATGACACCATGACCACAGCAACTCTTATAAAGGAAAAACAGTTCACTGGGGCTGGCCTTACAGTTCAGAGGTTTAGTCCATTATCGTCATGGTGGGAAGCATGGCGGCGTGCAGGCAGACATAGATTTGAAGAGGTAGCTGAGAGTCCTACATCCTGATTGGCAGGCAGCAGGAAGAGAGACTGTGAGCCACTAGGCCTGGTTTTGGGCTTCTGAGACCTCAAAGCCAACCTCCTAGTGACACAGTTCCTCCAACAAGGCCACATCTGCTAATAGTACCACTCCCTATGGACCTATGGGAGCCATTTTATTCAAACTACCACACTTCCCATTCATCATTTTCCCTAATCACTTTTCTGGCTCCATTTTCCCCCTTTCCACAATCTGTCTTAGCACCTTCTAGAGAATTCCTTTCATAGATGCAAAACTGTTAAACCAAATCAGTGTTAGAGGTGGTGGGACGATGGGGAAGTCAGTAAAATCTCTGTTCTGGCTCTGCCCAACAGGGTTCTGATCAAGCAGGTCTACAGAGGACCCATGACTTTGCCTTTCTAGTGAATCCCAGGTGACAGTGATGCTACTCTGGGGACCAGTCTTGAGGAACCACTGGAGAGAGCCCTTCTAGCCTTTGCTGTCTTCTTAGTAGCAAATGGACTGTGAGTGTGATGCGCTAATCTTCAGGGCCCTGAAGTTCTGCAGAGTTAGAGACAAGTTAGGTCAGCCAGCCAAGTGCTTCCATGCCAGGCAGCATTCCTTCCCTGCTCCTTTGTGCCCCTACCACATGCTAAGTCTCTGCTTTGAACCCATAGCTGTTGCTATCTAGCCGTTGCTAAGCAAGTTAGTGTTGTGACTTCAGAGATGTGGTGTGCAGGGCTGTGGTACTTCCTAAAAAAAAAAAAAAGTTATAAATAATTACGACGTATCCAGACAGAGCAGTGTTCATATCCCCCTTAAAAAGTGGGTCCACAAGACAGGAAACAATTTTCCATTTCACCTAAAGCTTTTGACAAGTTCTTGAAGCTCTAAGCCCAGGGAAGCTTCAAGAACATGAGGCCTTCTGGCACACCCCATAGAAATCAAAATGAAGGGGGAAGATGATTGACAGCTGGGTTTATCCTTGTGGCAGAACACAGTGGCTATGTTAGGATTTTTGTATGATCTCTTTTCAGAGGCTCTCCAAGGAGTTTCATCCACGTGGTATTAAGTTTTCATCAGCTCCTAAGAACAAGGAAACCACCCAGTCTAAGCTACAACAGCAGACAGCCCGATAGTGTTAATGAAAGACAGGCGCATGGTCTGCGATGCTACCCCAACCCATGAACAAGCATGCCTCCTTCTCCTTCCAAATAGATGTTCTTATGTCTCGGGGGCCCCGGGAAACTGCTAGACACAACAGTGGTCTGCTTTGTTACAATGCAGGGAGTGGGAAAGGAAGTGTCCACCAGGCCTGCACTAGACTTGGGTTCCTCAACTCTGCCCTATTGATACTTAGAGACGGAGGACTCTGTGGGCAACAGTGCTGGGCTCTGCAGGATGTTTAGCCACGTCCCTGACTTCTACCCTCTAGATTTCCAGCACTCTTCCTGGAATCACAGCAACCAAAAACATCTCTGGGTTTTGCTAGGTTTTGTTCACTGAGGTGCGAAACGGCCCCCTGTTGAGAAAACTGAATCCGTTGTGTTGTTACACTGCGGTCGTAACTTCCTCGGAAATGTGTTAATGATATCTTTTTAAGAATTACTGTATAAATTATTATAAAGGAAGGAGCTCAATTGTCTAATTTGGGTGTTAGCCCGCAGTTGTCATATAGAAATGCCGCAAATATGCAGCGGAATACTTTTTTCACATGGGAGCAGGCCCTTCAAAGGGCCCCTCCCCTCCTGGCAGGAAGAACAGCGATGCAGTATGGTGAGGTGCTTCTTGTGAATTTCACTCCCACAGCTTCATACTGCTCCTGATGGCTTTTCATCTGGAGCATTGCCCCTCAGCTCTGCCTCTCCACTCCCGCCTGCCAGGAAAAGTCTTGCTGCCCTTACCAATCTTGAGTCAACTCAAAGCATTGATCGAAACAGTGGCTGCTTAGTTGTTTTAACCCTCTTATGAGATAATTGCCCAGAAAAGCATCCTACTGGCCTGAATGAACTGCCCATGGAGGAAGGTTGTGTGATGGGTAGGATGGGGTCGGGCCTGGTTGGGGAAGGGGGGGAATGGAGAGGGGAGTGCCTGGCAATGCTGAGCTGAGCTTCCCGTTAGTGGGCACAAGTCACGTGCTCATCTCTCCAGCTGCAGAAGTCCTGGACAAGAAAGATAAAAGCCAGTAGTGGTGAAATAGGTATGATTACGGCTGCACTTCACTGTTCATCAATGGATAGATCCCAAACCCCATGATTTTACAATAAGAAGAACCCCCCCACCCATTTTTTCAAGCATTATTCCTGTTTCAGTGACAGACTGGCCCATTTCATTTTCATTTCAAAGCACCCTTCAGCATCACTTGATTTTCTGCAAATCTCCTTCTTCCGCCACAAAATTGTCGTGATAACTACTGACATCAGTTACTCTTTGTGTAACTGTTTCAAGGGACTGAAAATATTTTCCCCTTTGGCTTCTGTGAAAGAAAGAAAAATGTTTTGACATTTCTTACTGCAAGAGAGAAGAAGCCTTTGTTTGAGACCGCTGCCTAGAGGAGAGAGACTGAGCCCAGCTCCAGCTCTGAACACAAGAGGAACAAGTGGGCACTTAGAGGAGAGGGACGGGGGGGGGGGGGGGGGGGGGGGGGGGGGATGTCGGAGAGCACAGCGCCTGCCAGATCACTAAGAAGAGCTGGGTGGATGATTCAGTCCAGGAAATGCCTGCTGTACATGCATGAAGAGCTGAGACGGTCACCAGCACACACACACACACACACACACACACACACACACACACACACATACCATCTCAGATAAACCAAAGGATCTATCTCCTCCATTTAATACCCTCAGAGGGGTACAGTTAACAATGATATAGAAACACTTTCTAAACATGTCTTATCATGCTACATATATGTTTGGCAACCTAGGATTTGCCCCAGAAGGCTGACAAGAGAGCACATGACTTTATCCTTGGGATGGGAGGGTAACCAGTCTGGAAATGATGTGGGAATACGAGCTTCCATTCTAGATCCTTCATTCTACTTTAACAGCCACAAACACCTATTCACTCAGTAAATCTCCAGAACTGTCCTGGGGGGGGGGTTGTGAATGTTAGTTACCACACCAGCCCCACCCCTTCCCCTTGAGGGAGAGCATCAACTGAAGCCACACAAAGAAAAAAACATAAATAAAAATGCAGGTTTAGTTTCTCAGCCCTGTAGAACAGGACTAGCCTGAGACAGGAGCAGCGTGGTATCCACAAGCCCTTTCCCCCGCCCCCCAGTCCTTGCCAATGACAATCTCCAGTTTTGCATAAAACTTAGTGAAAATAATGTTTTATTGTCTGTCCCCAAGGAAGTCCTTCCCATATGCCACTGGTATCACAAAACCACAGTGAAGACAAGCTGGGCACACAGGTACACCCCTGTAATCCCAGGAGGCTACACACAGCAGGTTCCAGGCCACCTTAGACTATACAGTGAGAGCCTATATATTTTTTATTTTTTATTAATTAAACATTTTTATTTTTACATATACATTTATATTATTGCACATATATACAATAAACTACCTATAGCGAGAAGAACCATGACACAATCAGAAATTATATAAATGATACATTTTTAGTGTTTTGGCTATTTGTATTTGACAGCCTTGAAGAAAACATCTTTCCTATCTTGGTGTGTCTAAAATTCTGAATGTAAATCAATCTCCATCACATCTTGTCATTATCAATTTAAAACATCTATCTAGACCTAAAAAACATTTTAACCCCTAAACAACTAAGCTTCATTGTGAAACTGAGCTACCTGGTCTTCAACCCCATCAGAGACTTGAGAAGGAATAAACTTGATTACCTGAGTATTAAAACAAAATGATATGAACAAGCAAACAAGTCAAGGACTGTAGGTCTGGGAGGCAGGCGGAAACCTTTGCTATGTGGAACCCTGTCTAAGCTCTCCCTGTGCTGTGCAGAGGGCTAACAGGAAGATGCTGCAGCCTATGCTTGGCACAGAGGCAGCCAGAAGAGGGGAGTCTTTAAGGCACATGACTAGAAAATGCTGCTTCTTTCATTCCCAGAGCTCCCTCTTCCTCCCCTGGAAGGAGTGTGAGCAGGTGGCTGAGGATGTCAGCAGTGTGCTATGTGCAACCCATCTGCCGGGACTGCAGGGCATGGCAGGGTGTTGCTGAGAGCCAGGAGAGAGTTTTGCATCACAGCAAAGTAACCTTCAAGCATCTCTGATTTTTTTTAAAAAAAGGAACTCATAAGAACCTGCAAATGTGGTTTTATCTCTGGGAATCCTATTCCCCTAGCCAAGAACTAATGACGGTATGAGAGCAATCAGCTTCTTATGTTTCCTCAAAATATGGTTGTTCTTATAAATACTAGCAAAGGAAAAGAATAACATTGAATACTTACTTGTGCCGAAAGCTCTGCGTGGCCCACCACGGCCTGTTTAGAAAGCACTGCTATTTTCATTGGCACCTATTGATGTAGACATTGTCTATGTGTAAAGGTCAAGGCTGTTCTTAATTGTGAGACTTGATGAATCTCCCTTAAGCAAAGCAGCTTTAAATGTATCTGCTAGTCAAATATTGGTTTGTTCCCTTGCTTTAAGTCCTGGAAGTTGAGTCCTGGGCTTCTTACATTTTAAGCAAGCCCTCTACCACTGAGCTACAGCCCCAACCCTCATTTTATTTAATTTTTTTTAATTTGGAGAAACATTCTCTCTCAAGCAGCTGGGGTGATAGGCCTACACTCCAGGATTGATTTACAATCTATAAGTTGTTCTTGTTTTGTTTTTCCCAGCCTGAAAATCTTTTGTACTACAGTCAAGACGAGGAGTCCAAAATAATGATCAGTGACTTTGGCCTGTCGAAAATGGAGGGCAAAGGAGATGTGATGTCCACGGCCTGCGGGACCCCAGGCTATGTTGGTAAGGACAGTGAATGCATGTGTATGTGTGTGTGTATGTATGTGTGCATGTGGGTATGTGCGTGTATGTGCATATGTGTGTGTATGTGTGCATGTGTGTGTATGTGTGTGCATGTGTGTGTGTATGTTTATGTGTGTGTGTGTGTGTGTGCATGTGTGTACCCATGATGGGTACACATGTCTCTATGTCAACCTCATCTTCCTTCTGAAGCACCGGAACCCGGCACATATCACAACTGCCTGCCTTTCTCCTGCAGGAAAGATATAAATCTTGAGAGGCACTCTAGCAAATTAGCAGTGAAGTGATTTCCCTGAAACCTTTTAGCAGTTGGGTGGAAATCCTGTTTGATTTGGTTGTGGGCCTGACTGGAGTCTAAGAGCAAAATGGGCTGAATTCCCAGGTTCTAATACCAGAATTAGTGTGTGTGTCTATTTTTGGATGATTTACAGTGAAGTACCGAGCTGATGATAAGGTATGGGCAGACTCAATAAAACCTGCAAAATGTTGAGGTCAATGCAGCCAGAGCAGAAATACTAGTATAAGGAATATGGAAGAAGCCACGAGTAAGTCATTCTTTCACGTCAGCTCACCCTGATGGGTGCATGCAAAGTCAGGGGCCATGGTGGGTTTTCATAAAGTCATAACTGCACCATTCTTTCTGTTACTCACATAAAATGCAGAAAAGGCTACCGACAGCTGCGGACAGTTGGTCACTGGATTCATCTCCTGTTTTCTGGAGAAAGTCCATGGGAACTGTGTTAGCTTTCTGTTACTGTAGCAAACACTGGAGATAGGTCAGCTTCCGAAGAGAAAAGGTTAATTTTGCTTTGTGGCTTTGGAGGTTTCAGTCTGTGACTGGCGGGCCCTGTGTAGCTCTTGGGTTTGCAGCAAAGCAGCACATCACGTGACAGCACTTGGTAAAGCCATTCACCTTGCAGAAAGAGAGGACAGAGTGGGATAATAACCCCTTCAAAGAGGTAGCCCCGATGACCAGGAAACCTTTCAGGAGGCCCTACTTCAGTGTTCTGCCATCTCCCAAAAGTGCCACATGCTGAGAGCCAAGCCTCTGTCACATGATCCTTTAGGGAGCACTTACCGAGACAATTGTTCACATCAGTGTATTCAATCACTTATCAAATGTGTACTCAAGGTCTGCCATGTCACATTGTACAGACATGTGTCCTGCCTTCATGGACCTTGCGTGGTGGCTGAAACTAGAGACTATGAAGAAGAAACAAATGGGCAAGGCCATTTCAGATCGTGCTGTGCTAAGGGCAATAAAGCCAGCAGTGTGTGGCGAATGGTAAAAGGGATTGAGCAGGGCTTGGAACTGTGTTGTGAGGACTAAGAGGTCTGAGGTTCACTTCAGTGACAGGAAGCAGCTGGCCACCTGGAAGGTAGGGAAGAGGCTCATTCTAGGCAGAGGGATGAGCTTGGTAAGAGCTGAAGGTGGAGAGAAAGCAAGCTGGTGTGTCTGAAGGTAGGCGGGGCGTGGGGGCGGGGCGTGGTTAAGGCTAAAAGATGGAGCCCAAGGATGAATCCTCATGCAAAGGTTGCAGGTCTTTCTTTGTAAGGGCAGTGTGTGCACTGGGCATGGTGACACATTCCTGTATTCCTAGAACTTGGGAAGGGGGCGTCAGGAAAGAGGCAGGAAGAAAGCAAGTTTGAGGCCATTCTGGGATGTACAGTAAAATGCTGTCCAAGGAAAAATGAGGGAGAATGGGAAGAGGCAACGGAGGAAAAGGGAGGGAGCGATAGAGGGCGGAGGGGAAAGGAGGGGGAGGGGAACGACTGTATAAGGCCCCTAAGGAAGGGAGAACTAGTATTACGCAGCCCCCACCATTTCCATGAGTCTTCAGGTAGAGCTAAGGAACCTTCCCAATAGGCTGAGGAGATCCAATCTGAAACTACATGGGTCTGGAGAGGGCAGAGCACTGGGGAGTTCCTAGTGCCTTTGGAGACACTCCGTGGCGTGTTTCAAGTCCTTGCATAATTACATTGTCATATCAAAACTGATATGTCACTGCTGTTTCATTGTCCAAGTTACTCAGAGGAGAGAAGCAAAGAGCCAGAAGAGGGGTTCAGTCAGTAAAATGAGGGAAGGGAAAGGACCAAGAGGCTTGGAAGGATGGCATCCTCACCGAGAGAGGATGTGGCAGGCAGAAGCTGTAGGGGCCGCCACGGGTGGGGTGTCTCTGGATTGTGCATATGCACTGAAGAGCTCTAAAAGGCCATAGAGGCTCAAAAGAGGGACAGCCAGCTGTCACTGGTTTAATGCTAATACAGCAAGGGATGGGTAGTCAGGACTGTGGAGTGTGGGGGCTGCAGAAAATGAGGTGTGTGATACAAGCACATGGGCAGTTGCAGCAGAGATGCAAGTGTGGTGGGCAGATGTAGCCTCTCCCTCGCGCTGTCTCCGGCAGGCAGCAGGGGAACAAATGCGAAGGTGTTTCCTCGCATTTTAGAAAGATGAGGGACTCTGCAGACAAGGATTTTCTCTCTCCCACCCAACATCCGTGCATCATGGTATTAGAACCGAGAAAGCTACCAGCCTAGGTCTCAAGCCGTCCTCTCCCGGCTGCTTTGGGTACCGTGGCTCTGGCCCTGTTTTTGCCTTCTGGCTTTTGAGCTGAGGCCTAGCTGCTCTGACAAGAATATTCTTACTCGCATATGTACCTTACTGATCTCATTTTAATTCTGATGCCTGAAGAATCTAATACTCTCTAAGTTGAGTCTCGGGTTCCCTGTGTGGATGGCAGTTTCCCTGTTTGTAGGTGGCCCCCACCTGCAGGTTTTAGTTTGGTTTGTTGCTGTGACCAGAGATAGTGGATGCATTCAGGCACAGTGTTATGAAGTGGCTCCTGCTTGAAGGGCAGGTGAGCAAGTACTTGTGTGATTTTTGTTGTCAAATATTGAGTTCTCTTAAAGCAATAGTAATATAGCTGCTGGATCTGTTCATATTTACTGAGCATCCAGAGTGAAGGTGTATGTAGGGGTGGGGGGTGGGAGGAGTTGTCATGTCTCTGTGGTCCTTGGGTGGTCATCAGCCAAAGTGGGTATTTTTCTACCCCCAAGTCTCCATACCACTCTCCTATGTATCCATCGGAACCCAGCTGAGGGGCTGGAGAGATGGCTCAGAGGTTAAGAGCACTGACTGCTCTTCCAAAGGTCCTGAGTTCAATTCCCAGCAACCACATGGTAGCTCACAACCATCCACAATGTGATCTGATGCCCCCTTTTGGCCTGCAGGTCTACATGTAGGCATAACTCTGTATACATAATAATAAATAAATCTTAAACAAAACAAAACAAAACAGCCAAAATGCTGCCCTCCTCTGGTTGTCATCTTATTTCATCCTCTCCTTCAACATCCTAACATCCTAATTCTCTTTCTTCCCCCTTTCAATGCATTGCTTCCGGTCACTTTGAGCCCGGGTCCATGTCTCCCGTGTCTCTTTGCTGCACTGCGGCTTTGGTCCCATCAAGAGCTCTCACTCATCTTTGTACAGACTCGTGCTGAATCGCATACAAAGCACAAGACCCATGACTTTTTTTTATTTCTTCTCCATTCATTCATTCATTCATTCACTCACTCACTCATTCAGTATACATTTATTGAATTCTCCCCTATGCACTGTGAACAGGGTTTGTTGTTCACAAACAAATGTGAAAAGGGTGGACTCGAGCAGTCAGTGTTGTAAGAACCAGAAGCCTACAGGTACTTTTCATAACAGTGATGGAGTCAGAGTGGTGCACATCTGCCATCCCAGCACCTGAGAAGTGGAGGCAGGAGGGTTTCAAACGTGAGGCCAGCCTGAGCCAAGTGGCAAGACCTCGTCTCCACAAATGTAAAATTGCCATGCTACTATATTGTTCATATATTCAAGAATTAATTATTCGTGCTTGCCTTCTGTTAGAGGGATTCTAACAGAGTGGCAACATATAATAGAAGAAAGGGAAAAAGCAGGCAGAAATCTTTACCCTCGTGTCCTTACATTTGAGTGGGGAAGAGACAGATTATAGGAAAAGAACTAAGTACATTCTTTCCTGTATCGTCTCAGTAACACAGACAAGAGGTGTACATGTGGAGAGAGTGTGCCTGCGGGTGGAAGCCGGATGAAAGTCTCAGGTGTGATTCCTCAGGTACCACCCACCTTGTTTTCCCGAGGCAGTGTCTCTCATTTGGGACATAGGCCATGTGGATGAGGCTGGATTGAGTGGCCAGCAAGCACAGGGCTCCTCCCTCTGCCTCCCCAGCGTTGGGATTACAAACCTTCACTATCACACTCGGCTTTCTGTGGCCACACTAGGGGCAGAATTCTGATCCTCATGCTTGTACAGCAAGAGTTTTATTGGTGAGCTTTTTCCCCCATCCCTACATATACATTTATAAAAGGGGTGTGTGGCCCATGGAGACTATCACTTACTAAATGGGTGATTATAAATGTCACTCCATCTCTGGCGTTGAGCTCCTGTTGCATGTGGCTTCAATGGCTTGTTCCATCCGACCGCAGCACGGCATGGCAAGGTATACAAGACGCATGTATGGTTGTGCATCTCAAATATTGCATAGCTAGTATATTTCACAAGCAAACTGTAAAGTCCTGGTAAGGAGAGGGACCATCAGGAGCTAGCACAAACAAGAGAAAACTTCTAGAAGCACTGGCCATGCCAAGGCAGGAAGAGTTACTGGTGTCACACAAACCATGGACTCCTCTTTGTTGCTACTTGTAGGATCTATGAGAAAGGACCAGACTCCTTCAGCTTGGAGAACAGGCTGATGCAGATGAGTTCCTTCCGGTGATGATAGTGAGGGGAAGTGATTGGCCCATCTGGTGGCAATGGGCTGCTCAGGGGAACAAGTTAGCTGTCAGTGTGCCATAGACCTGGATGTGGAATCTACTTAGTTAAGTCAGCAGTTCCATTCTCCTGGATGCCACCAATAAGAGGCAAAGTCATAAATAAGAAATTTAGTCAATTAGAGTGTCTGGTCTGTGGAATTAATTAAAATGCCCAAATAGGTCCCCTGAGGTCACTGAGTATGTGACAGAAGACATTTATCTCAATCATGTAACTGATAGTAACTGATTAAAAAACAGAGATGACAAATAATACTCCTATTTACTACAGGAGAGTGTGTGTGTGTATGTGTGTGTGTGTGTTTGTGTGTGTGTGTGTGTGTGTACACGTATGCGCGTGCTTGTTTATTTGGGGTTTTTGTTTGTTTGCTCATTTCTCTTTTTCTGTACACTAAGATGGTTGCTCAGATTCAAGGACCACAATCAGGTCTTCTGGTTTTGGAAACAAAAATCAACTTTAAGAGAACTTGAAACATACAGATCAAGTGGCTACGTGTCGCCCAAGAATAGGCCACCATGTTACTTTCTTCCTACCACGGTGCTGCTATAGAGAGAGGAAGGCGGCAGCTGGCGGGGACTCTACCTGAGCGGCCCCAGTTCTGAAGTGGGAGGCCCCATGATGGGCTCGTGTTGAGCAATGATTTATCATGCAGCAGTATTTCATTCCCAGAATGCCACTTCTAATCCCTGATGGCTCTTGACTTGGAACTGAGAGAACCCACTGGCACTTGGGTGCATCCTTTTATTTATAATCAGAACTACATGCGCAAATCCTTCATTCATGGCTGTTTGATGAGTCTCTGGAGCTCCCTCACAAGGGAGCATCCCAGTATCCTTCCAGACATTAGCTTTAGCATTGCTAGCCCAGCCATGAGAGGCATCATTAGTCTATTTCGGCCTTAACTTGTCTAAAGTAGTTTAACCACATTCGGCTTTGTTCTCCCTTAAATGAAGCTGGTGAACAGTTGATCAGCACTCTTAGAATGTTTTTTTTCCTAACCAGTTAGAGGAATACCCTTAGTCCAGAGATCACTGAATTTTAGAACTTGAGTTGAGATTTAAGATTGAGGGAGGGCCTGGAAACCAGAAATGTGGATCCAGACAATCTTAGTATTGAAACCACCATGCTCGAAATAACCTGGCCTGTAGCTGGTACCAGTCATAGCAGGTCTAAATGTAAATGTCTGATTTTGTTTTTGCTTTTTGTTTTGGTGTGTGTGTGTGTGTGTGTGTGTGTGTGTGTGTGTGTGTGTGTGTGTGTGTGTAAGAGTGTATGTGGCATATGTTCCTGTCCATTTAGGTATGTGTGTGTGCACACGGGTGTCTGTGTAAAAACCTAGGCCAATGTCAGGTGTCTTCCTCACTTGCAATCCCCCTTATCTTTTTGAGACATGGTCTGAAGCGAGGCTGATTGTCCAGCAAGCTTTAGGGATCCATCTGCCTCCCTCTTCCTGGCACTGGGATTGTAAACTAGCTCCTGGTTTTTACTTGCGTGCTAAGGATCTGAACTCATGTCCTTATACTTGTACACCAAAAGCATCACCAACTAAGCCATCCCCTCAGCTCCTGAGAGCATGTTCTTACAGGACTCTACCACTGGCTGGGGATAGGGAGAGGCTAAGCCTTTCGTTCATACTAGATTCTCATTTTATTGTACATAACACAAACATGCTAGACCATGTATCCTCTTTAATTTTTGTGGGGAAGGGGACAATGCTAGGGGCTAGGGATAAAACCCAGGTCCTCACTGTACTGGGTAAGTGTTCTCCCACTGAGCTCCAAGAATTGGCTGTTGTTGCAGGATCTATGCGCGTCTGCAGATATACGATAGCCATATGCCAAGGAACGCCTGCCGTTATCTCTGCTCACACAGACAGGAGGAAATTCTATTAATTTGATGGGCATCTCTCATTTCTGTTCTCCTCAGCAGTCAGAGTAATCACCATTGATCTTTCCTCAGAGCTCCTCTGTTCACTGTGGTAGATTCCCTCCCCCAGCAGAGCTTTGCCTTTTGTTTTTCACTTAGTGTCATGCTTTGGCAGCTGACTGGATCCAGGACATCATTGGTCTCATCCTCTCCCAGGTCAGCGCTAAAATGAGATTTTATGTATCTGATAACTTGTCATGCAGAGCTGATGGTAGGCAGATGGTCCAAATAAGACTTTTCCATTTCTTTCTTTCACACCAGCCTGGCAGTGATAAACTCCTGCAAGCGTTTCTTGCCGTGTGCTATAACTAGACCTCACTTGTTAGAAAAAAACAAGGCCCCCTAATGGGGAGGCTTCAGGGTGATGTGTTTTGTTTTTCATCAGTCTTCACAAGAGTGAACATTGATGTGGACAAAAGGCTTATTATTGGAACGTGGGCAAAGAAAGCCAGCCTTGTATGTAGGGCCACACTAAGTCACTCTTTGCTGGTAGAATGTGCTGGGGATCAAAGCCAAGGTCTCGTACTTACTAGCCCAGCACTCTACTGTGAGGCTCTATGTCCTATCCTAAACCGCTTTCCCTCTTAACACACTGTTTTAAAAACACAAGGACCTGAGTTCAGTCCCCAGAGCCCACAAGAAAAAGCCGAATGTAGCTTCTGTCAGACTTTGGAAGGAGAGATCATCTAAGGAATAAAGTACTTTGGTCAGTCGTAAACCAGATGAGATGGGAGGCCAAATCCTTGCACCTGTCTATAACGGTCACATAGCAGTCATCCGTCACCACCACATGCACTAAAATACTTTACTCTGACATTGAACTCTTTTAGTCCACTGAATTCCAAGTTGCTTCCACACTCAAAACCCCAGTCACTTCCTGGTTTTCCACTGCCTTCCTCTTCCTTAGCCTCATTACTCCACCCGTCATCCACGTACTGGCTTCGGTAGAGCTTGCACGGTAATCCCAGCTTAGATCCAAAAGGTGAGGCATTTATGGGGACTTTTCAAGCCTGTTGTCAAATTCAAGGGGCCACCGGAACATCAGAATTGGCTGATGCTCTTCAGCATCAGCATCTATAGCAGAAGCATCTATAGGCACAAAAGGAGTTCAGAGCTGTCCAAGAACCTTGTACTCTCTGAGATAGAAGATGCTGGAAGACAAACTATAGCGAAGGATGAGTCTGTGTTTCAGGTCCAGTTTGACGTGTGTGTGTGTGTGTGTGTGTGTGTGTGTGTGTGTGTGTGTGTGTTTCTTTAGAGACAAGATCTTGTTATGGAGATAAGGTTGCCTTCAAATTTCATCCTCCTTCCATCTCAGCCTCCCCAGTGACAGCAACGCAGGCATGTCCTAGAGCTCCGGGCTTAGGCTGTATCCGGATTCTAATGCTCTAAAGAGAGGATGCAGTACATGGTCAGGTCCTCCTGGGACACTCCCTCATCATGTATTGGTTTGTTTGTTTTTAGAAATTGCTGCAAAGATTTCTCCTGAAACAGACCTAAGACCATCCAGCATTTCTTCCTTGTTGTAATGAAATTTTCCTCCAAGGCAAAATATTCTCTTACATGTACATCTGAAGTTCTAATAACACAAACACTGAGTTTTAAACCCCCAAACCCCCCCACACACACACACACCCTTGGTCTCTGGAACTTTTAATTTTTTTTCATCTCTGAACTTTCATCTTTCCCACTGTCTAAAAGAAATCTTCACTGGGAATGCAGCTCAGTTGGTAGAGGGCTTGCCAGCATGGGCCCAGGTGTGAGTCCCAGCACAGTAACACCATATCTATGGTGATACATGCCAGTCATCCTAGCACTTGGGAGGGAAAGACAAGAGGATCAGAAGTTCGAGGTCATCTTTAGCTACATAATGAGTCCGAGGCCAGCCTGGGCTATACAAGACCCTGTCTCATAGAAATTTAAATGATCGAAGACCTCTTCTTTCCACCTGTGTCACATGCAGTGTCACTCACTCTCTGAAACATTGCTGCAGTATCTGACTGTTCTCACTCATCTGCTGGAGACGCATTTCTCCCTGTGTCTTCCTGATGTGCCAGATTATCACTTGTGACTCAGCACATTAACTTCCGGCTCATGGGCTCCTGGCATTCTTTATCCAGGGAGGTCACGTTCAGCTCTTCCATTGAGCACATACTCTTCTCACTTAAGTATTACTCCAGACCAAAATGGTAGGCACCCTGAAAAACATGGACAGATAATATTGTCTCTACAACATTGTAATAGAGACGGCTACCTACAAAGCTGCCCTTTGCTGTAGTCCAGGCACTGGCAATGTAGAGCTGCCTTTGTTTGAGTCAGGGTTTCATGTAGTTCAGGCCAGCCTTGGACTTGATATATATATAATCGAGGATGATCTTGGATTTCTGACCTTCTTACCTCTATTTCCCAAGTGCTAGGATAGCAGGCATGGCACCATGGGTTTTATTTAGAGTAAATGCACTCATTTCAGACTTTTAGTAAGTCTTGTAAAGGCAGCTCCCATGACTGGTTACCTCCGTGGCTGCTGTCTGAGCTCAGTGCCTAGGAGGAGAGGAACTCCATGTTCCTACAAAACAGTAGTCAGAGTCACTTCCTTGCCCCATAAAGCCAGGGCCCAGTGGAGGGTGGCTCTCTAGTCGCCACCGAGGAAATGATTGTGAAATGCTAGTTCAATCTCTGTGGTTCTAGACCATTGACTTTGATTCTGGCATCTAGGGATGCACTCTCCTGCTTCTGTCACTGTCCTTCACCCGCCAAGGTGATCATCTATGATTTGTTGAGACTATGACTGAAGTGGGGAGTAATTCGTCTCCAATGTGAACTTGAACTCAGTAACAGGGTGATGGCTTCTTTGTTTGCTCTACTCTCCTAGCAGGAACTGCTATGGGATATGTCCTGGAATACTCAGCAAAGGGGGAACTTCCTGTTCCATATACAACCAGTTCCCATGTTTCCACCTGCATGAAACAGCTGATCTCTCAGTTTTCCACTTAGATATATCGTTTCCCTGTCTGCCTTTCAAGAATAAAAATCAGCAATTAAACTGTTTTTAAAACAAGATGAAAGGCCTGTGAAATTCTTTCTTTTCTCCTTCCCCAGATCTCTGGGGACCCCACCCTTACCAGGAACACTTTCCCTACGTCAATATAAAATAGCTTGGTTTGTAGATGCCCACAGAGTGGAATTTTCCATATGTGGGTTGTTTGCATATTAGAGTAATGAATCCCTCTGTGTTAAATTCTACACGCACTGTTTTCTATAAAACTTGAGGGAAACATGGACATCCAGAGGACTCTGTGGGTAACTCTGACAGCTTGTGGGGTGCCCAGATGCTTTTCTGAGGCTACATGGTTTGCATAAAGATGAGCTCTAACTTACTATTATGGACCAAGTAAGTTTCCATAAAGAAGGATGAAGAAGGCTCTGAGTGGTTATCAAATAACGATAGCACAGTACTGAGGCATTTGCCTGGCTAGCACCATGAGCAACGATGACCTCAGAAAAGGCTAGAATAAGCATTCAGCTTCCCCAGTTCCATCTGCTCCAGCCGGGCCTGAAAGAAACACAGAGAATGAGAAGAGGCAGGCCCCAGACCAGGAGGTGGATTCAAAAATCCCTCTGGCGGTTTAGGATTTTCTAGAGTTTGATCTCCAAGTCAACCTGCAGGAGTGGGAGGTGGGGAGGAGAGGGAGGAGAAAGAGAGAGAGGGAGAGGGAGAGGGAGAGAGAGAGAGAGATTTTAAACCAAGGGCCTCACACATTTTAAGCAAGTGTTTTACCTCTGTCTCCATCCCTGCCCCTGAGATGTTTTCGGAGAATGTCTGTCTGCAGGATGAAGGGAAACCATTGAAAGCCACCAGGGTGAGCTTTTCCAAGCAGCTTTCCAAAGTCCTCCTGGTTCCAGCAATCACATTACAAGTGAAGTCAGAACCCACCCGGGCTCTTGGTGTATGTGCAGGTTTTAAACGGTGTTTTAAATGCTTGCAATTGCTCGGAACATTGTACACAAGGCACTTTGCCTCATGCTTTAAAATTTTTTATTTCTTTTGCTTTTATTTTATTTTGGGTTTGGGTTTAGGGTTTTGTGCTTTGGAACAAAGTTTCACTCTGTAACCCAAGCTGGCCAGGAACTCTCTGTGTAGCTCGGGCTGGCCTCAGACTCACAGTAGGTCCTCATGTTCCCTCAGTCTGGAGCCTCCTTGCCTGGCGTTTTGTGTCGCATTCCGCATCCTGTTTTTGCTTCCAAATGCAATTAAGAACTTCACCCAGAGGCAAATGGTTTATGCCCTACAAGTTTATTAAAAATTACTTGTATTTTGTTATCAGTAGAGCGTAAATAAGAACATCAAAAAGAACCGCGGAAGTTGGGCATGCATGGATACGTACATTTCCGTCCACAAGCTTGTTATCCTGGTATTTGCTTAGTGATAACTTAGGAACTTTCCCCTACTGTCCCCGCTCCAAATGCAAATCAGAAATGCTTTCTAGCCATGTGACTGATGTTGCAACCTTTACTATGCTGGTCGAATCCCACAATATAAAAATGCTGGTAGCAAGTAAGTACATGGCTACAAGAACCTAAACATCACAGGCCTGGAGAGAGACGCCTCAGATGCTCAAGTGAGGAGCAAGACCTGAGTTCAGTGCCCAGAACCTATGGTTTGGCCTTTGATTTTGTTTTTGAAAGCTGAAACGTGATTGATGGAGTTCTGATGCCAGCACTAGAGAAACTGAGGCAGGTGGATCCCTGGGGTTCACTGACCATATAGCCTTGCCTACTTGGTGAGTTCCAAGCCAGGGAAGTGCTTGAGGAAGGATATCCAAACTTCTTGTCTCTGGCCTCCACATGTGTGCACATGCACAGGCGTGTGAACACACACACACACACAAATCATGCCTTTCCTCCCCAAGATGAAATGTGTGGCTAGTGCCAGCACATTCTTGTTTCTAAGGATTGAGGATCTGGAAATGGATGTTGTTATTTTAGAGATTCCTCCGTCCCGCAGTCCAAGAGAGGAAGGAAGAGGGATAGAGACAAAGTGAGCTCATCCTTGGAGAGTTGCAGCCGTGCAGGCAGTAGTCTCTTTGCTCTGCGCTATACATCTTGGTCCAGGACATGGGCCCAGTCTTGGCTTGTAAACTATGTAAGCAGCCATCATAGATTCTGACGGCTTCCTTCTCTGTGCTTCCACCATCTGTGTCTGTCACCACTGGACACCTACTACAGTGAGTTTGTGCTGTCTGTCTGGCACTAATTCCCAGTGCCATTTGATACCTGGGTCAGTGGAGTGGAGGGAGCAGGCTGGTAGGCTAGCCATCTTGCTAATGAGTCCCAAGGATTCTTGTGGTGGCCCAGGGCCTCTATACACCAGCTTGACTCTGCTCCTGACATCTGGGTCACTCTGTGAATAAGAGAATAGTCATCAGGTGTCCTGGGTGCCTCCTCTGCCTGTGACAAAGTTTTCATCGGGCCCTAGAGTGTCCCTGCAGATAGTCACTGAGCACCATCTGTGCTGGGGTAGTCACTGAGACCACAGTGTCAGCATCCAGAATCAAAAAGACATTTACTGTGCTAAGTGGCTCTCCTTTGTCACTTCCGATAACAGTGGAGTCTGAGAAATATCCTCTTAGCAGTGAGTGGGGGAGGACCCAGCACTGCACCTGGCTCCTAAACTCTCCAAGGTCTGTTTCTCCAGGTGGTGACCACCCTGCTTCACAGATCTGTAGGCCTCTTTGCTCCTGCATTGAAGGCAAATGTAGCAAAGAAAAGACAGACATGTAAATACATTTCTTCTGTTCTATTTAAGAAAAATCCCGATAAACAATTTGATGGTACCCAAGACTAAAATGTAAAATGAGATATGGACTGGTCCATACGCTATATTCCTCTCTCTCATGAGCAAACATTCGACGGGAGTTTGTCACCTTACTATTCTTTGTAATGTATGCATATATATGTGTATGCATGTACACATTCCTGTATGTGCAAATGTGCGTGTGTGGGTGGGTGCCTGTGCACATGTGTGTACCTTTGTGTGGAGGCCAGAGAACAGCCTTATCTATCATAACTCAGCCACTGTCCACCTGGGGTTGTTTGAGACAGTGTCTCTCACTGGCCTAGAGCTCAGCAAGTGGGCTTAGATGGCCATCCAGCACGCCCCAGACCTCCCCCTTCCTCTACCACCCCACCCCCACAGCTCTATGATTGCAAGTGTGCTTCCATGCCCAGAATTTGTTATGTGGGTCCCAGAGGCCATCAAACCCAGGCCCTCCTGCTTGTAAGGCACTTTACCAACTGAGCTGTCTTTCCAGCTTGCACATTCTTATTCTTGCACAGGGCAATATTTATCTACCAACAGAAAGAAAGGGCAGGTTTCCATTGTGGATTTTCTGGACTTTTTGTACAGACTAAAGAAGTTCTCACTCTACTGAACAGCATGGTCTGACAGAAAGAACCAGAACAAAAGTCACATTGGCCCACTTCTCCTTGTCTGACTGTGGCTTGGGACAAACCACTTCTGTGAAGCCCAGTTTCCTTCCCTTGCTCTCTGAGCTCAGGTGCAGCTCACAGGCAGTGCCAGCTGAGGAGATTAGCTCAGCAGGGAGCACCTTGGAGCTGCTGGCACAAGACCCAGCCAATAGCTGCACTTAGTGAGGTTAGGTCCTTCGGAGCAAAAGTGGGTGAGAAGGCCACTTTCTGTCTGGATTGCTTTGGCCAGTTGGCTCGCCTTCTCAGTGTGCTTATGTCTTCCCCCTACAGTGTGGGGGTGAGTGTCATGATAACAGTGTTTCCCCAAGGATGTTGGGGTAAGTAATCCATCCAAATCTCATAGAACACACAGTGCTAGGCATAGCAAATACTTTAATCAGTGATTCCGGTTTTATGTTTTCTACCTTTGTAATTGTTCCGGAACTTGTGTTCTAAAGATGTCTCAAGAGATATGCTTAATGTGGAAAGGAGATTTCACTGGTCAGTGAGATCCACTGCCTCATATATACTTTCACATTGAGTGCCAACTGCACCAGATGCTGTGGGTCATTGGCAGCAGGTGGATACCTGGCCCTGAGCTGTGGCCACAAGGCTAGGAACACTGGTGTCAGAGCTGGTACAAAATGAACTCAAACCCCAGGGATCAACAGCTCTTGAAGAAGTAGCATAGCAGTCCCCCTACTCCATAGAGGAGCAGGCAAGAGTGCTGACAGACAAGTCGCCGGAACCCTCAGGGAAAGCAAGAGCATCTCCAAGCTGATCCCATTCTCTCTGCTGTGCTGTAGGTTCCATGAAGGCACAGGGGAGTGCTCACCACCATTGTCCTCATGGCACCTCACAACCCACCCCCTGCAGGAGCCAGAAATGCTATTCCTGAGTCGCTTTGAGGGCACAGCTCATACTCCACACCCCAATTGAAAATTACCAACTCAAAGCGGTGTTAACTGAGCTATGATCCTATGCTACTTAGCACAGAGCATCAGTTGTTGGAATATGATTTCTAGACACACCCACCTCATGATCTTATTTTTACTTAGAGAAGCAAACAAATGGGTCATTTTTATTATCTACTTAAATATCTTTGGGACGTGGGGTTTAGCTTGAACCTGGACTTAGTGCAGGCTGAGCATGCATTCTGCTACTGATAATTCAGGTTCCTAGCCACCACCACCCACGCTCAATTTTTAGACTCACAGGTAGCTGAAAATCGGAATAGCCAACAAGGAACAACAAAAATCAAAGAATGAAAAGTTTAAATAAACGTCACTGGCCCCGGGCATTTAGATCATCAGGATTGTGAATCTTCTTTCCCTGTCCACAGCTCCCGAAGTTCTCGCCCAGAAACCGTACAGCAAAGCCGTCGACTGCTGGTCTATTGGGGTGATCGCCTATATCTTGTAAGTATTGCCTACCACCGTGGCTCCCTGGATCTTTTTGTTGGACTGTGGCAAGACACGTATGACACAGATTTTTATCATTCAGAGACTGTTAAGGTCATGCTCTGCAGTACCACCACTGCCTATTTCCAGAACTTTTTCTTCTTTCCAAAGTGAGACTCTCGAGCAAATACCAGCTCCCCACTCCCCTCCTCAGCCCCTAGTAACCTCCTGTCTGTCTTTGGGAACCTGACATCTCTGGGGGCCTCATAGAGGTGGGCTCATGCCGCAGTGCTTCTTGGATGATAGGCTTGGGTGATAGGCTTGTTTCATTTATGCTGTCCTCAGAGTTCATCCATACTGAGCCCTAGGTCAGGATCTTCTTCCTTTCATGGATGACACACCCAACTTTTTGTACCACCCCAAGTTCATCTTCTCACCCATTGATGGACAACTGAGTGGGTGCCATCTTTAGACTTTTGTGCATGATGCTGCTATGGCCATGAGTGTAAAAATATGTACATTGCTCAAACTCTTGCTTTCAGTTTGGGGGAATGTATGAGTCCAAAAGTGGAATCGATATTTATATATGACAATTCTTTGTCTAACTATGAGAAAGCATTAGCAGTGTGTGTAGCAAGGGACCATTTTAGGAATACATTCCTAGCAGCCATGCTCACCTTTCACACCAACATTACACCTTTAAAAATATATAGCCAGACATGGGGTGCCCACCTCTAATCTTAACGCTTGCGTGGTAGAGGAGGTAAGCAGGCCTCTGTGAGCCTGAGGCCAGTGTGGCCTTCAGAATGAGTTTTGAGACAGCCAGGCCTATAGAGAGAGACCCTGTCTCTAAAACAAAAACAACAACAACAACAATTAATTTAAAAATAAAAGCCACCCTAATGGGTGGGATTTTTAATTCTGATTTTCACCTCCCTGTTAGCTAATAACAGAGAATCTTCTCATTTGCCCTCATGGCTTTGGAGGGGGTGATTTGAAAGCCTCTGTGAAAATACTAACACAGCTCCAGAAGAAATCACAATTAGGAAAAAAATGAATGGAAATCAAAACACACGGTTTGAATTCCTCATTTCCTGTGAGAGGCCTTACCTCCTTGATCCAGGAAATGTCTCCTAGCCCGTACCCTCCTTGCAGCTATTTCAGGATTATCTGTGCTGTCTCTTATCACTGGACTTTGTTTTGCCTGAGTCTGCTCTAAAGCCATTTTTAATTGCAGTTGTATTTGCAAATATTTATTATATGGTAGGCTTTTATAGCAGGTTTAACCCAACTAGCTTGTATAATTGCTGGGAAATGAAGTTCCTCTCCTGATTATCCCCCAAAGAAAATGGTGTTCTTTACCTAACAGACATCCCCAGCCAAAGACTAGAAGAGACTCTGATGGCAGAAGCTTCTGGCAGTACATGGCATCCTTTCTCTTAGAACTGCAAACGCCTCTCCCCTCGTGTTCACTCTGTCTCCTTACCTAGGAAACAAACGATCTTTCTACAGGAACATGCAAGTGGGCAGCTTGTGCAGCCCAGTGTGGACTTGGGGTGACAGCTCCTGTCGGTTCATGCCATTGCCACAGGGGAGTTTGTCTCACTGCAACACACCCCATAGGGTTCTCATCCGTGGAAATACGTGCGTGCTAAGGCTAACATATTGCACTCCTATTATGTCTTTGTTTTCTAAGCATGTCAAGCATTGCTCTGGTTTAACTGGGAAATGTGCCCTGCGCACTCCTAGGGTTCCGATAGGTGGCTCTACTTGAGGAAATTCTAGAAGCTCTAGGAGGCAGAACTTGGCTGAGGGATGTAGTTCAGCGGGGGTATGTCCTTGATGACTTGCTTACCCTAGCACTATTTCACCTCCCTCTATTTCTACCCAACTGTGATGAACTGTCAAGGTGATGACACATCCCTGCATTCGCGTTGTGCCTGTCAGGTGTATTGGTCACAGATGTGCAAAGGTAACTACTAACTGCTACTGCGTCTTCTGCGCTAGTTTCTTGCTTTAGAGGAAGAATGGGATATAATTTTCAGAACTATATAACAGTCTTGAGAATCTAATAACAGCTGTAAAACCAGTCCATTAATAAAAGCACACACATGCAGTTAGACCTGGCCCTGGGTAAACAGACAGTTCCAAGGACCCAGTGTTATTCAGCCTGGTCCAGCTGCAATCCTCCTCGGAGGGTCTGACTCTCCCAAATTGACTGGAAAGCTCAAAAAAAGGACATGAAAGACTATCCCTTTCTTGCCAATAGGAAGTTTATTCAGTGTCTCCCTGGGCTTGCCAGAGCTCTGGACACCACCAGGAAAAAAGGCAGTCCTTGTCCACCATCTTAGGATCTGACACAGTCATGAACTCAATCTGAGGATATTTTCTGGGGAAGGAAAAGAAGAGAAAAACCACCACACATGAGCTTATTGGGTCCCTATTAAGATAAAAGTCAAGAAATATGGTATGTCTTCCTTTAAGGCCAACATGAAATACTGCATTGTGTACTATTTCTGTGGGCGCCTCGATACGCCATGGTTCAGACATACCCAGATACACGTCATATCTGCACCTCGGAGCTTTTCAAAGCTCCACATGGCATCACTAGCCATGTTGATATATTCTAATATGTTCCTAACCGTGGTCCAGGGCACATGCGACTAAGCGCCTACTGCCAGTCTGCTCCTTGGTGGGAGGGCAAGGACTCTCTTTTCTCCTGGTGGTGTCCAGAGCTCCGACAAGCCCAGGGAGACACTGAATGAACTTTGGACATTTTTGTTATATCCTCTGAGGTGTTCAGGTATCAGGTGGATGTCAGTAGCATACTCCTGTAATTTTAGCATCTGGGGGGCCAAGGCAGGAGAATTGGGGGCTTAGTGCCTCCCTGGGCTATTTAGAAAGTTCCAAGCCAGTCTCTACTACCTTACAAGACACTGTCTAAAAACTACCTAGGTATAGTTTTCTATGTAACTATGTATAATTTTCTATGTAAACTTCTATATAATTTTCTACACATATATGGCTTTGTGTAGAAAAATGTAACTTTGAATTTAACATTAGGGATTTTTTTTTTAATTCACTTATGAGTCCAACTTGTCTGGCTGTGTATGTCACTAGCACTCTGGTAGAGTTACCTGGTCTTTTCCATTGTTATATCTCTAGAACCCAAGTCAGTTCCTAGTCAGAGAATACACTACGGAAATGGTGGTCATTGGCCCTGGCGCTAACACACTGGAGGCTGCTGGACTCATTTACTCAGTTGGAGTCTGTGGAATGGGGCAGTTGTTGAGGATGGGGCTATTCGGGGGTGGGAAGGTCTGGAGAAGATTAAGAAGCAATGACAGAACACCTGAACAGGGGAGGGATGCAACCAAGGCTAAGTGTACTCTGGTGCTTGGAGGGCTGGTGGTGTCTCCCTGTGAAGCACCCATGGCCTAAGTTGGTAGGGAGAGCACAGAATTGGCTCTAGGTTGAGCCAGCAATAACAGTGGAACTTGGCTGGGCCTTTGGAAAGGCTTCAGTCGGTAAAGCAGGTGCACTGCCCACTCAGGGCCTGAGCTTGGATCCCTAGCACCTATGGAAAACTAGGGGTGATGGGGCACGCCCATGATCCCAGTTCTGGAGAAATGAAAGCAGGTGGACTCTCACTGCCTAGCTACACTGGCAAATTGGTGAGCTCTAGGTTCAGCCACAGACCCTGTCTCAAAAAAGGAAGGTGGGAAGTAATTAAGGAAGATAACTGAGGTCCACCTCCGGCCTTCACATGGATGTGCACATACCAACATGAACGCATGTATGCAACACATAAAACCACACTCAAATAAAACTTGTGTGTCTCAATCTCAGGCTCTTGGAACTTCAGCTTTTCTGTTGATCCACCACACGTAGCTGCCCCGGCCCCCATCCACTGTCTAAAGAGCGCACACAGCTATGGAGCAGGCTGAGACCAACAAAGAGAAACCAGCTTTCTCAGGGGGTCACCAAGACCCTTACTCTTTTCCATCAGAGTGAAAAAGAAACCAGCCTCTTCCAGTTTTTGGAACACTGCCTTATTATTTTCAATCGATCAGCCTGTTACACTGAGGTATTAGACTACATAGAGGAAAAAATATGGCTGAGACAGACCACATCACCACATTTTCTTCTCTCTGCACACCACGTAGACATCGCTCATTTTGCCAGTGCAGATGCTTATTAAATCGCCGCTCTCAGAGTCTCCTTGCTCATTTCTCTGTTATCCATCATGTGGAGGGAGAAATGGCTTATCTGTCAAGGCTGTTCATTGTTTCTAAGCACACTTGATGGGTCCTGATGCTGCTGGGGGCTGTGCTCTGATGCTGAGGATTCACAAGAAGCACCTTTGCCCGCAAAGCTTAAGCTTCTGAGAAAGATAAAATAGTGTGTGCTGGTGTCCAGTGAGGTGGGCTTCCCCCAGCCAAGATAGTACCAATGCCAAGGAAATAAATTTCCCTTCCAGAGATGTGTGTGAACATCTCATGGGCCAAACTCACACACTTCAAGGAGATTAATGACTGTTTCCCTGAATTACGCTCAGAGGTGCATCATGCTGTGCAGGAACCTGCTGGCTTTCTGCTGAGATGAAAACTGACAAATATCCTAGGGATGTTCCCACTCCCAAACTGAGGAAATCAGACAGATCAGAGACAATGGAAGCAAACTGGACAGACTCAGCTAGACCTACCATGACCTCTGACCTGTCTGTCTATGTTTGAAGAAACCATAGGCAAAA
>OU015749.1:13066663-13097263 GCA_907169655.1 Acomys percivali
GTATAGAAGCAGGAAAGGGGTGGTACATATAGAGAGAATAAATAAAACAAGTGCACAGAGAAGAAAAGGTCAGCGCACTATGAGGTGACAGGATGGCAAGTGTCTAAGCAGTGCTTGTGACTAAGAGTAGATGGGTAGAGATGGGCGGGGGAGCGACGCCAGCTCACATCACCACATTAGCAACATCCTGGTGGAGATGTGTGGGAGCATATGATGCAACCCCAAATAACAGTGCTCCTGAGGCTTTTCCAGATTCTTGTCTCTTGGCCACGTACTAAGAGGCTAGAATTATGTTCTAGTCAGCCACAAAGTGCATTGTGAGAGCTTGGGGGGTGGGTGGCAGGACATAGCGGGATGGACATCAAGAGCCTACGGGCCATGGAATGTCGAATCCCACACATATCCCAGATAGGATTGCTGATCTGCATAGACGCCTGTCTGCCAATCATCAGAACTAGAAGGAAAAGAGACTGGGGGCTTGAGGAGACTAGAAGACAAGCAGGGAAGAAAGAAAGGAAGGGAGGGGAAGGAAGAGGAAGAGAGGAGAGGAGGGGAAAGGAGAGGAGGGGAGGGGATTGGAGAGGGGAGGAGGGAAGGGGGGCTGGACAGGAGAGGAGGGGAGAGGAGGGGAGGGAAGAGAAGGGGAGCAGAGGGAAGAGGGGAGGGGAGAGGAAGGGGAGGGGAGAGGAGGGGAGAGGAGAAAGGAAGCCAGAGTAACAGAAAGATGCACAACTCTAGTTTGGAATTCTTGCCAGGCTGCAGCATCCTTGCTTGGCACTGGAAATTAATCGCCTCCACACTGGATGTCTGCACCCCTTTGGTGCTTGGATCTGAAGAATGTTCTTGAGAGAACTAATTTCATCATTGGCAGAAGTTGCACCTCATAGCCTTACTTGGTGTTCCTAGCTGTGGGAAGCTCTCCTCGCTCCTCTTTGTCTGTGGCGTGCCTGTTCCACAGCGAGCATGAGTTGTGTTTGGCTGGGCTAGAGGAGTCTCCAGCCTCTTCGATCATCCTCTTGACTTCCTCAAGATGGTGTCCTTGTGACTAATGTAAGATTCAAAAAAGCTGACCCCAGATGGGCCGTAACGCTCGGAGCATTTGTCCTTCCTCTCCCCCTTCCCCAGGTCCCGATCTTCAGTTCCAGATGTGCAGCACCTTGAGGACAGTGCTTCCTTTCCCGCTTTTCTTTTTGCCCCCAACTCTTTTCCTCATCTGCTTACCCATTCCTAACTCTCAAACCATCATCCAAAGAGGACATAGGCAGAGCCTGTGCATGCTTTTAGTACGTGAGCCTTCCCTATTTTTTCCCACCTGCTCTTTTCTCAGGACGTGAGGACAAAGATTGGGGAGTGTGCATACTCAAGCCAACGCTCACAGAATTGGGTTGTCATATTGCCATAATTCACACCTCGCTGATCCTCTAGTCAAAAGCCAGATAGTACGTATTCAACCCTGTTCTGCTCACTAACGGGCACTGGGAATAAGTACAAAAGACATATTTGCTTTCTAAAAAGCTTTGTTTTATTTAATTATTTTGAAAGTCAGTCATATCCAGAGTAAAACAAATACAGCTCACATTCCTTAACACACCATGAATTCATTCAATAAAGCTTGTTGGGTTTCTGCCAAGGGTCAGTCAAGACAGAGAGACACACAGTGGTCTCTGTGCACCAGCAGAGGACTCCAGAGGATGCTCAGCCTGACACACAGAGCCTGAACTGGCCTTATGTGGCTTAGCTAGTTTACAGATACACAGGTGGGGAAGAGTTTAGTCAATTTTTTTCTATAAATTTTTTTATTCTTTCTTTGAGATATGGATGCTCTTCAGGTCACCCCACCACCACCCCAAGTTCATGTCCTCTTCCAATTAGTGTTGCCCATATGTGCATCACTATGAGGCCATCCAGAGGGGAAGGGGTGACCTGCCCATGGCCACACTGTAGCCATTAACTTCCAACAGGGCGGCTCTTCTGCTAGCATGGGCTTTCGAAGCCCCTCCCACCTCCAGGCTGGGATGTCGACTGGCTTGGTTTTGTGCAGGTAGCCAGAGCTGTTATGAGTTCAAAAGTGTAACATTCATATAATGCCCAATGTCAGCGCTTCGCGATGCTCTTCCCTGTCCTCTAGCTCCTACCTTCTCTCTTTTCTCTCTTGCACGATGTTCTCTGTTGGCTCAGATTCAGAGGCTCCCAGTATTAAATGGATCTGCCGCTTTAGGCCTCTGGTCAGATGGTGAAAGAAACCACTCATCTCATGGCCACACAGCAAAAGGAAGGAGAGGTGTTGCTGGTGTGGTATTTTATGTAAAATATCCAAAATAAGTGTCAGCCCGTGGAAACACACTCTCATGTACTTAGAAATTTCACTATGTATATAACGCTGTTCCCAAATGCTCTATCCAGAGGTGTTCCAGAATGGTCTGCCTTGTCCCCTCAGCTTCCACACGGTCTTATCAGGGGAGCCCTTTTTCTTCTTTGTGTTGCTTTGCAGCTCTTGACAGGCACATCATTCTGAACTCGGCTGATCTGATATGAGTGTATTGGACTTTGGATCAATATAGACAGAGATTCATTTTTCTTCAATCCCTTTCTCCCATAGACGGGCTGATAGTGTCCCTCGCCAACTCCCTCAGTCTGGCCTGAAGGAAGGCAGTTGAAGAACATGAGTTATTGCCTTTCTAACTACAGGCACCTGTGGTCAGTCACATGGCCTCATCTCTAACTCTGTTTCCAAACCTATCATGTACAAACCTCATGGCATTCTGACTTCAGAAGCAGATGGAGAAAGAGTATGTGTCTGGTATGCCCCCATGTCTGGTACCCCCCCCCATGTTTGGTATGCCCCCATCGTTACTATGCTATCCATGGCTGGATACCCAACAGCTAGCATGATTTGACTCAGAAGGATTTACAGAAAGAGTTAAGCAAAACCCTCTTCTGCCCTTTAAATTGCCCAAATGTTCATGCATTTATCTTCCTCGCCTGGAAATTGAAAAGTGAAAGGCTTTTCTCCCTAGAAGTATCCATCAAATAAGGCAATGTGTTTAAGATGTGAGCGTTAGTCTTCACTGTGCACTTGGGGAGATGAGAATCGCCTTGGAATCTCATCTCAGAGTATCTGTGAGGGTCCTTTTCCAGAGGTCTAACTGTAAAGAGAAGAGAAGGCTCACCCTAGATAGGGTCAGCACCATTCTGTGGGCGGGGGCTCCAAACTGACTAACGAAGAGGAAGTTAGCTGAGCACAAGCATTCACCTCTGCCCCAGCCTGTAGACTCAGTGTATCGATGCTCCTCACGTTCACATTGCTGCATCTGCCCCACCATGATCAACAGTGCTCTCAAACCAGGAGCCAAAAAGAACTTTCATCAGGCATTTTGTCTCAGCAGTGAAAGGATTTCTAATGTGTCACCCAGTGCCTGGCACTTGATAAACGCTCGGTGAATGATGGGCTATTGTCACTAACGTCTACAAGACATGCTCGGCAAGATTAGTTTACTTGCTTTAGAAAACAAAATGTGCCCTTTGTCTCATTTAAGTGAAACTGGACTTGAGGACATTTTAGAAAGCAAGAGGCTCAGCCCTGTCTTGTTTATTGCTATATAGTGAGCATTTTGTACAATATCGTTGTTCCATACCTCTCTGTAGAATTGGATCAAAATGGCCTTTATTCTTCTAGGCCAAATCCTCACACACATGCCCAGGTTTGACGCTAGCTGTGCCCCTGAGACCACCTTCTCTCTGGGACTCAGTGTCCCAGTGTCTTAGAGAGGAGCAATGAGTTCTGGACCCCGGGATAGAATTCTAAGACTATGATGCCTACATCAAGTGTACTTTAAGGTTTTGACTCAGGGTCTCAGGCTGGGAGCTTATCACCTATCTACCCCCTGTGAGTTCTGCCATCAGTGGGATAGTTAGCATCTGATGGAATTGATGCATGGAGCATAGTGTCAGGCACCAGGCAAATGGGAACTTGCTTGATATTGGTTGAGGTCCCCGTGCTCATACCTGTTGCCTTGGAGAATGTCATTTACGGCAGATTCTGTTGGCCATTAGGATGCTTCACTGCAGAAATGAGATAAGTGAAAAGTTACTGTCCTTGGAGAATCATGGTAGGAATTGTCTTTTCTGGACAATTTTACTCATTTTAAAATGTTCAACCCTATTTAGGGTTGGGGGTGCTAGGATCAAAGCCAAGGACTCATTCATGCTAGATGCACAGAGTCTACAATGGACCTGTACCAATAGTGCAACTGACTGCTTCTGCCTATTAAAGTGTGTGCCGTGGCAATATGCTCAGGCGTGTCTGCCTGCACATGTACATACGAGCATCAATGTTTCAAACAAAGCGTTTTCTGTTTATCAGAGAACAATAGAGAAATATGTATTGAATCGACACCAAAGAGCCTGCCATAATGGCACGCAACTATAATCACAGCTCTGGGGAGGATGAGGCAGGAAGACCAGGAGTTCAAGGCTATAGTTGGGCCCTTTCTCCAAACCCTCAAAATATACCATTTATGACATAGTATCTATCCTCCAGCAACTTAGCAGCAAAGTGAAAGTTTAAATATTAGAACCACAATCATAAAATATAATCTTTCAAAATTTCTTGAGAGGACCCCTTCCTGCCCCCGAACAGGTGAGATGTGAGCTGGCTCTTAAAGAATGGAGAATGTTCAGAGAGGATTGGTCAGGGTAATGATTGTGTGGGAGGTGAAGCATTTAAGGGCCCGTGTATCCAACAAGCTTTTGCTGAGGTTTGTACCAGGATGTACAGGATTGCAAAATATGGATACAATACGATACAATTGCTGCCTTTGATGAGCGCAGCGTCTAACCAAAGATGATGAGTCACAGATACAGACCAAGACATGAGCTATAACAAAGGGGCCTGGGAAGCTGGAAGAATGCAAAAGAGATGCGATGCGATACCTTGCATGGTATTGGGGGTGGTGGGGGGGGGTGGTAGGGGCAGGAAAGACATCACCAAACAAAGGCCACACACCTAGAGCTTTGTGACTGAGCAGGTCAGTCCTGAGGATTGAGGAGAATAATACATTCTCAACACAGAGAATTAGTTAGGGAAAAGAATATTCTAGCTTAAGCTTGAAATGCAGCTTCATGGACCAGCTCTAAACCTTTCCTGTCTGGCTTTTATGCTTCCTCTTCATGGTGAGCTTAGTGTTGAACACCTGTGTCCCTGTCCCCAGCTATAATGTAATACCACATCAGTAGGCAAGCTGGCCGCTTTCTTCCATGCCTGGGAAGACTTGGTACTCAGTGAGCATTCGGTGATGGCCAGAGGGACTACCTGACCAACAGTCATGCATCTTCTAACCCCAAAGGAGCCTGTGCTGAGGAAAGGTAGATGTGGTACAGGAGACAGAGCCCAGGGACAGTGGTGGCCGCAGCCTGTGTTCCCTATGGGTCAGAAGGCAAGAAAAGGAGGTCAGCTAATACTCGCAGCAAATGGTGAATGCTTCTATGAAAATGCGTCACTTTTGCTCCTGTGGGGACTTGCTGGCACATTCAAAGAGACAACCCCCAGTTGCTAACTCTTCTTGCCCAGCTCCTCAGCCTTGCTACTCATTATTCAGGTAATTTGAATTCTAGTACACCATCCATACATATGCATGCTGTGGATGCCAAGCAATTTTCTAGAGACATTCACAGGAAATGTGAATTAGAAGTGGAAATGACAAGGCCAGCCAGGTGTGATGGTCCACGCCTTTAACCCAGCACTCGGGAGCCAGAGGCAGGTGGATCTCTGTGAATTCGAGGCCAGCCTGGTCTACGAAGGAAGTTTGGGACAGCCAGGACTACAAGAGAATCCCTGTCTCAAAAAAACAAAAAACAAAAGAGCAAAACAAAAGACAAGGCTAGGGATGGGATGGACCTTGAGAGGCCTGGCCTAGTGACCTGCTTTCTACAGCCACCTCCTGGTTGCCTACTCAGCTGTGAACCCCTCAGTCGAAGAACCCGATAATGGAGTCAACACTTTGATGATCCACCCACCTGTCAATGAGCCACCATTTTAGAAACAAACCTTCAACATATGAGCCTTTGGGGAAATATATTAATCACTTTTTGTTGTTGCTGCTGCTATGGCCATCTAGCTGACAAGAAGCTATTAAAGGAGGAAGGGTTCATTTGGGCTTAAAGTTTGGAGATGGTATTGGCAACAGGGGACTAAGCCACTGGCCATATTATATTTCAGTCAGGAAACAAAAACCAGAGAGGAAATGGGGACAGACTATAAAACGCCAAGGCCCAATCCCAGTGGACCACTTCCCTCAATGATGCTCTACCCACTAAAGATGCCAGAACTTACCAGAATGGCACCACCAGCTGGGGACAAACTGTTCAAACACATGAGCCTCTAGTGGACATTACACATTCAAATCACAACAGGGAGACATTGTTATATACTCCAAAGCAACAGTCTGCACAACAGTAAGAGAGGAAACTCTCATACAATGTTCTTATCACAAGGATGTAAAGTACACTTAAAATTTTTTTATGTCACTCCCTGCCATCACTCATGTCTGGTACTTGTCCCCAACACCAGTTCTGATCCCCACTTCTTCCTTTCCTCTCAGTAGCCGTCTCTGGTATCAAAGGATACAGAGACCCTAAAGTATATAATTTAAGAGGTAGACCAAGGCACAGGTGGACTATAGAAACGAAGGGACAAAGACATAGCTTTCAGTCACCACTTGGCCATCTCTTTGGCACACTTTCTCTTTTCTAGGTATGTCGATCTGTGACCAAGGGTAAACAGTTCAGAGAACCTAACTTAATGTAGGGTGATGACCAACCACATTGATCTCATGGGCATCTTGAAGGGAGCTTTTATGCTATTACAGCACTTCAGTTTCCAAGAAAAACTTCAAGCTGCCAGATCAGCCACAGCTGGCCATTCATTACTGATTTTCACATCCATTTACATTAACATCCTTCTCCATGGAAATCTTTCTTAACAGTATGTCTGTGGCCAGGAGTGCCATTTGGAAAACCCAAATCACACTGTGTTCTCCACAAAGGCAGACCATTTGCCCTCAGAGGTAGGCTTGTGTTCCAGGCTCTTCTAGCCGGGAGTATTGCTGTTCCGCCAACTTCTGCAAATGGGATATCCGGGAAGTGTTCATGTTGGGTGGGTATTTTGAGACCTCTCTGGTTCTTCTGGGATGGGGCAGTAGTCAGCTCTCCTGTATCCTGAGCCTTTGTCTCTGCTTTTGAGCTCAGCCATGGACGCTCCACAGCCAACAAAGCAGCCCCTTCTTCCAGAGCACTAAAGCATCTGTGTGGCACACCCTCCCGGAAGGGTGGGTGCCCAGACCGTGACAACCCAAAAACAAAGATAAAGTCCCATTCTAGGTACATGAGGAACAGGTAAGAGCTATGCCCAGGGAGGGTGTGACATCATGGAGCCCTGGCCCCTGCAGCAGCTGCATGTTATGGAATGCCTTGCCAGAGAGAAACCAGGTCTTAATCTTACACTCAAGGCAGCTTTCAAGGGTGTGGCGGAGCCAAGCAAAGGGCAGCCCAGATAAAGTGCCCAACGTAATACTAGCTACAGTAAGTGTTCCAGATGCCGGAAACTAGCCTGAAGCATCTTGGTGAATGTTCCCCAGAGAGAAGGAGATGGGAGTGGACAGGTAGAGTCACAGTCTGGAGTTCTTCCGGGTGAAGGCGTTGGGTGGGTATAGGCCAACTGACTCACATAGAGAGTTCAAAAGCTGGAGTGAGATCTCAAACCTTCTCCTTTACCGACTGAACCCAAGACTACAGCACACAGACTGGAGTCAGGGGTTAGGCTTGAGCCCTGACCTGGGTATTGCTAATTGATTTGCTTTAAACTGTTGGTAGCAGAAGGACTATATTCAAGGGTAATGTGACACTGGGTTTTGTAGCAATTGGTCTATAAATACCTCTAAATATAGAAAGATGAGGGAGGGAGGCATGAGTTGTCAGGACTGTGGCAAGACTCTAATACAATCTGTCCCCAGGAGAAGAAAAATGGCTTTCCTTCTAGGAGCATGAGCCCAAGACCTAAACTAGAGAGACCCAGGGCAGTAGCCCCCTATCTCTGATCCCCTCCTCCCTTCTGCGATCCTACTGTGCTCCTCCTCTGCTGATACCCAGAGGTCAACAGCATCGTCCATCTTCATTCTCATGTCTGCACGGCTCATCCTCCAGGGACAAGGCTCCTCAAGAGCTGAGAGAAGACATCTGGGAGAAGCGAACATGAGCAGGACAGTCTCTGGTCTTTCTCCGTAGGAGGGCTGGGATTACAGGAAGGCAGGCTGCTGTACCCGGCTTTTATGTGGGTCCTGGGGATTCAAACTCGGGTCGCCGTGCTTGCATGGCAAGCACTTCACTCACCAAGCCACACCCTCAACCATCTCCATCTTAATTTTAACGTGGGCCCCCAAGATAACTCACTGACTTCTCTTCAGTCCCGAGAACACCTGTGCCAACAGCCCCCTGTGCAAAAAGAGAAAGGAAATAAAACTAAGATGAAAAGAAATTGGAATATACATTAAGAAAGTCAGCACAAGAAGAAATCCTCCTTGAAAATTTTTAGCATATTTTCCTTGGGGGGGTAGAAAGCCAAACCATAAAGCGAAACACAAACAAACAAGAAGCTCACATATCTAACAAGTAAGCTTTTTCCAAGACAAGCTAACATTTTGCTCTGTCGGCTTTTTCTAATGCACATTCTATTTTGCCCAAAGCCTCATTATGGGAAAAATTTACATATCCATCTCTCTGTGGCCCCAGGGTTTCCCTGGGTAGTGAAGTGAGCACTTAGTGGTTTCCGTTGCGCTGGCAGTTTCACTGCGCGCCACAGCAAATCTTTGCAAATGAAAATTTCCAGGCATTCAGCCTTTAAAGCACACTTGTGAGTCAGACAATTCTCTGCCCACAGAATGTCTCCTAGCCTTGACAACTGTCATCACCCATTCCCTTCTACAGCCAGCCACAGCTGTGGCCTCGGTGATGGGACAAATGAAAAATGGCTGAACCTTTATTATGTTTGTTAGGTATCAACAGCTGAATCCCTACAGACCTATGGACGTCTGTTCATTTGTTCTCATTAAACTGGTCTCTAGCCGGTTGCTATGTTTGGAACAATGCTGAATTATGTGGGAGGAGCGGGGCTTGGCTTGGGGTCAGGCTTTAGTTTAGGGTCAGGCCTCCCACTGTGGCTTCCACACTCTGGCCCCAGAAGCCAGATCTGCAGCATAGAATTTTGTTCTTGGCCTTTTGAAGCCAAGCACTGCTGTCTTCTGCTCTGGGGATCACTAGCTGTCTTGACCCCCCCTTTTCAGGTTGTGTGGTCCCTCCACTCCAGGCCCACATGGGCTCCGGGAATGTTGTGGTCTTTCCCTAAGTGTTTTAACTGATTGAACAAACTAGAAGAGAGATGTCACAGAACCACGTGGCTCAAAACCAATATATACATGGAATTTTCTACTCTGACCATCTAGCTACTGCTAGTAAAGGTAACATTGGAACTGAGGGAGGAACTGGAAAGAGGAAACCATGACTTTCTAAATTTTAATTTATGTTACTTTTATTTATTACTTTCTTGGTTTCTAAGTATGTGGCCTACCTTTCCACAGTGGTCATTGACTGACTCGTGGTGGTTGAATTTAACTGATTATGTCAGCTCTTGCTGTGGTTGTCAGATGACCCTTGGTCTCTCCAGAGCTCTAACTTATTTCTAGTCACATCCTATTTGGACCATTAAGATGCTGTCTGTGAAACAGCCCAATGGCACCTTGGCTGGGACAATGCAACTTGTGCCACCACCCATGGTTGGTTGTTAGTTGTGGTAGGCAAAAATGGAAGCATTTCTGATTCCTGTTTGATAGAATGATAATACACAGGCCAGGATGAGTTCTAGCAACTCGATATCCAGGTTGTAAAACTTCCCCTTCTTCCTTTAGCCATTCCCAAAATAGAATGAACCTGGCAGGGTCCAGAAACGCCTGTCAAGTATGCATTCTGTTTGTTCCTTTCACCAGTCTGTCAGTTGCCAACAGTGTTACAGACATTATTAACAATATCCATACATGGAGTGTTGCCTGGTGATCTTGTAGGCCTCGTGGTATTATAGTTAACATCGCGTAAAATGCTACGAGTGTGGGGAGTTGGGGGAGGGTGGTGGGAAGGTGGGGGGGTGGGCAGCCAGGTGGTTCTGTGGATAAAAGTGTTTGCGTTGTAAGCCTGAGCACCTTAGCTCCATCCCCTGAAAGCACAGAAAGGTGAAAGGTAAGAAGCAACACCTGTTGTCCTCTAACTACTACACACACTCACTGTGGCTCATGTGTGCCCTTACAAACACACCACGCATGTACTCTAATAAGCAAAAACATAGGAGAGTCATGGTGGCCTTATGAATATGTGTGTGTGCCTCCTGTCACGATGGGGGTTAACCTTTTGCTGCTTAGTGAATCACACTTTCCCTTCTGTGGCACATTTATGTATAGAGGGTGTGGTTCCTTCGCTGAGATCTGACGTCCGCACACTCACCGTGGCTTCCCTTAGTTTGACTGATGGACATGTATGTTTTCCTTCCAAAGTATAGGCCCAACACAGTGGCTGTGCACACTCAATTCTTACTCCTCTTGTTTTGCAGGCTCTGTGGCTACCCTCCTTTTTATGATGAAAATGACTCGAAGCTGTTTGAACAGATCCTCAAGGCAGAATATGAGTTTGACTCCCCCTACTGGGATGACATCTCTGACTCTGGTGGGTGTTCCCTAGCGTTTACGTCCAGACAGCCCAAAGCAGAGGCCCAAGGACCCTGAGGCTTCTGTCTTCAACTGCTGGGGTTACTGTAACAAAATACCACAGTCTGTGTAGCTTGAAGACCAAACACTTATTTTGCACAATTCTGAAAACCACACAAGTCCTGGGTCAGACCAGCTGGATGTCTGATAAGGACCTGCTTTCTAATTCACAGGCAACTGTCTTCTTGGTTTGTTTGCACGTGAAAGCAGAGGCAAGGCCTTCTGGGTGTCTGAAGTAAGAACACTCCTACCTTTCGTGAGAGTCCTGCCTGCATTTCCCTAAGAACCTCCTAACGGCCCACTTCAGATGCCCTCACCATAGGAGTTAGGATGTCAACAAAGGAATTATGGTGTCCATCAGCATTCAATCTATGGTCACTCCTGGGGAAGTTCTATGAGCTACATCTTTGAGCTTGACTTGGAGGACAGACTTGCAACATACACCTAAGAGATGTGGACTCGCTCATCCACCTCTCCCTGATCCGGGTGCTTGAGGGGTGAAAAGATTCTCAGCTGGCACTTGATGGGTACCAATGAGGCCCTAGGTGTTTAGAGGCCCTGAACATGCACCAACTCACCCATCCTCAGGATGGCCCACTCGATGGGTATTTATATTATCCATATGTGCCCTATAACACAAACTAAGGCCCCCCTCGGGGGGCGTAAATAAAATAGCCTGCCCTAGTTTATAGAGTCAGTAAATAGCAGAACAGGGATTGTAAACCCCAGTTTTCCTGGAGCCTGCTTTGTAGCCTGTATTTGTGAAGTCACGTATCTTTGGCAAAACATTCTTGTGAAGAGCAGTTGTGGTTTGCACAATGAGGGTTTCTTGTCTGAGGTCATGATTTTATTGTCTGGAGCCCGTATTTGAGCCACAGTGCACCAAGCTGAAATACTTCCAGAGAAGCTATCCCCCTTTCCAGGGGATAAAGGGCAAACCCAAGCCTAGGTGAAGTGGGGAGAACCATAGAGGGAAGAAGGGAAGCAAAATGCACTCTCTGTTAAGCTGTTCACGCAGATCATTTTTATTATTTATATAATTTGCTACTAATTAGAACCCCTCCCTTCCCTGAGTCCTCAACCTCCCAAATCCTGGGCCCAGGATACTATTCTATAGGTTGCTGGATCAGACCTCAGAGGAAATATTAGGCTGAGGCTCCCTCCAGAAGCTCAGACCCATGGGCAGCAAGCTGCCATGTCTTATAGGACAACAGGGTCTAAGCTGGCACCTAGTATCAGCTTTGGGTTCTGTGAGACTATCCCTCCCATCCTCAGTGTCCTGTCCTGACCTTTGCCCTGTCCATGGTGACCAAGGCCTCTCTACCACCCCAAGGTCCATCTTGCTGCTGCTTTGTAGCTTCTCACTTACTGGGTTGTAACAGCTCAAGTGTGGTACAGATGCTCCTTTGAGGTGTCCCTGACACCTGGCACCATGACCTGGTGGTTTTACAGATGCCCATTGATGTAACATATTCTGGGGACCTCCCCGGAGCATCTCTCTAAGGCCTTGGTGAACTGAAGAGGCATGTGATTATAAAGATCATTTCCTTTATTCTCGAAACCAAAGGCATCATTAGCAGGTAACTGACAAGGACTTAGAGCTGGAAGTCAGGGTCCCAGCTTGGCCCTGCCACCTCTTCATTCCCTGGGTCCCTCTTGGAGTGCCAGCCATGCCTCTGCTTTTATCCGAGTCCTGGTGTCATTTGTGTTCAAGGTACAATGGAGAAGGTAAAAAGCTGCTCTCATCTTTTTTAATGGCGCACATGCTTAAAACACAAGGGCCCCCTGTCAACTCACATTTCGAACCTCAAAGTGATTATGTGCCCTGTGCTTTCTTTTTTGAACAGCCAAAGACTTTATTCGGAATCTGATGGAGAAAGACCCAAATAAAAGATACACTTGTGAGCAGGCAGCTCGACACCCATGGTAAGGAAAACGACAGCCTTTGTGAAGGTCGTGCCACCCACCGCACCCCCTGAGCAGACTTTCCATTGACTCCTCTTATTTATGAAAACACTCAGGTGTCCAGTCCATCTCACACTGGCGGGGCTTTTCCCCATTTCCCACACCAGTGTTTGCACCTTTGGGTGCCCTCAGGACGCCATCATCAGAATACACTCAGAAGTTACCTGTCTGCCAGCTATTCCACTCCTTGGAATATACCCAGAAGATGCACTACCACACAACAGGGACATGCTCAACCATGTTCATAGCTGCCTTATTCATAATAGCCAGAACATGGAAACAACTTACATGTCCCTCAGTAGAAGAATGGATAAAGAAACTGTGGTATATTTACACTATGGAATACTACTCAGCTGTTAAAAACAAGGAATTTCCGAAACTTGTGGACAAATGGATTGAACTAGAAATTATCATAATGAGTGAGTTCACACAGAAGCAAAAAGAGTCAAATGGTATATACTCACTTATATCGAGACACTAGTCCAAGGGGTACGCCCCCATGAAAAACTTTACTTACCAGGAAAGTGGGTCAGAGGGGAGAAAATCCCATTGAGACTTTAGGGGTGAGAAGCCTGGGAGAATGAGGAAATAGAAGGATCCAGAGGGTCCTGGAAAACTATGGGCAGGTCTGGGCCCTGGGGTCCTCCTCAAACTATGGCACCAGCCAAGGAAAATATAGGTAGTAAACTTCGAACCCCCACCCAGTCTAGCCGATGGACAGGAAATTCTCCACTGTTAAGTGGAGAAGGAGATCTGACTTTCACACAAACTCTGGTGCCCCATATCGGACCATGTCCCTTGGATGGGGAGGCCTGGTGGCACTCAGAGGAAAGATAATAAGTCACCAAGAAGAGACTCGATACCCTAGGAGCATATACAGGGGGAAGAGGTCCCCCTTAGTCACAGACATAGGGGAAGGGAGTAGAGGGGGAAGTGGGAGGGAGGAAAGAAAGGGAGGATACAAGGGATGGGCTAACAATTGAGATGTAATATGAATAAATTAATAAAAAAATTTAAAAAAAAAAAGAAGAAGTTACCTGTCTGTAAAAATAGCAGGTACCTTTTTGTCTCATAGACGGCTCTGAGGACCACTTTTGCAAGGGAAAACACACAGTTAGTATTTTCTTTAAGTCTAAGGGGCTGGTTCACTGATGCTTAGTAGCCTCAGATAATAGGCCCAAGTATATGAGGACAACACAGTAATCTTTTTTAATGATAGGCCTTTAAAGGTGGCAGACTTTTGAGATTATCTTATAGAGAGGGAGGGAAGTGCCTGGTCTCCTCATGCTTGTCCGATAACCCAGCCCCACACTGTGGAAAGAGGGAAGATGGCAGGCTAAAGTCTGCTCCCTCCATTTAAAAACATGTCTTCAAATTTTTTTTAAAGATTTCTTGTTTCTAATCATATGTATTTGTGGAGCACATGGGTATATGCACATGAGTGCAGGTGCCCATGGCAACCAGGAGAACACATTGGATCCCCGTGGAGCTGGGTTTACAGGCAGTTGTGAGCCAACTGATTTGGGTTCTGGGAACTAAACCCAGGCCCTCTGCAGGAGCAACATGTGCTCTTAACTAACCAATTCTCCAGCCCTTTAAGAAGAAGTTTTATTAGCATATATTAATTATATGTAAAAACAGGCTTCATTGTGGCATTTCATGTGTATTTGTGTAATGTACCCTGGTCACGTTCACTTCTCCTACCCTCACGTGTCCTTTTTCCACTCCACTGGTCTCCTTCCTCCCCACTTGCTCCCCTTCTATTTTCTTGTCACATACACAGACATGTGCGCACAAGTGTGAGGGGGTGTGTATGAGAGTTTGGTTGGGTGTGCTTACATAAGTGTGTATGAGGAGTTATTTGCACAGGCACCTTCCCAGTGGGTACACCATTGACCTCCAGCACCCATTTAAGGCCTACAGATCCTTGGGGTGGGTCTGAAGCATGAGTCCCGCCCCTCTCCGTGACAGGAAAAGCTAGTTTCCCTTTTTTTTTTTTTTTTTAAAAACCAAGCCAAAGTCTCTTTCTGGGGCCTTTAAGAGATTAGAGCAGTCCCAACAGGATCTGGTGCCAAGCCACATTTTTGACTGGAAGGTTGCTGCCCAGCCCACAGGAAGGGGAGGAGCTCCAAGCAACAAGAGGAACCTGGGCCAGAATAGGTCTTTAGACCAAATGTCTAGGATCGAACCACAGCACTTGGTATTCCTTGTATTGAAGAGCAAAAGGAGACAGGCAGGAAGTGATGCCAGAAGTGAGGCTGAGGGCTAGTGGGGGTCTGGCCTGGTAATCTCTCTACCTGAACCCTCCATAGAATCCAGATCATACTCGATAACACATATAATGGAGGGATTTTTCAAGGTGTTCATTAAGATAGTGCATTTAACAAAAACAAGACTGCCTGGCACCAAACCTGTCTGTGACATGTGTGAACTCTTATTTTATTGGTGTCCAAAGAAATTTAACTTTGCCCCTTTTGCAACGGGGTCTTGATGGGGATTAGGCAGGGTAGTGAGATTTTTATTTATTAGTTATTGCTGCTGCTGCTATTTTTAGTTTCTGGTACTGAGAATTGAACCTAGGACCTCAAAGGTACTAGGCAAGCTACCTACCTCCAAACTATATCCCTGGTCCTTTTGTTCTGCTTTAAAAAAACTTTTTTTGAGACATGATCTTTCTGAGTTTCCCAGGCTAACTTTGAACTTGTAACCCACCTACGTGAGTCCAAACCTGCTTCACCTGGTAGAATAAATTTATATTCAGAAAGACGTGTCTGGTTACAAGATAGAAAATCAGGGAAGACCAGAGGTTAGAGAGGGTCTTGGATGTGGGACGGGAAGGTGCAGTGCAGAGAGGAGGGTGCCCATGAGAGACACCTGGGGTGGGAAGTATGTGAGTGCGGCTTATCCAAGGCACCCAGGGAGAGGAGAGCTCTTGGGGGGCATGTGCACTTTCCTGCAGAGTAGACCACCCCAGACAGAGCAGGGCTCTCATCAGAGCTCCTTGAGGAAGCTAGTCAGTGCCATTCATCAGATATTTCTATGACCATTCTCACTGGGGATTTTGCCTTTTCCTGCTGGCACCTTATGAGGGACATGCAAGCTATTCACTGATGGCCAAAGTGCAGCCGTTGGCAGACAGCAGGACAGGAGCCCATCCTTGCTCCACAGCAGAACTTGGGGGGCTCCTCTCCAGGTTAGACTGCCCTGAACATTTATCTCTGGCTTCATTGACAGGCAGATTAAGGCAATCAGCATGAGAGAAATTTATTTTAAGTAAGTAAGACAATTGCTCGTATAATTGCAGGGTCTAGGAAATCCAAGATGTGCAGAGAACCCAAGGAACAAGTGAAGGTAGCAGCTAGAATCTTAACACACCCCAGTCTCCTCCTCATCTCCCAGAAGTCTTCAGCTGATGGATAAAGCCTGCCATGTGACATGGTTAACTCAGCGTCTACTAATATTATCTAAGAAATACTTTCACCGGAACATAGAAATGAGCATATATTCAATTATCAGGGTGCCATGTCCTAGCTAAGTTGATATATAAAATTAACCATTATAACTGCAAGATCCCTGGCACATTAGCACTGCGTGGCCATGGGAATCCAAGAAACTATTGTTGGGAGGTATACCAGATATCACCACGCCCTTTTTGGCCAAGTGGAAGAACCAGAGAGTGTAAAACGTGTCTGAAATACACACACACACACACCATCATGAGGACCTGAGTTCAATCCCTGGCATGGCCTCACCTGTCTATAATCCCAGTGCTGTGGAGGATCCTCCCCGAAGCTCACTGACCAGCCAGTTTAGTAGAGTTGGTAAGATGCAGGTCCAATGAGAGACTGTCTCAACAATAAAGTGAAGAGTGATTAAAGAAGACAGCTTGAGCTGCACACGGTGGTGCACACCTGTAATGCCAGCACTCCAGGGAACAGAGGCAGGTACCCAGACTCACTCTGTGAGTTCGAGGCCAGCCTGGTCTACAGAGTGAGTCCAGGACAGCCAAGGCTACACAGAGAGAAACCCTGTCTTGAAAAACAAAAAAAAAAAAAAAACAAAATAAAAATAAAAACAGCAACAACAAAAAGAAAACAGCACCATTGGTTTCTGGCTTCCATATACTTGCACACATGTGTATACACACAAAGTGATTACTCTATCTATGGAGTTAGCTTGCCTATGAAGTTACCAATGGGTGCTGTGAATAAGTGGGGCTTAACTGCATATAAATATTAGGCCCTGATTTGAAGCTAGATTTGGAAAATGCTGGCCTTGAAAGGTTATAAAATAAAGGTGATCATGGAAAAATCACTAGAGTCCAAAATAAAAGCAAATTAAAAGTGAAATATCAGGAACAGGTAAGAAATGAAGGAGCATTCCAACAGAAATCGAGAAGTTCAGTGGCATTCATTAAATCCTATGGTTTGTATTAGGACTCACGGATACAAAGAGGCTCTTCCCTCATGTCCAACATAAAGAAGAGAAGCCGCAATAAACTCCTAATGGCGGACTGGAAGAATCATGCAACACTAAGAGAATTTTCCCTTGTATATTCATAGCTGCCCAGATAGTAGATTGAATAGTACACTTGGACTTCAGCCACATTGAAGACTGCCTAACAGAGCTGCTGAGCCACCTGCTGTCAGCTAGACTCTGACCCATATGCATCACAGCTGAGACAGTGGGAAATGAGCAAAAACATTCCTAAAATAACTCAGGTTTAGCATCGTCCTTATATCTTGACCTGTGATAACCCACCTAGGAGGCATGGTAAGCAGTGCTCAGGCAGCAGGTCCAGGGCTCAGAGTGTTGGAGACCAGGCTACTGACAAGCATGGGACAGGGTCCCTGAGTTACCCGACCCTGATTCCTGCCTCCCCAGGCTGTTCCAGTCTGGACCCAGCTCTGGCCTGCAACAGTTTTCAGTATGTATCCTGTCATTTCGGCCCCGTTATTTCCAAGAAAGAGATGGCCACTGATTCATTGGAATTAACATCATTTTCTGATAACAGAACTGTTAAAAATGATACAGGAAGGCACTGAGGGAAATAGCTCAGCTCATAAAGTGCTTGTTGCCCAAGCCAGGCATGGTGGTACATGCCTGAAATGTCACTGCTGCAGAGATAGAGACAGGAAGATCTCTGGGCCTTAGTTGCCAGCTTAGCCTAATTGATGAGCCCCAGATCCCAGTAACAGACCTTGTCCTTAAAAAAAAAAACAAAAACAAAAACAAAAAAAAAACAGGCTCCTATGGAATGACACCCAAGGCTAACCTCTGGCCTCCACATACGTGCTGTGCACATGCTCAAGCACAAGTGTACGCATGTGTACACACACACACACACACACACACACACACACACACACACACACACAGAGTACATGGTACCTATGTCCATATATCCTAGGTGGCATGGAAGGAAGCATTCCTGTGAGCGGTGAAAGAATGGAAGCTTCATTACGATGTCTCCAGTTCCTAGAACCTGCTCGGACCTGCTTCCATTTGCTCGTTCACATATGCTGTTTCTGTTCCGATGATGTATGCCTAGGAAGGGGAGGCAACTGGGAGCTGCTCAAAGTGGAAACTTGGTTCATTTCAGTTAATCTCTGAGCATCCTTTGAGCCCTTCTGGGAAGAGAGAGAGAGACATTTGGGGATGCAGGAGGAGGTTGCTTTGAGCTAGGATAACTGTCTGGCACTGACGCAGTCTAGTTCCTGAACCACAGACAGTTCTATAGGGAAGGAAAGTCTGGGCAGAATAAGCCTTGGTCTCAGTAAGACCAGAGCTTGTTCCTTTCATGTTTTATGCCCATTGAAGATAGCACACTGCAGTGCTGGGCCTGTTTTAAATCCAAGGTGGTCCAGGCCTGGGTGGTAAAAAGTGTTCTCCTGTAGCAAGTACTGTCTGGCTGGGAAAGATGGTCCAGGACTCTGAGGTCTGCCTTGGAACTTTCTCAAGATTCAATAACTTCTTTCATAGATATCAAAGACCAATGTAAAATTGAATCATTTAGGAAGAGAGTTGGAAGGGTCAAATTCCAGGAAAGGCTCAGGGCAGAAGGAAGCCCTCCCTGACCTGGAGCAAAACTCAGTTCACTGGGTATAGAAGACAGTATCGGTGTGAGAAAGGAGTGTGTGGCAAAGGATAGTCCGTGTTATGTGTGACCTTAGGGAATTCCTGGCGGCTATAAAGGAGATTGTAACCACAGTAAGATACAAGATGAGAAAGGGTGGGAGAGACTTGGGGAGAAGGCTTAGAAATAAGCAAGAGTTCCAATAAAGACCATCTGTGACCATGGATATAGTGTGGACATGGTCCTGGAAGCCATAGGAACTTTCTAGAACATGGGCCAAGCTGGGCTAAAGTTATTGGAGGTGGCAGTGTGGGGGGCCCTTATTTACAAGGACACTGGAAGCCAGAGCCAGCTAAGGAGCAGAAGTTAGAGCTGAGAGAAGCCCTGAAGGGCTAATGCTGGTGATGAGGGAAGAGGGAACCCAAAGGGCATGAACTCAGGTTTCCAGACTGTCCTGGGTGCTAATGTTGCAGGGATTAGGCTCAAAAAGAGGAAAATACATGAAAGACAGGTAGAGAGGGGACCAATGGGGCATTGGCAGGTCCTGAGAAGGGAGCAAAAGGCAGAAGGTACTGTAGAAGTTGGGGCTTTTGGCATGAGTGGGTTTAAAGACAATCCATCTGGGGATAGCCTAGCATGGCAGCAGCCAGCCACCCTCCATCAGCCTCACCTTCCCTGCAGGAAATCTGCATGGGACTCTGTGGCCAAGCCACATGCGTTTTTGAAGAAGTCTCTTTGCCTGTGTTTCAGGATTGCTGGTGACACAGCCCTCAGCAAAAACATTCACGAGTCCGTCAGCGCTCAGATCCGGAAGAATTTTGCAAAGAGCAAATGGAGAGTAAGTCCTGAGTGTGCCTATTTCCTGTTTGCCAAATTCCCGGGGAATTTAAGCCACCCTGGAGAAAGTGATCTAAGTGACCCATGGGAGTTTGGATGGAAATCTCCAGGAGTTTTGCTAATTTTAGTTTATTCTTCTAAGCATTTTTTTTTATTATTTTATTTTATATGTGTGGGTGTTTTGCCTACATGGATGTCTATATGCACACAGTTCTGGACTACCATGAGGGTGCTGGGAATGGAACCCGGGTCCTCTGGTAGAGCAGCCTGTGTTCGCAACCACTGAGCCAGTTCTCCAGCCCCATAAATATAAGTGATTCTTGATTAAGACATGGATGGATATTGCAGTGTAGGAAAGATAAAGTGTTTCCCATCTGTGGTTCAAAGAGAGCAACTGTGCCAGATCTCACTTGTTTGTTGTTCCTAAAACAGTACAGTCCTCCTGTCTCCCTTACTTTGCTGGGCCCTTGAATAATCACCTTTTATTAAAGTGATGGAAAGGGACACACAAACCCCCAGTTGAGCTCATCAATGTTTCCTGGTTCTTACAAAAAAAAAAAAAAAAAAAAAAATGACGAATTTAAAACCATCACAATTTCATGATCATTTATTGATTGCCTAAAGTCTGTATTCTAATCAGCATCAGTAATTAAAAGCTGGCTGGCTTGCTGTGACAGCCAACAGAAACAAAATTAGTTCTATTGAGCCAAGCACAGCAGGACATGCCTTTAAATGCAGCACTCGGAAGGGAGAGAAAGACCAGTCTCTGTGAATTTGACTAACCTGGCCTACATAGTAAATTCCAGGTCAACCAAGACTCCACAGTGAGACACTGGCTCTAAAATAAAATAAAATAAAATGCCGTTTAACCTACTTTCTTATCAGAAGTAATGTCATTACGTAGGGCAACAGCGTCAATTATAGAGCCAGCCCTGGTGGTGCAGACCTGTAATTAATTCTAGGTATGCAGGAGGCTGAGGCAGGAAGATTACAAAGTTAAGGCTAGTCTGGGCAGCCTAATAAAAGCCTCCCATAATTAAAAAGTGAAAGGAGAGTTGGCAGAATATTTGCTTAGCATATGTACAGAGGCAAGTGAATTTTTAACCCCCAAAATGTATTTTGATGGGGAAGAGATTTAAATAAATCTGCGCACTTTTGAAAAGAACAACAGAACTTTTCTTTCTGAGAGTATCTGAGAAATTTTGCAGTGCTCATAGTTTCTGGATAAGTGAAGAGAAGCAGCCCTGGAGTGTTTTGCAGCTAGCTAAACTAATTGGTTCTCCTCCTCCTCCTGCTCCTCCTCCTCCTCCTCCTGCTCCTCCTCCTCCTCCTGCTCCTCCTCCTGCTCCTCCTCCTCCTCCCCCTCCTCCTCCTCCCCCTCCTCCCCCCTTCCTCCTCCTCCTCCTGCTCTCCCCCTCCTCCTTCTCCTCTCCCTCCTCCTCTCCCTCCTCCTCCTCCTCCTCCCCCCCCCTCCCCCCCCTGCTCCTCCTCCTCCTCCTCCCCCTCCTCCCCACCTTTTTGTCCCTCCCCCTGAATTTCAGCAAGCGTTTAATGCCACAGCCGTCGTGAGACATATGCGGAGGCTACAGCTTGGCAGCAGCCTGGACAGTTCAAATGCAAGTGTCTCAAGCAACCTCAGTTTGGCCAGCCAAAAAGATTGTGCGTATGTAGCAAAACCGGAATTCTTCAGCGGGCATTTGAGATGAGTCCGGGTTGGGCAGGCGAGAGCTGAGCACCGACGGTTTGCCACGCCGTGTTCTAACGCGTCTAACCCATTTGATGTTCATGACTATCTTAGAACATCATCCAACGTTTAATACCCACTCTAGGTGATATCATTTCCGTTTATAGAGAACAAATCCATTGCACAAGTATCACACAACCACAGATAAGGCCAGGGGACTTCTTGGTTTGTTTCCTTCTTCTGATATGCCTCCTATTGTACAGTTTCCCTCTGAACTGTATGGGATAGGCTGAAGAGGATGGGAGATGCCTCGTGGCCCGGTTGAACTGATACTTCTAAATTCTTGAGTTTTGTTATTGTTGTTATTTTTATGAGGATAAGGGGTGTTTGAACTTATTTATTTGCACCACACTGGCTTTGCAATAAAAGCAACAGTGATGGTATTGAGTTGGCCTTCATCTTTACAAAGGTGACAACCTTGAAGGCACACTTACTCTTGTAATTCTTGCCCATTCCCCATATTGGTATGTATAATAATCTCCTACTAGACCATGCTGATGATCCTTCTCTACTGCAAAACCGTTGCCTTGAAGGTTCCCATTGGCCCAGCCCCCACCCTAACCACTGGGCAACATGCTCCATTAGCCCTGCTCCCAACCCAACCACTGGGCTTAGTAAAAGGGTTCCCTTGGAAGAAGAAGAAGAAGAAAAGGGGGGGGGGGAAGCCAGTCATGGCGGCGCACACCTTTAATCCCGGAACTCAGGGACACAGAGGCTGGCAGATTGCTGTGAAGTTCGAGGCTAGCCTGGTCTACAAAGTGAGTCCAGAGAACAGCCAAGGTTACACAGAGAAGCGCTGTCTGGAAAAACAAAAACAAAAACAAAAAGGGAGGAGGATGCTAAAGAGCCATCCCATGGCTGAGTATATCAGCACATACTTGTAATCCCAGTACTCTGAAGGTGACAGAATCCAAGTTCAAGGACAGCCTAGGCTACATCTCAAAAATACAAGTTTAGGCTGTAGCTTGCTGGTAGATCATTTGCCTAGTATGAAAAAAAGTTAGGAAGGCCCAGGGTTTAATCCCCAGCATCCTCCTCCTCCTCTTCTCCAAAAGGAATCATCCTCACCTTGTTATCAACAGATAGCTCATAGGTATTTCTTAAATTTTCCTCAAGGCACCCCTGTGAGCCTCTCTGACAGAATCACACGCCTCTAGATCAATTGCACCTGTTCACATAGACCCTTCTTACGACGCTTGCCCAAAAGAAATATCACAAATATCATTTGTTTAAAAAAAAAAAAGGCAAAAAATCATACAATGGCATCAGCAGTGGCTCTTATTTCAATACTTTATTTTATGGTTCTCCCTATGTCCAAGTGTACAAAGTGGCTATTCCAAAGCTGTACAACAGCTGGTGTATACTATAGCTGTCTCTGTGAGTCAGCTCTCTGTTACTGTTACAACATACCTCAGAGCGACATTTTACTGGAGAAAAGTGTTATTTTGGCTCACAGTTTCGGTTCTTTTACTGTCCATGGCTACCTCATGGCAGTCAGGAAAGAGGAGGGCAAAGGGCTAGAAAAATGGTATGTCCTTCAATGGCCTACTTCCTCCAGCTAAGTCCCACACCCCAATAGTCAATTCAACTTTGCTTTCATCAGCAGAATCATCCTTCGATGAACACAGAGCGTCCTTGACCTACCTTCCACACAGTGCTCCTACAGGACCAAACTGTCTAACATGACCCCTTAGGGAGGTTTTATGGGCATCATGAACAGCCTCATTTCAGAGACAAGTGATACAAAATGCGTCATGGAATATAAATTTGGACCTGAAGCGGGGACAGACTTTTAAACTTATTATTATTCTAAAGCTGCCCACTTCACGGAGCTGGTGTAAGAAATGATCTGTCCATCTCAGCTGGTAAAGTGCTCTGCCATTCACTGATCCGCAGAGCCATGCAAAACAGCCAGGAGGGGCCTGTGTGCTCCTAATCCCAGCACAGGGAGGTGGAGACCAGCAGACGCCCAGGGCTCGCTGGCCAGCCAGCCTAAGCAACTCAGCAAACAAAAAAAACTAAGATGTAGGGTGGCTAAAGATATCTATCTGACCTTGACCTCCAGCCTGACACGCACACATGTTACCTGCACACACGTGTGTGTGCATGTTCATGCACATACACATACACACTTCACATATATATGTAAATTAAAATAATGAAAAAAATAAAGAAATTCTAGTAATGATGCTATATAATCTACACCCATCCTAGTGCCTAGTATATAGCGAGTAGTATGCTATCCTAGTATGTGACAAAGAGTATACAGCAAGTGCTTAATAAATGGGGCCTCACATATCATGTGTCAGGATGGACATACTACATCATTGTCATTTTCTTTTCTTTTTTTCTTTCTTTCCTTTTGTTGTTGTTGTTGCTTTGTTTTGTCTTTATTTTTTTCGGAGACAGGGTCTCTCTGTGTGTTAGTTAGCCTTGGCTGTCTTGGACTCACTTTGTAGACCAGTCTGGCCTCAGACTCACAGAGATCTGTCTGCCTCTGCCTCCCTGAGTGCTGGGATTGCAGAAGTGCACCACCACTCCTGGCTATGTAATTTTCAAATACAAAGCAATTATAAAGAAAAAGAAAATAAGACCCAAAAGTTGGTCCAGAGAATAAAGCAATTCAACACATGGCAGAGATTTTTCTATAGGGTGATGAAAGTTCGGGATCTGGCAGTATAGCTCAGGGGAAGAGGGCAGAGAGTCCACCTAGCAATTAGATACAAGTTTCATCCCTATAGCCCAGCAATTTGACCCTCTCCCTAGGAAGGGAATGTGAATTTAGCCCTGACCCCCGCCCTCCGTGTCTGCTGTCCTTGGCAGGTCTGGCACCTTCCACGCTCCGTAGTTTCCTTTCTTCTACGTCGGGGGTCGCAGGAGTCGGAGCTGAGAGGAGACCCAGGCCCACCACTGTGACAACAGGGCACACTGGAAGCAAGTGACCCGGCTCTGGAGGTGGGACTCAGGGGGCGGGGCCGGGGAAGGAGACGCCCTAGGCCGGAGCAGCTCCAGCATCGAAACCCCACCCACCCTGCATGGTGCACCTGCATAGGACTGGAAGACAGAAGTTTTTTATGGCCATATTTTATACTGCAATTCTGATGTGTTCATTTCTCACGAACTGTACTGACTCAAGGGGAGCTGACGTCACAGGATCTGGTGCTGTATATACGAATCTTGCAAAGCTCTAACTGAATGGACCTTTTTGCTCCTCCCTCCACTTCACCACTAATGTTCTCTCAGTGTAGGCAGCCGTCTAGGGTGTATTTTTTCATGAGGAAAAAAAAAAAAAAACGGTTTCAACTGGATTATTTAAGTATTGGTAAATGTCGTGCATTAGGATTGGTTTATTTTCCTTTTTGAGATGTCTTTTTGATCTCTATCGGTTAGTTACATGACTTTTATCATTCGCTCTTTAACAGTGGCGTTACGTTAACCTTTAAGGGATCATTTTTCCCTCCAAGAGGAGTTAAAGGGTATTTTTTAAATTCTAAGAGGATCAAGAATCTGTCTCCATGGCTAAGAGTGCACTTTACTACACTTATTTCACCCTCTATCCCTTCCTCCAGAGGTCACCAGAGCCACTGGGCTGGGTTGGCTTCTCTCCAGGCGGCTTTTGGCAGGGAACTTGGAGAAGACCTTGCCAGCAGCTTACCCCTGCCCCTACCCCCGGGAACTGCTCACCAACCACATAAGTGTGTTTCCTCCGCCCTAAGCTCCACGCTCCACATTACAGATGAAACCCGCTCCAGGAACAGGACCCCCACAGTGCCAAGATTTAGGCGCCTCCCTTACAGAAGGGAAGAACCACCATCTTCTTTTGAAAACGAACCACACACAGCCCTCATTTCTCATGGGGGGGCGTGATGGATGAAACTCTGTTTTCAGCTATGCATTTTTAAAACGAATCTCTCTTTATCTGTTTTAATTTTTTAGATCCATTTCTAATCAAACCCTTCAAATGGTCTGTAACACACACTTCTCCTCCTCTGCATCTTTAACCCTGTTCTCTCATGAACATGACCCAAGAGAGGGGACAGAAATGGACTTGAAGAAGAAGCCTGTTACTTTAGGAGGAAAGGAAACGCACTAAGTGAGCAGGATATTGCCCACCTCAGAGGCGACTGACTCAGCAAGGTCTAGCCGGTGCCCAGGCCTTCTCTTACATCAGAGAAATCTAGAATAAAAAATACCCATGGTGGTCAGGCCATCATGTGCCCTGGTTTAACAAGGACTGAAGAGTTTCCCAGGATGTGGAATTTGAGGGCTAAAATCAGGACTGTCCTGCGAAAACCAGTCTGTGTCATTACCCTGCACAGTGGCGAGATACACAGGAAGAACAGGCACAGAACACAGTCCAGGGCAAACATTCTCCAAGGAGGCTCTCATAGACCAAGGCATGTGGCTCAATTGCCAGTTTTGCCAATGTTCCCCTTCGGCACTCCGGTTTGTCTAAAGACTGACCCTCATCTGCAGTTAGCTGAAGCCTGCCAAGATGGGTTGTGTTAGGTCTCTCTCATGGCTCAGGGACTATCCTGAGGCTCTTGTCCTCGTGCCCCTCTTATGTACTTGCCAGCTATAGAAAGTCCTGCTGGACAAGTAAGTCATCCTTGTCACCCCTACACTTTTGCCCCCAGCCCTCTCCAATGCAGTTACACACACATACACACACACACACACACACACACACACACACACACACACAGCCACTAGGCAGGCAACTCCAGCTCCCAAAGGACACAATGGAAGATATAGAAGAGCAGTTTCAAAGTCTGACATCTGGTCTACCTGCTTCCACTTGTATCATAGGGCCCCAAATGCTTAGCGAGAATTCTGCCATATAAGACCAAAGGGTAGCAGTTGAAGCTGTCATTTCAAAATCTATAAACCTTCCTGGAAGAATCTCTAAGATGACAACATGCGTAGTTAGAAAGCAAATGCAACTGAATATGGAGACTCACCCACCTGCCCCACCCTTTAGAAAGGCAAAGACAAAGCGTATTTAAGAAAATCCAGAAGTGTCTCTAAAGAAGTTTACAGGATGCTTCCTACCAGCAAATATAATGGAAGTATTCAAGTTCATGTAAGAAAAACCACTATAACTTGGTGGGCTATAATTGCAACATGGGGGAGGGGCTGAGGCAGAAGGATCTCAATTCCTATGCATCCTGAGCTCATTAGCAAGGCCTTATCTCAAGAAAAAGGAAGGAGAGGGTGGAGGAAGGAAGGAGGTAGTTTGGTTGGTTGCTGCTTTCACCTGTGCTAGATACCTTTCTTGTGTTAGCCGGCTATGTTATGTCATACACATAACTATTTGCATCTACAAAGCAACATTCCTTTTAGTGATAAAAGTATTTCATAGAGGTGATCTATGGGTGCATGGATAGCATATAAATATATATGAGCTAAAAATAAATACAGAACAGGTGAAGAGTAATCCCTGGTACAGGTGTCTACCTTGCAACCAGCCATGCTTGGCTCAACTTTGACTAATAAACTAATGTAAGGAGATGATGGCTAGTGCCAGCCAGTAGTAGACAAGATTGAACATGCTATCAGGAAGCCCATACATGATGTCACTAACTTAGGTTATTTCCAACCTTTTTAAGAAAGGTGAAAATAAGTACCACAAGAAAGAGTCTTCTATTCTGAGAAAGTCGGCGTGGTAGGAAGATAAAGTTTTACTTCCTGTTGGTATTACTGTATAATAATATATGAGAATCTAGAATGAACTTAGTCTTAAGACCTGGAAAATGGGATGGCAAAGTCTTGGCTCCGTCACTCTTGTCAGATTCCACTGACATAGGCTGAGAATTTCGCGCATGCACCAGTATGATCGGCAGCACCCTGTGGCCACATAGGCCCCCTCTCACACTACTTTCCTAATATCAAGGTCTCACCACTACCTTCATTATAGAGCCTCATCCCTTTAGCTGAGCGAGTAGATATTTCTTTTCACTTGGTTATGAAATTCTGAAGTATTTCCAGAATAGTCTTTCCCTCTGCTTTCTTCCTGTCCCTCCCTCTTTTCCTGGCCTTTACCTATACTTGAGGTAGATAGGGCAGCTAATACTCATCTAAAACAAGCAGTGAGTAGGAGATGTCACTCAGTCCCAACAAGGCCAATAGCTTCTCCTTCTTAACCAAGAGATGGCTAGAGTTTGGAGGCTGGAGGGACAGGGTGTCACAAAGCTCTTGAGGGCATGCAGGTTCCAGTGACTGAGACAGCAACCCCACGGTTGCAGTAACAAGCCCCGGCTGGTTTTACCCTCACCTGCTGCCTCTAACCCCAAATGGACTCTGACTCCAAAAGATCAGCTGGCATACACATCTCTGTGGGGGAATAAAAGGACTATAGAGAAGGCATTTAAACAACCCAAAAGGTATGGATTCCTGCTCTCCACTTTGATTCTAGGTCACTTCTAAAATGTCACCTTGAGTCTCTAGCCATGCCACTTTGACTGTGCCTGATGTCATCTAAGATGCTTCCTTAGGAACCTAGCCACCTCCACTTGCACAGAAACTCATGGCTTTGAGACACTTCCACTCTGAGTGTGGTATTCGGGAACACAGCCATTGGCTCAGTGAATCCCAAATTCCGTTTACCTACTTAGGCTTTTGGTTTCTACACTTCAAAGCCCAGAATGGGCTGGATAGCTTGTAGATGGCAGAGAGAACTGGCCTTTACACCACAGGCCAAGAACATTCTAGACACAGGAACAGGAACCAGCTGCTCTCCTCTTGAGAGGTTTGCTCTTTCCTATAGAATGCAAAATATGATATGGTCAGAGCACTTGGGTTGAACATTTTATGAACATTAAACAGCAGGGAAAGCCCACACATTGGAACTGACTGGGGATTTTAGAGCTCTGGGTATCACAGCCTTTCAGCCTCATCAGAATTGTGGCCAGAACTGGAGAAACCATACCAGTGCCACTATGTCAGGCTGCAGGCAGGAGACTGTGGGGCCAGCACCTCTGCCTTGCAAGATTTGTTCAAGTGCTGTTCTGGGTTTTCCTGGGCCCCGTGGAACGAAATCAAGGGCCAGTGAAGGACAGCTCCTTCCATTTTTCATAATCAGAAATCAAGTACAGTCACTTCAGCAACCAAGAAATGGGCCCGCCTTGCATGTCCTACAAAATCAGTGCCAGGTCCCCATCCCTTCTCATACTCAGACAGTTTGCCTTTTCTTTAAACACATTCCAGACCAAACACTGTTCAGTTTGTTTCCAAAATTAAAAAAAAAAAAAAAAAAACCAATGTATATATCTGTATGTATTTCACTGTTCTTTAGGGCTTTCCTGATCCTAGGGTGGGGCTGCAAGCAGCAAATGTATTCCAATCCTTCAATTTTCAGAATTGAAAGTTTTGAGGTGGTTTGGGGGGGGTGTTTGTTTGTTTTTCAAGCTAAGCTGGGGAAGCAGAGGTTTTGAAAGGCAAGCTTCCCGGCGCCTCCACAAAAAGTTGTGTGCAGGTGCAGTAGTTTGGAAGCTTCAATTCTGGGAGGTGGGCAGATCTAAGGAAGAGAAACAGAAATACGAAAGGCCACACCCCATCTACCAGGTCCCTCCCTGGTGGTCTTCGGTGCATAAAGGTCTCTATCTGCAGCTCTGGTGTGTACACAGGAGCCCAGCCCCGCTGTGAAGCCATCCCTGCATGCTGGCCACAGCCTGGCCTGCCTTCTGCCAGCAACCAAAGCCTTCATAATCAGCAAGAGGACTTAGCCCTGCATAGACTTTCCTATAACCTCCAGTGGGGGCAGCTCAGCTTGAGGCTTAAAGGGTTCTACTGTTGAAAACCCAAAGGCTGCATTTGGAAGCTCACTATTCAATGTGGCATGTGGCTTCTGAGTCTGGTTTTGTGAGCAAAGCAAACTGTGGAATGGCTTCTCTGTGTCTGTATTTTTCTAAGCCAAAGGGACAAACTATTGCATTGACCCCTTGTCCTTACTCAGCTTCTGCATTCTCCATACCCATTTTTTAACCTTTTTTTTTGTCTCTGGGGAATTTGTCATATAATTATTATGTCCTCTGATGACTTACCAGACTATGTTGCTTACAGGTGATTTTATTTTCCTTATGGATGGGAAAAATAGAAAATGAGAGAGATGTTTGAGGCTTCAGTCAGAGACATCACTCGAAAATCCCAAACACAAGTGAATTTGCTTCTCAATAGGAAAAAGCTTAGTTTGGACAGACAAGGATTCTGAGGCCCTCCTGGATAATCCTGCACTTTGGAGGACAAAGCCCTGGGGCAGAGCTGGCAGTCAGGCTACAGAAGAGAAAAAGAAGGGACCAGAACATCACCTCAGATGTTTGTCCCACACTACAGAAGCTGCCGTTCTCCTTGCAAGGCACTGGACCATTTCAGGGTACCATAGGACTCTGTGTAGTGTCATAGCAGCATCTTCAGTTTGAAAGACAGGGATGCATGTTTCACAGAACATTATCTTAGTCCCACATCCAGGTGAGAAGACACCAAAGGTACATTCTGCTCAGAATATCCATGGGAACAATGCCTAAATTGGCCTCTGTGGCTATTATACATGATGTAATTGGCCTCCATTCAGCTCTCTCCCAACAGTGGGCATGTTTTCCCAATAGTTTCCACCGTCAAACCAAGGATTGGCCCCACTCACTATTACCAGGCTTGCAATTGGTTTGATTTATATTTCCATTAAAAACATGCTTGTCAAAAAAAAAAGTAAAAGAAGGGAAACTGCATTTATCCCATGCATGTAATAAACTCTGCAAGAAGTTAAACCCCCACAGGTTTGCAGCACTGCAAAATTGTTCATGGGTCTATGTAGCAAATGATTCTCTGCCTTGACAATCATGTATACATATCGATTTCTATCATAATGATAATGAGATTGATGACTTCTTGTTTTCCTCCAATAAAGAGAATTAATCACCTTTGGATGTAGGTGCTCTGTTTCCTCTATCATGAATAGGGTATTGCATTTCAACATCTCCCTTTCTCTTATTTGGAGCTGATTGATTGGTTGATTGATTGATTGGCAGTGGTATAGATGGAACTTAGGGTCTTGCACACATTAAGCAAGCCCCATACCTCTGAGCTTTGTCTCATATCTCAAGGTGAATAGGCAATAGTTTGCCCTAGAGATAAAGATAGATAGATAGATAGATAGATAGATAGATAGATAGATAGATAGA
>OU015749.1:13125902-13144304 GCA_907169655.1 Acomys percivali
CACACACACACACACACACACACACACACACACACACACACACACACGAAATTACCTAAGTCATGATCCCTTGGTTGCAAGGGACAGAAAAACCAATCAAATTGTGTTTTAGAAAATGAGACTCCAGCTTTGTCCTAGACATGAAATGAGAACTTATTTTTTACTTGGCATTTTCTTCTTGGCTTGAGTATCTAAAATGAAAGTGCTTTCTGGGGTAGCTAACCAAGGTTACGCCATTACAGCTGCAGAAGGTCAGAGGTCAAGTTGTGGGAGTCAGTTCTCTCCACTGTGTAGTTCTAGGGATCAAATTTAGACCCTCAAGCTTGGCAGCAGGCACCTTTACCGGCTCAGTCAAACAAGCCCCTGCTTTTGTTTTTGAAAGTGCCAACAGCATACTTACTTTTCGTTGAAGACCTTTCCTGGAAAATCAAAGGTTCTCCATCCCCATATTCAGCTCAATTGGCTATAATCAGCTCCCAGGGTTACACTGTGTGTTTGTGAGACAATGTACTAGAAAGTATGGAGGTCCCTTCACTATTGGATTTCTCTGTATGATGTAAAACTCCAGTTCTGCTGAGGGCAAAGTCTCCTGTGAGAAGAACTTAGGCTTTAGGGGTATGCTGTTCAAATCTGCGATGTTGTCTTTCCTCTCAAGGACAGTTAAACAAATGGAAGCTGTGGTTTCCTGCTTCTTAGGCAAGCTTCCCAACTTAAGGCCATTGGAATTGTCTTATAGAAATAGTAGAGATCAATAAAAGAAGTCAAAAAGAGGCTAAGCATGATTGTTGATGCATCTGAAGTCAGACCATTGGACACAAGTCATCTGAAGCCCTGGAATAAAACCCATGATAGAGCAATCCCAGACCCTATGGGCCAAGCACCTACAAACAGCCATGTACATGAGGGATTCTTTATACATGTGGTCTCATAGCTTCGTGTACAAGGCTAAGGAAAGCTATTATTATGTCCACCTCACAGATTCCATTCTAGGGCTGGTATGACTTGGATAAACATCTTCTCCCATACACCAAAGTCTGCATGTTCAAGGCTTTGTCTCTGGGATGGTACCACTGGGAGGTGGTAGAACCATTGGAATGTGGGATCTAATGGGAGACTCTTAGGTTAGCAGAGGTGTGTGTTTGAATTGGAGTGGGAGGCCATGGTCTGTTTGTCTTAACTATGACAGTGCTAAAGCACCATGGCCAAGGCAATTTATAGAAGAAAGGGTTTATTGGGCTTACAATTTTAGAGGATGAGTCTATGACCATCATGCTGGAGAGCATGGTAGCAGGTAGGCAGGCAGACATGGCCCTGGAGCAGTAATTGAGAGCTCACATTTGATTCGTAAGCACAGGGTAAAGAGATAAATAACTGGGAATGGTGTGGGCTATAAAAGCCTCACCCCCAGTGACCTATCTCCTATACAAGGCCACACCTTCTAACCCTTCCCAAACAATTCCACCAACTGGGACCAAGTATGCAAGTGTGTGGGCCTTTGAGGGCCATTCTCATTCAAATCACCGCACCCTTCTTCCTCACTTTGATTCCTTGCTTATGAGATGGATGGTTTTCAAACTTTGGTCACATGCTTCTGTAATAATGGGCTGTCTCATTGGAAGCCCAGAGTTATTAGGGCCACACGCTCTTGGGCTAGAAGCCCAATAAGTGTAGCAATTTGAGTAATAATAGCCCCGTAGACTTGTATACTTGAATGCTTTGTCATCAGAGAGTGAAGGATTAGAAGAGATTAGAAGGTTTAGGAGGTGTGGCTTTGTTGGAGGAAGTGTGTCACTAGGGGTGGGCTTTGAGCTTTCAGAAGCCCATGCCAGGCCCACTCTCTCCCTCCCCCTCCCTCTCTTCCCTTCTTCTCCTCTCCCTCTCCCCCTCCCCCTCCCCATCCCTCTCCCTCCTCTTCCCTCTCTCTCTCCTTGCCCCCTCCCTGCCTGCAGATCAGGATGTAGCTCTCAGTTGCTGCTCCAGTGTCTTGAGTGCCACCGTGCCCCCACCATGATGATAATGGACTGAGCCTCTGAAACTGTAAGCCAGCTGCCAACTAAATGTTGTCCTTTACAAGGGTTGCTTTGGTCATGGTGTCTCTTCACAGCAATAGAACACTGACTAAGACACCGAGATAATCTTTTTCTTCCTCTTTATAAATTAATTATCTTATGATTACTGTCATAGTGATAGAAAGTTGAATAACACAAAGGCTTCTAACCCCAAACTCTTGCCCTTTCTTGGACTGCCCTTGTTGACCTTTGCTCTAGAACTGAAATGACAGCTTGAAGGCAGAGATGCTCAGAAAACCATCATTTCTGCAAATGAAAGACACACATCTTCTCATTTTACTATTTTTATCACTTGATGGCTTACATAAAGTCAAGGGAGGCTCACAGAATAAGCAGTCTCTGGGAGCAGACCTCAGCCCTGATGCATCCTGGGACGTCATCTTGTGATGAGGGTGATGGCTGCACGTACTAAATTTGCCCCTGATTTCAGATCTGTGTTGAAATGAAGCTCTGCTCCTAATAGAGTGGTACTGTGAGGAAGGGACTTTGGCAGGTAATTAGTGTTAAACGGGTGAGCATCTCCCACCCTCTGTGTGTGCCCATAGGAAAAGCCACAGCAGGACTCAGTGAGAAGCTGGCTACCTGTAATCCAGAAAGAATGTCTTCCCAGAAAACAAGCTTCCGGTGCAAGTGCCATGACCCAGTGTTCCCAGCATCCCACACTATGGGGAGATCAATTTCAGTTGTTCAAGCCACACAGACTGTGCTCTTTTGTTATGGTACAACAGGTAAACCCCATAACAATGAATGCCATTCTCAGCATGGTAAATGCATCAACTATTCTATATAAATCTAGTGGGAAGGTGGGAAGATGATGCATTACAAATGATAGGTCTGGCATGCAGAGAAGTCACACACACACACACACACACACACACACACACACACACACAGAGTGACACACTAGTGGAAAGGCTGTCCTGGTATGAGAGATTGGGGTGATGAGATACAGAAAGGCAGATGGATGCTTGCTGGGTGATAGGAATATCCTGCATCTTGTTTTAGCTCTTGGTGGCGTCTCTATGGCTGTATATATTTGTCAAGTTTTCTCAAACTATGCACTAACGTGTATGTTATTTTTCTGACTCCTGTCTTCGCCACATATCAATTGTGTGCTAGTGTTCAAATCACACAGCCTATGACTTCATGTCTTCTGGGCCTCTCAGATTCCAGTTTCTCAACTGTAAAATGGATATCATGTTTTCTTTTTTTCCTCCCACTCTTTTGAAATAAGATTCATGTAGCTCAGGCTAGCCTCAAACTTGCTATGTACCTGAGGATGGCCTTGAACTCCTAATCTTCCTGCCTATACTTCCCAAGTGCTGGGGAAATGGGATGCTATTTTTTTAACATATATTTTAAGAGTATTATAAAAGCAGTTCAATTATGCATTCATGCATTGAGTATGTAATGAACACCTGCTACATGTCAGGGTCTGATCAGGTAGACAGCAGGGACTTACCATCTGGAAACTATAGTCAAAAAAAAAAAAAAGCACGAAACTGCCAGGGCCCCTGCGGCCATGGAGCTGATTGCCTGGGGAGAGAGGAGGAAGACACTATGAGTAAAGGAAAGCAATGTAGTCAGCTTTGTGATAAACCAGAAAGTCCCAGAGGAAAACTCCCAAGTTTCTGAGAAGGAGGAAAGGGAAGCTGTGTGAGCTCAGGAGGAAAAGGCTCCAAGCAGAAGGGAGACACTGTGCGCAAAGGTCTTGAGGTGGCAGGAAGTTTGGGTAGAGTGCTTGCCTGCCCCTGGGTTCTAATCCCCGGACCAGCAAAAAAGAAGCTACTAAAAAGGTGAACATAGCACAAAGTCAACCAGTGGCATGGAGGCCAGCACTCGGTAAACTTCCAAACATCACTGGACCCTGGGCGCCATTTGTATTAGTCACTGAGCATCACAGTCTATGCAGCCTTGTTAATAGGCTCATGGGCCAGAGACAGCTGGAGGCACTCCAGCTTCCCACTGAGCTCCTGAAACGGAAGACTCCTGTAAGCATTTTGAGTTGTTCTCATGAGATGTCATGGCTAGCAAGCTGAAAAAGTGTGTGGCAATTTGCCAGCTGCCTGATTTTTAAATCTAGTCCCTTCGGTGGAAAATGAAATTGAGAACAAATTCAGAATTCTAATTGGAATCTGTCCCCTGCAGGGAGAAGGCTATTTTTATGTTTCAATACAATACCCTAGAGAATTCTGGGAACCCAGCCTCTGTCCATATTCCTTGCCAGGGAATCAAGTGAGGGGGAGGAACTAGCTTGCCTCTTAAGGACGGAAGCCCTCAGTACCCCCCAGGTCTCCATTTCTCAGTGAGGTTGAACCTCCAATTCTACTGAAAACACAAAGAGCAGATACCCTGCATCCAGTTGAGAAGGAAGAGAGGGGAACGAAAAGAGAAAATTCCAGGGGGAAGTTGAAACAGTGAAAACTTTTGTTCTCTTGACATTAAGAGCCTCTGTCTATTCCAAAGGAAATTAATTTATGTGTGAGACTTAGCTAGTGGAAGGGACAACAGGAAGGTGAGGGAAACCCTAGCACAGTGTACATTCTGATATGACAAGTCAGAGTTTGTGGGTGGAGAGAAATGATATATTTGGGGAGATGCAAGTGGGTCACGTTCAATGCTTATGACTCCTGGGGAGATGAAAAACCGGCCTTTCCTGCACTAAACAGTTAGTTTGATAATGTGCTAGAAACATCTGGGTGCATTTATCATGTTTCAGAAGGAAAAGCTGACAAAAAGTGGGTTAGCCAATTCCAGGTTGAAGTTTAAGGAAAATGGAGTTGGTGTCTCCCTAGTCCAAAGCCTTACTGGCAGTTGATTATTTGAATCACACAATGAATGTCTAACTTACTGGTGCCTGCTGTTTGACACCAAAATTATTTAAATTAGTTGAATTCAGAGAGTTTTCCTCAGAGGTCCAGAATGGTTCTTTGTGAAATGTGCCTTGAGTTTCTTGTGTGTTCCCACTACTACCTTAGAAATAAAGGCCAGGCAATCCAGCCCATGGAAGTTCCACGGGAAAAGCTTAGAGGGAAAGTGATCTATGGTATGTGTGGTTGGAAAATGTACAACTGCAGCCAATATGAGATTTTCAAACAGAAGTAGGTTTTGTGCAACAGGAGTTATGGTATTGGTAGAATTTTCCCATGCTTGTGTACCCTTCCTGAGTTGAAATCTAGCCCTGGCTTCTCAGTTCCTCCATTCACAGCATGCTACATGCCACGAGGGGGTCATTGGTCATGATCAGGCATGCTATGAATAGGAGGGCGTACTTCTGGGTTCTCATCTCCTACTGATGATTGAGGTGAAGGGTAGATGACAAGAAAAGAGAACCCCATTTGATCCATAGGTAGAAGTAGTGAATCCAGGCATAGTGGTACACACTGGTAATTCAAGTGCCAGGGAGGCAGTGCTAGGCCATTCACTAGGTATCCAATTTACCTTACCTGCCAGGTTCCATGTCATCCAGAGACAAACTGGGGGGGGGGGGGGGGGGGGGGGGGGGGGGGGGAAAGGGGGGGGGGGGGGACAGACAGACGGGGAGGGAGGGGAGGGGGAGGGGAAGAGAAGAGAAGAGAGGTGAATGGTATCTGAGGAATGGCACCCAGGGTTGTCCTCTGACCTCCACACAATGGCCACTCATATGTACATCACCTGCACACATGTGTGCACCCCTACACATGAATGCACACATACAAAAGAAAAGTCTGTAATGATAGTAAGGTGAATGTTCTATAATACTCTTGAGCAAAACAAGAAAACATGGAAAGAAAAGTTTTTAAAAAAATCATTTCTCTCTGATTGATGTGCTGTGTCCCTTTCTGAAGTCCTATGTGGTACACAGTTCTTGGCTAACAGGCAGAAGGGGAGGACCTGAAAGATTTATGCCTCCTCGGGGACATTGAGTGAGTTACCTGAATGGGCTCTGTGGAAGAACCAGCCTGGTGCCTCCCTCCAACTGTTACTTACAAAAACTTTCTGCATGGCCTTGGGCTGGTTAAGCTAGAGATTTGCAACAGCTTGCCTCTTCCAAGCTAAACACTGGAGTCTGAATTATTAACTCCAACTAAAGCAACTGCCTTGAGGAATCCAAGGCAAAATGAAACTTATAAAGGAAAACACTTTAAAAAAACAGAGTGCAAATGACAGTATGGGATTTAGGGGAAACTCCTGTTTGAAAGAGATTTATGCATATGAGAAAATTTTTATAAAATCAGTCCTCTTGATATCTTAAGGGACTATGTTGAAGGTAATATAGGTATGAAAATGGCTGGTTGGTCGATTGATTGGTCTTAAATTTACCGATGAAAGGACAAGCACAATGACATTAACTTGTCACCACCCAGAGTCTCGGTTTCATACTGCTAGATGGTGTGAAGAACAGATAACAAGAACATATATCTCAGACTGTGTTGTGGCAGGTCGCAAAGATCGTCCTTTGCTCATAAAGCTCTTTCCACTGTTGGAAATTTCTTCATGAAACATAGGAACCCAGCAGAGAGAAGGTGTTATGGACCACACGTTTATGTTCCCCAAAATATCACAGATTGACACCCCCTTACATTTGTCGAGATCCACACCATTGAGACGATGGCGTAAGGCTGAAGAATTGGTTCAGCCATTAAGAGTACTGGTTGCTCTTGCAGAAGACCTGGGTCTGATTACTAGCACCCACATTACAGCTCACAACCATCTGTAACTCCAGTTCCAGGGGATCTGACATCTTCTTGTCTCCATGGGTACCAACCATGCTCATGGTGCAATACATATATGCAGGCAAAACCACATACACATAAAAATGAATCTGAAAAAAGAAAGGAGGGAGGGAAGAAGGAGAGAGGGAGGGAGAGGGGGTTGTCAGCAACCCAGAAAGTAATTTTGAAACCAATAATGTATGAATACAGTACTAGCTTCCAAATCAGCCAGTGCCTTGATCTAAGACATCCACATTCCAGAACTGTGAGAGACAAATGTTGTTTGTGGTATCCTGCTAGGGCTTTGTGTGCTAGCCCCCCAAGCTGAGTAAGACAAGACTACTCAAAGACGGGGTGTGAGTATGAATTGAATTTCCTCAGTGGAGTCTTGGGAGCTACTTATTACCCTGGATTTCTCCATGCTTTCAATTGAGTCTTATAAGCTCCCCCTTTGGATGCCAGACTGCATCTAGAAAACAGTGAGTGACTTCATGTTCCCGTGGCTTTTGAGCATCCCTAGGGGCGGCAGTTGTCCTCCATAAACATGACCAAGCCAGTCATGGTGGTTACAGACATGGTAGAGGTGTGATGCACACGTGTCTGGGGAAGTGCCATCTTTCCTTTAGGACACACTTGTGTACAACTGAGTTGTTAGAGCCTGGTTAGAACAGACTAATTGTAAGATGGTGCCCACACATTCCCAACTCCTGTCACGTATGCCCATGTGTCCTGGCATCCCTTTGTGTGTTAAGCGTGGGGATGGATGGGCATCACCTCCTCTCTGGCCTTGTTTGTGCATGCTCTCTATTGCCCTGTAAGTGTGCACGTTTGATGTTTGAGAGGCCCATCTGGCAAGAGCGTGAGGGCAGCTATTCAGCCAGTGGGACTTCGATTCAACACACTTCAAGAAACTAAATCATGTGCATTTGTTATTTTTATGTTGCCACGACCAAAATCTCCAGCATAAACAATGTAAAAAAGGGAAGACAAATTCTGGCGCAGAGGGTTCAGTCTGTCATAGGGGTCAGGGAGAGGCTCAATGCAGTATCTCGGCTCACACCGTAGCAGATGAGGAAGCAGAGGCAGTGACAGTCAGGGAGGAGGGATGACATGTCTCCAAGGACCTGCCTGCAGTGACCAACTCCTTCCAGCAAATCTCTACTTCCCAAAGATTCCAGAACCTTCCACCAGCTGGAGGCCAACTGTTCAAACTAGGAGCCTATGTGGAATGGGGGCATTTCAGATTCAGATGAGAAGATCTGCCAGCAATCACAGGAACTTTGGAATAGAACTTTCCCCACTGAGCCTTCGCACGACACCTTCATGTTGACTGCAGCCAATGGCAGGCCTTTCCAGAGAATACCACTGAGCCACCCCTAGTCACTGAACTGTAGCTATTAAAGCAGTAAATATGCATTGCTTTATTATCTGGCAAGCTAATATGTCAGTCTGAACTACTTATATTCAGATCATGTTAGAAATACTCAAGGCTGTTCCACCTGCTCAGATGGTTTCTTACCAAGAGAACCCTAAATTATTATCTCCCAGAACAAAGTGTTGCTCTAAAAACAAATAGCCCCAGTTACCCTCATTCAGCTCAGTGACTTCTCGGCCCTTGCTCACCATTCTCATGCAGAAGGTATTGTGTGATTCTCCGTGTGGAAGCTAGGCCCCCAAGTTGAGTAGGAAGGTACCTCTAGCTTGCAACTCCTCAGTGTCCCCAGTGGGCAGCCAGGGTGGAAGTCACCTCATTTAGAGTCACATTACATCACTGTCTGGCACGTTCCTGGTGGCAGTTCTGTCCCCTTCTCCTGTGCTCAAAGGTCTGGAAATGCTGACATCTACTCCCAGGGTGCCCAGCTTCACAATTAAGATGTGTTTTTAATAAAAAAGAAAAACTCTGTTTCCATGCCTGGCTTAAATTTTTCCTGTTTTATTGGACAGGAAGACACAAAATGCCAGGCCATGTGGCTCATGCCCAGCCATCTGGCAACTAGAGATCCATCTCACAGGGACAGAGGACGCAGCGAGCGCATGAACCCTTAATGGGAAGCAGAATCCATCGAGACATTCAGATAAGCAAAGAGCTTCATTCTACTTCCTGTCAGGGGCCTCTTCTAAGATCCCGTCCTAAAAGCCAACAGCCTCCCCCCCCCCCAGATAAACCCAAGAGGCTTTTACTTCTTTGCCTTGTGAAGCCTCTGGTGGCAAAGACAACCAGCCCTAGAGATGTCCAGGGAAAACAGTAAGATCTGGGTATAAGGAGGAAAATGGGATTTTGAAGCCCTATCCCCACTCTGAGAGAAATAGCATCAAGGCAACCAAGAGGTGACTTATGGGAGCTGGCAGTTCATATTTATGCACAATCCTTGCCTTTGGGAAAGCTGGGAGCTAGAAGGAGACTGAATTATATACAGAAGAAGTGTATGGTGTTTGGTGGTGGCTATTCAACTGCTGTGTATAGGATTCTTAGGATTTGAATTTAAAATGTCCCCACAGGTGAATATGTTGAATGTTCAGTCCAAGATGGTGGCCCTGTTCCAGCAGTAGTGGACCTTTTACAAAGTAAGGGTTGGCGGGAGGAAGTAGGTCCTACAGGACATGCCTTTGAAGATTATACCAGACCCCTGACCCTTTCTCTTACTCTGCTTCCTGCCTGGCACATGATGAAGAATTTCATCCTCCATCTACTGCTGTCATCATGATGTTCTGCCTAAGGGAATGGGGGCCAAGCAACCATGGACTGAATGCTCTGAAACCATAAGCCAACATAAGTCTCCTTTGAGTTGCTGAATTTAGGTTGTATACTATTCTGGAGCAGGATTTTTTCTTAAAGTCAGCAGCTGAGAGGACCTAAATTCCATGCAATAACCCCCATGAAATAAGATAGACACAAGGATGAGGAGACAACCTGAGTGATGCTTGGGTTTTTAGAGAGGAAACAATGTTATAACATTTTTTTTCTGAGACAGGGTTTCTCTGTGTAGCCTTGGCTGTCCTGGAGTCACTTTGTAGACCAGGCTGGCCTCGAACTGTGTTCTTGCTCTGCTTGCAATTCTCTATGCTTAGAACCTGGGTACTCAGAGGGTCTGGGTGTCCTCTAGACGGGAAAGGAGCCATTTTCTGTTCCTTCCCTGGGTCTCTCTAGATCTTCTAAGGTGCAGAAGCTCGTGTTGCCTCTTTCACCGCGATCTTTTCTCCTCGCTATTTAGTTCATGCTGTGGTGACTGCTGAGGATTCAGTGGGAATCAGCCACAGTCCTGCTCAGGGCGAACTCAGAGAGTGGTGAAGTGAAATGCAGTCAGTGCTAGAGATTGGGAAAGTCCCTCAAATGTCACAGGACCATGGGGGAAGCAGGATAGATTCCTCTGGGAGAGGGAGGGCCAAAAAAGTCTTCTTTCATTAAAGTTTCTGTGATACTTCATGCATAGTGGTGTAAATATGTTTACCACCACTGAACTGGGTACTCAAAAGACTTGCCATCTTAACCATTTGCATTGTATCAATTACAATTTTTTAAAATTACATTTAGCAAAACTCTCCAAATGGCTTAGACTATTTCAACCTTCTCAAACAGTACTTTTTCAAAACTATAAAACTTTAAAGAACTATAACTGTTGCTATGGAGATTAAGAATCAAGTCCTTGAGTTTGAAGCACAAATGGGATTTTCAGTGTTGGACAAGGAGAGGCCAAAGGAAAGAGGAGAGAAAATATATGGTATAATCAAAGCCCTTGGGTTCTGGGTGAATTGGCAGGTGTGGCTTAGGGTGAGGAAATACATTGACAGTGCGCTGGCTAGTCTTGACTGTGAGAACCAGGGTTGAAACACACCTCCGGTTAGGTCTGTAAAGGAGTTTTTATGTTAGGCTACCTGAAGTGGAGAGACAGCCCCTACCTGTGGTTGGCAGCATTCTATGGCCTAGGGGGCTGAACTAAATCAAAGGGGGAAAGTGTGCTGAGCACTAGCATCCGTGTCTCTCTGCTTCCCAGCTGTGGATGCACTGTGACCAGCTGCCTCAGGCTCCTGTGGCCAAACCTTCCCTGCCAAGGTGGGCTGCACCCTCAAGCTGTGAGCCACAATCAGCTCTCACTCCCTGAAGCTGCTTTCGTCAGGTATTTAATAACAGCAATAAGGAAAATAAAAATATACAGAGGCGGGGAAGGCAGGAGGAGCTGGGCGTGTTACTTTTTTATTGAGGATATGCATACATAAATACATACACTCTCAATAAAATATATAGAGATTGGGAATGTCCCCCAGCGTCCGTCCTAGGACCATGGTGAAAGCAGTAATAGATTCCACTGGTGTAATTTATTAAGAAAGGCTTCTCTCACACAGGCACATGGTGATGTAAATATGTTTGCTACTACTGAACTGGGTACTCACAAAACTTGCCATCAGTTTGTCAATATATAACACCATTTTAACCAGACTTGTCAATATATAATACTATTTTAACCACTTTTAAGTTATATACAGTCTAGGTTTACTTTCATGCTGTTGTGCAAACACCATTATTGATTCTAAAACTCTTTTGTAGCGTTGGGGATGATCCTAGAACTCTATGCACACTACCTACCACAGGGCCACGCCCACAGCTTCCAGAACACTGTTGTTCTTCACAAGGAAAGCTGAACCCACTCCCCATTCATTACAGCACCTGGCAACTGTCTATCTACTTACTGTCTGTTTTCCTTCTGGGACTCCCATTGTGTGTGTGTGTGTGTGTGTGTGTGTGTATGTATGTATGTGTGTGTTTGTGCATGTGCGCACGCACACGCATGTTTGCTTGATGGTACCTTTAAATCTCTTGGGTCCTATTCACTTTCCCCATAATTTTTAATTTCTCCATTTGCACCTGGACAACTGATCTCAGTTGGTTTATCTTTATTTACTCCTTTCCAATCTGTCATTAAATTCCTCCTGTGATATTTTCATTTTCGGTTACTTTATTTTTCAACTGTAGAATTTGCATCAAATGCTTATTAGTAATTTAATGTTTCTATTCTCTGTTTGGTAGGATATTGACTTCCTGGTTTGTTTTATCATTTATCTACTTTAGTATTCCTAAATAATAGAAAGTCCAGGCTTTCCCTTAACTTTGCTGACATGACCCTAGCTCCAAGGCTCAGGAAACCAATGTGGACATTTTGACAACATAGACAAGAGTATTTGTCTTAGCCACCTACTTAAGAGCTGGGAAAAGTACACTCAAAATGGGTTCACAGACCACTAAGACCCACCATAAAGTGGACTTATACCACCACACTAGGAACTATCTGACCCCTTTATCCATGAGCATCCCTTTGATTTCTGTCTCAGATATAGTTCAGCATCAGTACCACAACCCCACGGTGGCCTGAGGGTTTCCCTTGCTCTGTACACACTGACACCCGCTGTACCCCCAGCTCCCTTTATACAACCATAGGAAAACTGACAGTCTATTGCTGTGGTATCACAGGACTTTGCGTCAACAGGGCTCCTGACCGCTGTTTATTCAGGGGGCTCTGCGAACTGCCATAGGTCTTGGAATCAGTTGAAGTGCTGTGACTCCCTGAAAACAGAGACTAAAATCAGACTTTTGAGTGCCAGCTCTAGGTCGATTGATGTTAGCTATAGGGATCAGTCTGATGTATATCAGTTGGTGGGAGAAGAGGGCATAGCAAACCTAGATAGTGAGAGGATTGAGGGAACACATTAATGATAAGTTGTAGGGGGTTGTGTTGTTGTTGTTGTTGTTGTTGTTGTTGTTTTGTAATTTTGGAGGAACAGCTAACTTCACTATGAGGAAGAAAAGGTATATGCTTAGAATTTTTTAAGAAGTGAAAGATTTATGGTGAATTTTAAAAGGGCCAAAGATTCATATGGGTATCAATAAAAATATTATGCAACCCTACCAAATGGTCTCTTTCCAACAAAGTTGGTTATGTCATACTTGTGTACAAAATCATTGGCTTGAGACTTTTGTATACATGTGTAGCAATATGTACAATTGATTGTAGTCACCCCGCCTTCATTTCTCTTCTTGTTTGATAAACTTCCTTACTGAGACACACATTGAACCAGATGCTGATAATTAAAAGTGTAAGTACTAAGCGGGGCATAAAAGAGTATCAGAGCTGTGTTACACAGCTGAATGGCAGCCCCAGGCCGCCTGCTAATCTCAGGGTGAGGAGGCACGACTCCTCAGGTGAGCGGATGCATAGGAAAGTGAAGGTAGGATTGAATCCTTGTTGTTTTGTTTTGTTTTGTTTTCAGAGACAGAGTTTCTCTGTGTAACCTTGGCTGTCCTGGACTCACTTTGTAGACCAGGCTGGCCTCGAACTCACAGAGCTCTGGCCTGCCTCTGCCTCCCTAACTGGTATGATGGTGCACACCTATAACCTTACACCAAAACAAAAAAATTAAAACATTTTTTTTAAAAAACACAAAAAATTTTTTTAAAAAACTTAAAGACTATGAATTGTTGATTCTGCCATTTGGTTCAAAGTTGTTATGATTTGAGTTTTAATCTGTCTCTTCAAAGCTAAATAGGTCTTGTGCTCCAGATGCAAGGGTTCCAGTAATTTCTGCTGGGCAGGAGTCATACTGTGAAATACAGCCCGGTGTTTAAAACAGGTGCTTTAAAAGGGAGTGAGCACTAAAGGATAGACACCATCCTGAATGGGAATCCACCAAAGGTGTTGACATTCAACATGCTGTGGGGCTAAAGCAGCTGTATCCCCACACAGCCATGCCAGTGGGACATTCTTGGGGACTGTCATCTAAAAAGTCTATGAGACTTTAAAGAGTAAATGAATCTGCCTGCGTTTTGCTTACTGTGTGATTTTTGGAAAAGTCGCTTTGTCTTCTGGTGCCTTGAAGAGAAATGGACCGATAGCCTGTATTTCACAGAAGGTGCCAGGACAGACTGGAGCTAGTGTGTCGTGTTCTGAGTGATGTTGGAGTCAGCCTGTTGTGGAGTATTGAGCATTTCACTCGTATGATTAACGGGTAGCAAGGGCTGTGACCAGATGACAAGGCAGAAGATTATGGAGCCTGGGGAAGCCTCCTTCAGCAAGAATTCGGTGCATGTCTGAGGACAGTGATTAATGATACCTCTTGTCCCCTCTGAGCGGCAGAGCGGGAACACAGGTGTCTGAGAGATGGGAACCCAAGGGGAGGGAGACTCAGGCCACATCCGTCAGGGAATGGCAGGAGAGATCAGGCTTGAACAGTCTCCTCAGTGTCCCCAGGGTCACTTCAGACACTTCCCCCAGAGGCTCTAAATGACTTTTCCAGGCCAAAGCTGGGAATTATGAAGCCTCTCTGATCCAAAGACACACTCACTGGCTCACTGCTGTTGGAATCGCTGCTCGTGTTTATTGGAAAAGCAGAACATAATGCGTCTGTGGCTACCACAGTTTCCCAAGTCATGGCTCTGTCACCTCCAAGCTTGCCATTCCCCTGGGAGGTAATGAAACTGCTTTAATTAAATGTTCCCAGGGAGAATTAGTGAGAAGGCACACCTTTGTTGCATATTATGAACAACCCTGCTAAAGGGGCTAGGGGACAGGGCGGAAGAAGAGTGGTCCCACAGTAGACGCTCCACCATGCCCAGTCCAGCCAGGAGCACAGGCTGCTCCGCATACTACCAACCCGCATGCAATACAAGGTACTTATAGAGGTGCCTGGACTTCCCCAAAGCAGAAAGGCAGCAAGCACTGTGACAGTAACGGCCGCTTTATCAGCCTCGTGTGTCTGGGGTGGGCTCTGGGTGGTCAGTCGACATTGTAAAAGCAAAGAATTCTTTCTGTTGGTGGGACAGCATGGACAGGCAGTAGGTGTGGAGCGCCATCATCAGAAGAAAGGCCCCTCAGCTGACTTCCTATTTAACACAGCTGGGACGTGGTCAAACTTGGCCACGGTAAGGACAGTGAGGGCGCTCTTAATGAACTGCCTGAAAGTTTTCATCCCAAAGAAAGCCTTTTGTTAAAGAACCAATGAAAAGAAAAGTGCACTGTTATGCAAAGATTCCTGTCAGGGTATGCATAGACCTTTTGTGCTGGAGCCTGGGCAGACAGCAGAAGTGTGTTTCCAGGGCAGGGGGCTGGTGGTTGCTTAGAAGCTTGGGTTAGACTGCCTGCATGGAGCTCTTCAGGAGCCTGTGTGGGAGCATGCCTCTTCCTGAATCCCACCATGTAAGGAGATGTATTTGCAGAGCAGGCCATCTCACTGTGTTGAGGGTCACTGACCTTGAACTTAAAGGCATGGCAGGCTGAGCAAACACAAAGTTAAACCTCCACCAAGCTGACCTGAACTCCAACTTGGAAATATGGGTGATGAAACATGGTGTGTCCATTAAAGCAATTACTCTTTAGATTAAAACAGCCTGTGGATAATCTTGTCAGCCCTGGGGAGCTGGGGTTGGAAAACTGACCTAATTTATCTTTACCAATTGCCAGCTGCCTCAGCTCCCTGCTCAGTTCCTGTACCTGTGATGGACTCCTTAAGTCTTAACATGCTTTAGCTGTGAGGGAGAAATACTGACTGACACATGGGTGCCCTGCATATTTACATGTGGGCACCTTGCTTCTAAAAACATAAGAGTAGTAGAAATTCCAGAATCTTCTCGGACAGTGGTTCTTCAGCATGCATGCTTGTACCAGCTCTGGTTGATAAGGCTCAACACTGACTCTCTTGTGAAATAAAAATATCACATTCCCTTGATAGCTTCGTGTATACTAAGGGCCTAGAATGTTCTCTCCCCCAATGAAGGAACTCTCTAGAGGCTAAGGGCCAGACCCAATAGGGCCCAGAACTTGGGGGTCCTATTGCCTCTAGGCTTTAAGGCATTTGCTTGGCACCAGGACAGACAGAGGGCACGCTGCACATGGGGTCTGAAGCTGTGTAGCTAGTAAGGCCAGCACCCAATGGGAAAGAATGCAAGACTTGCCACTTTACCCAGTTAGACTCTACCAACTGCCTAATGGATATATCCAATAATGTTTGAAATAAGTGCATGTATAGAACCCACGTTTGTTCTCTCAGTCCACAGGGACAGGTAAGGCAGACCGGCATCCACCTGCACCTGCTTGCTACCCTTGCAGATAGGGGGCGCGCGCGGGCTCCAGGCCCAGGGCGTTGATGTGCTGCTGAGCCCCTGAGCCTGCCAGCTTCTCATTGAGTTTTTGGTTCACCAGCTCCAGGTGGCGGCTGTTCTTCCGCGCCTGCCTCAGAGATCTCTTGACTTTCTTCACCCGCTCTCGGAGCTGCCTGTTCCGCTTCTCCAGGGTGGCCACCGTCTGCTGCAGCTTCTTGACATGGTCTTCTTCCTCAAACAGGGCCTTCTGCACTGAGGAGCACATGAGCTGAGGGCAGAAACAGAAAGGGAGAGGCAGGTGAGTCTCAGAAGGTATGACGCGGGCACTGGCTTTCACCGTGCCCTTCCCCCTCCACCCGGGAATCTCCCACCTGACCTCGGATCCAAACGGAAAATCCACTTTGCTCTTCCTTGTAGGATTTTCCGTTTAAAATGTATTCTAAACATCTGTCACTGGCAGTAAGCAAATGCACAGGAATATGTGGTAGTTCACAGAGGGGGACGGCGGGGGGGGAGGGGGTGGGGGGCAGGGGGAGGGGGAGGGAGCCATAATTGTCTCTTGATCATACAAACAGGTGCTTAATCTGGCTTTGGAAGATAGAAGTGGTTTAAAGCCAGGGCAGGTTATTTTCTACAGACTGGTGGATGGTAGCGGGTAGTAAGGATTAGACCTAGGGCCTCAGGCATATAGGCAAGTGCTCTGCCTCCGAGCTGTATCCCCAGCTGTCTCTTCACATACAGTCAGAGTCTGGGCAACAGGACTCTCCTGGACAGTGTGTAGACCCTCACAAAGAATAGCTTTACTCTGTCAAAATAAAAACTGTGTATCCTTTAGCTTAGTAAGTCTGAGACTTCATCTCACAGAAATGCATTCACATGTGCAAACCGCCAGGTAAACAAATACAGTCTAGCATTGCTTGCTACTTACTCCCTTGTTGGGTGGGCATTGAGGATTAAACCCAATGGCCTCGGAGCATGCTAAACATGTGCTTGGTCCTGAGCTATAGCCCATTATCTCCTTTAAGAGAGCTAGGCATAGGGATGCAAGCCTGTGATCCCAGCACGTAGGAGACTGAGACGGGAGGATTGCCATCAGTTTCAGGCAAGACTGGGCTAAACAAGACTGCCTTCAAAATGGTTTTTTTTTTTTTTAAACATAAAACAAAAAAAAAAAAGGTTTTAAGGGTTGAAAACATCTTTAAAATGTCCATCAAAAAAGACCTTGTTCAAAAATCACAGTAGGGCTGAGAGTACAGCTCAACGGCAGAGGCTTGCCTAGCAAGCACAAGCTGCTCCAGTTGACTTCCGGTGTCATGAAAAAGAACAAGGAAGGTAAATCATTATAGGATGGGAAAGCTTTATATCTTGTGTCTTTAAGAGAATAATTCGGCTCCAGAGGCGTAAGTCATGGTGTTAATATAGAAAGCACAGTGCAGGGTGATAGGGACGTTCCGATATGAGGGCTACAGAACCTGATTTCCAGTGTGTACCTATGCTTACATAGGCTTATGTTCTGTCTGAGAAACTGGTGACAACAGCTGTTATCACAGGAACAGAGTGGGCAGGAGTGCGGGGAGACTGCGCCTTCTCTGGGCACACCGTAAGTCTTGTGCTACAAGCTAGGTTCCACTCTTTCAAAGAAGAGGTCTTCTCACCACTGCGTACTATCCACCCCCACCTGTTATCCATTATCAAGAGCTTTGCTATCAGCAAAGGCCTGAGCAGCGCTGTCCTCTGCTTAGAAACAGAGCCTTCCGTACCTGCCGGATCTGTGCCTGTGGGTTCCTCCTCATCAGATTCAACAAACCATATATTAAAAAAAGAAAGAAAATCCTGAAAGTTCTCAAATGCACAATTTGCGTTTGCAGGCTAAGCACTACCCTGATTCCACATGAATAGGGTTTAAGTTTCCCCAAGCTGTAGGCTGACACCATCTCTCAGACCCTTAAGACTGTCTCTAACAGCCATCACTTAAGACATGTCCCCTTGATTGTCTGTGTACTTTGTCGGGAGACAACTTATGGCTGCGTCTATACTGGGGCACGTATAGACTATCTGCCTGCTATTAATTCAGAAACTAAAGTGGAGTACAGCAACCATTTGCACATGCTGTGTTAGGTATTCTACACAACCCAGACGTGGCTATACGCAAACACTGTACCACTTCACATTACACCTGAGGAGGTCGAGCCTCTGCAGATCTTGGTACCTGAGGAAGGATCCCAGGACGGTGTCCTTTAGATGCTGAGGAGACAGTGTTCACCTAGCCCCAGCCCTGCAGTACCGCAATGCAGTGAATGTATAGTCTTCCGGCCAGTTGCCCCAATCTCTTGCCCTGCCTTTTCTGCTTCTAAATACTCTCACATCGAGCAAGCTTCTTGAGCTCAGTGTAGTGGACTCAGCACTGCACCAGCCACACTGGCTTTGGGACTGGAAGGTCTGTGCCCAGCTCTTTGGAGTGTTACGAGTAGACAGTCGTCAGCTGATTTTCCAGAACCTGCCTTGGTTTACCCCGCCCCGACACTTTGCTCAGGCAGTTGTAGTTACAGACTAG
>OU015749.1:13153886-13186896 GCA_907169655.1 Acomys percivali
GAATGACTTTTTTAATGGTGCAGGGGTATAGCTCAGGATGAATGACTCGCCCCACATATACAAGGCTCTGGGTTCGATCCCCAGCACTGAGAAAAATCAGGAATTTTTATTACCATATAAAATCACAAACATTTGTGATTCTTTGAAATACGTACATATTATAGAATATGGCTAAACTGAGTTAATTAACATGCATGATCTCACAAAATTAATTTTTGCAATGACAACATAAAATTTTGCAGCACTTTCCCCCCCCCCCCCCCTTTTTATAAAATGTTGCTTCTGGTTGTTTTAAACTATGTGTACATGTGTGGGTATGTGACCATGAGTGCAAGTGCCCACGGAGGCCAGAGGCATCAGACTGCCTTGTTGTTAGAGTTATGGGTGGTTGTGAGCCGCTCAGTGTGGGTGCTGAAAAGCAAACCAAGGTCCTCTGGAAGAGCTGTGGTGGTTTTCACTCTTAACCTCTGATTCCAGCCCCACTTGTACCAACTTTCAAATATACAATATGCATTTAATATAATATGTCTATAAAACGTACACGATATATAAACAGTATGTTGTGATTAGGCATATCATATGGTGTTCAACAGAACCATTGAATGTGTTCGTCCTATGTAGCTGGAACTTGTATCCATTGACCAGAAATCCCATCTTCCTCACCCTCAGCCTTAAGTACTCACCATTCTGTTCTCTGTTCTAATGAGATCACTATCTATCTATCAATCATCTGTCTGTCTTTCTGTCTGTCTGTCTGTGTATCATCTACCTACTTATTTTGAGTCAGGGTCTCTCTACATAGCTCTAGCTATCCCAGAACATACTGGGTAAATCATGCTGGCTTGAACTCACAGAGATCCATGCACCTCTGCCCCCTACGTGCTGGAATTCAGGATATATGCCTTTACACCTGGTGAGATCATTCTTTTTAGATTTTTCATATAAGTAAGGTCACGTGCCTGTGTTACTTCACTTTATACACTGTCCTTCGGCACTTAGGTTAATTTTATAGCTTGGCGACTGTAACTAATGTAGCAGGGCACACGGAGTGCAAATCCTCATCAATACATTTATTCCATGCCCTTCGCACGCACACACATTTCATTTTAGATATTCAGTAAGGAGATTGCCAAAGGCTGTAGTAGTCTTGATTTTTTTCTTTTCTCTTTCTCTCTCTCTCTCTCTCTCTTTTTTTTTTTTTTCTGAGAACCTCCACACATTTTCCTACAACCACAGTACTAATTTATATCTAATTCTCACTGGGGGTACAAGATCTCCTCCCCCACCAACACTTACTGCAGCAGTTCATCTTCATTGTCAGCTTGACTGGGTTTAGAATTCTCTAGGAAACACACTTGTGACCTTATCTGTGGTAGCACGTCCAGAGAGTATTCATCGAGGAAGGAAGCCCTCACCCGACCCTGAACAAGAGTAGCGCCATCCCATGGGACGGAGGCCCAGCCTTAAAACAAAGGGGCAAGCCAGATGAGGGAGAGCGTTCCCAGTTCTCTGCTTCCTGATCCGTCCAGATGTGAGCAAGCAGGCTCTCACTCTTGTTATTCCTAACCACCATTCCTTCTCCACCATGGTGGACTGTGAGCCACCAAACTGTGAGCCACCAAACTGTGAGCCACCAAACTGTGAGCCACCAAACTGTGAGCTAAAATAAACTCTTCCTCCCCTAATTTGCTTCCTGTTGGGTATTTGGTCATAGTAATGAGAAAGTGACTTATAAACATGTCTTTTTTTACCTTTTAAAATTATAACCATTCTAAGAGGTGCAAAGTGATATATATGATCATGGTGGTTTTAATTAGAATTTCTCTGATGACTAGCCATGATGAGAACATATATTTTGAGAATGAGAGAGGTGCCCTGGCTCTTACCACCCTGTGCCTTATTCCCTTGGTATGGAATCTCCATTCCTGGGGAAACAATTACTAGAATTTTGCTAAGGATAGGCTTGAATCTGCATGTCATCCCAGGCAGTGGGAACATTTTAACAGTGTTCTTTCTTCTCCTTCATGAACATAGGATCTCTCTCTGCCTGTGCCATCTTTAATTCCTTTCATCAGTGCTGGGGATAGTTTTCATTGTAGAGATTTTTTTACCTCTTTGGTTAAATTTATTCCTAAGAATTTTATTATTTCTTGAAGCTTCTGTAAATGGGATTGTTTTGGCTTATTTTGTCTTGGCTTATTTTCAGTAAGTTGTTGGTGCACAGAGACAATACTGACTTACATATACCCTCCAGCTTCACTAATTCACTTATTAGATCAAATAGACTTGTTTGTGGTGTCTCCAGGACTTTGTATATCGAAAGTGTCATTGCAAACACAGACAACTTAACGTCTTCCTTTCCAATGGCTTTTATTTCTTCTTTTGCCAACTGTTCCTGCTGTGACTTCAATTCTATGCTGGGTAGAAGTGATGAGGATAACTTTTTGCTCTCCTCTGGTCTTGAAGGAAAAGCTGTGATCATTTCACCAATGAGTGTTTGGTGTTGGCTGTGGGTATTTTACAACACACACACACACACACACACACACACACACACACATTCCATGTAACATAGCATGCAAAGTAGTAGGTTTTCTTATATCAATACATTCTTGTTTTGGCTGACTCTCTCCACTCCCACATAAATGCATATATGTAAAAATTAGAAGCTACAATCCCCATATATGAGAGAGAAGCATGCAGTGTTTGTCTTTCTGAACCTTTGTTAACTCACTATATGTTTTCTAGTTCCATCCACTTTTCTGTAAATTGCAGTTTCATTTTTCTTTATGACAAAATAGAGTTCATTGTATCTATATTACCATATTTTCACTCTCCATTATTTGTTGATGGACATCTAGGCTGATCCATTTGCTTAAGAGTTTTTTGTGGCCCTTTTTGTGTGTTGGGGTATGTTCTTCCTTTGCCTGATTTTATTGAAAAATTTTATCATGAAGAGATACTAGATCTTGTCAAATTCTTTTCAGTACTTACTGAAATGATCACATGATCTTTCCCCTTCATTCTGTTAATGTGCTACATCTCATTTATGGATTGGTGTATGTTAAACCATGCTCGTATCCCTGGCATAAATCCTTGACCATGGTCAATTTCTTCCTGGACATTTTGCAAATTCAAGACCATTATTTCTATTTGATTCTATGTGGTTACAATTGGTTGCAAATTACTCCCGGACCATACCTTTGTGGCCAGAAACAAAATACTTGGTATTATTTCACTCTTCCAGAATAGTTAAACATTTTGCCTAGCTTATCAGTCCCGCAGAATGTGCCATGGGGACTTGACAAGATGTGTGTATTTAGTTTCTCTTAGATAGAATGTTCTATATATTTCTATTTGGTCTAAAATTAAGGTTAAGTCTGGTTCCTTGATGACTTTCTGTTGGGGATGTTCTAGCTTCATTTCTGCTGATGCAATAAAATACTCCTTAACAGAAAGCAATTTAGGGGAAAGGGCACTGTGCTTGGCTTCTAGTTCCAGGCTACAGCCTTTCACAGCAGAGAAATCACAGCACAGGAGCTCACAGCGGCTAGTCACATCCTATGCACAGCCGTGAGCAAGGAGAAGTGAATGTGTTCAGGACTGTTCTCTCACTTCCTCTGTCCTCTTACACAGTTCAGGATCCATGCCTGGGAAGTGGTGCTGCCCACAGTGGGCTGGGCCTTCCCACATACTGTATATCCTCTTAATTAATTGACCCCTTTGTCATTATATAATGGCTGACTTTGTTTTATTATAGTTTTTTTTAACTTTATCTACTTAACTATCCTCCCTCATTTTTCAATTTCTATTTGCATACAATAGTTACTTCCATTCCTTCACTTTTAGCTCATATACGTTCTTAAAAGTGAAGTGAGTCTCCTATAAATCACATACAGTTTGTGGTCTTTCTAAGCCTTTTTTTTTTTTTAATCTATTCTGTCACCATGTGTCTCTTGATCATAGAATTTAATCTTACTATATTCATGATAGCTAATTATTGATAGAGCTAATTTGTGATCTTCTGGATGTGTGGTCTTTTCCTTTCTCCTTTGCTGCCTGCCTTCTGATAGGCTTTGGCTAATATTTTTTGTTGTTTTGTTTTGTTTTAAAATTTCCTGCTATAGCTTGCATATCTACCATAGGTTTGGGCTTTCTGATTACCTAGGCTTACATAAAACACCTTAGAGTTGCAATAGGCTACTTTAAACCAATCATTAATCATGTTCCTAAAACTACAGTTTGGGGAGCCAGCATGGTGGTGCACACCTTTAATCCCAGCACTGTGGGAGGCAGGGGCAGGAAGATCTCTGTGAGCTCCAGGACAGCTATGTTGAGGTTATGTTGAAAGGCTCTACCTCATAAACAAACCCATCCTACAGTTTGGTAATGGGAGGCAGTTCAATCAGTAAGGTGCTTGCCTCCAAAGTAGGAGGACCTGATTTTGATCCCTAGATCAAATCACCATGCTGGGCCAAGACAGGAGGAGCCCTGGGACTCACTAGCCAGGCAGGTTTGGGCTCTAGGATAATGAATGACCCTGTGTCAAAATTGGTGAATGGTATTCCTGAGGATGACATCAAAGGTGTCCCTTGGCCTACACACCAATGACCACACAACTGCACCTGCATAGACTACACACACGCATACACACACACACATACACCACACACACACATACACACACCACACACACACACACACACACACAATTTGCATACATTTTTTAAAAAATTACAGTTTGACTCTTCCCCACACATATTTTTTTCCACTTTGAGACAGGGTCTGTCTCATGGCAGGCCAGGGTAGCCTCAAACTCCCTGAGAAGGCCAGGCTGGTCTTGAACTTTCTCCTGCTTTCACACACAGACATTGTAGGCATATGCTACTATAGCCAACTCTCTTGTTCTAATGCTACAATTTAAATATTTTTACATCATGACTTATTTAAGACATTATTCTAGCAATTATTTTTAAGAGTTTCTTGTCTCTTGCATGCTAAGGGTACGTTTTACATAATTTGCATATCACAACACTATTAGAGTTTTCTCAGTTTGACGGTGTAGCTATCTAACATTAATGTGCTTCATGCTTTGTTTATATGGGCCTCTTCCTTCAGCTTGAAGAAATTCCTTTAACATTTTTTTCTAAGGTGATGATTATCTCCTTAGCCTTGTTTGTGCTAGAGAGCCATCACCCACCTTCGTATCTGAAAGATAGTGTTGCTGGGTATCATAGTCCATGTTTGTAGCTCCTCTTTTCAGTACTCAGTGCATGTCATTCCACCCTCTTACCCTGCAAAGCTCCTGTAGGGAAAGCTTGCTGTTCCCTGATTGTAACTCCCCGTGAGGGAATTGCTTCATTCTTCTTGCCACTTTTGTAACTTCACCTTTGTCTCTAAGTTTTGACAGTTTGATTATAAAATATCTTGATATAGTCTCATGTGGACTAGATCTGATTGGAAATCATTGACCCTCTTATGTCTGAACACATTTTTACTTTTATTAGAGTTTTATTGCTATGAAGAGACCCCCATGACCATGGCAGCTCTTATATAGGAAAGGAAAACATTTTATTGGGGCTAGCTTACAGTTGGAGAGGTTTAGTCCATTATCATCGTAGCAGTGTGCAGGCAGGCACGGGGCTGGAGAAGAAGCTGAAATGTCTACATCTTGATCCGCAGGCAGCAGAAGGGAGCTATGTGCCACACTGGGCACAGTTTGAGCATAGGAGCCATCAAAGCTAGCTCCCACAGTAACACACCTCCTCCAACAAGGCCACCTCCTAATACTGCCACTCCCCCATGGGCCAAGCATTAAAACACAGGAGTCTATGGGGGCCATACCTATTCAGATCACCACAATATTGATGTCTAGATTTGACGTTTTTATTTTTATAAAATAAGCTTTATGATGTTTCCTGTCTTCTTCAAATTACTATAGTTAGAATTTTGTTCTTCTGAATGCGTTCCCAAAAGTTCTAAAGATTTCTCCATTCCTTCTCAATATTTTTCTCATCTGATTTGAGTTTATTGGTTCTTTCTCCTCCTTGATCAATTGTGCTGTGCTTTGTTCTATTGCATTGCTCATTCCATTCACATTTCTTAGCTCTAGAATTTTTTTTAATTAATCATTACTTTAGTCATTAATTATTTTCCTGACTCACTGAATGGTTTGCTGAAGTTTGCTGAGCTTTCTTAAGATAATTACTTGGAATTCTTTGTCAGGTAGTTAATACACCTCGGGTTTTTTTAGAATCAATTTTCTATTGTCCCTTGGTAATTTCATGTTTCCTGATCTTTCTTGATTCTTGTAGTCATATACGGTATTTACACAGTTCGGGAAGTAGGAACACATTCTAGTCTTTGAAGACTGTTGTTTTTTTTTTTTTGGTTTTGGTTTTGTTTTTGTTTTTTAAATCTGGCAAAGCCTTTCATTAATAGCCAGTCCAGAGATTCTGGGAAAAGCTGGTTGTAGTGGTTTGAATAGGTCTAACCCCATAGCGAGTGGCACATGTAGGAGGTGTGGCCTTCTTGGAGGAAGTGTGTCACTGTAGAGGTGGACTTTAAGGATATACATACACTCAAGCTCTGTGCAGTATGGAGACTAGTCTTATTCTGCTGCCTGTGGATCTTGATGTAGAACTCTCAGCCTCTTTCTCTAGCACCATGTCTGCCTGAATGCTGCCATGTTTCATGCACTAAATCTCTGAAACTGTAAGCCAGCCCCAATCAAATGTTTTCTCTTATAAGAGTTGCCGTGGTCATGGTGAAGAGTCACAGCAATGGAAACCCTAACTAAGACACTGGTCATGTCTGGATCTACTAGGATGAACCAGTTGGAAACTGACTTGAAGCCTAAGTCTATACAAGCTAAACTGCCACTGTGGGAGCGTTAAGCCACAGTCTGCAGAGGCCAGGGTTGTGCTGAGATAGAGGCCTGGTTTCTAGATGTGCCGGACATAGCTGGAACACAAGTCCACAGAGGTGGGTCTGTGTCCTCTAACCATGCAAATTATCACAGAGCCTGAGTCTTCAGGGATAGACTTGGAGCTTACATCCAGAGGAACCAATCAGTGGGCCTGCTGGAGTGTCTGGTACTTGAATCTATGAAGTAGACGTGGACTGTGGGTGTACTGCATCTACATCCATAAAGGCTTGGCTGGCTAGTGCCTGAATCCTTAAGGGCTGGCCTAGCAATGGGATATATGAGTATGTTGGTTATTTTACTTATTGCTGTAGCAGAAAACCTGAGACAATCAACTCTGGGGATGAAGTATTTATTTTGTCTCACAGTTTGGAGAGAGCATAGTCCATCATGGCAGGAAAGGCAGAAACAGAATTATCTTATGCCTGGAGTGACAGGAGTTTAGGGGTGGATCTATGTCACATCTGCAGACAGGAGGGGAAGTATGGCCTATAATTCTTGAGATATGACTCTGGATCCACCAGGTAGGCCCCACATCCAAAATGTTCCTAAAACAGTGCCACCAGCTGAAGACTCAGTATTCAAACGCAAGCCTGAGGGAGACATTTCACATCTGAATCATAACAATTTGGATGAGCCTGGGTATGCTGGATTTGGCAGTAAGCAAGGTCCTTCACAGTGTTCTCAAGACTAGGCAGGCCTGAAGCCTGGGTTGTGTGGGCAGAACATCAGGGCTGATGTGGAACTTGAGGCAGAGTCACAGGTACTGGCTGGACAGCAGACAGACCTGGAGGATGGATTTGCAGGTGACACCTACGGGAAACACAATGGTGGTCCTGGGCCTGGTGATGAGATCAGGAGTCTGAGGCTGTAAGGCTTTTCATGGCACTGGCTTTTGTTGGGGGGAAGGACCTATCAGGGTCCAAGGCAAAGTTAGCACTCATTTCCCTTATTTTTCCTCCAAGTAGAAAGCTGTCCCACTGTGTATGCCTCAGGCTGGAGAGGAAGTGCTGTGGAGAGTCTAAAAACAAACTTTCTACCCTATTCAGGGCGTCCCCTATTTCTATACCATACCCAAGCATTCTTTGTTTTGTCTGCTTTTTGTTTTCTTGAGACAGTGGCTCAAATAATAGTCCATGCTGGCCTCCTACTCACGGCACTCATCTTTCTTCAACTTCCCCGATGCTATAATTAGAGACATTGAGCCGCCATGTCTGACTCCATGTAGGTACTGTTATCTTCTTCAGTTTCCTTAGCTCTTATGAGTTACATTTTATACATGGATAGTTGTTCAAACTGATGTTTCTATGAGAGGGATGAATGCTAGAAAGTTATATTGTTCTGTCTTGTTTTTAAATCATTCACCTCCATCCCCCATGTGTGTGTGTGGGGAGGGTGCCTACCATGTGTCTTGAGTATTGGTCCTCCCGTTGCATCTTGTTTGAGGCAGAGTCTCTCCTGTTTGTCCCAGCACTGTGCACACTAGGCTACCTGGCCCATGTGCTTTTACATGGGTCTTAGAATCAATCTAAACTCAGCTTGTCAGGCTTGGGTGACAAGCACTTTTACACACTGAGCCATCTCCCTAGGCCCTGGTATGTATTCCTAAAAGCACAACAGGGTCTTATTGGGGGAGGGGGTTGGCAATTTTGCTTTGGGGAGGTTTTGTTTGTTTTTTGTTTTTTGCATGAAAACATTACAACCCAATAGTTGAGTAGCCATATGGCCACAACTGTTTTAACATTATTCCTTTATTTACACAACAATATTCTCTATGGTAGCTTCTCAAGTTGTTTCTGCATTCTCTATTGATTTAAGTGGTGTTAAGAAATTTAACCTGCTACATTTTTCTTTATGAGAATTATTTCTTTAAAATTGATACTTAAGTTTAGACATGGTGGCACAGGCCTTCAAATCCCAGCACTTGGGAGGCAGAGGCAGGTGGATCTCTGAGTTATAGGCAGGTCTGAACTACATAACGAGACCTTGTCTTTAAAAATCCAAAAGCTGATCAATCAAATTAAAAAGTAAAATTAGTATTTAAAGTGAAATTACGTGAAATAAAGGGCATTTCTCCCCTAATTTTGCTGCATGTTACCAAAGTGTTTCCAGCAGACAAAGGGTTTGATTATTTTTAATGTATGTGTTTCTTCAATTTTCCCGTTTATCTGGGTACAGGGTTTGGAGTGCATATATAATAAATAGAAAACCAGTTATTTGCTTTTATTTTATTCAACACTCACCCCTCCCTGCCCTCTTACATTGCCTCCTTCTTTGGGATTCTCACTTTAGTATTCCTACTAAGGCCCGGTTGGACCTGCTTTGTCCTGTTTAGCTGTGAGTTCATCTGCCAACACCATGTGGCTTTTATTAGTTATATAATATAGCATGTGATAGGGATTTTTTTCCCCAAAAAAACTTTCTTGGCCAAAAAACTTTAAATACAGAAGGATTCTATAAAGATCTTAAAATATAATATGAAACTTATATGGTTCCACACATACTTCGAATGTATGAAAAACCACAGACTAATATTTGACTAGTACAAAGTTATGCCTGAAAATTTAACTCAAAGTATATGCTCCCTCCAGTCAGTCTCCCTGGTCATATTTTTCCCAAATATATTCTTGATTCAGTCTTTCCCTTATCACCAGTAAGGAAGGGACTAAAGGCATGGTGTTCTGCATTCCAACACTCTTCTCATTATCTATATAGAACGTATAGGACTTCTGGCAAGGGGCACTCAAGGCGTATGCCGATTAAGACCAACTTAAGCATTCCACTGCACTCCCACTATGACTACTTGAGGCTTGGTTGCTTGGTGCACAGGGACTCAAGGCCAAAACGTGCCCTACTGGTACACTGAAGAGAGATGGCGTAGTCCTCCCACCACATGACGAGGCAGTTGACATAGTCATTACCAATCTCTGAACAATTCCTCTCATCAATAGTAAGACACAGAGGAAACATCTCTCTACCTGCTTGCTGCCTCCTTGCAGTCTTCCCGACATCTATGAAGTAGGAGAATCTGTGTTTCTCCCCCTTAATTAGATTTGAGCATGCAGGAGAGAAGATATAATCTGCTGGCAAGTGTGCCCCATGAGAGATCCTGTGCACAGGATCACCACACGTGTTATATGTCATTTCTGCATGGACACCACAGTGGCTAGCGACTCAGCAAGTGACAAAGCAGTTCATCTCAATGTATGTCACCATCTTTCCTCGGTCAACACTGCCAAATATTGAGGTCCAGAATTATGTCAACCTACCAGGCAGGGGGTTTGATGTGGTGGAGACTGCCTTTGTGACCCAAATTAAGATAGTCTCTGCGGCCAGGTGTGGTGGCGCACGCCTTTAATCCCAGCACTCCACTCGAGAGGCAGAGGCAGGCGAATTGCTGTAAGTTCAAGGCCAGCCTGGTCTACAAAGTGACTCCAGGACAGCCAAGGCTACACAGAGAAACCCTGTCTCAAAAAAACAAAGCAAAACAAAAAGATGATCTCTGCTTATGCAGAAATGATGACATACATGACCATCTGATCTGTCATTGATGAAGCGCTATCTGATGTATCGGTGCTGCCAGGAGTGGCCAAGGAGAGCAAAGTATTCAAAATCAAGCCTGTGGGAGGAACATGGCAATAATAAGTTTCCTTACTTTAAAGCCCTCAAGTTGTGAGGCCATGAGAGGCTAAGTCCCATTAGCTTTCCAAACCTGGGAAAGGTGGAAAACTCCAGGAAACACAAGTTAGATGGGTCTTTCAAGGACTACAAGGCCACCAAGGAAAGACTGTCACACCTCACAGATCTTGAGGTCGAAGAGGAGGTCAGTAAACCACCAAAGAAAGTGTGTGGTCTCAGTGACAAGGACAGAGAGCCTCATAAAGAGGTCTTTGGGGTGACAGATGAGGACCCTGCACCTAACTTGAGAAAGCCAGCTGTCCAGCCTACACCATCAGCTCTGCCTCAGGTCGCTGATGATGAGCGCACAAGTTTAAATGAGCTCCTCCCCTAATTAGGGCTGTCTAAGATGATACCTTCCACTCATGACAGTTCCTCCCCTCCCTCTGGTGCTTAATAATGTGTGTGTTTCTGTGAGTTAAATATTTTTTAAAAGTATGCACAGATGTGTATAAAAGGGTATAATCAAGGAAGAGCCCTGCAAATTGGAAAAGTAAAAACTTCAATGTGAAAACTTTAATTCTCATCAATATAGGGACAGATAACTCATATGTACCAGCCTGAATAGTACCATGTGCAGTTTGCAAGATGAGGGAAGAAGTTTCTACAATATGTATTACCATGAGGAAAAAAAAAAAGGCCCTCACCAACCTGTCAGAATCGTTTATGTGATATGCCATTCATAAGAACAAAAATACATAACTGTTTTGTGGTGGGAGCGGTTGTCCAGAGGGATCCTTTTAATGTGGCACTCTCTGAGGAGGGGACCAGGACCTCAGAAGGAACTACTGTGCCAGTGCACTAGAATGACATGGCCTCCAGATCAGAGGGCAAGTGCTGTGACTAAGTCCTTACCCAGCAGGAATGAAAGATTTTGTAGTTGCCCTTTTTGTTAAAAAGCCATGCTCAAGTAATTAGGAGGCTTGGCCAGGAATGGACTAGTGAGTGCCTGGTCCCAAATAAGGTCGAGGCTTCCAAACACAAGTCACAATTCTATCCAGCAGTGCAGATATAGTATGTCCTACCAAGTGATAAAGGAGCATTTGCTAAGCGAGCTGAGGCTTCGGGAGAGCAAATGATCATGGTCCAAAGCCAGAGCCAGCTGGAGAGGTAGGAGAACGAATCAATAGTTACTGAGAACTGACTGACTAGAAGAATCAGTGCTTAGGAGTGTACACTCTTCTTGCAAAGGACCTGAGCTTAGATCCCAGTGCTACCTCAGGCAGCTCGCAACTACCTGTAGCTTCTGACAACCTCTTCTGGATTCTGTGGGGGCACACACACACACACACACGGGTTGAGGGGGGAGATGGGGAGAGAGAGAGAGAGAGAGAGAGAGAGAGAGAGAGAGAGAGAGAGAGATTATCTTTAAAACAAACAAGCCAGGCCTGGTGGCACACACCTTTAATCCCAGCCCTTGGGAGGCAGAGGCAGGTGGATCTCTGTGAGTTCGAAGCCAACCTGGTCTACAAAGTGAGTCCAGGACAGCGAAGGCAACACAGAGAGAGACCCTGTCTCAAAAAAACAAAAACCAAACAAAGTTATTGGTCCAGGGCCAACTTGCGTCTTTCTTATGGTGTTAAGAGATAGAATGTCACTCCTAGGATGGGAAGCAACACAGAGAAATGATGGCTTTGTTCTTATTCTAGCACAGAGAAGGTACACTGTAAAAACTGCCTTCGGTCCTAAATCTTAAACATATGCAAACGTAGGCCAAGGTTGAGACGGAACTGGGGAGAGAAAAAAAATGAACACATTGTGCAGTGTTTCAGAGCAGTAGGATTAAATTTTGAACCTATTGTTCAGCAGCATAATTTCAGTCAATATTAATATATGTATCAAAATATGTAAATTTCAGATATCTTAACTCAAAAGTGATAGGTCAATGAGGTGATGATGTGATAATGAGTTTGCCTTAGTGACACCTAGCGAAGGTTAGGTGGTTAGAAATTAGCAGGCTTGAAGGTCATTATAAATGGATCCCTCCCACATAATGAGCTCTCAGCCCTACCCCCTATATCACTGGCATGAATTTTAAGGGGGAAGTATCATAGCTGCCTCTCCCTAAAACTGAAAATAACCCTGTCATGAAAAGCATCACAATCAGCCCCCTCTGTTGAGATTTAAAGGAAAACAGAACAAATAAAGCATGCCGTCTGTCTTGGGAAAAAAAAAAAAAGAGAGAGATAGAATGTATTGAACATAAACTATTCCTCAGGCATGAAGTTTGGGTGATTTTTTAAATTAAATTTTGACATCCAATCCATATTGTAGTTTGGGTCATTTTCCTTATTTTATAGGTTAGTCAGATAAAGCTCTGAGAGTGGCTAACACTTACATAGCAGGGTCCTGTGATGGAAAATGGAGCTCGAGCTTACAGGCCACCTGTCGTAAAAGGCTGTGTCCTCACGCCTGTAAGCTGCACGGTAGGTTGACTGTCTGAGAACACTCAGGATTATAAAATAAACCTAGGGCATTTATAAACCAGAGACTTGGGGGTGTGGGGGCACAATGCTAGTAGCCTCAGCACTCCCTGGCTCTCGGCAGTGCACACAAATATTCTCCTTGGGAACCAGCTCCTCCTCCCAGCTACTCTCAAGAAAAACACTCACAAAACTACACATTGTGCTCTTAGCCAGGCGTGTGGTGGTTTTACTCTCCCAACAAAAACCTGAAAACCGCCCTTCCAGATGACTGCCTTCTCATCTGCTTCTATAATCCCACCTGCAAACAGTCTGGGCATTCAATTTAAAATGAATTAAGGAGGCAACATAAGTGTGGAAGGCTGTCAGCTGGAGCTTTTAAAAACTCAGAGTTAATGAACATCACATTCCACTGTGGTCTGACGGAGGGTGACCGTTTGACTCTAAACCTTGTACGTCCCTCGGGGCTGAGCTGCCTCTGTGTTGTGTTTTTGCCCCCAAGGTCGCCTGAGTGTGTCTACTGCAATGGTCAGCTCTAGCCCCAGATTCCTCTGAACTTGAACCAGGAAGGCCTGTCCATAGCCAGGCTCCACTGACTAGTGGAAAAGCCTGGGTTTATCATTTTGTTATTGATGCTTTTTATGATGAAAGTTTATCTTAAGCGTGTAGCATTAAATACATTCACCCTGCCTGGACATCCAACCTCTGGCACTCTTTCCATCTTGCAAACCTACATCGGTTTTGTTTACTGGGGTAAAACAAGCATGGCCAGAAAGTATACTGGTTTTTAACCATGCTTAAGTGTACAAATGAATGGCACTCAGGACACTTATGTTGTCACAAAGCCATAGCGGCCACCCAGCTCCCAGGCCTTAACTTGTACTTCCTGCATGTGCTCATCCCGCACTAATGACTCCTAGCACCTGCCCAGCTTCTCCTTCCTCACAGACTCTCTTCCGGACAGTACGTTGCTTTCTCATATGCTGTCAGGGTTCAGTTTGGCCTCTGTCCATAGGTCCCCAAGTTGTCTCAGTTCTCCCAGGTGTCTGGGCTTCCTTGAGTCTTGGGTGAGATCTTCCTTACCAGCAGGACCATGAGCTGCCACCTATTCTGGCCAGCAAGCCTTCTCCCACCTTTGATTCCATAGTGTCAGGAACCCCATGCCATGGTTAGAACTTACTTTGTGTCCTCGCTATGTGTTCTCAGGCAGCTGACTCCCAGAGCCTATTCTGTTCGTAGGAAAGGGTGTGGCCAATAATTGTTAGCGTGATGGTGAGACTCAACCATGGGTCGGCAAAGCATTGGTCTCACAAACACGAGGAATCTGAGTTCAGGTCCCCAGAACCCATGTAAAAGAGTCAGGCAAGTTAGAAGGCAGATAGATGGGTATCTGGCAGTCATAGTTAACAACATCCAGGGCCAATGAGAGACCCTGTTTCAAACAAAAGGTGAAAGGTGCTTGAAAACCAATACTGGACATTGTTCTGTGACCTCCACATTTACCCCCACCCACATGTACACACACAAATGCGCATACACCTAAGCATGCATATGGCTTGCAAAACCACTGCTCTGCATTCTAGAAGCTGTGCTGTCCCTGAGGCTCTTCCTGCCACATCCTCTCTTCCTCACTTCCTCACTTCCTTTTCTCTCCAACCCTTCCCCACCCCCTGTAAGCAATTTGGTGGGAAACCAGAATGTTTAAGTTATCCCAGGATGTGGTACAAAGTCGGAGCCAGGCTCACTGCTGTCTGAATCCTAATGAGCTTCACTGTCTGACCTCTTCCCTGTGGCTGAATCTGGCACAAAGTGCTGACTTCGCTGTCATGTCTCGTAGTTTGGAATGAGCAGGAGATGCTCCCCCAAATGCCAATTTAGAGGATGGAAAGGGAGCCTAGGGCTTTCGAGACTCAGGAAAACAGTCTCTCGTTCCATGATTTGCTAAGTAATTCAGTTTACAAACTTACAACATCCTTTCGCTTCCGTCTCTACTTTGTGAGGAAAAGAAAGAAAGAAAAGAAAAGGCAATCCCTTGTTGGACTTGGACTTGAAGAATAAATCACTTATTTTTACAAGTTGGTCAGGGGGAAGCAAGCAGGCCATCTGTATGCTCTGAAAGCCTCACAGCACCGGAAAGCGACTGGATAGACAAAACCAAAGAGGAATAACCTTCCCCAGACTCCCCGTGGGCTTTCCATCTGTAAGTCTAATTTTCTGGAAGGAGAAAGTGTCTCAGTGATGTTCCCTGCTTGGGGAGCACATGCCAGTACAACTCACATTATGTCCTGTCTGTCAGATGCCTTCAGAGGGAACTGGAGATGTTCCTCGCTTTACTCTGTCGCTTTGGCGTTACCACTTTGTCTCAAGCACCTAGATTACAACCACAGCGAACTACTGTCACATTCGAGTATGTTTCTACATCTTTATTTGGATTCTTCTACCTTGCATGCATATCTTCCTCACACCCAGGAGCCAAATGGTCCACTCTCTAAGGCCAGCGTGATGCCACCTTCATCACACAGCCACTCTAGATCCCTTGATGACAGATCACACACTACCTCTAGCCTTCCCCCACTTCCTAGAACTTCCTTTCTTGCATTGATCCAGAGGAGAAAAAATGAACACTACTCGTGTTATATTTTTGCTTTAGGCAGCAGATGGGGTTCCCTTTGGGATATGCACTGTGGCCACTGACACCTTGTTGTCACCTCCATGTGCTGTGAATAGTTCTGTGGAGGCAGAAACTGTGTGGTGACAATCTTCAGTACCTTGCTCAATGAACTTAGTTAATGCTTTTCAAGTCAGTGATGCTACTCCAAGCATACAGTCTTTGGATAAATATCACCTCCCCTGCCCTGTGTATCTCCACAAAAGTTGGCAAAGGTACGTCAATTCAGCAATCCACCAGCCCCCTGCTCCATGCAATGGATGCACTTGGTAGTAATACTGGGAGAGAGAGAATTAATGAAACTCCAGGGTTTAGCATTTGTACACTCAGTTTTGTGCATTGAAAGACGCTGGGTTTTAATGCTTAGAATCACCATGCCCTCCCCCCCACCCCCCATTGCTGTAGCAAGCACTGGTACCATTAGCATAACATATACAAGAGTCTAGGTGAAGCCCTGAGTTCTTTAAGCTTTGAATTCCCTGGAAAGTTGTAAAGGAGATAAAGAAAGGGACATTGCACATTCCCCAGCTTGTTTTTACCCTGCCCATTGGCATGGTTTTATCCCCACAGTGTGTGGTGCTGGTGCGCCGTCACCACTTTTGAGCAGCGATGAACTTGCCATATTCTTCTGTTATGTTTTGGGAAGTGCTATGCCCGTGGGTTGCAGGAGAAATCCTAGAAAGCTCACCCCCCAAAACAGAATTTATAACTGTGTTGCCATGGCAGCCAATCTGTCACACTTCACTTAGCCTAAGAATATCAAAACCCTGGTGACTCTTAGACAAGCCTAAGCGGAGCAACCAGGTGCAGACTCCACAAGGGGCCTAGGGTCACATCCATTTGTCAGCTCCCGAGCCACTGCCCATCTATGGATCCCCTCCAAATCCCCAGCATCTTCTTCTGAATGTTGCAGAAGCACAGGGTTTCATACTGCAGCACCCACACTACACACATTACATACTACACATTCACACTACAGCTCCTCCTGGGCAAGAACATGTAGTCATCATGGGTCTAAGAGCTGTGCCGATGGTGGAGAAGACTTTCAGAGACTAGCACGAATGTGGCACGATGGACAAAATGGTCACCACACCCAAACAATGCCTATCTGGTAAAAACAAACAAACAAACAAACAAACAAACAAACAACCTGGCTGTTTAAAGATTTTTAGAAGCAAAGAAGCCACAAGATTCAATTGTTCATATTAGCAGATATGAGATTTTTCTCAGTCCCATTTCCTATTTTGACAGAGAAAATCAGTCTATCATATATTCGTTTGCTTAACATGTGTGCATGTGCCCAGGGTGCACATGTGGAGATCAGACAACACTCGGAAATTGGCTCTGTCTTTCTACCACATGGCCCCCAGGCTCAGTGGTAAGTGCCGTCACCCCTCGAGGTCTCGTGTTGGCCCATGTAGACTCTTTACAAAAACTTGCAAGCTAGGGAAATGAACTCCTCGTAGCCTCTGCTATTTGTATTTTCTGCTTTCTCTAACCACTGGCTTATTGCTTGCTATGGTCTTCCCAAGGAAATCTAAGCTATCCTCTGTAAACACTTTACTGTGCATCTCTAGGTAATACATCTTTAAGGCAGAACCACCAACTGCTACCACATTCAAATCAATAATCCCTCAGTACTAGCTAATGTTCATACAGTTGTTGCACAGATGTTTTAGTGCAGTCACCCTTTGGACACCCCAATGGCTCTGAACCAATTCCCTATAGATGCCTAAGTCTGCAGCTGTTCAAATCCCGTACGTAAACCGTTGGAGTGTTTGCATATAACCTATGTATATCCTCGTGTGTCCATTTCTGCATCACTAATGATACAATGGCACAAAGTAAGTGCTATGTAAACGGTGGTATTGTTTAGGGCATCATAAACACAGTCAAAAAAAAAGCCTGCCTGGGCATTGTACTTCTGACCTGTGATGGACAGCTCCACACATGTGAAGCCCTGTCATGATGGAGCAGGTCCTGCACAGAGTTTCCTGAAGTCATGATTGATACCAGGCCACGGTTTGCATTCATGCCTCAGCCCCTGAGAAGTGCAACTGACTGCTTAAGACAAGCTGGGTCTTTTTGACTCAGAAAGGGCCTCTCCACAAATGATTACGACCTCTGCATAAGTAAAGAACAATAGACTGGAAGCTTAGGACTGAGTTCTCTAATACACACTCTTTGTTTCAGAAACACTCCAAAGGGATTGCATCTCATTTCTTAATGAGTAGGTAGAACCTGTTTGGGCCAACTTGAACCATGAGGCCTGTTAGAATTCATCTGGAGCGGAAACCTTTTTTTCTTTTCTTTTTTCAATTCAATTTCAAGTGAAATTCAATCTACATTTAAAAAGCACCAACAAGATATGTAAGCTTTATCCATCTCAGACTGCAGGGCACGATCCACAAAGCTAACCACAACGGAGAAGGGACGGCAGGGCCCCGGCCAGGTTTCCAAGAGGTAAGTAAACATTGCAGTCATAAGTAACTTATCTGTCTTCTAACCTGGAGGCATGTTAGAGCATATGGGAGACGTCAAGGAATGCAGGTGTGTACTCGTGGGACTTCAGTGTGGTAAGACGCAGCCAAGTAGACGGCATAGCAACACTGTCCAAATAAAACTGAACGTAAACACACTGCAGGTTTGAGAAGATACTCGTGACAGCTGTGGCTGAGGACACAGAAGCCTAGTCAGATGGCTGCATTGGGAGCCCTTGATAACAAATTCAAACTCTGATCTTTCAGAGAGCTCAGAAAGCCAATGCTGTGGAAAGGAAAAGGTCACAAGGGTCAAGGCATGGGAGACAAAGTCACAAAGAATACACAACAGAAGAAGCAAGCAAGTGTAAAGTGCTTTTTTCTTGGGAGTTTTCTGTTAAGTCCTTCCCAGCCCCTTTTCTGAATTGCAGCTCTTGATATCCTTAAAGTGTGCATTAGAGAGATGTTCTGGTCTGCTTTCTGTTGCTGTGATAAACACCATGACTGCAAAGCAACTTGGGGTAGCAAGGGTCTATTTGGTTTGCAGGTTACAACACTGAGGGAAGTCAGGGCAGGGGCCTGGAGACAGGAATTGAAGCAAACACTGGGGAGGGGCACTGCTTACTGGCATGTTCCCAGGCTCCCTTCAGCTACCTTTCTTAAATAGCCCAGGCCAACCCTCCTGGCAGCCCACCTACATCAGCCAGTGGTGAAGAAAATGGCGGCCTACCTATGTCAATCAAGGGTAAAGAGTATGCCCCCACAGACACACCCATAGGCCAGTCTGATGGAGGCAGTTCTTCACCTGAAGTTCCTTTGCCCACAAACTGAAGAAACAAACACAAGCCATCTCATCACTAGTCAGCCATCTTGTCCCTTGGCAGAACTGAATTCATGGCCACCAAAGCCATGAGAAACACATTCTGAGATATCTAGAGACTAAAGCAAGGCAGAAGCCTGCAAGGACGACACAGGCCTCAGTAGCGAGGCTTTGTAAAAGGTGTATGGCTTAGGCTGCACATGAAAATGAGCACAGATCTATTCCAAGCTCCGTCAAGCATAAACCCTCTCTGCTATGTTTTTATGGTAAGTTCTATTTTCATATCTTCTGTCTATCTTTAAATCAGGACATTTGTTTTCTTATTAATGAGTTTTAAGGGTTGTTGTCTTTTAAGTTTTCCTCAAAGTTTGTATCTTCATCTTGTTTCCTTGGCATCTTTTGAAAAAAAACTTAATTTAGTTTTAAAAATAGCTTCTCAACTATTTCATGAGTCATATCTGTGATCTTTTATTTCCTTCTTTTTTTTTTTTTTTTTTTTTTTTTCTTTTCCCAAGAAAGGGTTTCTCTGTGTAGCCTTGGCTGTCCTGAACTCCCTTTGTAGACTAGGCCGGCCTCAAACTCACAGAGATCCGCCTGCCTCCGTCTCCCTGAGTGCTAGGATTATAGACATGCACCACTGTGCTGGCTTATTTGCTTTTCTTATTGCATAAATTAGCCCTTTGGTTTTTTTTAGGGTATATTCATGCTGTAAAATAATAAGTTTCATTTTAGCCTGATACCATGAGCCTTTATCCTGTTTTCTGTTATGCCATCATTCACTATTCCTCTTGATTTTGTCTTACCTTATTAAAGGGTAGATTCCATATATGAGATGAAATGTGTTGTTTGTGCTTATGAGCCTGGCTTAGCTCATTTAACGTGGTGATCTGCTATTCCATCTATTTTCCTAGAAATTACACAATGATTGCTGTGTGTGTGTATATACCTTGCCATATTTTCTTCATTCATCCTTCGATGGTATTCATCAGGTGATTCCCAAAACGTGGCTACTGTGGGAAACTGCTATAATAAATATGTATCTGTTGCATGCTGTTTGGGTCCTTTCAGATATGTAGGAACTACATAGGTAAATCATAGGGTAGTTACACCAGTTTACATTTGTACTAGCAATGTGTAACGGTTCTTCCCTGTCACACAGAACTCCCACATACTTGTGAACATCTGCTGTTGCTTTCTTGATGACTTCTTGAAGGGGTCATCAATCATTCTGACTTGGATTAAATGAAATCTCATCTAGTTTTGATTTACATTTATTTCTTTGAAGGACAAGGACAATGAACATTTTATATGTATTATTTTAATAACTAACTGCCTGATTCGTTTACCTATTTACTTACTGGACTACTTGGGAGCTATGGTCGTTTGAGTAGGAACGGCTCCCGTAGGCTTATGGATTTGAGTGCTTGCTCATTAGGTAGTGGTGCTACTTGACTGGGATTGGGAGGTGTGGCCTTGTTGTAGTGGGTGTGGCCTTTGTAGTGGGTATGACCTTGTTAGAGGAAGTGTGGGGATGGCCCTTGAAGTTGAAGAAGCCCAGGTCCAGTCTTAGTCAGTCTCTGTCTGCCTGCCTCTCTCTCCCCTCTCCTCCCTCCCTCTCTCCCCCTCCGCCCCCCCCCCACTGCACCTGCCACCTACAAATTCAGATTTAGAACTCTCAGCTCCTTCTCCAGCACCATGTGTTCCCGCACGCCACCATGCTTCCTGCCATGAGGACCATGACTAAGCCTCTGAACTGTAAGGCAACCCCAGCTAAATGCTTTCCTTTACAAGAGTTGCTGTGGTCGTGGTGTCCCTTCCATGCAATAGAAACCCAAACTAAGACACGAGGGCTGGGATTAAAGACATCCATCACCAGGTCAGCTCCTGTGTGTTACTTCCATTCTTTGTCCATTTTTGTCTGCTAGTCCAGATTGTTTTGTGAGCTTGGCCTGAGCAAGTCATATAATTTACATGCTAAGAAAGAAAATGAAATCATAAGTTCATATTCTGATAGCATTGTAATGATTCACAGATATGAGGACATCAGAACAAAATAGTCCTCATGCCTATCTCTTGTATTATTGCCATTATTAATTTCACTATACATAGTGCATACACACACACACACACACACACACACACACACACACACACACATGAGTACATTAAGGATAGGACCAAACCTTTTATTTTACTGCCACTTACTAATTTCTAGTATGTGTCTTTTCTTCATCAAGATACAAATTTCTTCCCTGTGCATTGTGAGAAATCCTTCATTTTTAAAGGATAATTCCACAAGATAGAGAATTCTCATTTGGTTGTTTTCTTTATCTCTTAAACATCTTGCCCCACCCTCATCTCCCTTGTTCCTGTATCAAAAAGGTAACATTCTTTTGTGGGGAGAGAGTAAGTCTGGCTAGCTTTAAGATAATTTATTGGACTTTCTAAAATTTGAATATAGTATGCCCAGGTGTGGTATTTTGGCATTCATCCCATCTGATGTTGTCCACGCTTCCTGTGTCTGTGGTTTGGTGCTGAACTTGGAAAATTCTCTGTGGTAATTGTTTCAAATATTTCTCTGTATTCCTTCTCTCAGCCCGTTCCTTCTGGTGTCCCCCTGCTTGTGTCACACACACCTCGTGGGTATTGTGCTTCCTCCACAACCTCAGTCTTTCTAATCTGTTGTCTTCTTTCCTTACTTATGACCAGTCTACCAATGAATCTATAAAAGGCATTCCTTTATTTCCGTTAGTTCTCTTCATCTTTAACAAATTGAGACAGGTTTCACTCTGTACCTCTAGCTGGCCTGGTGCTCATACCACTATCTCATCCTCCTTCACCCTGGGACTACAGCTGGACATACACACCTGGACATACCACACCTACCTTGGTCTTTGCAATTTATTTCAGATCCTTTAATGTTTCTGCCTGTTTCAGATCCTTTAATGTTTCTGCCTGTTTACATTATTCATTATATATCATCTCATTTTTTCATTAAAGCATATTAATTACAGTTATTAAAAATTTCTGTTCTAAAGCCAACATTCCTACCATATCAGATTCTCATTGTGATATGTGTTAACCTTTTAAATCTGTATTTTTTTTTTCACTTTTGTTACGCTAGGCAGGTTTTTGTTGAAAGGTTGGCACTGGTAAAAGAAACTGTATTGCTACATAGGCCTTAATAATGAATATAGTATTCAGATGACACTTTGAGAAGCAATGTTGGGCCTCAGTCTTTTAGAGGCCATATGATCTTCACACAAACTGCTTAGTGTCACCTTCCCCTTAGATGGACCAGAACAGTTTGATATAGAGTTAGGTATTCTTATTATTCCACATGGAATATTCCTTTCTCTGGGGTTGGTTAGGCTCTGGTTAAAAAGTTTCTTCCAATCGAAAACGGTCTTGTCTATTTCAAAATATTGCATTTTGGGCTGGAGAGATAGATGGCTGAATAGTTAAGAAGTTCTTGCTACTAGGGAGAGCGGACCCTGCACCTCCCCTGGGCAGCACAGTTGAGCTGGCCCTGAGGGTGTGAGCATGGGCAAGGGAGAGCTGCCTTTCTCTATCCTAGCCCCTTGCCACCTGTGGTAGATAGGGAGAGCTGTCACTGCCCCTCACCTGCTGCAGCACTCAGGAGAGCAGGCCCTGTACCTCGCCTGAGCAGCAGGGTAGAGATGGCCCTGGTTGTGGAGTTTGTGAGTGATCAGGCCCTGAGGGCATGAGAGCAGGAGAGCCTGCAGGCTGACCATCTTCGATACCTCTCAGGCCCAGATCCAGACCTTTGAGTTGGCCTGCCCCAACATCTACCCCAGCTATGAACTGCTGGAGTGCACGAAGGGGCCAGTCTTACAAATCCAAAACTATAGGATCTCCAAGACACAGGGCAAGCAGCAGGATATCCTAGAGGAGTCCCAGTGAGGTTCCAGTGTTGCCAGAGGCCTCATAGCAGGCCAACGACTCATTGCAATGAACACTTGCAAGCAAACTGTGTAGACAAAAGGGTACACTGTGAGACACACTATTTTTTTTTTCTGTGTCGGGGAGGTTGCAAGGATGGAGGGCAGATACAAGAAGAAGGTGAGATGAGTGGGACTGGGGTACATAATGTGAAATTTACAAAGAACCAATACAAAGTTTTTTTTTTAATTTCTTCTGCTCTCCAAGAGGACTCAGGTTTGATTCTAAGCACCCAAGTTGTGCGACTCATAACTGTAACTCCAAACCCAGGGGGCTAGACACCCTTCTCTGACTTCTATATCTACACACACATGCGCGCGCGCACACACACACTTTCCAGCAAAACAGAGCAAGAGGGAACATGCTCAACATACAGTATATACCTCTAAGAACATAAAATAATTCATTTCTGTATTCCCTATGTCAGAAACACGGGGATCTTTATTTCAATATCCGTTATAGAGATCTAAAGGCAAACATCACTGGTGGGAAAATGCCAGTTTGAATCTTAGATTTGTGTGTTCGGAACCCATGGCACTTTGCCAACCAGAGTGCAGTCATTCCGACCCTAATGCTGGCTCTTGTAGACATGTGTGCTCTGGTGAATTATGAATACTGAATCCAGCTTATTGCTCTAATTTGGGATCCAATAGTTTGGCCTGTGACCTTCTCTGGCTGATTTCAGAAAAGTTCTTGAATTTAAACATTTTTCCCTCGGTCTTTTGTTTGTTGTTTGAATAGAATTGTAACTTCTAAGCAACTGTGGGTTACATCCCAATTAAACTCATAAGTCAAAGATGCATTTAATGTGTTTTGTAGACATAAGAAGATGCTTACACAGTCTTAGGAGGCATTTTCTCAATTGAGACTCCCTCTTCTCAGTTGACTTTAGATTGTGTCAAGTTGACATAAAACTAGACAGCACATAATCTATAGTATTATGAAAAGGGGCACATAGTTTTAACAGACACATAGAAAAGCTCCCTGAAGAGCTCCAGGGTAGAAAGTGTGAAAGGTCAAATATGATGGGGATAGAACATGGTACCCATCTGATCGGCAGCTGCCATGCTAAGGGGGAGCGGGCTTATTGTCCTTGTCCAAATGGAAGACCACCTTTGCCCCCTTGGATTGGGGCGATCTGATTTCTGATTTCCTTGCAACTGTGCCTCCAGGGCTCCAGGTAAGCTGTGCCTTCAACAGTCTACTGTCCTTAGTCCTTACATGTTTGTTCGTCCTGCTGCCCATCCATTCTCTTCCCTCCCATTCAAATATTGTGTCTTATATGTTTCCCAGTCTTCCCAAATTCCTGGAACTTTGCAGTATACAAAGTGAGTCTCTAAACATCTCCAAATCTGGCTCTTTTCAACCCAGTGGGACTCAGGGCCTGAAGAAAGAGTTAACATTCTCCAACAACACCATTGTTACTTAATTCCTTGTCCACCCACATAAGCTTGAGCTTTGGGGCCTAGTACATCTGCTAGCATGATCAGCTACACTCCTTCATTTTGCTGTGTACTGGCCTTCTGATTAGTACCCCACTTCTATGAATGTTCTTGCCACCCAGGCCCCATGTTTTTCTCCCTAGCCTTCTCATCCTGCTGACATTGACACGGCAACCATATGGGTGATGTGCCAGAAGTCTCCAGTGACCTTCATCCACACTGTGCTATAGGTCCTTTCTTCAGCTAGCCCCAGTACTGATTAAGTATTAATTGCTGCAGGCAATCAATCACCTCGTCCACTCTTCCCATGCCCTCCCAGAGGCAGTGTGGAGCAGAATGAAGAGCCTGGGTTCTGATGCCGGAACACCTAGTTACAACAGTCCAGGGCCTATTATGGACTAGAGGGAGAACCATGGACAGGTCTACTTGGTTGTTATATGCCCACAGGTTGTGAGTCTTATTTCAACATTATCATGAGAGTTAGTAGTTAAGTTTATATGTGCATCTATCACAGTGTTTGAACATAAAAGCTATTAAATATTCCACCTTTCCAGATCACTCACCCATCACTTTCGCTGCTGCATTTACCTCCTGATAGGCTTTCCCCGGAATTATCCATGTGCTCATGCCTTCACCTCCTTCTGTGTCCAGCCAAAATGCCTTTTATTGTTTGGAAAAATGAATCAATAATAATGTATTTCTAAGTACCTTATCTTCTTGCCTTTTTGTCCTGTCAATACACTAGCCCACATCTAACTAGAGATCCATCTTTTGTCCTACCACTCAGGTCCCATAAGGACCAAAAACTGGCATAGTGATTCTGATAAAGTCTTCATAACCTCGTAAAGGGTGATGAAATCAAAGCCTAGTCAATCTTTTCTAGAAAAAAAAAAAAAAAACCCGGCCCAGCCTGCTGATGCATGCCTTTAATCCCAGCTCTAGAGCGGCAGACACAGGTACACACAGATACCTGCTGTGAGTGCAAAGGAGCCTTAGCCACATAGCAAGATCCTGATTTTGTAACAAAGTATTTATTATAAATACTGGTTTCTTGACTGGTTCTAAATTTTTCCCAGACATAAAAATTGTTAAGTGTTTATTCATCAAGGGGGTTAGAGGAGGCACGGCTGGCCAGATGGATGCACTGGCCACTCCAGGGCCTTTACCATTTCTAATCTGACTCCTGTGTTAACAGTAGATCTAAATATGTGAGACAGGCTGATTTTTCCAACAAGGCACAGAATTCTGATGGTGGATATTTTACTTCGGAAAGACAATTCACTGGACTATTTCAGCTATGGAATCATGCCCCTCCTCCTCCTCCAATCCTCAAAAAGAAAAGTCATCTGGGAAAGGGTGAGTTGGAAGGGTCTTTCCTTTTCTCCTTGGAATCTGGCTGCATCGTTGGGAAATGCAGTGTGGCTGCTGCAGGACACTACAATGGAAGGATCTGGGAGGAAGTTGGTTTCACGATCCTGTGAGAGTTACCCTAAGTAAAGCTCAGACCATGGAAGAACTGAGATGTTGCACATTGAAATCTAGGAGATGAAGGGGTTGTACATAGACGCTGCCTTGGGGCTTAAGACAGCCCCCGAGTCAAAGGAGGAAAAGCAGGGTAAGTAAGAGGCAACTTCTGACGTATTAGAGCCCAGACCTCAACTCTGAACTTGTTGCATGACTGCTTTGTCGCCAACCTCATGGAGCCAGCCTTACCTCTCAGTGCAGTCCAGTTCACTTTCCATATGTGTCATAAGGAATATGCTAAATAGTAAGTAAACATAAGAAGTTAGCTGTTTCTCTTATGCCTTGCTTCCTGCCTAGAAGCCTTTCAAAGAAGTAACAGGGTTTCTCTTTGAAGTAATTGGCCAAAGAGACAGATTATGAAACTATAAATTATCAGATCTTCCATTGCTTAAGGAAACTGAGGTCTCTCGACTAAAGATCTAAGCTTTTTCTACAACTAAATAGCTTAGTGTATTTCCCTATGAGCTTTATCATTCAGATTAAGTAAGTATTGTCTCACAGTGACCCTATTTTAATCAAATGTCTTAAAGCATTTAACTTCCCCAAGTCAAACTCTAAATTAAGACCTTTTGACCTCATTATTAGCTTTGAAATTTTCCCAGTGGTCCTCTAGAATATTTAAAAGATTGTGTTCTCTCTCTCTCTTTTTATAAGTGGCACGTGCCTATGGCCTTAGCACGTAGCAAGAAAACCAGGAGTTCAAGTTTATTCCTGGCTAACAGAGTTGGGGGCTAGGCTGGGGTACATCAGACTGTCTCCAAAAAACAAAACAAGGAAGCTAAATTAATTGTCCTCATCAAACACTAATAGTAAGTTTACTGAACGTTAAGTCATATGAGCATGTTATTGATATCGTCTGCAGGCTGCATAAAATTCCTAGGATAATGCTAACCCTAACACTCATGGTTTAATTATTGTCTTAATTAGGGTTTCAATTTCTTTGACAAACACCATGACCAAAAGCAACTAGGGGAAGCAAATCGTTTGTTTCAGCATACAGCTTGTAGCAGGAATGGATGCAGAGCAGAGGGATTTAGCTTACTAGCTTGCTCACTGTTGCTTTTTTCTAACACCAAGGACCACCAGCCCGGGGGAGAGGGGCCGGCAGTGGGGGGTCAGGGGGGGGCAGGAAGCACTGCCGATGGTGAACGGGGACCCTCCTACATCAATCAAGAAAACATACCACAGGCTTGCCCATAAGCCTTTCTGGTGGAGACATTTTCTCAGTTGAGGGCCCCTCTTCCCAAATGGCTCAAGCTTGTATCAAGTTGACGGAAAACTAGCCAGGACAGTTACTGTCTTCAAATACTGTCATGCAAATAATGAGATTTCCCAGTTCACTTGCATTATGATGGGTTCTTGGCCAATGCAATTTTAAGTGCTATCTGTTACACCTGTGCTTTTCTGACAGCTATGGCATGCAACAACACAGCACACATGTGACATCTGTAGGTGGGACTATTAGAAGTACAAGCCACTGAGAACTTGAAGATTGGCTTTCAGAACTCCATCCAGTGAACTATAGCAGTGCAATAAATACTTCAGCACATGCTATGCGAAGCCAGCTGATGCTAAACCCATTTTATAGTCAACACTATGCATCTGATGTAGAGCAGAAAATTGGCACTTAGCATGGCATAAAGTGCAGTATTTAAGCCTAGATTCATGAAGGGTCACCAACTCATGACAACCAGTCTTTTCGAGACATTGAACCTGGATGTTGGGTTGCTTAGAAACCAGAGAAAGATGGCCCTTGCACCGGGGCTCAGAAGGGCCCACACCCGTTCTTTCCACTGGTACAGAGCTTTAGAAAGGCTTCGAGTCACTGATGGGTGTCATCTCTCAAGAAAGCCTTGTCCAGATTCTCTGAAGTGCACCTCCATTGGAGGCCTCATGGTAAAGATGAGGAGTAGGGAGATTGCCCAGAAAGATGCCATCCCACATCAACAGAATCATGACATCGCTCACCTGAAGCATTTGGCCGGTCCTTTCCCATTGTGCTGTATTTTTATGCATGGCAAAATAATGGCATGGCTACTATTTCACATCTAGCATTCAGTTAGGTTTCCTTAGAAGTTATGTTAAGCATAAATCTTTTTTCTTCTCTTTAGTTTATTTATTTAATCAATTTATAGCCTGATCGCAGCCCCCTCCCTCCTCTCCTCCCAGTCCCATCACCACATCTCCCTCCTGTTCCCCCTCCCCATAGGTACCAACCCATCCTAGCCCATCAGTTGCAGCAGGACTAAGCACATCCTCCCCCACTGAGGCTAACAAGGGAGCCCATAAACTTACATCCTAACTATGGGACACGACACATATGTTGGCATGTAACTGAATGAGGAAGTGTGGAAACTGTTGAGAGGCTTCTGAAAACACAGTGAATCAGAGGGGGTTTCTGACGGTACAGGACCCTAACACACTGTCTGACTGCTACAGCCGTGCACACGTGGCACTGTGCGCGTTGTCACAGTGGGAATGAACACCACTAAAACACCTCATCTCAGATGTGAGATGGCTATAGTTTTAGGAATAATTTAACTTAGTGTCTTTAATGTATAAATTCCTCTATTCTTCTACAAGCATTATGGTTTGATTACAGGAAATAAAGACTAATGTTTTCCTTAACATATAAAGATCAAAGTAATTTATCTGTAGTTTGATTTGTTTTAGGATGTATAAGTTTAAAAACTTGAGTTTCACAAACACAAACTGTTAACTGAATTTTGGCTCCGGGTTAGGAAAAAGTTCCCAGTGAGTTCCGAAATGGCCCCAGGCGTACTTCTGCCATTTTTGCAATTCGCATCTCGTATAAAGTGCCATTCTTGGCATTGATGGTTATAAAATCAAAATATTGATCAACCCTGAAAATCATCAAAGATGCTACATATCTACCAAGTACAAATATCTTATTAGTATGAAAAGTTACTTTCATCTTTAACAAATGGTAAAAATCTACACATATCCCAAAAAACTGGCCATTTGGTGGGTTGTTTGTTTTGAAACAGGGTCTCACTATATAGTCCTGACCTGCACAGAACCCAGAGATCTGCCTACCTCCAAATCCTCCTAAGTGTTGGCATTAAAGTGTTGAGATTAAATAATTGTTTTAAAAGAAAAAAATTATAAGTAAAGAAGATATGTGACTTGTGCTCACTTGTATATATCTATATATCAAGGGTCATAATAAGAAAAATGCAAGAAGGCTGCCACTTATTTCCCTGATCATCCAAGTGCAATTCAGATTCCTCATCTAGTTTTTTTTTATATAGTTAGTCTTCTAGGCTGTACAGTTAGATTATGCTCCAAACTGATGAAGAAAACCAACAGAAAAAGTAATTCAGCATTCACTATCTTTAGTCTCTGCTGTCAGTGGCCTCCAGCAATGCAGTAATTTGATAGTGAATACTAGCTAGATACTAGTTAGGCTGCCTTAGCGGTGGCTCCTAACACATAAAGCATCCCAAAGAGATTGCTTGTAGTGCCCACTTAGGATATATTTTTATTTAGTCAAGATTTATCAGCCAGCCATACATGCTGGCAACTCTTTCTCGGTAAATGAGAGGGGAAGGAGGTCGTTGTGTGTGAAGGATTTTAATAACAGGGCTCTGCTAAGAGCCCTTGAAGTAATCTCCTGGCTGCGTCATGTCTTCTCAAGTGGCTCAAGGCATTCACTGTGCACCAAATGTTGTTAGAAAACGCAAGAGGAGACATCAGAGCCTTCAGCTGGCTTAGTATCATGACTTGTGGAATCTGTACTGAAGTCAAGCAAGTCCATTAGGGTGGAGATGTAGAAGCCCTGATGGGCAACATCTGCCAGTCTCCCATGAATTTCACTAGTCACTGCAGTTTAAGTTCTTCAGTAACAAACTATAGACTTTGACAGGGTAAAAGTTTTAGCCAATCACAGCCAGCTAACCAATCACATGATGTCCAAATAAGCCAACTGCCTAACAGGAGCCAATTCTGTCCCATTAAAGCTCACTGCTCACATTGCTGCGAGGAGAGCTGTTGACCTGCTCCGGAGCGCTGCCCCATCATGAATCGTTCCTTGCTCAAATCAACTTGTTCGATTTGTGTACAGTTTTTCTTTTAGTAAGTATTACACATGGCCATGGCCTCAAGGCTCTCAAATTCCCTGTCATGGTTGCAGGGTAAGATTATCCCTCTTTCCTTCTGTCAGCCTCTTTTTCCCCCTGCAGCACACGCACATCTTGGGCTGGATCAACTTACTCATCTTGCACTACCACAGAGCTCCACTTTCCAGTACTCTGTGTATTGACATCACTCCCCACTAACATTCAGCCCCCCACCACCACCCTCCTAGCCAGGAGGATAACAGAGGACAGAGAACACACACACACACACACACACACACACACACACACACACACACTTCTGTAGATTCCCTCTGATTTCTACTTCCAGATCTTATTTTTGTCAACCAGAAATTCTGACTCTTGTCTCCAGAGTTTCCAAAAGAAAAGTGGGCCCTGCTTCCTGCCCAGTTTCTGCTGCGCCTGATGTAAGGTTAAAGAGATGTGGAGTTCCAGGTGTTAGGAGGATTGTTTAGCTTGTGAAGGCGGTTTGTCAAGTGTTTGGTAAATAGACTTTAGAATCGAGTCTCCAATAAACAGAATGTATGATACTCTTCCTCAAGTTTATGCCTGTGCTGGAACGTTATTTATCATCTGCCTGTACCTCTACAACAAACATTGTCTAGACATCTGCCACTGAATGCTAAAAATCCATAGGGTACCATGTCTCACATTAGTATCCTACTCGACAGCATAGCACATCACTTAGCCTTATCGCCTATGGTATCTTACATACTTAAAGTATAACACCATTGTGAACAAGAGCCCAAATTGGTGATTTGTTTTGTTTTGAGATTGGAAAAAAAAACCCTCAGAACAGGACTGAATATATTATTAAGATAGCTTTATGGATAAACGATTAATTGCCTCATGAATGACGAGTTAGAAGGAAATTGTGGCTTGTAGGTTTATAATAATGCATTTGGCTGTTCTGGAGACAGGGTCTTGAAATGTAGCAAAGGCTGGCCTTGAATTCAAAATTCTTCTGCCTCAGCTATCTGAATCCAGGATTAGAGCCAGGTGTCTCATGCCACCAGACCTGGCAATAATGGCCTAATCTGTAGTGTCCCTGCTAGAGTCCAAGCGGTGTGCTAAGCCAGCTTCCTGACAGGACTGTACTGCTCCTGCAATGGCTGTTGCCACCACTACCACATCCATTTACTGTATAGGAAACACAGTGTACGAAGACAGACTTCAGCTGTCCCAGCTACAGAGTGGCAGATCCAGCATGGGAATCCATTCAGTCTGGCTTCAGGGCCCAACTTTTGGTCACTAGGTTATCCTGGTAGTCTTTACCAGGGCTTACAGCATGAGAGATTCCATAGATAGATGTGGCTCATGAGGAAAAAAGACAATAAATGTATGTATCACAGGTAGGGACTACATTCAACTCCACGGTGCTCTCTCCTACTTTCAAGATTTGTGAGCATCATTGTCAGGGTTTTTTTGTCCTTCTTGAACCCTGGGTGTTGATGCCTTAAGTTACTAGAACTCTGATCAGCCAGCTAGAACCATGTAAAACATCCCAGCCCTTCCTCTTACTGCCTTTTTCTGCCAGTACTGGGAATTGAACCTAGAGCATCACACATGTGAGGCAAGTGCTCTACCACTGTGCTACAGCTACAGCCCTTAAGCTCCTGCTCTTAGGGTATAGGGATAGCTGGGAAGCATCTGGCTTGTGAGTGGATCTCGCTCCCAAGGAGGACCACTGCTTAGCTAAATAACCGAAAAGTCCAACACTGCTGCCCGCGCGGTCCCTCGTGAACCCTCCTCTGCTTCTCAGGGCAAGCCTAAGAGAGAGATGCACCAAGGACAGGGCTATCAAGAATACGGACCTGCCTTTAGCCAGGTGGCCATGTGTTATGGCCGAACGTAAAGAAGAAGTGGCACGGGCAGCTTTGGGGAGTGCAGGCTTGGGGCACGGCCTGTAGAGGAACATGAAGCCCTGGGTTCAACACCAGCATGGCAAAATTTAAATGAAAATAAATGAGATAAGGCCCAAACCCAAAAAGCAGAAACAAACAAAAACAAAACAGACAAACAAAACCAGCAAAAACTCCACACGTAGCTGGAGGCAACCAGCTGGAATGTGAGCTGGTAGGGAGGCAACTGGGTTTGACCCAGTGTTCCCCTTTCAGGTGCTAGGATATTCTCTGTCTTAAATTAGTCCACATAAAGATTAAATGGCTAACTGTATAAAGGAATGAATCAGGACAGCTTCACAGTCAAATACAATTGTTCCTGACACCATTTAACAAAAGAACGGATACATTCTGAGAAATGCAATGTTAGGCAAATTCATTGTGGTGTCAACACTGTAGAGGAGTTTTACGCAAGGCTGGAGGAGCTATCCTTCTCTACAGCCTGTTGTATGGCATATACAGCATAACTATGGTCCATCCTGGAACACAGTATAGCATGTGACCTTATTTACAGACATAAACAAGGTATCTAAGAAACCTCAAGGCCAAGGCAAAGATAGGTCACTTCCTAGCTTACCACTGTGATAGGACAGGTTGTTGAATGTAAGAAGTAGGCAAGTTCAAAGTGAGCCCTCACATTTGTGTTTGTAACCACATGCCAGATGCATTCACTTCACCCACGCTTCAGAGACTTAGGAACACTGTCTTGCACTTTTCCCAAACTACCAACCCCACAGTCATAAACAAACAAGCAAGCAAACAAATAAATAAATGGCTTTCCTATCCCATCACTGATACCTTTAAATATATACTGGATGGTTGCTAAGGCATATATATAAACATAATTTTCTTTCCAACCACTTCTATGGACCAGGAATATGGTTCCATTGAACATTAAAGACCCTCTCCCAACCCCACATGGGAAAGTGATACAGAAAGCCCACTTGCCATACAAGTTTGTTTTCTAAAATAGAAATTGTGTAGGTTGGGGTCATCTTTGCGATACTAGAAGCCATGTTAGGGGGGAGAGAGAGAGAGAGGGAGGGAGAGAGGGAGAGAGAGAGAGAG
>OU015749.1:13186996-13260557 GCA_907169655.1 Acomys percivali
GAGAGAGAGAGAGAGAGAGAGAGAGAGAGAGAGAGAGAGAGAGATTGTGCTCGTAAAGGACCCCTCGCTACCTTTAAGAGAAGAGTATGGTCCATCTAAGGTTAACCTGTATGCCAAAATTGAATTGGTATTTCTTTTGCCTAGAGCAAACCCCTATGGGACCAGAGCTCATTTTTGCCTCAGTTCTTGGCTCAGGTCTCTACTACTTTAGAACCCCATACACTATGGCTAGGGAGTATGAGAAAGTCTAACCGGCCAGGCCTGGATTCCAGGGCTGCAATTAACCCAATAAGAAAAGGATAATCTAAGAAAGTCAAGGAACCATTTGAGAAAAGATGATCCAAGAAAGGTCAGGGTACTATTGCAAAAAAAAAAAAAAACACAAGATGGGGAAAAAGTAGCCCATGGTCCTAAGTGAGGGCAAGAATTAAATCTTAGACTGAGACCATGGCCACTGGATTGCTACAGCCCTTCATCACTAGGTCAAAGAAAGGCATCTGTCACGTCTCACCCTATACTCTTTACGTATATATTTTATGTATACAAGTGCTTTGCATGTATGTCTGAACAGCAGAAGAAGGCATTGGATCCCATTACAGAGGATTGTGAGCTATCATGTAGTTGCTGGAAATTGAACTCAGGGCCTCTAGAAGAGCAGCCAGTGCTCTTAACCACTGAGCCATCTCTCCAGCCTCACCCTTCATTCTTTCACAAGACATTTAGAGTAGGAATGTGGGCTGGCAAAATGGCTAGGCGGGTAAAAGTGCTTGCTGTGCAAGCCTGCCTGGCAACCTGACTTCAATCCCAAGAAGCCACAGTGGAAGGAGAGAATCAACTCCTGAAACTTAAGTTGTCTTCTGACCTTCGCATTGGTGCCGCGGTACATGCAAAGAAATGCAAAGTGAAATCTTTAAGCAGTGGGAATACTATAAGTAATAAGTAAAATAACCTTACTACTCCTCAGCACAGTGCCTGACTTATAGTTGACCTGATACTAATTACCAAACGTTCCACCATTCTTGAAGACAGGGTCATGGCCCGCCAAACAAGATAATAGATGAAGCAGGGTCCAGGGATCATAAAGAGCTCTGTAAACACAGAGCATCACAGTAACCTTGGACTTCCCTTCCCTTGCAGCCTGGGCTGGTATTCTTAATGTGTAATATCTATTCCAGCGAGTAACAAAGGAGGCAAGGGTTAGAAGAAATGTGCCTAACAACGTGCAAGATGCCTGGAAAGACGCCCTTAGCAATCTGAACATCCTTGGAGGGGCCAGCAGAGCACTTACGTACAGAAATAGCTTTATACACAACTGTTGCAAGCTCTATACACAAGTGAACTTAGAGCCTCACAGACACCAGCCCAGATCCAGCCTAATCTTGGGGGTGTAGACACATCGCTCAACCCCACCACCCACCCACCCACCCCCTGCCAAGATTTAGTTTCCTTAGTGAGGTTAGAATACTAACACCATGCATGCCACAGGGATCATGAGAAAAATCTCATATCCCAAGGCACCATTGCCTGCTACCACCAAATGGGCACTTCCCAAGTCTGTGTCAAGGAAGGAAAAAGCAGGTGGACCAGCTCATTGCCCAAGCCAGTCATTTTGTCTAAAACCAAGTAAAAATGGGATCTGAATAGTCTTAAAGTGGAGAAGAAAACAACTGTATCCATATTAATGTATTCTAGCTGCAGTGTAATGGTGCCCGAGAATTTATAGAAATGGTCACCATGCATCTTTAAAACATTTTGCATAAGCACTTTTGAGTGTTTCTTTTTTCTTTGCCTTATTCCCTGGGGCCATCGACCACTGTACAAATGGGTCCTGTCTCTATGTCTCTTCAACCTGGATAAGTGGGGACAGGGAGACCTGTTAGATTGGTGTCCAAAGGGAGGCTTTGCAACCAAGAGAAAGTCAACAGAGCTCTGGCTTACCTGAGGGCTAGGTGTGGTTGGTGGGATCAGAAAAGAACACTCATGCCTAAATAATCAGATGAAATGGGCTCTCCCACCCACCGCATCCCTCCCTTAGCTGATGCAAGTTTGTGATAACCAACCGCTGCTTCATGAAGCTTCCAAATAGCCTGCTGCAATCTGAGCTTCAAAGAGAACTCTGGAAATGTCAGGAAACCCTCTTTGAACCTTTTCCCAAAGGGTAGGAGTGGGAGGAAATCTAAACCTCAGACAGAGAGATAGGTATTTAGACACGTCTATGCCAAGTACCAAACAGAGAGATTGGTACACGCTGAGTTTTACAGGGGAGATTGCAAATAACAGAATATCATCCTCTGAGAAGATGCAGTCAAACTTCAGCAACAACAACAAAAGAAAAAGGCAAGAGGCTCTAGAGCTGGCTCAGAGATTGAGAGCACCTGCTGCTCTTGCAAAGGACCCCTCCCCTTCCTCCCTCCCATTCTTCCCCCTTTCCCCTTCCCCCTCTCCCCCCCAACACCACACACCCCCATCCACCTCCTTCCCACCCCACCCCACCCCAGGTCCTAGCACCCACATTAAGTATAGTGAGCGGCTCCCAACTTCTTGGAACTCCAATTCTAGGAGATCTGGCCACACGCCCCATGGCTTCATGCATGCACATGGACACCCACACAGAAAACAGATTTTTTTTTTTTTAAGGTTTTTCGAGACAGGGTTTCTCTGTGTAGCCTTGGCTGTCCTGGACTCACTTTTGTAGACCAGGCTGGCCTCGAACTCACAGTGATCCACCTGCCTCTGCCTCCCGAGTGCTGGGATTAAAGGCCATGCGCTACCACACCTGGCTCAGAAAACAGACCTTTAAGAAGAATGAACAGGATGCTCTTCTCACTGCAGGGTGAGAACGTCAGTATTTCTCCATTCCTTCCTTGGTTTCCCCCAATGGGGGGTGGGGGGGTTGATATAACAAATTCTACCTCAAATGTGCAGCCTCCTGCTAAAGTAAATCTTAAAAAATACATAGAAACCAGGAATCCCCAAAAGTGTCTTTGGCTGGAAACAGCTTTAAGCTTAGAATTGCATTTCCTTTTTTTTTTTTTTTTCCTTTTTTCTTTCAGGACATGAATGCTGCTGTTAAAGTGCAACATGAAGTGGCCAGAACAAAAAAAAATTGAAATATATATATATATATATATATATATATATATATATATATATATATATGGAACACACACACACAATCAGATACAACAGGGACACTCACAGTCAGACACCATGGGGGCAGGGGCTCAAATTTCATTCAGGATTTACAGTGCACAGGTTTCCTTGAATATCAGACACAGACTGGGAAGGTTATTTTTAGTTAAAGCTAACAGCTTTTTAAAAGCCAGTTTTCATCTCTTCCTTTTATGGCTGGGACTGCTACCACTCTTGTGCGGCTTCCGGCAAGTGCTTTATGTGCTCATTGCAATGAAGACAAACGGAAAATGGGAGTACCTGTATACAGCGCGCTGTTTCCCACCCCCTCTTTTCTTAGCCCTATGTCATAGATTCTGAACTCCACATCTGGTTAAAAGACCTTACCTGCTTTAAAAATGACCCCTGCATCCACCCAGCCACTGCCTTTAGCTAGTGGAAGAAAATAGCTGTGAAGAAGCAGAGGCCCCTGGGTGGCCATCCTTTCTCCTTCCTTTCTGTGTACACAGGCACATACATGGACACACATGTTATGGAAGCCAGAGGACAACTACAGGTGTCCTCCTCAAGCGTCACCCACCTTTTGGGGTCTTTCACAAACCTGGAACTTGCCACTTAGGCTAAGGCTGGCTGGCCTTAACCTTTTCCAAAGCTGGAAATACAGATGCATGCCACCTTGCTCAGATTTTTGACATAGGCTCGGCTCCAGCCCTTGTGCTTGCAAGGCAATCACTTAATCACTTTACCAACTGAGCCACCTTTACAACCTTTCCTTTGACATATCTAGGAATTTGAGCATGCCGGGCAAAAGCCACACCCCTGGATTTCACTGGGCAGCCCTATTTCCTCTCTCCTTAAGAGACTTCTCTGAGTGCCTCTCATGCAGGTAAGATGTCCAAACACAGGCCAGCTGCTCACTCCATCCTCCCTGCCTGAGTGCCAGGTACCAACCAAATATTCTCCTTTGATAACCTTTAATATCCATCTTTCTTGTTCCTGTGTCCAATCAAGTAACTACTGAGACTTACCGCACCCATCCTTTAATCACCATCATCATCGTCATCGTCATCGTCGTAATGGTGAATAACAGCAAATGCACTTACATAGCACTTCCTGAGTCTTAAGTACTGTTTAAGGGTTATGTAAGCTAACTCATTAGCTTACGCTTTATGTCATCTGCCCATCAAATAGTCCCATGGGGCTTATTATGCTGGAGACTTAAATCTGTATCCTCTCCTGTTGACCCCGATTCAGCTCTACCCTCTTTCTCAAGGCTGTTACTTGCAAATGGCCCATCCTAGCAGATGGGTCCTTACTGGTCTAAGAAAAGCAGGGGTTTTTACATTCAAAGGTTCTTTTTGTTTGTTTGTTCATTTGTTTTGTTTTGTTCTTGATTTTTCAAGATAGGGTCTCTCTCTGTTAGCCTTGGCCGTCCTGGACTTGCTTTGTAGACCAGGCTGGCCTTGAACTCACAGCGACCCACCCGTCTCTGCCTCCCAAGTGATGGGATTAAAGTCGTGCGCCACCACACCGGATCATTCAAAGGTTTTAGGGTCGAAGAGGTGATATTTCTGGCTAAAGATAAAATTTTTTTTTTTTTAGAAAAGTCACTGCTTATAAAAGAGAGGTTGTTGAGAGGGGGAGGCAGTTTTCATTTGTTGTTCTTCATAAAAGCCACAAAGAAGAGATAATATCTTCCTTTTCCAGGTCTCACTAAGTGTAGAGTTGATGTTAGAACTGCTACATCCCTTTTACAAACACGAGGAGCACTAGCTTGAAGACAAAAGCCCACAGGGACCACCGCCAAGCCAAGTGGGCAGCAATTGATGGTCTCTCAGGCCTGGAACTCCTGGGGCGGGCCACTTGCTTTTCTCACGTGATCACTCACTCCTAGCTGTTCTAAATTATCGCAGGAGCAGTTATCCAACACAAAACAAACTCAGTGTTATTTTTGTAGACTTTTGTTTCCTAATTTTGTCTTATTGGTCTTTTGCTTGTTTTAATTTTCATTTTTGTGGGGTGGTTTTTTTGGGTTTTCTTTTTTTTTGGTTTTTTTGGTTTTTTTGTTTTTTTTTTTGTTTTTTTTGTTTTTTGTTTTTTTTTTTTTTGGTTTTGTTTGTTTTGAAAGAGAAGAAAGAACATAAAGTTAAGTGGGTAGGGAGTTAGAAACTTATTTAGCAGGAGTTGTGGAAGGAAATAACATGATCAAAATATAGTGTATGAAAAAAATACAAAATATTCTGAATCTAAAAAAGTAATTCATTGATAACCCAAAAGAAAAAAATAAAGATGAAGTTGGAGTCTACGCTATTTAAAACCCCAGCAGCGTGCCAGGAAGCACACAAGGGTAATGCAGACATTAATAACCAGCGCTTGGAAGTAGACTGCTCAGTAACAATGATGACGAAGGCAGCTCTGAATAATATCATGAGAAAAGATACGCCTCTGACTCATTTGCCTGCTCTTGGGACTCTTTTCCTCTTATTGTGTTGCCCTGTCCAGCTTCAATATGAGCGCTTTTGCCTTGTTTTATTAGATCTTGTTTTGTCCTTTTGGCTGTTGTCTCTTGGAGACCTGCTCTTTTCTGAAGGGAAACTGAGAGGGAATGGGTCTGAGAGAGGTGGGAGGTGTGGGGGGAGCTGGAAGGGGTGGAGGGAATCTATAAGAATGGATAAAGAAACTGTGGTACATTTAACTATGGAATGCTACTCAGCTATGAAAAACAAGGAATTCCCAAAATTTGTGGACAAATGGATTGAACTAGAAATGAGCATAATGAGTGAGTTCACCCAGAAGCAGAAAGAGCCAAATGGTATATACTCACTACCCCAAGGGGCATGTCCCATGAAAGTCTTCACTTACCAGGAAAGTGGGTCAGAGGGGAGGACATCTTATTGGGACTTTAGGTGAGAGATGCATGGGAGAATGGGGAACTAGAAGGATCTAGATGGTCCTAGAAACCTAAAGAAGAACATTATGATGGGCGGATCTGGGCCTAGGGGTCCTGCTCAAACTACGGCACCAGCCAAGAACAATACATGCAGTAAACTTTGAACTCATACTCAGATCTAGCCAGTGGACAGGACATTCTCCACAGTTGAGTGGAGAGTGGGGTCTGACTTTCACACCAACTCTGGTGCCCCATAGTTGATGATGTCCCCTTGATGGGGAGGCCTGGTGGCACTCAGAAGAAGGATAGCAGGCCACCAAGAAGAGACTTGATACCCTATGACTATATACAGGGGGAGGAGGTCCCCCTCAGTCACAGACATAGGGGAGGGGAGTAGGGGGAAAGCGGGAGGGAGGGAGGAAGGAATGGGAGGATACAAGGGATGGGATAACAATTGAGATGTAATATGAATAAATTAATAAAATATTTTTAAAAAGAGAGAAGAATCTATTTTCAATAATTTTTTTTAAAACGGAAACAAAGAAAAAAGACATGTACTCAACATCTTAAGCCTCTGAATGTATAAAGCAAATGTTTAGGGATGTGAAGAAAGAGAAGCTACAGCACAACCATCCCCTCCTCAGCTATGGACAAGCAGTACAGCCAGAGGGACCCAAAGCAAATGCCCCTGACAGATGCATGCAGAACTTTCTTTCTAACTACATCATTAAATAAGGTGCATCTTAGAGAGGTGGTGATAGTAAACCACTTGCCACAGAAGCGTGGCAGAAGCAGGAGGATCTAGAACCCACATCAGACTGGCCTTCGTAGCACGCATCCATACTCCAAGTGCTCCTCTGGGCAAGATGGGAGGCAGGGATAGGAGACTCCTCGGAAGTGCACAGCCTCGGGAGCTAACCTGGCTGCACAGCAGCAAGCACCAAGAGATCTCGTGTAAAGGCAGAAGGCAGGGGCCAACATCTGAGGTTGTCCTCTGCTCTTACATACCCCACATCACAAACACACCTATGTTCATACATACATACATACATACATACATACATACATGCATTCACACACACAAACATAAATAAAAACTTTGTGCACATGAAGAAAACTAAAATTAGATCACCATACCATTTTAAAATTAAATGCAACTCAAAATGCATTGCAGCCTTACACATAGACCTGAAATTGTGGACTTCGGATGTAACTCAGTAGTACAGTGCCCACCTAGCATGTGCAAGGCCTAGCACCACAAAAACAAGGATGGAAAAATGGTAAAACAAACAGAACCCTATTCTCAGAAACATATTGGGAATTTTCAACACTGGTCCAGGCCATAACTGGTTTGGCATAGCTCCAACAGCACAGGCAACAGAAGAAATGGACACATACAATTCTGTCTAACCAAAGAGTTCCCACAGAGCCAAGGGAGAGGAGGGGAAGAGACACAGGGAGGATACAAGAGACAAAATTGCTATCCTAGCAGAGAACTGTCCCTAGTCACTTGTCCATGTGTCTTGGTACTGGCATAACAGCAGTCCAAGCCATATGGGAAAGTGACAAGGGTGAATGGAAGAGGAGGCAACTGTCCAGAAAGGTCACCCAATAGGAAAAGATCTGACCAATAGAAAACAAAAACAAAAACAAAAAAAAAACAAGAGACCAGTCAACATACTGACCTTAGCCCTGAACAGCTGCTGTAGTAATGCCAAGGGTACAGGTCCTGCGTGTTCAGAGAATGTGAGACTCTCAACTATGCTCTTCCAATATGGAGGCCTCCTATCTGAGTAGGGCAGGGGTGGTTCCCAGCATCACGGGGGGGGGGGGCACCTATTATTTTCTCCATATTAACAACAAGGAATACGTTCCCCTTTGCTCACTATTCATGTTTCCCAATTCTAGTCGGGTTGGACTTTCAGAGAACCTTGACCAAGTTCTCATATCCCCAAGGCCTCTTATTGCACCCTAGCTCCACCCCCAAGTTGTGCGACATGGAGCAAACAGCACTACAGCAGAGTCTCGCGGTACGACAAGCAAAGAGAAGAAAACCAAAGAACCCCGGAAGCTAGCCAGCATTTCAGAAAGATGACCAAGTGTGACTAATAGCCCCATTAGTGGTGGTAGGCAATGGATAATGGGCACAGCACCCCCAAAATAGCCAATCCACCACAATGAAGAACTCATCCCAGGCTAACAATATGGCTCAGGTAAAGGTGTTTACCACCAAGCCTGATGACCTGGGTTTAGTCGCCAGGATCCACATGGTGGAACGACCTCTACCATCATGACACGTGACCCTATGCCCACCCCCAAAATAAATAAAGAAATGTTTTTTAAAAATTATATTTTCAAAGCTTATCCTATTAAGAACACAGGACCAAAGTCACAGGCTTCCTGCCTGGAGTTTCCATTTGTGAGACGGGCTCTCTCTGAGGCCGGTCCAGCTGGTTGGCATGTCCCAAGTGAGGCATAACTCACAGGGCAGAGCACAGGTCAGCTCAGTCCAGGCCGGAGGTTTCCACTGCCCCGCTGGCAGGGGCTGCCCACATCCTTCCCCTCCTGTTTTTCCTCTTAGGGAGTGTTTTCACCACCGCCGTTATCTCCAGGGGCAGAGGGGGATGGAGCCGAGATGGAATTTGGAAATCATACGTGTGGTTGTTTTCTCCACCTAAATTCAGCCTCGTGTCATCATCGCCCATCCAAAGGCAGGGGTTGGTTGGGTGGAATGGTGGAGCAGAAAGGGAATTCTTCCCCCAGAGGGAACATGAGGTACTGGGAAGCTGAGGGTGTGGCTCAGAGGGCTGATGGAGTGCAAGTTATGAGTCACAGCGGAGAAAGGAGCTGAGCTCAAATCCAGGAAGACCCAGCTAGGCTGTAGCCCTGGGCTAGAATGACACTCATCCTCTTACAGAGAGAGAAAGGATGGGAGAATCGAATTTGTCCCAGTGGAGTGGGACAATCTAGAAAAGGAATGAAAATAGTGATTTGCAGATGCTCTCCATGGCAGCCCAGGGAAGCCAGAGGATATGTAAGATATGATGCTTTGCTCCCACGCTCCTGGTCCCAGGCGTCCACTGATTAAGGTTCTGAAACAGTGGGACCGTTCTTAGAGAGTGACACCTAACTTTTGTCCGGCGTGTGCCCCATTCAACACATTGGCATCAAGGTGGGTGGGTGGGTGGATGGGTGAGCAAGGCTTGGGCGAATCCAGCTCCATCACATCCCTTCCTCTTCCTGGGCAGCTGATCCAGGGCAAGGTATGGAAGAAGAGGATGGCATGGTAGAGTAGAAGCTAGAATAACCACAGATGCCCACCAGTGGGTAAAGAAAACACAGCTAATAGTCAGCCTTTACAAAAGGAAATCGTGTCACTCGTTATGCATGGATGGGTCCTGCAGACATTGTGGTGAGTGATAAAAGTCAATCACAAAATACAAAGACTGGGCAGGTGAGCTGGCTCAGTGGGAATTCTACCGGTGGGCAAGCCTAATGACCTGAGTTTGATCCCCCATTCCATGAAGTCCCAGTATCTGTTTCTCTCTCTCTCTCTGTGTGTGTGTGTGTGTGTGTGTGTGTGTGTGTGTGTGTGTGTGTGTATGTGTATGTCCTATGTTTAAACTAGGGTTGCATGTTTGGATGGTAACACACCCTTTCTTCCCAAGTCCCTAGCCAACAATAATTACCAGGGGCCACTCCCTCTAATAAACATCCCCCTACAGGGCTTTCGAAACCTCTTTCCATCTCAGAGGACCTATGGAAGGTGCCCTCACTATGTACCACACACCCTCCCCAAAAGCACACTTCAGGCCTATGCACTATTCTCTCATAAACAAGGTTCATCTCCAGGCTTGCCCCAAGCCCAAGCTCTGAACGGGCAGAAACCACATGCTGGAGTTCTGCTCCGCCCTGCCTCTACCTGCCAGGTGTTGATTTAGCCTGATGGGTTCCAGACGTCCTCTAGAAAAGGGGATTCGCAGGAATAAATCCACCAGCACAACCTCTCCTGCTGATTTTCCAGCTCGAGGAGGGTAGACAATCTATTGCAGCCAGTCCTCCTGTGGCCTCAGGACTTGCAAGCTCTCCTCCCCACTGATGGGGAAGCCTACAGAAGGATCTAGTGTCCATGGCCAGAAATCAAGTGGACGAGTCCTGTTACGTTTTTCTGATATGGGAAGCCCTGCCCACATATTACCATGGAAGCTTGCCACAGGAGTGTATACGGTATGCAATTAACTAGTAATTTTTACAGAAAGGGCTCAATGCACGTAACTCTTACCACCCTTCAGTCACGTTAGCAAGAATAAGTTAGCCCACTCCCAATTTGTAAGTGTGAGATCTAGTTTCTCCTAGTTGCAATGAGTTGGAACTAGCCAGGCAAGGAGTCAGGCCACAGCTCAGGCTCCCAAAGTCCCCTCTTCTACAGTCCCTTATACTGTCTTCAGGAGTGGCCAACCCCAGCACAGGTATGTTTCTGTGTTTTGCCTCTAACTTCTCTGACTCCTTGAATCAGAACCAAAAATGTGGATAATGCCAGTCTGTCCTGCTCACAGCTGGAGCTCAGAACAGCAGCCCAGGTATGGCTAGGAAGCAACCTCTGTACCTCTGGGAATCTGGCCTCTGGAGTATCTGCCCTGGAGTAGGTGAGTGGGGGAGGCGGCAGCATCAGACACAGGGAAGGCCAGCCTGTGGGCAGGTAACCATTAAGAACAACAAGAATGAACCAACACAAATTTCAGGAGCTGAGTGGGGATTGAGAATCCACCCACTCATTCTCAGAGCATTTACTGAGTGAGCATTTACAATATACAAGGCTCATGGGAAACAAGGGGGTACAGGGGGCGGGCCAGGCAAGATGGCTTTGCAGGTAAAGGAACTTGCTGCCAAGCCCAAGGACCAGAGTTTGATCCAGAATCTACATTGTGAAAGGAGAGAACGGAATCTCACATGTTGTCCTAATTTCCACACACATGCATGGAGTGCATGCACATACCCCCCCCTACACACACACATTAAATGTAATAAAATACTTTACAAAGATCACTGGAGTCATAGAGGAGGGTGTGGGCTGGCATTAGATGCTGCTCTTATGGGGCATGAGGTGGTCCAGAATTCTAAGACACAGACTACAATCACAGGAAACGTATCAAAGCAAAACTCCACAGTCATCAGGGACAGCATCTCCTGGACAGTGTTTTCTACACCTGGTCCCTGGGCTTGCTTTCATTCATAGCATTACATCAATAGATGACAACAGACACATGGGCCTGTACGTAGTGCTGTCTATTGTGCTGATGCATCATTGATGAAAATAAGACACACTAATGGTGGCTATGTGCCATTCTGTATTTGCCCTGCACAAAGCATAACACCATCAAAGACCCTAATGTAAGCCATGGAGCCTGAGTGACAATGGTATGTGTGACTGTAGGTAAACACATCCTTACACCAATATCCCACCCTGGTGAGGATGTTGACAGTCAGGGAGGCTGGACATATGTAAAGACAGGAGGTGTGTGGGAGTTTCCTGAATCTCTATTCCATTTTGTTGTGTTATAATAAACAACAAAAAAATTTTTTTTAGTTTGGTGTGTGTGCATGAGTGCTTGTGAGAGTGTGCAGGTGCATGGGGACCGTAGAGGTCAATGTCCAATATTTTCCTTAATTGACCTTCAGTGTTGTCTTGTTAAAGTAAGAGAGGGGGGAGGGAGAAGGAGAGAAAAGAAGAAGAAGGAAGAGGAGGAGGAAGAGGAAGAAGGGGAGAAGGAGAAGGAGAAGGAGAAGGAGAAGAAGAAGAAGAAGAAGAAGAAGAAGAAGAAGAAGAAGAAGAAGAAGAAGAAGAAGAAGAAGAAGAAGAAGAAGAAAAGAAAGAAAGAAAGAAAGAAAGAAAGAAAGAAGAGGAGGAGGAAGAAGAAAAGAGTAGAGTAAGTTTCCCTCTCCATGAAACTGAAACTCACTGGTTTGGCTAAACTGGCTGGCCAGTGAGCTTCAGGGACCCTCCTGTCTCCATGTCCTCAGCAGGGGGATTACAGCTGCACACAGCCACATCAGCCTTTTGACATGGGTTCTGGGGTCCTCACCAGGTCCTGTGATCAACAGTGACTGACCCATTTTCACCTCCACCCCCACCTCAGTCCCAAATCTAATCAATCTTTCTTTTTTTCTTTCTTTCTTTCTTTCTTTCTCTCTCTTTCTTTCTTTCTTTCTTTCTTTCTTTCTTTCTTTCTTTCTCTTTCTTTCTTTCAGCCCAGGCTAGCCTCCAATTGCCATGTAGCCAAGGATGACCTTGAACTTGTACACCCCCCCCAAGTGGCTGGTCATTTTCCACTATCCTCAGTTTATGCAGATCTGGGGCTCAAACACAGAGTCTTGGCCGGGCTAGCCAAGCACTCTGCCAACTAAATCTAGCGTCAGCTCCCAAGTCTAGTCACAGAGTGTGATTAGAGGTGTGGGCTCACAGTCAGCCCACTCACCCTACACTCTCCCTACACCAAAGCTCCTCCACAGCAGCCATCACACCCCCCCATCCCCATACCCCTCCACACACACACCCCGCCTCCCCATCTCCCACTCCCACCCCTGTGCTCTGACCTGCACAGCATGACAGGCTTTTGAGCGCCCCCACCCCACCCCCATGCCTACCACCGTCAGGAGTCCACGCTTTGAAGAGGCATCCACTTAGAAGTCCAAATTCTATCAAAAGCAAGCTCTAACCCATGGTGCAATGGCAGGCAAGTGGGTCCATAAGGCCTTCTGGTACTCAGCGGACCTGAGAGGCCTCTTTCTCCCATGAGCCACTTGCTCCTCTGTGTGTCAATGTCTGTGCCGGTCTCTGTATGGAAATCTCACTTAGGTCTCAAAACTCAGAAAAGGGCCAATGCTCGTAGCCTGCAGCTTAAGTTAAAGCTGAAGGTCATGAGCAGAGTTCATAATGAACAGAGCTAAGATACCAGGCGGGTCTGTCCCTGTCCAAAACTCAAGATGTCATCCACATCGAGAAAATAAGGAGCTGTCACTTCTGAATGTTGCTGGGGTGTCCCGGATGTTCACTGACACCATAAAGCTCATTATTTTTTATTTTGCATGCACATGTGTGTGCATGCATGCATGTATACATGTGTGGCAGTACACACATGCCACAGCATGCATGTAGAGGTCAGATGACAACCAGTTTGAACCTGTTCTCTCTTTCTATCATGTGCATCCTGGGACTCCAGCTTGGGACATCAGGTCCATTTTACCAGATCTTTGCTTTGTTTGTCTGTTCCAAGACAGAGTTTCTCTGTGTAGCCTTGGCTGTCCTAGACTCACTTTGTAGAACAGGCTGGCCTCTGCCTCCCCGTGTGCCGGGATTACAGGTGTGTGCCACTGCACCCGGCCATTTTGCCAGATCTTAAAGGAAGAGGGTAACCCCACCCCTGGACCTCAGCACAGACGGCAATGCTGGCAACCAGAGCATCTAAAATGACTTTTGTCAGCAGGCCCCTCCAGAAAGCGCTGTACGCTGGGGCCAAGAGAGAATTCCATTTACAACACAGATCGTCTAGAAGCTAAAGAAGTGACCTCCTCCACGGAGGGCTTCAATTAATTAGCATTTTTTCTAACATAAAACCCAGGCTCCCCTGGGGCCTCTCCAGCAAGATTTCACAAGCGGATTTTTAGCACTGGACAATGCCCTGCCGCCTCCTTCAGCAGTGTTAATATTTCATCATAAACAGAGACGCGTTAAGTGCCTATTGTCCATCAATGGAATTGGATGTAAAAAGATAAGAGTCTTGTTCATTAGCCACTTGAGATAAATTCTCATTGGGGCCATGGCTGGAATAAACAAGGGTTTAATCTTCTGGAGGCACAGCACAGAGGAACAAGCTCAGGCCTGGGCTTGTGCATAGTGGGGTCCGGATGGCATCGACTGTGTGGTTTAAGGAGCCCAATACATCATCCAGACAAAAGCCATTCGCCAGCTCCTGCCTAGGATACGCAGCCCACTCTCATTTCAAGGTTAAAGGGCCAGGGGTTTTTTAATGTAAATATGTGCTGGGCTGTAATGAATTCTTACTACTGCCCTTTAGCTATACCCTGAATTATTCCAACCAAACAGTTGTGCGGCAGAGCTTTGGAGTAATGTGACAGTGAGGATGAAGTAGTGAAGGAGCAGAAAGAAACTGCAGGGCCTGTGGGGGTGGGAGTGTCTTAGTCAGTGTTCTATTGCTGTGAAGAGACACCATGAACACAGCAACTCTTATTTAAAAAACAAAACAAAACTTCATTGTTGGCTGGCTTACATTTTCAGAGGCTTAGTGCACCGTCATCATGGTGGGAGGCATGGCAGTATGCAGGCAGACATGATGCTGGAAACAGTTTCAAAGTTCTACATCCAGATCCACAGGCAGCTGGCAGAGGAGACAGTGGGCCTGACTTGTGCATTTGAAAACCCCGAAGCCCTCCCCCAGTGACACACTTCTGCTAATAAGGCCACACCTACTCCAACAAGACCACACCTACTCTGACAATACCACGTATACTCCAAGAAGACCATGCCTACTATGAAAAGAAGACCACACCTGTTCCAACAAGACCACACCTACTCCAATAAGCCCATATATTCTAATCCGTAATGAACAAGCATTCACATCTATGAGCCTATGGGGACCTTTCCTATTCAAACCACCACAGCCCACAAATATAGGGGGATCAAAAGATACTAGTGAAGAAAGAAAGAGAAAGGCAGAGAAGAAAGAAGCTGAGAACTGGAGCAAGCAACCTGGGATCTGTATAGAAGGGAAGAATAAATGGAGGGAGGGAGAGAAGAGAAGGAATTGAAAAGTCACACGATCCTTGATCTCTGGGCACACTACAGCCTTGTCCCTGAAGACTAGGAAACATCCTTCTCTCACACCCTCGCTCTAGCCTGCGGGCCAGGACATGGAAGGAAGGGCTTTTCCCAGAGCAGACAAAAATGGCTCTGGGCACATCTGCAGTCCCAGTCTCATCTTTCACCGTTTCAGATGTATTCTGGATGAGCGCAGTTTCAGTTTCATTTCTCTCTGTAACCTGCATATAGATATGTGCATATGAATTCATGTTCATGGGTGTGCATGTATGTGTTCAGAGGCCAAAGGACAATGTAGGCTGTCCTCACTCAGGTGCCATACCCCTTGGGTTTTTGTTTTTTTCAGACAAGGTCTCCCACTGACCTGGAGCTCTCAAGGGAGGCTGGGCTAGCCAGCCAGTGTGTCCCAGGGAATCGCGTCCTGCCTCCTCTGCACTTGGCTTTCAAGTTCGTATCAACAGAACTGGCCTTCTCTCTATATATATCTTTTTTTTTTTTTAAGATTTATTTGTTTATTATATACACAGTGTTTTTGTCTGCATGTATGTTTGTGTGCCAGAAGAGAACACTAGATCTCACTATAGATGGTTGTGAGCCACCATGTGGTTGCTGGGAACTGAACTCAGGACCTCTGGAAGAACAGACAGTGCTCTTAACCTCTGAGCCATCTCTCCAGCCCCTGAACTGGCCTTCTCTTATGTGGTTCTTGGAGTTCAAACTTTGATTCACCAGCTTGTGAGGTAAACACTTTACCTACCAAGCCATCTGCCCACCGGCTTTCAACGTGACTATTTTACTTGACTACAAAGCTACCACCAGAAACAAACAAACAACAACAACTAAACCAGCTGTACACTTTCAAAACCACATGCCAGGCTCTGTGGATATGGCTTACAGTCAACACAGATAGGCCCCATGCTAACAAGTTTAGCTAGAGAGTAAGCCATTATCTGGCGTCCCACCTTCCTGCTTTCCCTGACCTCCTCTGGGTCTCTTCACAAAATCTTTTTGTGATGTTGTATAATGGGGTTGGACTCTGTCCCTGGCAGTCTTCATCCCACGTCTGTGCAAAAATGACAGACAGGCCTCAGGAGTCCCAAGTCATCTCTGGGGCCATGAATTCCTGGACCATGCCTGCAAACAGCATCTAGGTTTTGTTTAGCCCCCCCAGGGGTATGCATGGCTCTGTGTGGTTGTCACAGCTGATTTCACTAAAAGCAAGATGAGACACAGCCAATGCATCTGAGGCCTGGCAGCATCCCAGACAATCTGGCCAGCCAGAGCCAAGACTGCCCGGGGGGACAGAAGTCTATCTCTCTGAGCCCCAGGTTCACAGGCAACATTTGTGACCAATGTGATCCAGCAGCCCCAGAAATGTCCCTGCAGGCCTATGATTAAAAAAAACGAGTGTATGCTGGAAAATCAGAATGGTGTCAAGGAGGAAGGGGAATCGAAAGAACAAGGATAAAATCAGGACCTTGAGCTGGCAAGGTGGCTCAGTGGTTAAACCCACGTGCCACCTGAAGATGGAAGCCTTGGAGAGCCTTATTTGGAGAGCCATATTTTGATTGTGGTGGTGGTGGTGCAGTAGGAACTACACATGTGACAATATCTCATACACATGCACACACACACATATACACACACGCACATCCACACACACGTCCACACGCACATCCACACGCACGTCCACACACATGCATGAACACACACACCACCCCTGTTTAACTAGGAACATCTGGGTAAGCTCTGTCAATGTCATTACTGGGTTTGATGTCGTATTACCATGACACATGACAGTAACAGGGGAGCATGCATGAGAGAATCCCCAGAACCACAGGCAACTGCCTGTGACTCTGTAATTTAGTAATAGCATTAGTCAGCACTTAGAAGTCCTAACTGGGAAAAAACAAAGTCCTAACTGTATTTCAATAAAACACTGAAGGCCAAGGAGGGAAAAAGGAGAGTCAGGGCCACAAGTGGGCTAGGGATGAGGCTCAGTGGTAGAGCCTAATCTGCCTGAGGCCCTGGGTCCCATCATGAGCACCACAGCTGCAGAGGGGTGAGAGGACAGCCTACTCCATGCAGCAGCCCAGCCTCACCTCTGCATGCTGGAACCCACCCCTCTCCTAGTGTTAACTAGCTCCTCCCCCATGTAAGCCTGCTCACCTTGATTGCGCTCCCCAACCAGCATGCCATTCTCCTGTCCTCGCTGCCTTCATCCCTGCTCCCCTCTGTCCTGATTCATCTTCTGTCCTCCAAACCCTTCCCACCTCACAAGGCTCTGCAAGACAAGCCCTCTGTCCACGGGGAAGGATAGTCCGTACCTGAATTCAGAGACTAGGCTCTAATTTCTCTACTGTGTCTTCTAAATACCTATGCAGTGGCGATGGTTATAGGGAAGAACTCAAAATTCCTCATGGGTGGAATAAAGGCCTGGCTGCCTTGAGGGGTAGCATTAATATCCATAAGCCATCCTGTCAGAACTATAACCTAGTGTTTCACACATACCTGGTACAGACAGCCCTTGATGACAGCTCAGTTTATTATGACTTTTGACTTTACAATGGCACACAAGTGATGTGAATTTAGTAGAACCATACTTTGAATTTTGATCCATTTCCAGGCTAGTGTCACACTGTCTGATCATTTCTTCTTACAGTGCCAGCCACAGGTGGCAGCCAGCTGTAGATCTCAGCCAGTCACATGATCACAAGGAGGGGGACAGTGAACTATGACTAAACTATGCTGGTTAGTTTTTATGTCAACCTGACATAAGTTAGGGTCTTCTAGGAAAATAAATCTTAATTAAGAAAATGCCTCGACAGGATTGACCTGTAGACAAGTCTTTGGGCATTTTCCCAATTGTTGATTGACAGAGGAGGGCCCAGCCCACTGTGGGTGGTACCATCCTAAGGCAAGTAATCCTGAATGATATACGAAAGTAAGCTGAAGCCTTTAATCCCAGCACTCAGGAGACAGAGGCAGGTGGATCGCTGTGAGTTCAAGGCCAGCCTGGTCTACAAAGTGAGTCCAGGACAGCCAAGTCTACACCGAGAAACCCTGTCTCAAAAAACCAAAAGAGAAAGAAAGGAAGGAAGGAAGGAAGGAAGGAAGGAAGGAAGGAAGGGAGGGAGGGAGGGAGGGAAAAGGGAAGGGGAAGGGGAAGAGAGGAGAAAGCAGGCTGAGCAAGTCGTAAGGAGCAATCTAGTACAGCAGCATCCATCCGTGGCTTCTGCTTCAGTTCCTGCCCTAGGTTCCTGCCCCTAGGTTCCTGCCCTGACTTCCTTCAATGTCATGTGAAACTGTGAGCATGAAATAAACCCTTTCCACTCCAAGCTGCGTTTGGTCATAGTGTTTTATCACAACAATAGAAACCCTAACTAAGATGCTTGGTTAGGTATTTTTAAAGATTTATTTCAGTGCTGGTGCCCATGGAAATCAGAGCTATCAGATTCCCTGAGAACTGGAGTTACAGACAGTTGTGAACTGCCAGTGTGGGTGGCCAGTAAGCAAACCCCACTCCTCTGCAAGGGTAGCACGCACTCTTAACTACTAAGTCATCTTTCCAGCCCCTAAACACATTGTGATTTAAGATATTTTCAACTTGATGGATTAATTGTAATGGAACCACATCATAAACTGAGAAGCATTTGATCTCAAACTGTTTAAATGGTTACTTATACTAGACCCATTTTACAGACTGAAAACTGAGTCCAGGGCAATCAAGTAATATCTCAAATCACAGTTAGTGATAAGTCAAAATTAGAAACCACAACTCTACTGCAAAGCCTACTCTGGATACAAATTGCTGCCCTAAAACCTTACTGTCAACAGAACAAATTATTAAGATCGTACTCCCAAAAAGTGTAACACTTCGTAGCACAGAACGTGGCACTGGCCAGTACTCTAGGGGTAGCTGAGGCCCTACAGGAATACCTAAATATCTTACTAAGTGGGAGCAAAGACTAAGACTGGACTAGGGTGAAAGATAAGTCAGGAGAGCAAAGGAGAGGCTGGAGAAATGGCTCAGTGGCCAAAAGCGCTTGCTGCTATAGATGAAGGAGGTAGGATCCCTGGAGACACATGTCTTGTTCCAGGTCTCTGTCCCTCTTCTTCCTGTCCTCCATAAAGTGAGCTGCTTGGCCCTACCACATGCTCTACCATGCTGACTGCGCAGCAAGGAACCCAGTGATCACTGACTGACACTTCTGAAACCAGGGGACCCAAGAAACCGTTTCTTCGTCTCACTCTTCCTCTCTACCATCTGTCATGGTGACGAAAAAACTAACAGTGCCAAGCTTTTTTCATCCTGGCAGCAACTGCCATGGCTTTTTCTTCTATCTGGGTTTCTTTTCTGCCTAATTTTTATGTGACTGGTCACTCATTTCAGTTTTTAAATGATTTTTTTTTAAATGTATTTGTGTGTGGGGGGGGATGGATACATAACACAGCCTGTGTGATGGTCAGAAGACAACTTGTGGGAGTGGGCCCTCTTCTCCTGCGTGGGTTCTAGGAATCAAGGCTTGACAGCAGGCGCCTTTACTTGTTCTACCATCTACCATCAGGCCCTCAGATTTCAGGCACAATGCCATTTCTTTGAACTCAGGTAATTCCCAGCTCTTCTCTACCATGTTACCCTCTTAAATTTCAGCCAAACGCTTATTAACATCTGGTATCTCCCGAACTTACTAATTTATCAACTGTCTTTTCCTCACACCACCTCTACTAAACCAGCACCAGGAGGCAGAGAGCTGATTTCTCTGGTTCTTTTTGTACTGCTGGACTGATTTTTGATGGGATAATATAACAAAATAAAGGTTTATATCAAAAAAAAAATGTGAATGTATGGAAAAACAAACAAATGGGCAAGAAAGACCACATCATCCTACTCATTTCACATGCTCAGCTATACCTGGATAAATAAATGACCTTCTGGAAATAGGTGAAGACTCTCCACCGAAAAGCTAGTGAGCAGCACCTTGGCCATGGCCATGGCCAGTGCTCTATTCTAGGTATATCTCCAACAGTATGTTCCAGGTCATCCTACAAGGTCTAGACAAAGCCCTCTCCTGAGAACTTCCCGGAATACTCAGGGAATAATCTGTCCCTTGTCAGACTGTCTCAAGCATTTCTTGCCTCCAGTGAGCATAAAGATAGAGCTCATTAGTTGATGTCACATGTCAATCCTGTCATTTAAATGTAATTACTACTAGGGGCCTGGAAACATGTTGGATCCTAGGAACGTAATGTTAAATAAAGGGTATTCTACATCCTGTCAACAAATGGGGGCATTCACAAATCATTTTGTGATATGAGACACAAACAATGGGGTTATACACTGATACACCTGTAGAGGATAAAGCTAGACCAGAGAGTCACGAGAAAGAAAGCAGGTAGGTCACAGACATACCAGTTATGCCACAGGATCAAAGCTTTTGTATTCTGAGAGACCCAGTACAGGAACAGCATCATGCCTGTTGTAATTAGCTTTACCTATCAATTTGACATAGCCCAGTTATGTGAGAAAGGAGTCTGAAATGAGGAACTGCCTAGATCAGACTGGCCTGTGGGCATGTCTGTGAGGGGCTGTCCCTGTCGTTAAATGATGGAGGAGCAAACAGACCAGTACGGATGGTACCACCCCCTCAGCAAGTGGCCCTAAGCTAAGAAAGCTAGTTGGGCAGAAGCGTGTGAGTAAGAAAGACAGCAAGCAGCATTCACTCATGGTCTCTGCTTCAAGTTCCTGCCCTGACTTCCCTCGATGAGAAAACGTGACCTGGAAGTCTACGTCAAATAAACCCTTTCCTGCCCTGAGTTATTTTAGGGTGTTTTTATCACAACAGAAGGGAAACTAGAACAATCCGAGTATCAAGAAACCCATGCCATGTCCTACGCCATCACTGTCCACCTACACCCTTGCCCTGCCCCTCACTCCCAGGCCTCAGCTGACTCAACTGTGAATGGAGAACACAGTCCGTGTTCAGTGTGCATAGACCCATGAGGGAACAAACACTGTCCCCTTTATCTTCCAGGGTTGAGAAGTATCTAATATCAATGAATAAAATGCATATTAAACTTGTATCAGCTCTGCACTAGGCACAGATGATCCACTGAGGTAAATCGGTTTGCATAAGCCCTCCATATTTAGTGGTCCGATCAGATCTCAGCATCTTAACCCTTCCTCACCATACTCAGCCTTACTTATTATTTCCCACTGTTCTGAGAGTTCTAAGACCAGCTACTGAAATCATTTCAAGTCCAGTGTTTATCCCAGATCTTGTGAAACTGTGAGACCCATACTGAGGCCACACTGTTTGCTTCCAGTGGTTCTCAACCTGGGGGCCACAACCCCTTCAGGAATCAAATGACCTTTTCCCAGGGGTAACAAATCAAAGATCCTGCATATCAGATACTTACATTATGGCTCATAACAGTAGCAAAATTACAGTTATGAAGTAGCAATGAAATAATTTTATGGTTGGGAGTCACTACAACCAGAGGATCTGTATTAAAGAGTCACAGCATTAGGAAGGTTGAGAACCACTTAGACCATTAACTACTGGTGACTCCTGGGCATTCGGCTCAAGCCACTGCCTTCTCTTTTGCCACTCTCCACCACCTAGGCTGGGTAGCAGTTCTCAAAGTTTGTAGAATTCTCGGAAACCCTGTCATCATTTTTAGGTGATCCATGAGATCAATACCGTTTTCTGAGCTTGGCATGGTGGCTCAGTCCTATAATGTCTGCACTCAGGAGGCTGAGGCAAAAGGGCAGCTACAAGTCTAAGGCCACCCTAGGCTACATAGTGAGTTCCAAGTCAGTCTGGGTTACAGAGTGAGATCCTGTCCCAAAAAGCCAAATATTATGTCAGGTTAAAAAAAGAAGAATAGAGAAAATAAAGACATCCTAAGCACAAGATTGTTGAAAGCGCCTCAGATTTCTTTGTGTTTTAGAAAAAAATACATAGTTTTAAAGGATAGCAACATATCATTTGTCTTTTTTACCATGTTAGCTTTTGAAGATTTATTTTTATTGTTTGAGTGTGTGTGTGTGTGTGTGTGTGTGTGTGTGTGTGTGTGTGTGTTGTGCGTACATGCCACATGTACAAGTACAGGTACTTAAGGACCCCAGAAAGGACCCCAGAAAAGGGCATCGGGTCCCCTGAAGCTGGAGCTACAAGTGACTGTGAGCCAGACATGGGTGCTGGAAAGCAAACATGGTCGTCAAGAGCAGTTGCACTCTTAACCACACTTAACTCCAGCCCCTACCATATTGGCTTCTACACACTGGTGCAAAAGCATGGCTGAGTCCAAGTGTTCCCCACCTCGTCCAAATCAAGGCAGTCACACCAAATTCCACTAAAGGGCTTTGTATTTTTCACCATCCTGTGACAGCAGGCAAATGAACCAGTTTTACTTCAAGTCCTTGATGAAAGAGTACAAGTTATTAGTTTTTCTAAAGACCTGAACACACATTTTTAGCATTCTGCGTGAAGAAGCAGGACTCACAGCCCCAATGCTTCTCACATGATGAAGCTTCAAGCCCAGGTAGAGGCTTTCTTTCATGAAACACCAGTTTTACTTGAAAGAATGAGTGACACACTATATTTTCTCAATTGAAAGACATTTCCTTAAAGAATGAATAAAGCCAGCCTGCCACTTAAAAGAAAACAATGACTGTATTTGTTGCCGCCACTAATAACATTTGGGCTGTCCAGGGAAACTCAGAATTTTAAGAATACTGCTACTGAAAGTTTGAGGGTTTCCAAATACTTAAGCCTTTCCAGATGAAATTGACACTGATATTAAATAATTTCTTAAGTAATGTGATCTGTGGATCTGCCCAAATCTGACCTAATTCTCTCTGCATGTCATGTTACAAACTCATACATGGTTTCAATGGTTTTTCTAGGGATGGACAGATTGGTCCATGGGTCGGAGTGTCTGCTGTGTAAGCACAAGGACCTGACTGTGAATCTGTAGCACTTACTCACATGAACATCTGTGTGTGGCCACACAAGCATCTAGTCCCACCACTGGGATCCCTGGGGCTTGCTGGCTGCCAAGTTGGCATCAGGTTCAATGACAGAGCTTGTCACAAGGGAATAAGGTAGAGAGTGGTAGAAGATGACACCCAGTATCCTCCTCGACCTCCAGGTGCTCTAAAGGATGGACATACATGCATGTACATGGCACACGCACGCATGCATGCATGCATGCATGCATGCACACAAAGACACCAGAAAGAGAAGTGAGTGGAGAAAGAACAAAACAACCAAACAAAAAATCATCCCAAACATGAGATAAACTGATGGGTCTTCACAGAGGAGGAATAAAAGTTCATTCCAAAGACAAGTTTCTTGGGGAGTTTGCTGGGAGACTGTCCCCCCCTAGGAACCTCAGAAGCTACATCCATGAAGTCTCACCAACCTGACTGGCCAAACTTGAGCAGAACAGAACCACAGACATGCCGAAGTGGGTGGGGAAGCCCATGAGGCCTCAACCCAAGACCTACAGACAACCTGGGAATGCTGAGAGGCAGAGAAATACCTGCTCCAGAGAGAAGCGCATCACTGGCTATCCAATACCAACTAGTCACCCGGGATACATACAGACAAGTATCTTTACATGGACGCACAGATCATATTTAGGGATATACATGCATATACATGTGTCCGTGCAATGACAATTAATGGATGAAGAAGCCATTCATTTGAAGGAGAACAAGGAGAGACATATGGGAGGGTCTGGAAGAAATTTTCAAATTTTTTTGTTCCTTCTGCATTTGACCCTTGGTTTTGAACTTCTAACCTCTAGAATATGAGGAATAAACTTGTCTTGCTTAACCCACTCAGGCATCAGTACTTTGCTACAGCCAAGCAGATGAATGGACTAATGAGGGGGAATTTGCCATTGCTACACAATCCTGCCCAGAAAATGAAAGAGGAGGGAATACTGTCTAACCATTTTGTGAGACAATGCTACTCTGATATTCTTCCTTAATTACAAGGAAATAAACCTTCAGATCAGTTGCCTTAGACGAGTGACAGTTAAAAACAAGGACCCAGTGACAGTAAGGAAGCTCTAAGCCTCGGCTCTCTCCCAGCTTCTGCATACATGCACACAAACAAGGAATCTACAAAATCTCTTAGAACTGGGTATATTCAATGAGTTGTCAGTTATAAGATTGATACACAAAACTGAGTTGTGTTCCGATAAGTTAGCAATAGAAGTTTAAAATGGTACCTGTTGGGCTGAGAGGTGGACAAGTCACTTGCTACAGATGCCAGAATCCCCACATCAAGCAAAGCATGGTGACGTAAACTTGTAATCCCTGTGCTCCTACAGTGAGTTGAAAGGTGGACACAGGAACACCTCTGGGAGCTTGGGAGTTTGACTAGCATACACAGTGGTAAGCTACAAAGAGACCCCCATCTCAGACAAGACAAGGTGAGGACTGACATTCAAGGTTGTCCACATGTATATGGCACATGTACATATACACACATGATCATGTACATACAGACACACACATGCATGCATATTTTTCTTCTAAGGTGCCTGTGCCTGATGCGATGGTGCACACCTGTAACCCCAGCACATGGGAGGATGAAGCAGGACTGTGGGTTAGAGGCCAGCCTGGATTACACAGCAAAATTGTCTGAAAATAAAACAAAAATTGCCCATATTATGGTTTGTACATGAAATGTGCTTGAATATTTGGTTACCGGATGGGGGTGGTATTTTGAGAGATTGTAAGACTTCCGAGAGGGCTAGCCTGAAAAATTGGGTCTTGGTGGACAGGCCTTGAAGCTTATACTCCAGGAGGCTTCCTATCCTGTTTCTGCTGACTGCCAGCAGATGTAACCAACCACCACACGCATGCACACACACATACATGCACATGTGCATGCACACACACACACATACACTACATACCACACAAACATACCACACACACACATACCACAGACACATACCACACACACACACACACACACACACAAATACACTACATGTCACACACAGACCACACACCACACACACACACCACCACCACAACCACCACCACACCTTCCCTGCCATTAGGGACTGGATCTCTTCAAATTTGAAGCCAAATTAAACCTCACACTCCCTCTTTAGTTGCTTTTGGTCAGATATTTGCTCATAGCAGTGAGAAAATAACTAATACAGTACCTGAGACAATAGTATCAAATATAAAATCCAGAGATATAACTCAAATACCTATAGACTATATATGCTGACAATTACAAGGCATTGATTGAAGAAACCACACTTTCAAAAAACAAAGATAATATATGTGGTTCACAGACTGGGACAATTAGTATTGTTAGTTTGTTAATTCTTTCTAAACTGATCTGTAGATTTAATGTAGTAAGGCAAAATACATATAAAATTTTATCTCTGTGTATAACAGCATGGTCTAGTGTTCTGTATTTGATTGTTAACTGTGTTGCTCCCCGAGGTCGGCTTGCTGTCTTTTATGAGCAAACACTCAACTACCCAAAAAGGACGTCTGTAACCTTGCCTAAGAAATTATTCCTGATTGGCGGAATAAAAGGCCTACACCTGGGCAGGGCAGAAGGGAGGGGCGGAGCCACGGTTCAGAAGGGACAGAAGGATCAGGGCAAGGAGACAGGTACCAGAAAGCAGCATCGCCATGAGATAGGTAAAGAGCCATGCGGGCCAGGAGGAAGAGCTCACAAGTTCCACATGGAAAGAAGTGGTCCCGAGGCAAGCATTCTGGGATTACGGATGGGAAGTAGCCCAGATAGAAATGATTACAGCAGATGGCCTGGGGTGGAGGCTGGAGAGAATAGGAAGTACTTTATGGGGTTAATATCTGCCCAGCCTCGGGTAAAATAAGGCATATTCTAAAATACAGCAGCTGTCTGTTTCTTTTATTGACTATGATAGCGGGTTTGATAATACTGCTGTAATCGCTCCAGCCCCGCCAACCCCAGGTCCCACTTTTGTTAATTTGCTTTCCTATTACCCTTCCCTTCAAAGGATCAAAGATTTCTCTGGGATTGGAACAAAGTCTGGATCCTTCTGGGGCCTTTCAAGCCACGCATGGTCAGCTCCTGCCAGAACTCAGGCCTCAGCTTCCTCCCCCACACCCTTAGCTCTGACCTCCTGGCACTCACATTTACTTGGATAGGCCGCTTTGCATGCTAGATTTTATCTCAGGTATAAGTTCATCTAAGAAGGTTTTCTTCCCCTTCAAGTCTAGGTAACGACCCTTAGTTGCTTAATTTCTTAAGTTGGACCAATTATTTCCATTTAAAAGTCTGAAATGATCTTTTGATTATGGCATTTTGATCAGTGTGGTCTTTGGGTTATGTCAGTTGCCAATTAGGACCATAAGACCATATAACATCAGGGCCTTTAGATTTTGCTAAACATTAAAACTGTAGCATCTCACAGTAGCCGCCTCATCGGAAATATGGAAACATTTGCTAAAGATTACACATAGTAATGAGTCTTGTAAATTAGTGATATATAATGATATCAACACCATTTGTAGTAATGTTGTATAAGTAACAGCCCAAAAACCCAACAGCAGGGGACATCATTAAATATGACATACCATGTTACATCCACACAATGGGATATTGTGTAGCCATTTAAGACATCTTTTGATACGGAGCAATCTTCTAATCTATACGTGAACAAAGCAAGGCACAGCGAAGTGTACACAGTACTCCACTATTCTATCAAAGACAGCAGTAAATAATACACACAGAACTGTATTTGCAGCATTAAAACACTCATTGAATGTTTGCACAAGAAATTAGTAACCATGGCTGTGTGTCTGGGGGGTGGGAGGGCTGGTAGGTAAGAGCATCAGAGAGGGAAATTTTCTACTAAGACCACTCTCACTTTCAGATTTAGGCTTACATGGACATGTTATCTGTTTCCAATTCAACTGACATACTTCTTCAAGGAGCTCCGGCCCAGAAGTTTCTAAATGCTGCTCGCAGAATGGAAGAAAATGCACACATTCCCTTCCTCTTTGTCCATTTCTATCATCCACATGTCTCCAATCTCAGCAAGCCTTAGGAGTTACAGGAAGGTTTTGTTGTTGTTGTTGTTGTTGTTATTGTTGTTGTTGTTGTATGTATGTATGTATGGGGCCTTGGGGAGTGTGAACATGAACACAAGGTGTCCATGACGGCTAGATGGCACTGAATCCCCCGGAGCTGGGGTTGCAGGTGGTTGTAAGCCACCTGACATGGATGCTTGGCCCTGAGCTATGGTCCTCTGCAAAAGACATATGCGATTTTAACCACTGAGCCATCTCTCCAGCCTGAGATAGGGTGGGTTTGGGGTTTTTTTTTCACTTATAAAAGCGCCATGTTGAATGACTCTGAAGTAACTACGGTCATGATGGACCCCTGAACTGCTGTTCACAGTTTACAAAGTGCATCATGGGGTGCACACTCGTGATGTAGCAGCCATTGTTTCTGTGGGTCTCCTTTTCTAGATGAGCAAACTTCGGCTATGAGAAAGAAAGGAGCTGCCCAAGCTCATTGCGCCGCACACAGCAGAGCCTTCTAATCTGATGAGGGGCTTACATTCCTTCTGAGGCAGCTTAGGGGGAAGCAGCTCCATCCCAACTCCAAACAAGGAAAGGAGACCGAGGGGGCAGCCTGACCTTCACAGGTTTTATTTTAATCCCATGACATTTTATGAAAGACTGATGTAAGTCGGGTGAGGCTAGGTCTTGGTCCTGGGGGATAGTACTGGCAGAAAAGGGAAAATCTCCAACTTCTGTTTTGACTGTTACACTCGCCCAAGCAGGAGAAAAAAGAGAAAGGAAAAATGTTCTTGGCCAGAGTGCAGAGAATCCTGCCAGTAAAGACTCTGGTTGCCAAAGACGTCCCCTCAAGTCCCATTAACACCATGACACCAATGGAGAGACGGTGAACACGTAGTGACACTACTGATGTCTTGGCAACTTTTGAAAGCAAGATGATGTTTCTATGAACTAAGAGTGGGTGCGGTGTTTAAAAACTAAGTGCTGGGAGGGGGTACAGGAGTGTGGGAGGGTTTCACTCCTGTAAACTGAGTTGAACGACACCCTGGGTATGCTGCGCAAAAGCATCCCCATGTAAGATTTTCCTACTATTCAGCCCTTAACCTCCAGATCACTTCCCCAAGTCACACGGTGCTCCACGGGAAAAAAAAAGGGGGGGCCTATTCGTGAAGAGGATCAAATGGATCCTTCATGACTGGAGTCTAGGTCACCTATCTGGGTTGCAAGGAAGTTTGGAGAGCAACGGCCATCAGCAACAAAAAGCATACGAGCTTGCTACACACCCACAAGGTTTATCCCCTAAGACAATGTAAGAATAGCAAAGTCCATGGCCACTCACACGTGCTCTTGAAACACTCGAGTCATTAGCGAGTCCTCATTAATAAAAGCTTCCTCCGGCCAAGCACGTATTCCTACTTGGAGGTGAGGTGATCTAACTAGCAATTTTTTTGAACCCTCATTAGCTTATGGGAGAACAGGTAACATGTCTACAATCAGAGGCGGCATGCTTACCCTGGGAAGATGAGAAAACTGGAGGCTTGCATGCCCATAGAAAAGGGCAGGTGATGTAGCTTGTTTTCTTTTCTATTTGTTTTTGTTGTTTGCTTTGGTGTGTTTTTGAAGGAAGGAAGGAAGGAAGGAAATGCCAATAAATCCTCCTGTAATTCTTTGTCCACACACAGCCATATGGAACACTCCACATGACAAAGGAATTTTGCAAGGTTCACAATAGAACTTTAAAAAGTAAATATGGTTAGGGGGGGCTGGAGAGATGGCTCAGCGGTTAAGAGTACTGACTGCTCTTCCAGAGGTCCTGAGTTCAATTCCCAGCAACCACATGGTTGCTCACAACCATCTACAATGAGATCTGATGCATACTGTATACATAATAAATAAACTCTTAAAAAAAAAAAAGAAATGAAGTACAGACTTAAAAAAAAAAAAAAGTAAATATGGTTAGATTTAAGTTAAACTTTCTGTGTGCTCATGCATATCCATGTGTGTGCATGTGTGTGTGTGTGTTTGCATCCATTGTGTGTACGCATTCATGTTTGCATGTCTGTGGGCATATGTATGTTCATGCTTGTATATAGAGGCCTCAAACTGATGTTGGATATCTCCTTTAATTGCTCTTCATTTTATTTATTGATCCAGGGTCACGTAGCTGAACCCAGAGCTCAGTGATTGGCTGGTCTAAGTAGCTAACTTGCCTTGAGAATCACCTTTCTTGGTCTTCAGGTTCTTGGGCTACAGGTGGTACCCTGCCTGCCGTGCTCTTACACGCGTGGTATATGGTATGCTTGTGGAGGTGTGAAGAGGTGTCACTTCTCACCTCCCACCTTGTTTGAGACTTGTCTCCACTGACTGAGGAGGTGGTAATAGTTCTCCTGTGTCAGCCTTCCATTCCCCGGTAGGAGTGTGCCGGGATCACACGTACCTGACTACAGCACCAGCTTTCCAGCAGTGCTGAGGGTCCCACCTCAGGTCAGCAGCTTTGTGTGGTACTGAAATAAGGCTTTGTCCCACTCTAAGTTAACCCTGTGTGGCACAAAACAGTGATTTATCAACCTGTGTGTTGCTCTGTGATTTTTACTCCGTTTTGAGAAAGGACGGGTACGAGCACTGTGTAGATAGAGTCACATCTGCCAGGCACAACCCATCCAACACAGGCAGATAAATGCCTGGGAGTAAAAGGGAGCCACCAGTACATTTACTAGAGTGAAATGAGAATGTGGAGACACAGGAGTGTATTAAAATCCAACCAGGGGACCCAGACCTAAGAACTTATTAGACATAATTCCCTTGACTGGCTGCCATAAGCCGACGGACGCGTAACATCTCGATAGGATGGTGTCACGCCAGCCTACCATCTGATAGTGAGTATGTACATGGACAATCGACAAGCAGCGAACTCCCCAACATCCCTGGAGCTTCAACTCCACTAGGGGCCCCTCTGTCTACTCAGCCTATGCAACTGCCTGCCACTGACCTGTTCACCAAGTGAACCTTGACTCGAAACAGCCCATGCTAGGTCTGGTCAACTTTAGCGTGGAAAGAACCTTCACTGAAAAGATGCCCCTGCCAACTCTTTGCCTGTAGGCACGTCTGTGAGGTATTCTCTTGGTTAGTGAGTGATTGAGGAAGGAGGACCCATCCCTGGGCAGGCTGTCTTGAGTGGGATATGAAGGCAGGCTGAGTAAGGCACGGGAAGCATGGCCGTAAGCGCTGTCCCTCCACAGCGGCCTCTGCTGCAGTTCCTGCCTCCAGACTCCTACCCTGACTAAGCTAGAAGATGAAATAAGCCCTTTCCTCTCCAAGCTGCTTTTGCTCATGGTCTTGACCACAGCAATGGAAACCAAATGAGGGTAATGCGGCGGCTTCCTGATCTTGGATTTGGGCTCAGGCCTTCACTGCACAGCTGAGCTCTGTAGCCTTGTTCTCGAGCCCTGACTCCAGCACTAGGTCTGGCTTGTATCTCATCAAGACAGACTCTCACAGCCCCCTTCTGAAACCTTGTGTACTCTGCTGTTTTAATTTGCATTCCTCCTATGGATTACATATGTGCATATATACTTAGTGCATGATGTTTATTATCCGTTTATCCATCAAGTTGCTGTCACTGAAACCTCTGGTCCTTGAGATGTACTGCATTCAATAAACTGTGATGTTGTGGAAAGACAAATATGTTCCTCTATGTCTATGGCTAGCATGCAAGAGCATTTACCCACTCAACCATCTCCCCAGCCCATAGATTAAATATTAAAAACAAAAAAACTAGCTGCTAGGGATAGTGGCACATGCCTTCAACTCCAGCACTTAGGAGGCTGACCCAGGAGGATTGAAAACATGAGATCGGTCTGGGCTCTACAGCCAGTTCAAGACCAGCCTAGGCATCTACTTATATCTTTTTGTGTCTCCTGGAAGCCCAGAAACAGAACAAGACTTCAATGTCGTAAGAGCTCCAGTTCAGCTGCGAGTGCAGGAGAAAGGGGGTTTCTCTATAACAAGTATTATAGCTCTTTTTAAATGGCTGTGTTAGCAGCAGTGGGAGGTTATAGCTCTTTTAGCTAAGCTGCCAGTCAGTCCCAGGCCAGACAGCAGCAGGAAGCCTGGTGCTCCAACCAAGACAAGACAAGCAGCTTTGGGGGCCTGACTTGGTGGCTGCTTTGGGTACAGTCAACAACCTTGAGATGTGAGCCTGCCTTGCCAGGGTAGGCAGACAAATTCGAAGGTTCAGAGAAGAAGCAGCAAGTTTCAGACAGTATTGGTGGAGAAGTGGAAAGAGGTGGAAAGAAAGGGAGAGGAGGAAAGAGGGAGAGAGAGCACTTATTTCATGAACCTTGGGCGGTGGGAAGGGTTTCAGGCTAGGAGTGCGAGGGATACTTTACTTACACAGTCCTACCATAAGAAGGGGAACACAGTCCTTAATTATCCTATGGGTGGGGGACGAACTCCAGGTACAGAAAAATGTCATTGGTTGAAAGCTAAGGTATCAAGACATCTTATTAGCATGGAGGGTATTTCCAGGAATCTGCAAGTACACCCTGAACAGGTTTCTTATCAGAAAAAAGGTTGGGCCTGTCATCTCCCTGAGGGCGATGTGACACTCCTTAGAGGATCTGGGGTTTCTCCAGATTAGGCAGAGAGGACCCCAGCTGAGGAAGGGAGTCCATCATTTTAGCATAGAGCTCAGGGGCTATCGAGTAATGCCAGACTTCAACCTTAACAGAAAAGTCCAACAATCATGAGACCCTAGTGCTCACATATATGAACACGTGCACAAACACACATGATAGATGGAAGATAGATAGATGATAGATGATAGATAGACAGACAGACAGACAGACAGACAGACAGATGATAGATGGATACTTTCACTGATTTCTGAGATAGTCCCTTTCAAAGAAGGCAGAAAGTAAAAAAGGAATGAAGGAATCAGTCTGGAAAATTGAGAGTGCTCTGAATCAAAACTACACTTACTATCCACCAGAACAGCATTCTGGGATAATTATACACACACACACACACACACACACACACACACACACACACACACACACAGAGAGAGAGAGATTTTGACTCCTCCTCCATGTGTCCACATTCCATTATCTAAGAGGCCCGGGTGACTAAAGGGGAAAAGTGCTCCCCCAACATGAGCATCTGGCCCACAGTAATAGACCTGCCTCCACTCTGAAACTATCCCCTGCAGTCCTATTATTCTGTTCTCTCCCTTTTTTTAATGTTGGAAAATCTAATTCCAAACAAACGTTAATAACTTCATTATGTGAAGTTTTAGGGCTGAGCCCCTTCAGCTCTTGTGGGTAATATTTGATCTTTTGACATAAATCTAATGCTAGTGTGGGTTATATACATATGCAAAGCTTCCACAAAATAAACTAAAACTAAACTGATTACATTCCTGATAGACTAGGTGTGACTCACACACACTCACATACATACATACACACACACACACACACACACACACATGACAAAAAGGACTAGAGAGAATTCAGTTTGTAATATGTTTATGAATGAGGAAGACCTGAATTTAATGCCCCAAAACCCACATAAAAATAAAATAAAAAAATAAAAATAAAAATAAATTTTAAAAAGCTAGGTATGATGACACACCCTTCTAACCCCAGAACAGCAGGGGCAAAGGCAGCAGGGTCCCCTGGGGTTTGGTGGCCAGCCAACCTGGCCTTCTGAGAGAACTCCAGAACAATAAAAGACCCTTGTCACAAAAAGAAAAAGAGCAGAGCGGAAGGTTTAAATGAGAATGGCCCCCATAGGCTCCTGTGTTTGAATACTTGGTTCCCAACTGGTGGAACTGCCTAAAAAGGATTAAGCGGTGTGTGGCTTTTTTTGGAGGAAATGTATCTGTTGGAGGTGGGTCGGATGTATTTTAGTGCTAATTACTGCTTGCAGGCTCTGTACCCCACCAGTACCTTGCCCAATAAAAGGCCATCACACCTGGGCAGGGCAAATGGGATTAGTGTGGCTAAGGTTCCAGGGCTTGGGGCAACAGAGAGACTATTGAGAGGGGAGGGGAGGGGAGGGGAGGGGAGGGGAGGGGGGGGGGAGGGGGAGGGAGGGGGGGGGGGGGAGGGGGGGGGGCGGGGAGAAAGAAGGAGAAGGAGAGGAAGGCTGTGCCACAGGTTAGGTGGAAGAGAAGCACAAGGCCGGCATGGATGGAGACTTGGCCCAGATGATGATAATTAGCAAGTATTTGGGATCATGGATGGAAAGTGGTTTGATAGAAATTATTAGAAGCAGATGGCATGGGATTGGGGCAGGTATCCCATACCTGACCCACTATGGGAAGTAGCCTAGGGGATTAATATCTGCCCTGCCCCAGATTAACTAAGGCTATTTTAAAATATAACAAGTATCTGTGTCTTGTCTGATTGCTGGAGGGTTAGAAAATACTGCCATAATAATAATTATGGGCCTGATAACAAACATTATCAGGCTATATTAATAAATTAACCACAAGTATCACTAGGGGTGAGCTTTGAAGTTTCAAAAGACTGGCACCATTTCCAGTTCTCTCAGTCTCCTGCTTTGATGTCAAGATAACTCTCCACTGTTCCTACCACCACGCCTTTGCTGCACCATCATGGACTCTAGCCCTCCAGAACCATAAGCTCAATTAAATGTTTTCTTTAATAACCTGCCAATATTGTACCTGAAGACCAAAACCAGAAGTCTTCTGGCCTGCACATATCTCCGTACACATAGGCAAGTGCACCAGCACACACATGTATCTGGACCTACAAACAGGAAGGAGAAGAGGAGAAAACACAGCCAGTTCTTAGGGCCGTGCTGCAACAAAACACAGGCTGACGAACCCCAGAAAACTCTCAGAAAGCGGGGGGAGAAGAATGAGGAGACCCTAGAGTGCTAGCACCAGGGTAGATCTACAGCAGGAACCTCCTGACAGTATGGAAAAAGCCAATGGATGACATCTATGCCTGGACAGCCTTGCCCATCACAGGAGCAGCTGCTCTGTGAGAGTAAGAGAAAGGCCCTGGGGCCAGGGATGCCTGAGCTGAAGATGACACCAGGCAAGACATCACACCTCTCAACCCATCCACACGTGGGTGGAAAGAATGGAGCCACCAGACACATCCAAGGTGATTCCTTAAACCATAAATTAGGGTCACTGCTGGAATTGACATCCACATCAGACCCAGCTTCAGAAGTTGGTCACTTAACTTCAAATCTATTTTGGAGAGAGGACCAGGAGTGATGGGCCAGCAGCCCACAGGCCTGTTCTCACTTAATCTATCCCAGCAGTGCCATTGTGACACTGGCTTTGTTTGGAAAAAGTGACAATCCCAAAAAATTTCCCCTTGCTGGCATTTGGCACAGATTGGAAGATCCCTTTCTATTTCCATACTCAAAGCAATCGTAACTCTTTACCGCAGACACTTGGACTCTCCGCCTGAAGTAAGTGTCATCTCGGAGGCTTCGGAGGTTTACTGCCTCTGTCTACTAACCTAGGACTACTTCTGGAGGCTTCTCGTTTCCATAGAATCTAACTTAGGCACAGAATGTTTTCAGCCTCTGAGACTTACTGCTGAATAAGCTCACCCTTTCTTGTTCTTTCTGAGCTCTGGCTGGCTGGTTCAACTCACCTGTTTTGACTCAAACTCCTGTCCTAGCTGACTGATTCAATCTGGCTTCTCTCTTGGTTTCTGACTGAACTGTTCTGCTTGGCCTCAAACTAACTCTAGCAATCTGCTCTAATCTTCTGGATCCTTCTCATTCTCTGACTCGTTCTGTCTTTACCTGTGTCCAGCTTGTTCTCTCTTCAACCTCTCTGTGTAAAACTCTCCTGGTAAAAACTCAACTCCACTGCACTGCCTCTCAACTTACAGATTCAACCTAACTTCTTGAACAGAACTGACTAGAACTCAGAGACCTGCACGCCTCTGTCTCCTTGGTAGGATTAAAGGCGTGTACACCACACCTGGACCTAAGCTTTTCTTTACTTGAAATTTGCTCTATACCAGGCTGGCCTTGAACTCAAATATTTGCTTGCCTCTGTCTCCTGGGATTAAAAGTGTGCCTCTATTCCAGCCAGATTAGCCATGATGCTGTATTACACTCCCTCTACAACCCTATAAGCGTTAAAGGAAGTACCATCATTAAAATCATGGAACGGAGGCTAGAGAGGAGGCTCAGCAGTTAAGAGCACTTTCTGCTCTTCCAGAGGACATAGGTTTGATTTACAAGATCCACATGGTGCCTCATAACCATCTAAAAGTCCAGTTCCAGGGCATCCAACACCCTCTTCAACCCTCCCCAGGTACCAGGAACACATACAGTGTACATATATATATGCAGGAAAAACACTCACACAAAAAATCAATCTTAAAGTTAAGCATTGGATGTTATCTCTGAGAGTTCATTTTATTTCATTTCCTTTTCTCCCAAGAAAATGCCTTAGATCAGTGGTTCTCAACCTTCCTAATGCTGTAGCCCTTCAATACAGTTCCTCAATGCTGTGGCAACCCCCAACCATAAAATTACCTTGGTTTTACTTCATAACTGTAATGTTGTTACTGTTGTGAACTGTGGTGTAAATATCTGATATGCAACCCCTGTAAAAGGTTCACTCAATACCCCCACAAGAGGTTGAGACCCACAGGTTGAGACCCACTACTTAGAGCCTCAGACCGTCAATCACAAGAAGAGCCATAATGGTTTACCGGCATTGAACACTTACTCTGGAGCTCTATGCCAAGAGATTTAAATCAAGTGAGTGCAACATGGCTTTGATTTTTGTCTCCCTTTTGAAGAAAGAGAACCCAAGACACTGTGTGCCTTCCTCCCATCTCATTCCTGCTTTGTGAAGGACTACCTCTCAAGCACTAATCCTACGAGCAGCAGCATCTCACAGCTGGGAAAGAGACGACAGGAGGAGGGGATTACATCATTGGGAAGCACATTGTTGATGCTTTTGACCATGATGTTCACAGAAGATGGGACCGCACCTACTGTTTTGCCAAGTCATGGGCTCTTACCCTGTTGTCTTCCTGGATCTCCCAGCCACTCGAGAAGGTCATCGGCTGCTGCCCTTGGGAACAGTTAGCAAACTGGAAAAGGCTGGAAAACATCCTTCTGTTTTCTTGTGTGTCTGGAAAGATGGCATCTTGGAAGTTGACTCCATGTGGCAAGAGATTGTAATTTTCATCCATCCTAAGGGAGAGGGGTCAAAGCAGAGGTACAAGTGAGGCTATTGGAGGTGGGCCAGCTTCAGTCTAGTTCGCAAAGGACAGAGACAGCCTTGCTAATCTCATCATGAAATCTGGCGTGGTTCTCAGGAAGGGACCCCTACAGTTAGCGCTTCTAATTGTTTTCCACTTTACACTGATTGAATCCAATTTAAGGCTTTCTGAAGAATGGAGTCTGGACAATGGGAAGGGAGATGCCTGCCTATTTTCCATGCTTCCTGGTAAACAGGCAGCAGTTATAATGTGATTCAAGTCTCACGGCTACATTGGGTTCATGACATGAAACAAGCTTCTTCTTTAAGCACCATTGTCTTCCATTCTGCTACAAGAGGAGTGTAGCAGAATCTGCTTTCTTGGTATTACTATGGGTATCACATGAGGAAAGTACAAATGTGGCTCAGTGGGTAAGAGTACTCCCTGACTAAGTGTGAGGACCCAAGTTCAAACCCTTAGCACCCACATAAAACGCCAGTCACGGCTGTTCATGCCAGTAACACCAACACTGAGCAGGGGGGAAAGGGTAGAGACAGGCAGGTCTTGAGTGCCTAGCCTGGCCCAAACAGTTAAGTTTCCAGGTCAATGAGAGACCCTGTTTCAAGCCATTAAAGTGGAGAGGAATAGAGGAAGACAGCCAACGTCTTCCTCTGGCCTCTGCATGCTCCTCTTGCATGTTCCACACACACATATACACACATGCAGATCCAGCACACACAAACAGAATGAAGAACTTGGCACAGAGTGAACACAGTACAAATATTAGTGAATAGTTCTACTTGCTCAAGTGTAAAGTGCTTACTAGAAATAGAACGGTTCCAGATGGGAGGGAGGCAAGAATTATAACCTAAGTGTTCCAGTTAGAACTTGAGATGTTCCCCTTCCTCTCAGTTCCATGTGCTCAACGGTGGTACCCAACATTGGGTGGGAGGCTGTGGATACTTCAGAAGGTTGGATCTCCCTGGAGGAAATGAGCCACTGGGGTATGCTTTTGGGGTTGGGGGTATATCCCGCTGTGGCCCCTTCCTTCATTCCTACTTTGTTTCCTACTCTGTTTGCCATGAGGCAAACAGCTGCTGCCCCATGCACTGCCAATAACCATCTGCCCAAGTGTCCAGAGCCACACACCCATGGACCGAGCTCTCTGAAATGAGCCCAAGTCACCTCTTCCTCCTTTCCATTTGTCATCTCAGCCAGTGAGCAAGAGACAGAGGAATAGGCCAGAACAGCACTGGAGGGATGCTTTGTATGCACTTCTTAGCCTACTTAATTCAAGGCAAGACCGCCCTGTGAAAGGACAATCTGTCACTACGTTGTGTGACTGTTTGTCTTAACTTTCTGCAAATAGGTCATCGCAAAAGATGAAAACATTGGCTGACCACTGCACAGTCACTGGACCATGTTGTGATTTTAAAAAAAAAAAAAAAAAAGCAAGAATCCAACACTGTCTGCTCTTTTCTTGAGCTTTTATCCAGTGGAAAATAAAGCGCTGTCAAGTTGTTTTATAGCTGGGCTCTCACTGTTTTCCCCAAACAAAAACATGAAAAGGCTGAGTTAGATTTCTCTCTATCAAGGAAAGGCACGCTCACAGCCTTGGCTGACTTTATTTAGAAAGTATACTTTCCAGACAATTACAAAAAAAAAAAAAAAAAAAAATCAGCCTAATCTGGCTAAACCGTTCAAGCCAACACAAAGCAGAACATGCATTCTAAACTTAGCCAGCCTTCAATATGGAAAGCACATGCGGCCTTGAGCTTAAGGACGCCCCTCTGCGGAACTTACTATTTTCTTTCTCGGGGATTCCAAAATGAATTTGCAGCCCCCAGTCAGAGTCATTCCCAAGAGCCTCCATGCTGGTGAAAGACTGGGGCTTTGGATTGAATCGCTGACTGTCTTAAACCATGTCTGTGTCTCTCTCCGTTGTTTTATATCCACCTTAATTGAATTAGCAGCTGCCCACGAACCTGGGGATCCACCTGCCAATTTCTACCTGTGACTTGGATTGAATTCAGTAGTCAATAAAATAAAATAAAAAGAACTGGATTTAAGGGCAGATGCATTTCCTGTTGATCACAGGCCAGTCTATGTGGAACTTCACAAGATGGATATTGTCTACAAGGGACCACCTGCCTGATGCCCATCTGCACTCTTCAAAGCCTTGTGACCCAGGGTCTTTACCTTTCCCGGTCCCCAGCAGGCTCCCGGTAAAGTTGTGCTAATTTGAATTAGCTGGCCAGGGTATGAGAGTGGAAGCAGACAGCTGGCCTGCTTTCTGACACTGAAGCAGGCTGGAGAGAGTGAACGGACGACGTTAAGCCACCGGACTCTCCTGCGTGCTTCACGCGTCCCATTATCACCATTTGCTTCTCGCTCTTATGCATCTGGGAATCGGTGAAGGGCAGGAGTGTGAGAACGGGACCCTGAGAGAATTGGCTCAAAACTCACACTGGAGAAGTTTAAAGCCAGAATCCCAGCAACTAATTGCAAAGGTCATCTTTCTCAATACATCACATGGGTGGCTGAAAAGCATTTTGATAGCCGCGTGTGGTGGTATGAGGAGCTGAGGTAGCAAGATCACCCCCAGGAAAACGGGGAGAAATGGTCTCACAAACAAAAGCACTTTGACCTTTTTGCCTTTAACACCCTTCTGTGCATAGAACTCCAAAATCATCTCTGAATTTTAAACATCCTTAGCCAAAGGTGGTCAAGATCTTCGTAAAGGACATAACAAGAGAAACGGGTCCCTGGGGGTGCTCCTGACCTGCTGCACGTAGCCCACAGAGGAGCCAGGCTCACCTGACAAAGAAGAAATAGGAGTAGTCCTGTACCACCGTGTGGGAGTGACAGGAGAAGTAGCCCAGACCCGTGAGATTGAGCCGGGAGCCGGCAGGCACCTCCAGCATACTGCCCCACGCCTGGTCACACAGCATCTCCACCTCCGCGGAGTAGAACAGCCCTCCCTCTCCATCTTGGTACTGCCACGGCAGGTAGTTGTAGAGGCTGGGCACCTCGGGGTGCAGCGCCAGCACCTTGGCATACACGATGGTCTCTGCCAACTCAGCGCGGCAGCCCTCGCTTAGGGGTCTCCACTCCGAGGGCAGCTGGCAGGCGCGCGCCGGCGCCGGGTAGGCGGCGAGGCTGAGCGCAGCGAGCAGCCGTAGGAACAGCATGCCTGCGGCTACGCTTTAGCCCGGGCGCATGGCCCGCACGAGTGCGGGGAGCCGCGGGGAGCGGGGGAGCCCTCAGCGCCTGCTCGCCCTCCCGGGAACCACGGCCTGGGCGCTCGTGTGAGCGCGCTCCGAGGAGCTGGGTGCGTGGCTAGCTCTGAGGCCGGGATCACCATATCCCGGTTTTGGCCGGGCCACGCTTAAAAAGGGTCGTGAGGACGCGACGGGACGGGCGGGGACTGGGGCGTGGACGGCCGCAGGGGCGGGGAGTGCGCCGGGCAACCCGGCCCCGCATAGTTCCCGGAGGAGAGGACTGACCCTGGCGCCCTGGGACTCCCGGGCGAGACCTACGGTCTAGATCTTGACCGCCAGACCCAATCGTTTCATAGAGCACCACTATGGGCGAGATCAGAGCTTGCCAGGTGTAAAGAGTTGCTCCCTCCGCAGGTGTCCCGCGGCTGCTGCTCTAATTTGCGTACTCTACACGCTTCTCTAAGTTTTCCATGCAAGTGATTTAGAACCAAAGCAGACAGAAAACAAATCTGATTTTATCTTCCCAGAACTTCGTATAGAATAATATCTCCTCCCCCTCCCTTCTTCTCTCTTTCTCTCCCCCTTCTTTCCTCTCCCCCTCCCCCTCATCACTCTCCCTCTCATCTATCATGTGCACGTGTAACACACACACACATACACAGACACACAAACACGGAGTGAGTTATAAAGACTTGAAAATGCATTGGGTTCTTTTGTTTGTTTTTTGTTTTTTAAGTTAACGGATTTTTTACAGCCCCAGTTTCCGAAAGTCCTACCCCTAGGAAGCAAACTCATCAGTGAACTCAAAACAGCTTTTCACTAGTTCCTGGGTGGAATGGAAGAGACCTTAACCCTCAAAAGTCCTCACTCTCTGCTGCCCTAACTATTCTTTGTGTAGTGAGAATGAGTCACAGGAGGGCTGAGGGTGTAGCTCAGGCTCAAGAATGCTTGCTGGGCGTGCACCATGGCCTGGGGCTGATCCCCAGCACCTCATCACTGGGCACGGTGGTACACACTTGGGACTCGGAAGGTGGAGGCAGGAGGATCAGAAGGTCAGGCCTGGACTCATACATAGGAGGATTTATAGGGAGTTTGAGTCCAGCATGGGCTAAAGAAACTGTGGAAGGAAGGAAGGAAGGGAGGAAGGAATGAATAAGAATACTAGTTTGTAAATAAATTAATCATATACTCATGTTATGGGTGTTATCCATGTCATTATTATAAGATACATATTGTATTTAATGCATTTTTTAGAACACATTTATAAGCAAAATTGCCCTTAAAATAGAAGGTTTCTGTAGCATCTCCTTTGGGGGTTTGGATGCAGGAACCCAGCTTAATTGTTCAAGGCCCTAGAGAGAAGAGAATATACAGAAGTGAGAATGGAAATGTAAGAACTGGGGCTCCCCTCACTGGGCCCCCAGGTCTTCCAGGGAGTCCCAAAGCTCAGTTGGATGGTTTGGAATGGATGCAAGACCTTTTTGTTGTTAGTGGTGGTGGTTTGTTTTGGTTTTTTTCGAGACAAGGTTTCTCTTTGTCCTGGACTCACCCTATAGACCAGGCTAGCCTTGAACTCACAGAGATCTGCCTCCTGAGTGCTGGAACTAAAGGTGTGTGCCACCATGCCCAGCTGGGTGCAGGTCTTGACAAGCAGCTCTTTAAAAACAACCTCAACCCATGCAGAAAGGGCTTACCAGGAAGATGGGATGGAAGAAACTGGGGAGGCTGATTGGCATTTTCAGATAATAAAAGGGACTTTGGACAGCATTATCCAGTTGACAGACTTGGAGAGCTTCAGATGACATAAGGGTCACATGAGCTTAGACGCCTGTCAGTGAGCCAATCGGGCTTTGTTCTCACAAACCTTGTGGAAGCCCCAAAGCAGAAGGAAGTATTTGAAAGAGCCCCTTCACAGGCCATGGGTCTCCATGTGTCAAGTATTCAGCCTGAGAAAGAGAGAGTCAGTCAGTCAGTCAGTCTGGCTACACTACCCACAAATGCCTTTAAGGCAAGAATTTCAAATGTATACCCCTATGCTCGGTGAGGCCTCAACAAATTCTGTAGGACAACCTGAGTTATAGGCAAAGGAAATCCAGGGGGCACCCATGACAAGCATATGAATGACAAATGGCTCTCTGTGGCTACCTGCCATGGGAAATACCGGACTCTGACACAAAGAGTGCGGAAGTGACACTCACAGCTAACATCGGAGGCCGCTTATCAGCATGGCCCATTGTCTCTCACTGGCCATTTAGATGAGGAACTTTCACAGGGTTACTGTGATACTGCCCCAGCTGTTATAATGAAATACCACAGGCTGGAAGCTTATAAAAGCAAATTTATTTCTCCTAGGTCTGGAGACTAAAAGTTCAGTACCCAGATGCTTAGACTGGGGTCTCCTAGGACGTTTGGCCCTCAAGTATATGTAAGTGGCCATCTTGTATCCTTACAGCAAGAGGCAGCCTTTCCTTTCTGCTTCTCGGTCTTCCTCTTGCCAGTCCAATGGAATAAAGGTGGGTCTTCATCAGCTCACCTAGCCTTACTTACCCTCATAAAGGCCTTATTTCCAAACACAGCTACACAAAAGGGCAGGATAGAGCTTTGATATGTGAATGGGGAGCGGGGAGGGAAACACACAGTGTAGACACAACTGTTGCTCAGCAGGTGTTCTGCAGGTTTGCTTGAGAGAGAGGGCGTGTGGCATGATTTATATTCCTGGCGAACAGACTCAGAGCAAGCATTGTCAAATCACAGTATTAACAGTTGCTAACTAGGAGCCAAGGACTGCTGTACAGCCTTTGCATGTTTTATCTTAACTCAATTGCCAAAACAACATTCCAGAATAGATATTACTGTTGTCATCCTCATTTTTAAAAGTCTTTGTGCATGCATGTGCGATTTTACATGTATTGTGTAGTGTGCATATATGCTCTCCTTCACATTTGAGTTTGTGGTTGTGAGCACACAAGTGCCATGATGCACAAGTGGAGGTCAGAGGACCGCTTTGTCAGTCCCCACCTTCCACCTTGTTTAAGTCAGGATCTCTTTGCTGTTGGCAGCTGTGTTTACCTTGCTAGCTGCCCCATGAGTGCCCAGAGATTCTCCTGTCTCCACATCCCATTTCAACGTAGGACCACTGGGATTTCAGGCTTTCTGTGAGTTCTGCAGATCCAATCTCAGGTCCACACAGTTGCACAGCAAGTGCTTTACTCACTGGGCTATCCCCCTAGACCTGTTGCCTTTATGTTGATGAGGACATTGGGGCAAAGGGAGTTTAAATGACTTCCCAAATATGTAAGAGCTAGAAACTGACTGGACCAGGAGTCAAACTGTGCAAATCAGTCTCCTGAAGTACACTCAGGTAAAGTCAATGCTTAAAGGCACTTAAAGACAAAAACAGAAGGTGCTCTAAAGGCACAGGGTGGCCCTTTACTTAGCATCTATGTCAAGCAGATGGTTACTGCTATGGTTTGCATATGAAACGTCCCCCATAGGCTCACTTGTTGATCACTTAGTCCCCAGCTGGCTTTGCCACTTGGGGGAATATAGAAACTTTGGGAAGCAGGACCTCACTGGAGAAAGTAGGATCCTGGGGGCACATCCCTTGGGGATGTATTTCATCCCAGGCCCGTTCCTATATCCCTTACTCTGTTTCCTGGCCGCCATGAGATAAACAGCCCTTTCCCACCATATCCTCTACCACCATGATGGTCTGCCTCACATGGGCCCAGAATTGACCACATCATGGATTGTAGGCTGCAATCTATAAAATTCTGAGCCAAAGCACATAATTCTTCCTGGAAATAATTTTTCTCAGGTGCTTTGGGCACAGCTACTCAGAAGTACTAGTAGAGTTAGTAAGAACTTTGCATTCAACCCCAGTGCCTTCGTTAGGGTTTTATTGCTGTGAAGAGACATCAGGACCACAGCAACTCTTATAAAGAACAGCATTTAATTGGGGCTGGTTTACAGTTTCAGAAGTTTAGTCCATTATCATCATGGCAGGAAACATGGCAGCATGCAGGCAGACACGGTGCTGGAGAAGGAGCTGAGAGTTCTACCTCTTGATCAGCAGGCAGGAGAAAGAGTCTGTGTGCCACACTGGGCTTAGCTTGACCATAGGAGACCTCAAAGCCCACCCCAACAATGACACACTTCCAACAAGGCCACACCTACTCCAACAAGGCCACACCTACTCCAACAAGGCCACACCTACTCCAACAAGGCCACACCTACTCCAACAAGGCCACACCTCCTAATAGTGCTGCTCCCTATGGGACAACTATTCAAACATATGAGTCTATAGCAGCCATTCCTACTCAAACCACCACAACCAGGAAGGATTTAGTGAGTGCAAAAATGACCAGGCATTCACTCTGTTCAGTCCTGAAACTCCCTTCTATTTTAGTCATATGTTTTAGATTATGCAGACAAGATAATTTAAAGGTTTTTCTTTTAAATTTCATCTTCAAGTGCCTTGGAGGACTGACTGGAAAAGATTTGTCTGCTTCCACGAACTATAAAGCCTTGACTTTTCATTCTGTTTAGACAAGTCAATAAATAAACAGCTGTAGGCCTGGCTATTTTCTTTCTTCTTTTAGACACTCAAAAGAATCAAAGCTCTTCCAATATTACCCAAAACATCTTCCCCTGAAGACCCTCCCAGAGATTGTCTTCATGGATTCTCAGGCAGCTCAGTTGCCATTTCCTTCTCTACAGGAACTGGCAGCGAGCCTTCCTCATTTGGCTTCTCTTCCTGATGGGGCTGCTGGGATGTTCCCTGGTGAGCTGCTGATCTCAGGAGAACATGATCCTCAAAATAAGCAGAATTCAAGACAGAAAGAAATGAAAATTCCATGAATTGTTGAGTTTTATAATGAGGCAAGCCATTTTTGCCCATCGATTACAAGGCCAACCAATTGTGGCTATAAGGCAGAGATGATACCCCATCATTTCAGTGCCTTGACTGTCAACTGACCCTATAACTGACTGAGTCTTCCTTTGTCCCTCACACCTTTCAGAATTTGTTGGGGTGTTTCCAGGCGATGGCACACATGGGAAGACCAGATGATTTTGTGGCCATGATCCCATTGCTGTAAAGGGAGCAATAGGGCACACTGATCAAAACTGGTGTCCTGGGAAATGCCATGATGACAGACAGGATGCTCTGGGAGGACACTGACGATGCTGCTGGCAGAAACATGGACCAGGAAAGCACCTAATCTACTGAGAACTAATCTCTGTCCTTTCTAAGATGGAAAAAGTTCAATATAATCAACAAGGTAGCTGACCAGTTCCCTAAATGAATGATGCATTATCATGAGGTTAGGACTGGTCTCTTTTTGACACAATAAGCTGTAGTGGAAGTTCTAGTTTCTTTAAAAAGTCGGTTGTGTTGTGTGAATGTGTTTTTTGTTTTGGTCCTAAAGGTGGGATGTGGAGATGCTTTATCCACTGCTAAAACCAATGTGTGAGAGGGAGCTAGAAACTGCCTCGTGTGGGGCCGGGGGGGGGGGGCGGTTGCCAGCTGGAAAACATCCTTGTGCAGACTCTGAGAAGGTATAAATAGGAGCCCACAAACAGAGAGAGATTGCTTTGCTTTGCTTTGCTTTGCTTTGCTTTGCTTTGCTTTGCTTTGCTTTGCTTTGCTTTGCTTCACTTCGAGATGCTCCTAGAGACCAACGCTCCAGGGAACACTTCTAGAAGGCTGCTGCTGATTTGATCCACTGTTGCTGTTATTGCTGCTGTTTGCTGTTTATCTGGACTGCTGGAATCCTGGTGACAAAGAGTGGAATCTCCCCCAAGAACTGAGTGTAAAAAGGCCTACATCCCCTGCCCCTACTAACCTTCTTTCTCTCCTACCTAGGGCTGGTGGGTGGGAAGGGAGGTAGAGAGAAGCATTAAGGAACCCCAAATAAAGTAGGGGTTTTTAAATCAAAGCCTATATTAATCTCTCAGCAGTAGTTCACCAGGCCAGCCTTGACGAGGGAAGTACTGACCCAATGAATAGCCTGTCACATTATGAATAGCCTGTCACATTTCCACATGGCCACTCCACATGGCAAGCACTACAGTGACTGGGTAAAGAAACTAAATGACATTTATATAGGATGGGCTTGCGATCCAATCATTAAGAACTCCGTTGACATGAGACACAGATGCCCGGACAATTCAGTGGCCATTCTGAGACATCCACCCATCTCTCCTGTCCAGATGTCCTTCTTGCCAGTTTACTGATGCTGTTCTTTCAAGTTCCCACCCATCCAAACAAATGACCAGTCACTGCTCATGAACTTGTGTCCTTTGAACTAATGGCTGTCTCATGGTTCATTTCAGCTTACAACTCTTAGGTCATATACTCCATCATCGCTGAGGGAAGTCAGAACAGGGACTCAATTCAGGAATCTGGAGGCAGGGAATGAAGCAGAGGCCATAGAGGAGCCTGCTTACTTACTGACTCTCCCCTCAGGGCTTGCTCAGCCTCCTTTCTCTCTTTCTTTCTTCTTTTTTTTTTTTTTTTTTTTTTTTTTTGTATTTTGAGGCAGGGTTTCTCTGTGTAGACTTGGCTGTCCTAGACTCACTTTGTAGACTAGGCTGGCCTTGAACTCACAGGGATCTGTCTGTCTCTGCCTCCCGAGTTCTGGGAGAACTCGGCCCACATCTTCATATTTTAAAAATTATATTGTACAAATACAATGCTTGAGACAGTGTGGTAATTGTGAAAACTCAACAGCCTTATTAGGAGAACAGAATGCACCTTTAGTCATCAAACTTAGTATATAGTATGCAAGAACTCAAATTACCACCATTCAGGGAGTAGTATATAAATTGTGTGTTTGAATAGCATGTGATATTTTCAAGCATTATAAATAACATGCGCATTGTATCTGTGAGAGAAGAGTATAGATAACCTGGGTGCACACAGGAGGCTGGAATGTCCCCTGCCTTCATCTTGGTGGTGGTGACATGATTCCTTACCTTGTTTCATACATATTTTTTTTACATATTTTCTTCATATAGTTACAATAAACGATCTTCAAAGGACACGGGCTCATTGTCAAACTAGATGATAGTCAAGAGCTTGGTCTGGCGGGCAGATTCAGGCCTGTCACCTTCTCATACACATGTGAAGCCAAGTGCAAAAGGGTTACCTCGTGGCTATCCAGCAGTTCACACACAACAAGGTTCAGTATTCTTGTGTCAATACGGTCCTGAGTCCCTACCCCTCAGGTAGTGAGAGAGAAGCTAACACCATTACAATAGTCATGAGATTGGCATGACCCAAGAGTTCCTGCCCCCCAGGTAGTGAGAGAGAAACTAACACCGTTACAATAGTCATGAGATTGGCATGACCCGTGAGCAGAGTCAATGAACACAAAAGCCTTGCAACTGTGCGCCCCCAGCAGCACAGCAAAAGAAAGAAATGCACAGCAAGCAAAAAACAGAGCTAACATTTGATGTGTTCTGTGTGTGTTTGTATATGTTTATATGTGTGAGCACACATATGTGTGTGTTTGTACATGCACGTGCACTTGTGTACATGCATACAGAAGCCAGAGGACAATCTCAGGTGTCATTCCTCAGGTGCCACTAACGTGTGTGTATGTGTGTGTGTGTGTGTGTGTGTGTGTGTGTGAGAGAGAGAGAGAGAGAGAGAGAGAGAGAGAGAGAGAGAGAGAGAGAGAAAGAGAGAGAGATAGGGTTTCTCACTGGCCAGGAACTCACATAGTACCCTCCTAGGCTTGCAGACCAGCCAGCTCCAGGGGTCTGCCTGTCTCTGCTTCCTCCGAACACTGAGATGACAAGCATGTACAGCCATATCCAGCCGTTTAAACTTTGACACAGGAACTTGAGCCCTCATGCTAGAGAGGCAAGCCCTTTACTGACTGGGCCATTTCCCCGGGCTCATAGCTGCAAATGTCATTCATCTTAGTCTGCTCCTTCACTAAATAGACCAAACCCAGTAGCACTGGGTGTCCATTCTTATAAAGATACTGAAGACATAATGACCCATCCAGCACCATCCCTGCCCTCCAGAATCTGTCCATCCTGGTAACAAGCTCCAACTCTGGACCACTCCAACTCTGCCCCATGCTGTTTTCAACTCAGAGGTCTGTCTGCTGTCATCTAAATATAGACCAGAGCCATATACTTTTCTTCATAGCAACCAAGTTGTCTGCCTCCAAAGCCCTCCCCTCAACGTGAACAAGAGAACAAACAAATAAATGCCAGCAGTTCTGAGTGAGAATTTTCCTACTTGGTCTAAGTTCAGAACTTCCTTTTCCCCTTTTCTGCTATGTTAATCTGTGTACAGAGCAAAGGCTCAGGGGAGCCTAAGCAGAGATAAAGAAACAAAATGAGAGCCACTCCTCCCATTTCAGCCCAGCAGATTTCCTGTCCCTGCAGGGCCTTTCGAGAAGGTTCCCAGTGCTGCAATGTAAACCTCGACTCATTCTTCCTTCTGGCGTCCTAGGGAGTCAGGAAGCCAGAGTCATTTCACAGATAAACTAGAATCCTCAGAGGTCCACTGCCTGCCTGGGTCCCGTAACTGTAGGCAGATGCGGATGCTGAGAACGGAGCCTAGGTTAGAACTCCCTGCCTGAGGTCTCCCAAGCTCCATGGTGAGGCCGCCTTCCTAAGAGGTGGCAGCTTCATATGTGAAGATTCCGATCGAGTCTTGTTCTCCAGGAGGAGGAGTATGGCAACTCAGAGCAACCCATGCATATATTTCTTCCCCTGTATATTAATACAGGAGGCGGTTACCTGCATAGAACGACTGTCTGTGGTCGTTACAAATTCATCTAACGATTAAGTGACCTGTCACTGCTGAGTCCACAAGGCTGCACTTCCAAAAGAGGGCAGTAACAACAAAAAACAGAAAGTATTTTGACTAACATAATCTTTTCTTTTTCTTTTTTCTTTTTTAAGCGGGATAAGGATTAAACCTGCAGCCTTATGCATACCAAGCAAGCACTATACCACTGAACTATAGCTCCAGCTACCAACACCAAAAATCTTTGCCATTTTTAAGCATTTGTGTTAGAGACAAAGAATAATCAAGGTTTAGACTCAGGATAACAGTACTGTCAAAGCCTTTGAGCACTGGAAAGTGGGAACACAGATGGCTAGGTTTTCAAAGAGGTGAGATGATGGTCCAAGAATATTTGCTACTACCATTTTAAGCCCATCAAACCAAGTTCCTAGCATCTCCTTGTTCACATTTTTAGATACCAAATGGAAACAGTTGGCACAGACCAAGCATTTTGACCCCTCCCACCCATCAGTCCACATTTCTATTTCAAACAAATAACATTTAATATTTATCTTAAAACTTGTAGATGCAGGACTTGGGCCCTGGAGATGCAGTTAGGGGTACTTAGAGAGATGCGGTCCTCATTAGTCAAACTGGAATGGCTAAAAATAGGCCACGAAGCCATAACCTTGTCTTAGGAATGAATGGCTTGAAACACTGGTTCAACAGCCTCTGATAACGCTGCCACTGAAATGTCCACACGGCTGGACAAAGAGAAACCCTGGACACTGCTAATGGGACAGTAACCAAGACAAACCACTATGGAAACCAACACAGAGTCTCCTGAAAGAAGAAGAAAAAAAACTAAAAATAAAGTTGCCGTATGACCCAGCTTACTACTCTTGGGTACTTATGTGAGATCCTGCCTTTTTTTTGGGGGGGGGGGAAGCCCATATAACTGACAAAGCTAAAGACAAACAAGAGTGGCAGCTGGGTCTCCAACAAGGAAACTTCCCCTCTAAGTTAGAGTATAAACAAACCCGCAAACCCAGAGGAAGGCAGGTCTCATTAACCTTTTCACATCTGGGTCCTTGCAACAAAGTGCAAAAGGAAGTTAAAGTTCGGGGGGGGGGGGGGGGGGCTGGAGGAGGAGCCTATGGCTATCCCAGAGCTGCAGTGCCCTGCGCAGCCATGTCAACAAGCTCTCTTTCCCAAAGGAAGCAGAGTCTCTAGGGGGGATCTGATAGAGGTCATGGCCAGTGAGAGAGAAGAAAAATTCTCAAAGGGGCACAGCCTTCCTACTTGCAGGAGGATCCCCCTGCTGGGCTCCCTCCTGCTGACTAGATACACAGACTTTCCATGGGAGGTAGTGTGCACCTCAGAGCTGCCTGACACTCTGGCAAACAAGTCGGCCTCCTCCGATAACTGACACCATCAATAGCACACGGAAGGTTTACAAAGACTGAGGAATGGATACAAAGACTCCATCCACCGCTTCCCTGATTTTTTCCCCCTGCAGAAGACTTAAAACCCTGCAGAAAAGCTTAGAAGAGTGAGTTTTTCATGCTGGAGAAAGGATCTCCCAGGGTTATCAGCTTGGTAGGCCCCAAAAGTAAAAAAATTCATAGATACGAATAAGAAATATATTTGTTGTTGGTTAGTTAGTTAGTTAGCTACCCTGCAACCCAGATGGTATAAGGAGAGAAATGACTCAGAAGGTTGTCCACTGACTTCCACACATATGCTGTGGCACACATGCATCACCAATACCCACCTGCACACACACACACACACACACACACACACACACACACGCACGCACGCACGCACGCGCACACACACACACACACATGCACATGCAATATAAAAAGTAATTTAAAGAATGAAATGAATAGAAAGTGTGTAAGAATTTTGGGTATTCCTATAGTTAAGGCATTAAAAGGGTTAATAAAGATTTCACTGTAACATAAATAAAACAAAATAGTGCTTTTTTTTTTCTTTTGGTGTGGAGAAAAAGTCCAACTGGTTCATTCATAACAAAACACCAAAGGGATCATAATAAACGTCTCCCCCCCCCCCTCATTCTCTGAGTGACTTTTCCATTCTACATCTGCCACCCTCTCCATCTGTCCTCAGATTGCATGGAGGTCACGCAATGAGAACGTCTGCAGTGTCTATGCTTACAGGTGACTAACCTGTAGAAGACTCTCCAGTTCTTCTTCCCAAGCTTTATGACTTAGTTTGGTTTGTTTACAAATACAGCTGGGCATAGCGGCACACACTTTTAATTCCAACACCAGGGAGACAAAGGCAGACAGATCAAAGCCAGCCTGACCTACATAGTGAGTTCCAGGCAAGCCACGGCTACATTGTAAGAGCAAAAACACCCAGACACATATAGTAGAACAAAAATCATTTTTAAAAGTAGATTTGTGGGTTTGTTGTTGTTGTTCCCTTAAAAATTAACCAATTCCAAGGATCATCTTTTTTACCCTTTACAGATTAACTTATACTTCATTCATCTACACTTTACCTAGTAATCTCCTTTGTGAGAGCCCAGGACTGCATTACAATAAGCTGACGCTCCACCACTGAGCCACACACACATCCCTGTCACAGCCCAGTGCTGCCCTGAGCGCTCCGTCTTCTAGAAGGCTTTCCTCACTGGCCCCCTAGCAGTCCTCTCCTGAAGCTAATCCCCTCTTCCTTACAGTTCCAGACTTGGAGGGACATTGGCTTCAAAAAATCTTGCAGCTTTTTCTCCCCCTCTTGGTGGCCTCCACCAGGGCCTTCCTCGTGGAACTCACCAGTAAGCTACACCATGGAAGATAAAGATTCCCTCTCTTTTAATGACCCTCGATTGTTATTAGCTCCCCTGGGTAGGACTGGGTCCTGTGAGCCCCTCACCCATCAGTGTTAAGTTCCGGGTCTTAGCTCACAGCCAGGTTCTCCCCCCTTACCTGCTTCTCTTCAGCTGACACTAAAGCAGTTGTGCCAAGAGCTCGGTTATGCGGTGCTTCGTTTATTTCTTCCTTTCCAGAGGATGGAATGGGGAGAGAAATGTGGGGCGGTCTGGAGCTCAGGCTGCCTCTGTGTTTTCTCAGTGGTCTCCCAGCCTCCCACCTGCAGTGGGTCGGTTCTTTCTGTAAGATGGGTATCATGGGATCAGAGAGGGTCATCCAGACCTCTTCGTTGCTGTGGCTTTTTCTGGGCTTGGTTTGGTTTGGTATCATTTCCTTTGGTCTGGTTTGGGGAATTGGTTTGGTTTTGAAACAGGGTCTCATGTAGGCCAGGCTGGCCTCAAACTCCCTGGGGGGCTGAGGATGACCTTGAACTTCTTATCCTCCTATCTGTCCTTCCCATGTACTGAGATTACAAGTGTGCACTTCAGACCCTGTTTTGTGTAGGGCTGGGCACTGAAACCAGGTATCCATGCATGCTAGGCAACCACAGTCCCAGCCCCTCCCCACCACTGCTCTTCCACCCGTGTGCCACTCTCCTCCTCCCTCCTCCCACAAGAGATGACTCCTTGGTGCCCACTCAAGACATCCACTAGGCCATATCAGCAATGGACAGGCTCACTGTGCAGGCAGGCCATCCTCCCTCCAGCCTGCTCCTACAGCTTGAGCAAAAGCCATTCTCTCTCTCTCTCTCTCTCTCTCTCTCTCTCTCTCTCTCTCTCTCTCTCTCTCTCTCTCTCTGTCTCTCTCTCCCTCTCCCCCTCTCCCTCCCTCTCCCCCCTCCCTCTCCCTCTCCCTCTCTCCCTCTCCCTCTCCCTCTCCCTCTCCCTTGACACACCTATAATGGCTGATGTGCCAACACAAGACAGAAGCAGATCTAAGAATTCAGACTTCTCTGGGGCTCCCCTTCTCTCCTTCTCTGCTCTCCCCTTCAAATTTATAACTTAATGAGTTGGTACCAAGATTTAGATTCCAGGTAAAAAGCGGGAAGGGAAGCCTGTCTCTCTTAGACCAAGACACTAAGTCACTTGTTTCAACTCACCTCTTATTGGACAGCCTGGCAGCAGCGGGCTTTGACCCTGCTCAGCAGAGACAAAGCACTACCATTCAGTACTGTCAGTTCAGAAACGGACCACATTTTTTGTGGGTTTGATTTGGTTTGGTTTTTATTTTGTTTTTCAAGACAGAGTTTCTCTGTGTAGCCTTGGCTGTCCTGGACTCTCTTTGTGAACCAGGCTGGCCTCAAACTCACATCAATCTGCCTGCCTCTGCCTTTGGAGTGCTGGGATTAAAAGTGTGCGCCGCCACGCCTGGTTGAAATGGACCATTTTTAAATTAATAATATTTTCCTCTCAAAAATATCTCAACAATATTGTAGCAGATAGTAAAGATGCCCATAGGGGAGCCTACTGCTGACTTCAGGTTCTTGGAAAGATGCAATGTTTTATAAAGTCAATGAAAGTGAACCATAGAAGTGTCTGGCACATAAACTAAAACATTAAGAAGATAGGGGCTAGTGAGATGGCTCAGTGGTTAAGATCACTGTCTGCTTTCCAAAGGACCTGGGTTCAATTCCAGCACCTACATATCAGCTTACACCCATCTGTAGCTTTGGTTCCAGGGATTCTAACATCTTCATACCAATGCATATAGAATAAAATTTTAAAAAAATAAGTAAAGACATAGATAGCACTTGACTAATTAACTGAAGAGAAGGACAACAAGAATACAGCACAAAGCAGTTCTAGTGTCTAAGGAGTCCTGAAGCACAGAGGAAAAATTCAATAAAATCCTTAAATACTTTTTTGTTTTAAAAAAAAATCATAGCCTTGTCAGAGCTGGAGAGATGCCCTAGCAGTTAAGAATACTTGCTGCTCTTCCAGAGAATGTAGATTCGGTTCCCAAGGCCCACTTGATGGCTCACAACCATATAGAAGTCTGGTTTGGGGTAGCTGATGCCTTCTTCTGGCCTCTGGTTTTGGGATGCTCATAGTACACATACATACATGCAGGCAAACACTCATAATTAAATAAATACACATAAAGTCATAATTTTTTTGTTTTTTTATTAATTTATTCATATTACATCTCGATTGTTAGCCCTTCCCCTGTTTCCTCCCATTCTTCCCTCCGTCCCACTTCCTCCCTTCTCCCCTCCCCTATGTCTGTGATTGAGGGAGACCTCCTCCCCCTATATATGCTCTTAGAATATCGAGTCTTTTCTTGGTAACTTGCTATCCTTCCTCTGAGTGCCGCCAGGCCTCCCCATCCAAGGGGCGTGGTCAGAAAAGGGGCACCAGAGTTAATAATTTTTACAAAACTAGCCTGGGCCAGCAAGTTGGCTCAGCAAGTAAAGGTGCATGCTAGCAAGCCTGGCAAAATACATTTGATAGACGTTATCAGGAAAGAACAGACTCCAGCAAGCTGTCCCCTAACCGCCATATGTAACCCCACTTAACACACACAATCAGTAAACAAAATGTAGTAAAAATTTTAGCTTTTTGTGGCTTATTTGAACATTCAGATGCAACATAACACATTTATCCTAGTGGTACATACACATACACTCTCTATTTCTTACACACATACAGACAAAAAAAAAAACAAACCCATAATCTTTTTAAAATATTTAAGAGCATCCTGTGTAGGGAAGGTGAAAATCAGGGTAAATACCCTTAATATCTTACAAGTCCTTTGTCCAAGAGGATCTTTGGCGAAGTCTTTATGTCTCCATTAGCTTCTAACAGAGATTTTGACACTGAAGTTGTATTTTGCACCAGCATCCTGATCCATAATCTATCTATTGATCAATCTACCTACCGTTTGTGGTGCTGGGGACAGACCCCCAGGCCTTGTGAATGCTTGGCAAATGTTCTGCCACCAAGCACATCCCCTGCCCATCAGTAATTTGGATTCCATTTTCAAACCAGTTTCTTTTTGTTGTTGTTGCTGTTTGGGGTATTTTTGTTTGGTTGATTGGTTGGTTGGTTTGGGTTTGGGTTTTTTGCTCTTGTTGTTGTTGTTTTGGGTTGTTTTTTTTTAAAGGGTCCTACTGTATATGTAGACCAGGCTCCAACTCACAGAGATATGCTTGCCTCTGCCCACCAAGTGCTAGGATTAAAAGAGCAGGACCACCACAGTGATCTCAAAGTCTTTTCTTATTTTGCAAACATATTCTTGAAAGACTGGGGCACTTTGGCAACTTCTTCATTCCAAAGTCTCTTTGAACTCTAAACAGTTCTGTCTTTAGCTTAATTGTTTCTTCCGGGTTTTCCCAACACTTTCCACATCCTGCTGGGAGATCTCCTGAGCTAGCTAGCAACACGCTTCATCTGGCTTCCTGTTTCCCATGTTAGCAAAAGGCCAGTTATGCAGACTTTGCTAATGCATGGCTTTGGTTCTCTCTCCAGCTGCCAACGGGAATCTCCTCATTGGCCCCGGTAACAGTCCCTCCCTATCTCTGAGCTATTTCTCTACCACACACCAAGTCAATGCTGCATTCTATGGTAGGATGCTACTTTTAGTTACTGTTGTTTCTCTTGTTCTTATCTATACCTACATATGCCTATAGCAAAGTCTGACGCCTTCTAACAATTAATTGCCTCCTGCATCCCTGTGGATTGGCCCATAGGTAATGGTACTTCACATACTGTTGACTTAAGTTGGGGTATCGAGATCATCCCAAACGGGCTCATGTGCACAACTGGACACTGAGGTATGCTGATGAAGGGAGCCTCGGTTCCTCTCCAAGTAGGATTCTCCACATGGCTTCCTGCTGTTTCTCGTAACATGGAAGATGGAATCCCTAAAGAACCATTATGAGTCAGGCATGGGGCATACATCTGTAATCAGAGCACATTGGAAGCTGAGGATGAAGGATCCTGAAATCAAGGCCAGCCTGGGATACATAGCAAGACTGTATTGAAGGAGAAGGGAAAATAGGAGGAAGAAGAAGACAAAGGCAGATGGAAGAGGAAGAATATGGGTGAGGTAGCACGCTCCTTTAAACCCAGCACTCACAAGGCAGGGGCAGGAGGATCTCTATGAGTTTAAAGCCAGACTAGCCTACACAGTGAATTCCAGGCAAGCCGGGACTACATAGTGAGACCCCATCTCAAGCAATGTCAACAACAACAAAAATACAAAAAGGAGGAGAAGGCTGAACATGAGGAGGAAGAGGGAGGAGGAGAGAAAGAAAAGCACTCCAGAAGAGAAGCCTCTGTGTGCAAGGACTCATCAAGCCTGCACACTCATCAACCAGATCCAACCCCTCCTCTCAATGTTAGCCACGTGTCCAAGGCCACAGTCAAAATGTAGAAGGACCCGCAGCTGCAAATACCAAGGCGTGAGGTTCAGTGAGGACTTCTAGAGTCTCCTGTGTCCTTCAAGTAAAGCCTGATTTTTTCCTCCCTGATTCAACAATAGTCTAGAAAGACCCCCTTTTCTTGGGGTTGGAGAGCTGGCTCAACAGTTGAGTGTGCTTGGTACTCTTGCACAGGGCTGTATGTCAGTTCCGTGCACCTTAGCACCACCTATAACTCCAGGTCCACACTGCAAACATCCACACGCCAGAGCGCACACACACGAACACTCATGTACACATAAATAAAAATAAAAGGTAAATTTTGTTAACAGGAAGACAAGTTATGAAGTCATATAATTTTTTTTCCTCGTTTTGGCTTCCAGAAACTATACCTATCAAATGTGTTTTATCTTGTTTGCCATGACACGTTGATCCCACATTGAGTGGATTCTGAAGGAGTACTCTTTTCCTAGCATCAATTATCCTCAGGTCTGAGCAGGTCCTGTGCTCTGTTTTTGCACTCTGAGTCTTGCTGTCGGGTCAAGAGCCCTTTGCAGAGGAGGAGTGAGTCATGAAACAGAATTTGGGCTCGGCTAGTTGCTGGAAATAACAGCACCATAATAACGCCAAACACCAACTCATCTTGACGGGTATTGTGTTTTGTTCTAGCCTCCTCTGAGTCTCCAAGAAGAATTAAAGTTACTCTCTCCTTAGCTCTGCAACTAGACAGTGACAGTTAGGTATGCCTCGAAATTAGATACAATAGCACTTTCCTTGTGAAGCCTTAATCGACAGCTTTTACAAATTGCTTTTTGCCTGGGTTTCTACAGAAATTATTCCTAAGGGCCCGTCATCTTTATCCAGAGCTTTTTGAACAAAGGTGGGGCTTAATTTTGTTCTCTGCCCCATGGTTAGGCTTTAAATAAGTATTAAGGAATAAAGGTGCTATGAGTGTTAGAATGCCATGTAGTTTGTTCCGTAGTTAGATACATGGCATGTGTGTTTTTTCAACAGCAAGAGGTACGGAATAAACCTAAAACAACCACGTTCTCTAAAGTATAGGAAACACTCTACATTCTGACCTAATCCTTAATGAAACTACAGGTAATACATTTAAAAGGATTTAAAAATGGAGCCAAGAAACATACACACTAGCCTTTCTGTAGACCGCCCCCAGAGGCTCTGTTCAATCTCTTAATAGTCACTGTAACCCGAGCTTTTTTCCCCAGGCTAGCAAGGATCTGACAGCCCTGTTCATTAAACTCTCTAATCAAGACACATCCAAAGAACCAGTGATTGCACCAGTGCTGTTTGGGGTCGGTCCCCCTCCCCACCCCCCAGGGTGTCATTCCCCACCCCTCAGGGTGCTATTCTCCATTCTTCCATTTCCTCTTTCCAAACAGATCTCTCATTTTCCCAGCCCTGAAATTTCCTTTCCACTCACAAATCTTCATCAGCAATTAAGCAAAGGGTACCTCCTCCTCGTGGTTCTGCCGTTTCTCCCTTTGTTTCCATGGCAATCTGGACCATTTATAAGGAACTCACAAAGGCTACTTTGGTATTAGCTGTACTTCTGGCAGACTTGGAAACGGAACTGCCCGAAGACAGTGACTAGTGTGGCAGCGAGCTGAAAGACAGTGATGACAGTGGTAGTGGTAGGGTACCAGGGATGACCTTAGGAGAAGGCTCTGTGTCTAGGTGCAACTCCTCTGCCAGTAGACATTTCACAGTACCCAACACATGCTTCTGGAGACAATCCCTCCACACAGCTAACTCTTCCCACAAACAGACACTGTCACATTCTGAAGAGGCTAATTAGAACCAGACTCAGCCAAAGAGAATGGTTTTCATTTGTCGATTTATCAGGAATTTCTGCACAACCTTTAGCACTGTGGCATCTTCCTTTTTGTCCCTTTCTCTGTGTCTTCTAGTTGCCCTAAGATACTAAGACACCAATCATTAACTCGTTGGTAGCTGTCATTCCCCCAGCGTTCAACAGTAACAACCTGACAGGTACTTTCCCCTACCGGAGCTCGTCGAATCACCACAGTCCTCCAAGGGAGCTATTATTGGCCTCATGTTATTGAAAAAAAGTTGAATGTCTCCATGCCAAAAAGTCAGAGATAAGTCAGGACAGAGTCTGAATGAATCAGAGATCTTGGGGAGTTGAGCAACATCACTGCAACTTCTAATTCACTTTATTCACTTCCTAAACTCTAACCACAGGGAAAATGGTTTCCACTGTGCTTCAGGAAACTGTTTCCTTTTACCCAGTTCAGGTAGAGAAACAACCCCAGGGGACATCTATAAAATTCAGCTTGGGGTCTGGGGAGACAGTGTACTTGGAAAAGGGCTTGCCTTGCAAGCATGAAGACCTGAGTTTGATTCTAAGAGGCCATGTATTTTGTTCTTTTTCTTTTTCTTTTTTTGGGGGGGGGGTGATTAACCCAGAGTATGGTGGCACATGCTTGTGATCCTGAACTGCGGAAGAAGAAGCAAGAGCATCTCTGGGACTCACTTGCCTTCCAGCCAGCCTAGTCTGCTCAGCAAAGTTCTAGCTCAGTGAGAGGCATTGTCTCAAAAAGAAAGTGAGGCCAAGGCCTGGTAAGACAGGGAAAGGCACTTGTCCCTAACCCTGATGACCTAAGTTCCATCCCCAGGCCCCACGTGGTAGAAGGAGAGAACCAGCTCTCACTGGTAGACCTCTACACACATGTGCTGTGGCATGTGCATATGCATACACACACACACACACACACACACACACACACAGAATATAAACAAACAAATAAATGTAATAACAAAAGAAGGTGGTTGGCACCTAAGGAATGACATCTGAGACTTTCCTCTGGCCTAGACATATGCATACAGCATGCAGAGAGAGAGAGAGAGACAGACAGACAGACAGAGATAAAAAGAGACAGAGAGACAGAGAAAGAGACACAGAGACAGAGACACAGAGACACAGAGAGAGACAGAGACAGATAGAGACAGAGACAAAGAGACAGAGAGAGACCACCTGGGCACTGTTGTCATTTCAGGGTACCTGGCTAGAGGGTGCTGATGTCTCTGGAACTCAGGTGGCAGTCTTCCAGACAGAGGCTTTGAGCAGAAGTGACCTCTGAGGGACCTCACTGCAATTCTGCAATCTTCTGCTGTCTTTGCTCTTACATGTACATTGTGCTTTTCTTTTTTTCCTACTAACTTCCTGAAAGCAACACAAAGGAACTGTGCTTTCTGGTGTGATTATGATGACAGGTCCCATAGCTATAGGTATCAGACACACAAACCTAAGTAGAGAAATAAGTCTCAACTTGATTCTGAACTCTGGCAAAATGTTAACACTCTTCAGAAACACTCTCCCATATCTCCTGTCCTTCGTGACCCTTTCAAAGCTTTCTATGGCTTCACCTAGCCTTTTTAGCTAAATCCATGAGCCAATTAAAGTCAGGGACTAGATCGAGCTTAGACATGTTCCACTGAGCCAAGCCTGTTCTGCTTGATTGGTTTGTATAGGAGAAAACACCATTATCATCCCAACTTATTGCTTTCTAATGGCAAGAAGACGCAGGTTTTATGGGCACCACTCACGTAGGGTTCCTGAAGTGTCCTGGGGTTGGCAGAAGAATGATCTGTTCCACCATTAAGAAGAAAAAAAAAAAAGCATGTCACTTGTTTTCAGGAAAATGGAGGGGCTTGAAGATCTTCATGCTATGCAAGAAGTCAAACCCTTGACACATGTTTTTGTCATACATAGAACACAAAAATAAAATTAAAAGACATTAAAGTAAAAGAGAAAACAGCAGGGGGTGGTGGGGATAAGTGTGGTAATGATGATTACGATCAGAGCATGTGACACACATGCATTGAGTGTGTTATATTGTACTCTTTTGTACAATCTAGACCAATAAAGGAGAGCGGTAAGTAAACGCTGAGAGAGTGAGCCAGCAAGGTGGTGCATGCCTGTAATCCCAGCACTCAGAAAGCTGGGGCAAAAGGGGCGTAAAGATGAGGCCAGGATGCGTTACATAGTGAGACCACATCTAGGGGCTAAAAGAAGAAGAAGAATCTGGATATAGGCAGACCATTTTCTTCTAAAGTAAGAAGCAGGGAAGGGAAGAACAGCAAAAAAGTGGTTGCTTACAACAAGTACAATAAGAAAGGGAGCACATGGAAGAAATAATTGCTTTATCAGTAAGAAAGATTGTAAATCTATCTAAATCTAAATATTGTAAATCGTGTGTGTGTGTGTGTGTGTGTGTGTGTGTGTGTTATATCCATGTGAGTGAGCGAGCATGTGTGCACACCTATGCACACCAATCATATATGTGTACACAAAAGGCAAAGGAGGGCCTCAGGTGTCTTCTATCACTCCTCACAGGGAGACAGGTCTCTCTCAGAGCTAGAAGCCTGCCACTTCCACTAGGCTGTCTGACCAGCAAGCTCCCAGGACCTGCTTGTCTCCAGCTCCCACTGCTGGGTTACACAAGCAGCCTTACACAGATTTTTACATGGCTACTGGAGATTCAGCCTCGGGTCCTTGTGCTTGCAAAGCAAGTGCTCCTGCCCACTGAACCATTGCCCCAGCCCTGAGCTGTTAGAATTCTTGCCCATCTCTTTCAGCCTGTTGATGTCACTGAATGTAAAATTTTTCAAGACCTTTTCCAAGTCCCTAAAACATACCTATTTTAAACTTCAGACAAAACATGATGAACTTTACAGACCCCTTTCCAAAGAGACTAAATCATACACCTCCAAGAAAACTGTTTTTTGCTAGACTAGACAGAAAGCAAAGGCTTTATGTGCTCTGAGATATTTATCACAGACCATTTCTCAAGCTTTTAAATTAAAATATACAGTTGTCTTCAGTATTAATTTTTTAAATAAAAGTTTCCAAATATAGAGTACAACAAACCTTAAGAGACCAACTCTCCAGGTTCAGTGACCATCAACACTTCTTTACACCTAATTCATCTACATTCGGTTTTCTAAACTGGAATATTTTTTAATAAAATGAGTTTTCAAGTCGCTTTACCACTAACTACATCATCAGTCATCTCAGCAGAAGGAACCACCTTATTATTTAACCACAATTATATCAAGACTCAAACAGAATTAATCCAATGCTTCTGGAAAGTTCAACTATCTGAAATAGCATTTTGCCATAGGTTTATGTCGCGACCTCCCCGCCAGCAGGAAAGACGCCGACACCAGGATCCTTCTCTATCACACTTTATTGGGAGTGCCCTTTGAAGCTGAAGCGAAAGACCCAAGCCCTCGGAGCTTATATGCAGGCCCTAGCGTGGTGTGTCTCTGGCTGATTGGTCCACCGGCCAATGCCTCATTAGCATATCCCCGTGCGGGAGGGGAAAGAGAAACATTGTTGTCGTGCCCTTAACCGCGCATGCACAGGAGCTGAAGTAGGATTGGCACCACCTCTGGGTGTGATCCCGCCTAACAGGTTTACTTGAAACATCATATGTCATTATTATGTCTCTTACATCTTCTTTGTTTTTCTCTCATGTTAGAATTCCTAGAACCTTCCATACCCACCTCCTCTCCATGTCACAAGATAGTTAAAGGATATTGAGTCTGTTTATTATTTGTTGTTGTTTGGGGTTTGGTTTGGTTGTTTTTATTGTTAAGGGAACAAGATTTCACTCTGTAGCCCAGGCTACCTTGGAGCTCATCATGTAGCTCAGGCTGCCCTCAAACTCATGATCCTCCTGCCTCAACCTCCCAAGTCCTGAGATTACAGGTGTGTGTCACAGCTAATTCTGGGTGTGTTGATCTTTGAGAGTTTACCTGTCCTAGTTTGCTTGGGTGTTGTTGTAGTTTGTGGTGGTGGTGGTGGTGGTTAGTTGGTTTTGGAAGTGGTATGGACGACCTTCATAGTTTTAATGTATAGTTGTGTAATTATATTATAATCTAGTTTGTTTTCTATTGCCGTGATAAACACCATGATCAAAGGCAACCTGGGAAGGAAAGGCTTATTTGGCTTACAAGTTACAGCCAAGGAAGGAACCTGGAGGCAGGCACTGAAAACTACTTAGTGGATTATTCGGTTGCTTTCCTACACAGCCCAGGAGTACCTGCCCAGGAACGGCACCACCCACAGTAGTCTGGGCCCTCCCACATCAATCACCAATCAAGAAAATGGCTACACTCGTGCCCACAGGCTAGCCTGATAGGGTCAATTCCTCAACTGAGGCCCCCTCTTGTTGATGACTCCAGTTTATATTGAGTTGAAAAAAGAACAGAGTCAGGCTGCAGTTGGTGGCAAAGCCCTTCCTTAAGCTGACACCCTTACCAACTGAGATTTTTCAGAGCAGTGACCTTCGACCCCATGGAACTCTGTACAGCGTCAACTATGAAACCAGAGAGTAAGAGTGTGCACACTGCCCTGGTCCTCCTCTGGATCCACAGTGGAGGGACGAAGTTAGGGTTCAGCCCTAAGGAAGCCGCTCTGCAGGGGAGGTTAGGGCAGAGTTCCAAGCAGTTCCAGAGAGCCCAGATAGTAGGCTCAGCAAAGAGGAGAGGCCCAGGCCTCTGCTGGGAAAGAAACAAAAGCTGTTTGTTTAAGAGGGGGGAAAAAACTCAAAATAGCACTTACGGTTCTAGAAGAGGAAGCTCCTATCACGGACACATCGGACTTGTTGAGGCTTAACTGCAGAGGCTTAGACTTTCTCCTCTGAAAGGCATGTGGCCAGAAACAGCTTGGGGTGCTCCCAGGCCTGCCTCCTGGTTCCCCAGCCCCATTCCTTTCTCTGTGTTTACAGTCAGAGAGCCCAGGATCTGCAGATTAGAAGCAATAATGAGGATGGTGTTTATGCAGTGCCGTGTTCCAGGCAGGTTGGAGCGCTTGGCAGGCTATCACGCTGGCATGGCCTGACTCTTAGAGGGAGCAACTGTAGCTGCCAAGGGTCTCTATGCACACCAACAAGCCCAGGGGCATCTACCTATGCCTATGCTGGTACACTGCACACACCTGGTCTAGGTCATTACTTTAATTCCTATTGCCTGTTAGATGTCTCGCCTTCCCTTCCCTCACCTGCCTTCATTTCTGCTGCCAGGCTGGCCTCATGATCCTCCTGCCTAGTCCCTCCTGCCTGGAATGCTGGGAGGAATAGGCATGTCCCATCACTTCTGGACGACTTTTGGGAATGCAGCTTTCTATCTCAATCCAGATGACCCCTGTCTTAGCTTGCTTCCCATTGCTGTGATAAGCACCATGACCAAAACCTGGGGAGGAAGGGTTTACTTCATCTCACAGCTTACAGCCCAACAGGAAAGGAAGTCCTGGCAGGAACTGAAGCAGAGCCCATGGAGGAGTGCTGCTTACTGGCTTGTTCCCCATTGCTTGCTCTTCCTGCTTTCTTGTACACCCAAGACCACCAGCCCAGGGATGGCAACGCCCACTAGGCCCTTCCACATCCATTATTAGTCAATGCCCCTTGCCTCCCTAAGACTTGCCTGTAGGCAATCTAATGAAGGCATTTTCTCACTTGAGGTTCCCTCTTCCCAGATGATTCCAGGTTGTGTTGAGTTGACAAAAGGCTAAACAGGACAAACCCAAACATGAAGGAGTCACGGGAGCAGTTAAAAATGAAACTTCTTGTCTGTGTTGATGCTGCCGCTGAAGGTCATGTCTGGATCCATAGTCTGGGCCTCTGTTGACTTCGATGGCCGGTATGACCACTGAGCGCCATGCGGATGTCCATCTATGCAAATGTCTGTCTATGCAGATGTCCATCTATGCAGATGTCCATCTATGTGCATGTTCATCTATACAGATATCCATCTATGCGGATGTCCATCTATGCAGATGTCTATGGTCAGTGCTGTAGCCTGAACCCATGTTGACATCCATTGGGCTGTGCTGCCACTGAAGGTCATGTTGAGATCCTTGGCCTGTTCTGCTGCCAAGGGCTGTGATGGTGTCCATGGCCCTGCAGCAGCAGAAGGCCAGGTTGCTGTTTGTAGTCTATTCTGTTACAGGAGATCATGCTGAGGTCAATGGCATCTCTTGACGACAAGGACCATGTTGGTGGTCTGTGACATTGCCAAAAACCATGTGTAGAAGTCCATTGTCCTTGCTTGGCTGGTTATGATGGGCAAGGAAGCTACTTTTGCCGTAGTATTGATGACTGCGGACTTACAGCTAAGAGTGATGTAGAAGGCTTCTGTGACAACCCTACCTCACCCCCCAAAAGTAACATCCTCAAGAGAAAGCCATCAAAGAGAATTCTTAAAAGTTGTGATAAGGATGCTGAAGTGTAGCTCTCCAGAACTGATGGCTTTTGGTGGGGGTATAAATGAGAAAGGACTTGGTTTTCTTTAAGGGGCTGGCCACCAAGACTTTGCCATACTCCAGTGAATATATGGGCAACACAAATTAGCCACCTCTTCCTTTTCTCCTCCTCCTCCTCCTCCTCCTCCTCCTCCTCCTCCTCCTCCTCCTCCTTCTTCTTCTTCTCCCTCTTTCTCTTCCTCTTCTTCTGGGAGTTGGCCCCAAGGGTTGGGGGACAGAGTGGTAGAACTAGAATGTGAAGGTGCTCAGGGTTCATCATGTGAAATTCCTAAATAATCAATAAAAGTATTATGGGAAAAAAAACTCCATGGAAGGCCACTTAGAGAAATATATGAGATTGCTGCTCAAAGCCAGAGTGTACATGCCTCAGCTCTGAGGAGCTGAAGTCAGCTGGGTCTACCTAGTACTCATAGAGAATCTCCATACCCAGAAGATTCCAGAAGGGCATGGCTACACTATTCCAGCCATCTGTCATCCATCCTAAAAAAAAAAAAAAAAGTATATCCAGGGCTGGAGTTATAGGTCAGTTGCCAGAGTAATTGCCTAGCATGCATGAACCCTCTGGTTCTTTTCCAAAACTACATAGTAGGGTATATACGGTAGTGACACTGTAAACCCAGCACTCAGGAAGCAGGGGCAGAAGGATTAAACTTCAAGACATTCTTGTCTACATCCATAGCAAGTTCAACGTCAGCCTAGGATACAGGAGACTTGTCCAAAAAGAAAGAAATATGGAAGAAAGAGAGATTGAGAGGAAAGGAGGAAGGGAGAGAGGGGGAGAGAGAGGTGAGGAAAATGGAGGGGGTAAAGAAAAAAAGAAAAGAAAGCAGGACATCCCAAATCTGGCATGGCGGCTCATGTCTATAATCCTAACCCTTGAGAAGCTGAGGCAAGAGGTTTACCATGGGTTCAAGGCCAGCTTGAACTCTGTCTTAAAAGAAAAGAAAGAAAAAAAATAGTACTTTCTGGTGGATTATACTTTAACAGTTGATCATCTACATTTATATCACTAGTGCCTTGAGTTATCAACAAATATAAATAATTTGGGACATTATTTAGTGCTTTTTGTCTAGAACTTTAAAGCACTCGCAAATATTGGCCACATTACAACTAAGCTCCTTTCCAGATGGGTAGGAGCAGTCAGACTTTGGGGTAAAATTCTGACTTCATCACCAACTTTCATAAATGGCTTTGAGCAAGTAAATCCACCCCCCAGCTGTTTCCCCATTGTAAATAACTGTCAACTGAAGGTTTTAAGACCCTCCTTCCCCCCCTCCCATAAATATCCTCCAGACAGGTGGATTTCAGGTATCAAGGTAACTGTAGCAGATGGATTGCTGGTAAGTGGTATTGAGAAGGAGTATGCTATTTGTCATGCACCAAAAAGCTTCTTGCTGACTGAATGCCAGTCACCTCGGTGAGCATTGACATTGGCAAAGGCCCCAAAGAGCTGCTTTGCTTGACAGTCTAGGGTTACCAAGGTCTACAAGCCCAGGCAAAGCAAGATGAATTTCAAAGATCAGGCTGTCTGGCCCGTGGGTGACAGGTATAATGAATACGTTTCAGAACTATGGACAAACAGAGAGAAATAGGACACAATGAACCATTTGCCAGCTTTTTTGGATGCCCAGATACTTGCTTAGTTTCCTACTATTCACTACTATTTCAACCCAGATTTGTTTTGTAAGATTTGTAGACTTTGTAGGATGCTGTGTAGGATATACTTTGGCTCCATTTTCAGTTTACAATGCCATAACTTTACTGTGGTGGAAAACTGGAATTTTGATTTCTTTTCCCATGCTACTTGTGGCATTACAAAACTCACCAGGCAGCAGCTGCAAGTTACAGCCCAAGTCTCCAGACAGATGTAACAGGGGTCAGCTGGTGCTGCCCAGTGTGTTACGTTGCTAAGCCATGCTGCCTAGTAAGTTGTATTATAATTTGAACACTTGGTTCCTAGCTCATGACATTGTTTTAGAATGTTACAGAACCTTTAGGATGAGTTGCTGGAGACAGCTAGGCCTACTGGGTGTGGGCCTGAGGGTTTCATAGCCTGACCCTACTTCCTGTTCACTGTTCCTGAGTACAGGTACAATGTAACCAACCGACCTCCTGCTGCTGCTGCTGCTGCCACTGTGCCTTCCCTTGCCTGCTGCCCCGCCTGCCGCTGTGCCTTCTCTTGTCTGCCTCTGTACCTCCCCTTGCCTGCCAAAGGGCCTTCCCTTGTCTGCTGCCATACCTTCCCACAAGAAAACCTACAAAATCAACTAGCCTGGGCCCATTGGAGCTCAGAGACTGAACTGCCAATCAGCGAGCGTGCATGGGACTGACCTAGGCCCTCTGCATATGTGCCGTTAACAGTTGTACAGCTTGGTCTTCCTGTGGGACTCCTAACAGGAGAAGGGGCTGTCTCCGACTCTCCTGTCTGCCTTTGGGGCCCTGTCCCCTAAAGGTCGGCCCATGTCTGGCCTCAACAAGAGAAGATGCACCTAATCTTACTGCAACTTGATAAAGCCAAGTCTGGTTGATATCTATGGGAGGACTCCCATTTTCCGAAGAGAACGGGAAGAGGAGTGCATGGTGGTGGTGGGAGGACGGGAAGAGAAGAGAGAGTGGAAACTATGGTTAGGATGTAAAGTTAGTTAATTAATTAATTAATTTGGGTGAAGTTCAATAATAGAGAGCTTGCCCAGCATGCTTCAGGCCCTCAGATCCTCAGTCTCTCTAATTCTCTCTCTCTCTCTCTCTCTCTCTCTCTCTCTCTCTCTCTCTCTCTCTCTCTCTCACACACACACACACACACACACACACACACACACACACAGAGGCACACCCATGCCAGAGGACATCAGGTGTCCTTTTCGTTTATATTTTTCAAGACAGGATTTCTCTGTGTAGCCATGGCTGTCCTGGAACTCATTATGTGGACCAGGCTGGTCTGGCTATACCCATGCCTCCCCAGTGCTAGGGTTAAAGGTGTATGCCACCGCTGCCAGCCAGATGTCCTTTTCTATTTACTCTCTGGCTTATTTCCTTCTCTCTGAAGTTGAAGCTCACTGGTTCCATTGTGCTGACTACTGAGTGTCAAAGCTCCACCTGTCTCCATCCTTTGGCAGTGGGGTTATGGACACACACGGCCCTGCCTGCTTGTATGTGGGTAGTGGAGATCTTGTGGGTAGTGCAGCAAGCACTCTTACCCACTGAGCCACCTCCCCAGCCTGGCACAAAGACCTTGTCTAGTTAAATACTGATACTAAAAAATTAATACAAGATGAATGGTATTTTGACATCTGACCAAGTCTTAATTCTAGCACAACTAAACTTCACAGACTAAAACACCACTCACAGCAGACCCTGCACATTTTTATGTGACTGTTTATTTATACTTTTCCTCTCTTGGCTCCACAGAATGATATCTTGTTCCACATTAAGTATCCATGTATGTTTATTTCCCCCTTGCTGTCTGGGAGCCTACTCCAAGTGTCTGGCAGAAAACCTTGATAGAGGATTGCAGAATGAGCAGTCTGGCATCAGACAAAGAAACAAGGAACACCCAATGCCATCCCAGAGACTGGGCTCACTAGGTGTTGATGGGGCCACCCAGACTAGAAGATACAAGTTGGTTTCCTTTGGCTTTGGACTACGCTAGACTCCTTGGAACCTGCTGCGGCTAAAACGGAACTTGAACACCAGTGAACTGGATCTGAATGTTAACGCTGCCGTGTCTTGCTGTGTAATTATAGACAAATCACCTGCATCTTCTGAGCTCCACTTTTTTTTTTCATCTGTCACAGCAGGTTGAAGTGAAAAATGTACCCAATAATATACAGAGAAAAGCACTTTGAAAATTACCATTTACAGGTCATTGCTAAGGGCGGTGCATAGGCTAGCACTTGGGAACCAGGGCTAACTTGGAGCTTTCTACTAAAACTCTCTAAGACTTGATGCAGCAAGCGTGGAGTCCAGAATACTACCCTCAGCATAGTTTCCATGATGTGGTCTGTTCAAATCAATAATGTGCTGCTGTAGCAAAATGCCTGAGGCTCGGTAATTTATAAGGCATCGAAATGTGTTGGTTTGTAAGTGGAGAGACTGGGAAGTCCCAGGTGAAGGGGCTGCCACTCCAGTAATGGCTGCTTGCTAATAATCATCCTATGGCAGGAAGACAAAGGATGGGTGGGAGTTAACCCTTTCATGGAGGGGTAAGAGGGAGGTACTGGAAGAAGAGGAGGGAGGGGACACTTCAATCAGGATGTAAAGTTAATTAATAATTAATGAAAAAAAGTACCACCTCCAAGTATTCTATTAGGCTGCATTAGGCTGAAGTTTATAACACATGTTTTTGGCGGACACACTCAAAAACTAGAAAATTGTCCCAGCGTCCAGTCTAAAAGGTTGATCATCAAATATGAAGGACATGTCAGAAGGGCTCAGAGCTTCATGTGGGTCAAACCTTGCAGCCTCTGACAGAGCTCTCCCGTTTTATGCCTTTGCGTTTTGGTTCTCTTCATGTGGTGTTAGAGGCAGTCACCTTCAGCTCCTTGTTTGGTTTCCTCTCAAAAGCACTTTTTAAAGTTATATGGCTTTGCGTATCTTTTAAGTTAATACCTAAAATGCTTCTTCATAACTGTACATGGTTGCCAAGGAGATAACTTCTGGTGAGCTGGCAACACAGAATATTTAAAAATAAAACTCCCTGGGCAGGGACAATGGCTCAGTGATGAAGATGTTTGCCATTTAAGCAGGAAGACTTGAGTTCAGCTGTCCCCAGGACCACATAAAACGCCAAGACTGGTAGCATGTGCCTGTGATCCTGTGCTCGGCAGGCAGAAAAAAGAGGGTCCCAGGAGTGTGCTAGCCTGCTAATCCTGTGCAGTTGGTAAGCTCTGAGTTCAAGGAAAGATCTTCCTCAAAAGCTGGGGTGAAGAGCAAAAGAGAAAGACACCCACTATGACCTCTAGCACTCATTCGCTGCATGCATAAAATCTTTAAAGTAAATTAAATAAATAAAGCAAATACAAGTTTTCAAGTGTTTCCTGTAAAAGTCGGGTGTGATAGTGAGTGAGTGTAATATTAGCACTTGGGAGATAGAGGTAGGAGGTTCAGGAGTTCAAGGTCACCCTCCATTCTGTGGCTCAAAGGCAGCCTAGGCTATATCATCATATACTGTCTCAAATTAAGTAAGTAAACAAATAACTCCTATAGACATTTAATGCCATATGTTTTTTATATTAAATAAGTCATTTATATATATACATAAGCTCATCTTTCTTTGTTGTTGTTGTTTTGTTTTGTTTTATTTTTTGAGACAGGGTTTCTCTATGTAGCTATGGCTGTCATGGAACTCACTATGTAAACTAGGCTGAACTCAAACTCAGAGAGATCTGACTGCCTATGACTCCTGATTTCTGGGATTAAAAGTGTGTGCCACCTTGTAATTCTTTAATTGCTCTACCATAAGTAGCAAATAGAAATATGAATATAGATGGAATTAATTTTTAATTTCTTACTGCCTTTGGGGTTGAAGGTGATGTTTGTGGGATGAATTCTCATGAATTACTATTAATAAGCAACTTATCAAGACAACATAAATATATACTTCTATAAGTAATCATTAGACACAAAATGTAGACTTATATTGGAGAAAAACCACTGTCCCTAAGACCTCTTCCCAAAACAGACAGGTTTTCATGACTTTTTCCCTACTTTGCAATTATCATTGTCAATCCTTGTTACAAGTACCATGAGGCCCTCTTCACGGAAATGGGCAAATTATAGTGCAAAGGAGGATTTCAGCATCGAAGCACTCATTACACAAGCTGCTTCTGATGAGTTGATCTATCATCAAAATTACTTAATGATTGAATTCTCTAGCAACTGGATTAGGTCTTGTCTCAAATTTCATGAAAGTGAAAAATCAGAAATCTCTTGGGTTGCAAAAAGATTTATTGCTCCATCAATAGATCATTCATTTTCTCTGTTTAAAAAAAAAAATGGTCTTGGTCTGGCTTCCCAGAGTGCTAGTCCCCTGAGGCAATGCTGGCTGGTGACGTGAGGGATGCGGCTTGTATCTATGGTGTGGTTATTAACAGGTCTAACAGCTCCCTGCCATCCAGTGCTCAGGAGGACTATTTTAGAAAAGAGTAAAATAAGTAAATAAATAAATAAATAAATAACAAGTCCCTAAGCCTATGTACCCCTAGAAGGTCATCACAGATTCCTAAGGATCCAGGTACCCAAATCGGAAGGTCGTGGAATCTACAGTAGGACCTGAATCTCAATGGAGTGAGGGGCCAGACAGTGGGGGCTGCTCTGACATCTCCGGGCCAGGCTAAGGCCAGCACAGCACCCTCCCAAATGTCAGAATCCCAGGGCTAGGAGCTCTCGAAGCCAGTGGATTCGGAAGCACACCTGTTATTTTTCTTTCTTTTAGAGAGTCACAATAAATCTGCCTGTTTAAAGCTAGGCATAGGAGCTTAGCTTTGTTCAATGCAGATGTCAGATTACCTCCGTCCTTCCCCTACCTCCCATGAAGAATCCCTAGCTCCACGCTGAATCTCTTATGCCTTGCACATAGGGCTCTTCCTGGCAAGTGTGGCTACCTCTCAGTTCTCAGAGGGACTAAGACCTGAATGAGTTTGTCTTCCTGGTCTTCTCTCCATGGAATGTAACAAGATGCTTCCTGTTTGTACTAATCCTCAGGTGCAAGGTCAACATGGCGGTTCCCTGGCTATCCTTACACATTTCCTTGCCGTTTGGCAGTATGGAACCAGCCAAGAGGGTACTATCTTTAAATATAAAATGAAATTTCAAATACATATGAATGGAGTGTGCCTATGTAGAGGAATGTGTGTGTGTGTGTGTGTGTGTGTGTAACAGAGAGGGAGAGAGAGGTTGCATCTAAGAGTACATGCCTGTCTTTCATTATACCCAAAGCTGCGCGATTTTTTTTTTAATCATCTGGTTTGAATTTTCCATTTTTCATTGCAAAACTCAAAGAGTTTGGCTGCATACTAATGGAGAGGAGTGTACTAATTTCCAGCGCCACAGTTGGGGAGCAAGACCTCCTAAGTTGTTTACTGCGTGGGAATGAGGGTCAAGTCTCCTGCGTTGGTATATGATACGGGACATGAACATGTGCAAAAATAAGGCCCTGCAGGCTAGAGAAATAGCCCAGTGTTTGTTTTGTGTTTGCTGTGCAAGTATGGTGACCTAAGTGGGATCATCAAATCCCACATTAAAAACCCAGTCATTCTGGGGGATTACACCTGAAATTCCCGGTGTTGGGTCCTAGGGGCTTGCTGGTCAGCTGGAACAGGCTACTGCGCAAGCTACAAGTCAGTGAAGAGATCCTGTCTCCAAACAAGGAAGGAGGAGGAGGAAGGGGAGGAGGAGGAGGAGGAGGAAGAAGTGGAGGAGAAGGAGGAGGAGGAAGAGGAGGAGGAAGAGAAAAAAGAGGAGGAGGAAGAGGAGGAGGAGGAAGAGGAGGGGAAGAAGAAGGATGACTACCATCTGAAGAGCAACACCCAAAGTTACCCTATAGCCTCCACATTCCACACATGTCAATGTGCACACACACACACACACACACACACACACACACACACACGCATGCACGCACGCACGCACGCACGCACGCACGCACGCACATATACCCCTACTTTCCTTTTATTCACCAGCAAGGCTGTAAATTACAAGTTAACCAATTGTCTATACATTCTTCTTGTACACTTTGGTTAACAAAGAAATGAAATTAGATTCTCTAACCATGGCTGGTACTTAAATTTCACACAAATCAGTTGTTACCTGTTGGGAGAAAGGTTGTGGGGAGAGCCTGCAGGAGCCTTTTTTTTTTTTTTTTTTCCATATAGCTAAGCATAGCTGCCTGTGCCTCTCTTTTCACCTATTGAGAGCTATAGAATTGACAGAACCAAAGGCCCCTCTGTGGAAACTTCTGTCCTCACCTGTGAAGCTAGAAAATAACTTATGAATATTTATAAGCCTCCCCCAGCCAAGACAGGCAAATGAGAACAGTTGGATGAGTAAGATAAAGTATCAAATCTAGTTCGGTTTTTTGTTTTTGTTTTTGTTTTTGTTTTTAACAGTTGAGATGTCTGGGAGAATGTTTTGTAAATCCTTCTGCAAAGGAAAACAAAAGCAGAGGAAGGAGAATACAATCCTTACAGTCGAAGTGGGAGTTTAGAGGCGGAAATGTGACAGGGCCAAGCCCTTAGAACTCCGGGTCATGGAGAAAGCGGCCTCAGAAGCCTGAAATCTATACCACAGACTTGGCGGAGCTTCTGTTGGGAGAGCAGATGCATTACTGTGGTGATTAAAAGCGATCCCAGGTGTGAAGAACAGCTGGCTGCAGCTGATTTCCCAGCATGCCTCTGCTGATTGGTTTCCTGAGAGAAAGGAGCCATGCTTTTCTGTCTTTGCTCTCTAAAGAGGAAGTAGGAGTTGGGAAAAGAAGTAAGCAAGGCAAGAGGGGCTCGTGGGTATTTCTGATCCAGACACATAGCGTAGCATACATCTGTCCTGGGGGTTTCCTGTGGTGGCAGCTGCTACCTGGTATTCACCTGGGCTGGAGGCTCAGGGCACACTCTTTGTTAGGGCCATAGGTGCAGATTTGACAGTTTCCAGCTTCCAGCCTGTGAGTGCGTCTGTGCTGTCGAGAATCTTATGGATGCACAACAGAAGGCAGGCTTCCCTTTTCCCTGTTAGTCTGTGAAGCCGGCAGGTTGCAGGAAATCAAGTTGTAGGTTCTCAACCTGGCTCGAGATCTTAGGAACCCTCAACCATAAGTATATTTCCACTGCTACTTCATAAGTGCAGTTTTGCTACCAAGCGGTGTCTCAGTTCCTAAGACCATTGGAAATATGTCTTTTCTGATGGTCTCGAGCCACGGGTTGAGAGCCGACGCTGTAGGGGAGGGTGCTGGTGCTTAAATGGTTAAACGGGCTACATATGTGAAAGGACTGAATGCAGGGGTCATGACTGGGCTTTGAAAACAGTGGCCAGAGTAATCAGTGAATCTGACAACACACTAGACTCAAAGTCAGATGTGTCCAGCCTGTGGACCATGGGCCGCATGGGTCCCAGGATAGCTATGGCTGTGGTCCAGCACAGTAGATGTGATATTATATTGCAACATGAAAAGGTTAGGTAGTTCTGCAAGATGTTAAGGTTTCTCTGAGTTAACATTCTGATTCTGCCCTAAATGAAATCCAAGTCTTTCTGACCCATACTTTATTCTTTTTCTGTTTATTTTGATCACATCTCGTTCCTTAGCTGGCTTGCCAGGGAAAGGAAGAAGATCACTTCTCACCAGGCAAGGGCTATTCAAGAATGATTTGATATTGATGCACCTTGGGCCCCGGTGTGGTGGCTGGAGGTGTGGTCAAGGATCTAGCTCAACTGGTAGACTGCTTGCCTATTGTACATGAAAGCCCGAATTTGATGCCGAGCAGCATATTCCTGTAATGCCATCACTGGGGTCAATGAGATCAACATAGTGAGTTCAAGGTCAGCCTAGACTACTTGAGGACCTGCCTCAAGACAAACAGAGTGTGGCGGACAGATGCAAGCACTAGTTGCTGGTGAGCCACTGTGTGTAGCTCCCAGGTCCAATACTGAACTCTGTCTCAATTATCTTGCCTCTAAAATTGTACACCATGCCGGGCGGTAGTGGCACAAGCCTTTAATCCCAGCACTCGGAAGACAGAGGTAGGTGGATCGCTGTGAGTTTGAGGCCAGCCTGGTCTACAAAGTGAGTCTAGGACAGCCAAGGCTACACAGAGAAACCCTGTCTAGAAAAACAAAAATAATAATAATAATAATAATAATAATAATAATAATAATAATAATAATAATAATA
>OU015749.1:13265365-13277468 GCA_907169655.1 Acomys percivali
TCTCTCTCTCTCTCTCTCTCTCTCTCTCTCTCTCTCTCTCTCTCTCTCTTTCTCTGTGTGTGTGTGTGTGTGTGTGTGTGTGTGTGTATGTGTGTGTGTTTATCCTGGGCCAATTTGCATTTTCCCTGCCAGCCTCCTGCTTTCTAATCTACAGACAGGTCTGTAGATCCAGCTCTTCGCCTGCTGAGCAACTAGGGAGATGATGTCTTTAAAATACACACTGGCAGAAGGCTGGGGGTGCAGCTAAGCAATAGAACACTTCCCCAGCATGCACTGGGCCTGGGTTCCTGCACTGCCAAATAAATAAAAATGGATCTTTTTGTTTTTTAATGAAATGGGTTGTAGTATATTACTAAATTGGTATGTACTTGCCAAGCATACATGAAGCCCTATGCCCTAGGTAACAAGTTCAAGGCCATTCTGGGCTACACAAGACCCCTTAAAAACAAAACAAAACCCAAACAACGTAGTGGCACATCCCTGTAATCCCAGCACTCAGAGGGCAGGAGGACAGAAGTTAACAGCAGCCTGACTACACAGAGAACTACTGTCTTGGAAAGCAAAGAAACAAACAACAACAACAACACCTTTCAAATTCCCTTAACAGAAACGGCCTCTTCCTGTTCAGAGTCTAACGCAGAAGGAGAATTTCCTATCTTAGGAAGCAAGGATTGCCCTATTGCGGGTCCATTGGGGTCTTATCAGCTCATGTTTGTAGCCATTAGGTTTGATTAATTACTGCAACAAAACTTAAATTTGCAGCCTAACATGTGGTAGCCTACTATATGCCTAAGTCCCTGAGGGCACCAGGCTCTAGGGAGCCTTCTAGGATTCAGGGTAGTGGCACCTCTGCATATATCTCTTCTTTTTGTATTTCATGGCCACAGCTTGGTCATGGAGCCAAGTTTAAGGGTGAAAACCCTGATATGTGCTCCAGCTGTGGACCCAGGAAAGACAGGAAGTCAGTTCCGCGAGGACCCACTGTCAACTGCACGCTGGGTCTGCTGCACTGGGCTCAGGATCTTCAGGAGCAGTCAGCCCTGGGAGGATGAAGGTGTAGGTGAGGTAAAAAGACTGGTTAGGCTTGTACACAGTGCCATCTGCTGCTCAGAAAAAGAATCAGACAGTGGGTTGCACTGGACTCGAGGCTCAGAGTAACCAGGTTGGACAATCAGACGGTGGTGGTACTCTCAAACCACAGACATCCATCCACACAGCTGCTTTTTCCCTTTTAACAGAAACCAGCCTGACACAAGCTAGAGTTGTTTGGAAAAGGGAACCACAACTGAGAAAATGCCTCCATCAAGGCATCGAGACTGTAGGCTAGTCTTCAGGGCCTTTTTTGACTGATTGATGTGGACAGGGCCAGACCACAGAAGTGGTGCCATCCTTGGGCAGGTGGTCCTGGGTGGTAAAAACAGAGAAGGCTGAGCAAGCCACAGGGGGCAGCCCACCGATAAGCAGCACTCACTCCTCCAGGCCTTCTGCTTTGGTTCCTGCCTCGAGGTTCCTGCCCTGCCTGAGTTCCTGCCCTGCCCCCTCTCCGTGGTGGACTGGAAGTACAAGGTTGCCTTGGATCTTGATGTTTTATCGCAGCACCAGAAGCCATAACTAGGGCACCAACAAAATGCCGTGACAGGGGTTGTTTAGTTTTTGTTTGTTGTCTGTGGGACTAAACTAGCAGGCAAACACGGGGATGAGAGTCAAGAAGACTGTGTGAACGGTCGTCTGTAGGAATGCGGCTACGTTTTCGTTACTCCGTTGTATAGTGGAATGCTTGGCCAGGATGGAAAGATCTAGATCTAGCCCTACCTCACCTCAGTCTTCAGGTGAGGGCACAGGATGGCTTTTCCAGACCTTTCCAGCTGCGAGTTGTAAACAAGTCATATATAACCCATTTAAAGATGACAGTTAAAGCCAAATAAACATACTGGATCCCTCTGGGAATGTGTTTTGTTGTTTTCTTGTTTGTTATTGTTGTTGTTTCTTTTTTTGGTTTGTTTTCTTTTTCTTTCTTTCTTCTTTTTGTTGGTTGGTTGGTTTTTTGGTTTGTGTGTGTGTGTGTGTGTGTGTGTGTGAGTGTGTGTTTTGGTTTTTTTGGGGGGGGTGTTTTGTTTGTTTGTTTTTTGTTTTTGTTTTTTCAGAGACAAGATTTCTCTGTGTAGCCCTGGCTGTCCTGGACTCACTTAGTAAACCAGCCTGCCTCAAACTCATAGAGATCCGCTTGCCTCTACCTCCCAAGCAATGGTATTAAAGGCATGTGTCACCTGCCTAGCTGGTTTGTTTTCTTTCAAAAAAAAAAAAAAAACTGAACCCCTAGGTAATATTTTTCATATCTAAAACATCTGCCACTTAAGATATTCTGAATGTGCGCTCATGAATCAGAGAGACAGAATCTGCTGATTGACTGCAGGTTGGTGGCAAGAGGGTAGGGTCTCTAGCTTGGTATGGCTGATGAAGTCCTATAATTAATCATAATCAATAGTTAATCAACTACTGAGTATCAGCTGTAAGTCAAGAATGTGCTGGTTGATGTACATGTATCAGGTTGTATGTTCTTAACATCTGTGCTCCCACACACACCCCCAAAAATTCACCATTGTGATGCCATTAGGAGACGAGGCCTCTGCTTTTAAAGATGGCTAGATCAAGAGTTGTGCGGACCAAGGACAATGTGTGCAGTAAGCATCAAATCCCTACCCAGGTCCAGCCAATGGACAGGACATTCTCCACAGTTAAGTAGAAAGTGAGGACTGACTTTCACATGAACTCTGGTGCCCCATATTTGACTACGTCCCCTTGATGGGGAGGCCTGGTGGCACTCAGAGGAAGAAAACCAGGCTACCAAGAAGAGACCTGATACCCTAGGATCATATACAGGGGGAGGAGGTCCCCCTCAGTCACAGTCATAGGGGAGGGGACTAGGGTGAAAGCGGGAGGGAGGGAGGAATGGGAGGATACAAGGGATGGGATAACAATTGAGATGTAATATGAATATTATCAATAAAAAAGATAGTAAATTTTAAAAAACAACAACAAAAAAGAAGCCATTCCAGTCCCGACCTTGAGTTCACACCTTTGGCTTCGTGGTCATGAGAGAATAAATTGCTGGTTGTTTGAGTAACTTGAAAAAAAAAAGATATAATAGAAAGAAAAAAGAGTTGTGCAGCCCTCCTGGGCGAGGTTAGTACGAGCTCCTGGCCCTTCACCATGTGAAGGCACAGTAAGGAGGCACCCTCAGCTCACCAAGCCTGCCAGTGACTTGATCCCGGGCTCCTCAGCCTCCAGCATCATGAGAAATAAATCATGGTTATTTGTAAACCATCCAGTCTGTGGTATTTTGTTACAGCTTCCCAGACAAAGACATCAATTCTCACACCCTCTCTGAAGAATACTATTGTTTGGCCACGTAAGAGAACAGAGAACTGAGACACAGGAAATACAGTTAGAAGTGGGGGAAGCAGGGAAGGTGTGTCAGGCAAGTAACTGACCATCAAAGTTGGGTGCAGGCAGACTGCTGGTACATACCACGTCCCAGTGTGTGGTGTTAACCTTGGGAGAGCCCCTCTCTCCTCTCTCCTGTGTTCATTTCTCCTGCCATCTGGGCATTGATAGCAAGATAGCTTTGGAAGCCAAATATTGAAGGTGGTAGGACCTTCTTCAGTGTTGACCTTTGACTTAAAAATAAACAAGTGTGTGTGTGTGTGTGTGTGTGTGTGTGTGTGTGTGTGTGTGTGTACATATCTCATTAGCCAGAGCTGTGACTTTTGTACATGAACTTACCACCCTCCTCAGAACACCTCCCCTTTGTTATAACACAGATGAGAAGTAAATATTTATTGGCTCAGTCCCTCAAGCCTGAAAACCTCCATCACATCAATAAAGCAGAGTGGGGAACTTTCTACGTCTACTTAATATTCTGGTGGTGAGTGTGATGTGTACACTTGTAACCCCAGCTGAGGCCGGAGCAGGAGGATCTCAGCTTCTAGGCTACCCTGGCTTTTCAAAAGAGTGACTGTCTCATGGGCGGTTATGGGGATGAAATGTGATGACACTTTCAGGAAATCAAACTATTAGAAATGAAAGGAAGTTATAGTGCTTTTTAGGCATTTGAAAACCTTTCTTTTTATGAACCTAGAGGCAGGAACTGATACCAAGGTCATCAAGGGGTGCTGCTTATTGGTTTGCCCCTCATGGGCAAAATATATTATTTTATTTTCAAGTATAGTTAATGTATTATATATATATTTTATTTATATATATTTATTTATATTATTACACATAAACAAGATAGACCTGAGATTAAAAACCCAATCGCGAGACTCCAAAGTCTGCTCTACCCACTGGACTACGCCACCTCTGTGAAGCGTGGTGGGAACTCTAGGACATACCTATGTCATTAGATATTCTGGAGTGGATGCCCTGTAGGATGGGGGCAGGGAATGATGGGGGGAGTGATGGGGGGAAGGGATGTCTGGGGAAGAAGGACAAGACTCAAATTTCTCTTACTTAACATGATGCCAAATCCTGATTGTCAACCTGGGGTTAATGAGGTCGGCCTCTGGGTGTGTCTAGGATTCTGACCTAATCATGGAAAGTGATGAAAAGTAGGAGGCGGGGCCTAGAGGAGGAACTAGGTCCCTGCAGTACGTCTTTGGAGGCTGTGTTGCCCTAGTCACCCCTGCTTCCGTTCCTTTTCCTGTTTCCTGTTGTCAGTCTGTGAACTGCTTGTTGGCCACGCCCTCTCCGCCAGGGTAGACTTACAGCTCTGAAACGAAGCCAAATCCACCCTCCCTCTTTTAAAATAGGAAGTGTTAAAATGGGAAGTGGTTTTTAATTACACTAATCCACCTCCCTTCGATCTCGAGCAGCCCTCATTATGGTCTGCGGTGGTATCTGTTTAAACTCTTTGTATTTCTTACTGTCAAATTTTTAACTTTTCGGCAGTCACTGGACAAGACAGATGTAGTTCTGTGATAAAGATAGAAGAGGATATAAGTTGACTCCATCGACGCTCCCTCCTAATTAAAAGCAGTGTGTTTCATGTATTCGGGTGTTTGCCTGCATGTGTGTCTGCGCACCACCTGGATGCCTGGCGAGTAAGGAGACCAAAAGAGTGTGCCGGATCCTCTGGACCTAGAATGCAGATTGTTGTGAGCCACCGCGTAGACGCTGGAAACTTAACCACAGAACCATCGCCTGAGCCTCCAGCTTTGCTTTTCAATACTGACTCCAAATGGACTCTCTTAATTTAAAAGAAAAGCATGGCGGCTTAAGAGATGGTCCGGCAGTTAAGAGCACTTACTGCTCTTGCAGAGGACCCGGATTCAGTTCCCAGAACCCACATGGCGGCGTGCAACCAGCCGTAACTCCAGTTTGCAGGGATCTCATGCTGTCTTTTGACCTCCATATGCGTTGCTTGCATGCAGGCAAAATAGTCATACACATAAAAAGAAATTTTTTTAAGCAAAGAAAAGTTGATTTTGCTGAGTCAGGCTTCTCACCCTTCATTTCTCCTCTGAAGGTGTTTAATGAGATTAGAGCTGTAATCCCTCGCCGGGCTTTGCTGCCCGCTATCTTTAGTGTAGGCTAAAGGATATTAACCACACTCGTGCTTTGAAAGTAAAACGGAAAGCTAATTCTTCTCCGTGGTCTCTAATAACTTCTTGCTCGTCATCAGTCAGCCCAGAGCACATCCCACAGCAACCACAGACCAATGCTCCTGCCTCGGCCACGCTAGCCTGTGTTCACGTGACTTTCTTCAACCGCCCTGCAGCTTCAGGGCATCGCGGGCACATTCTGAAATCCAGTACTTGAGAAAAGTGGAGGCAGGAGAGTCAGGAACTCAAAGTCATCCTCTCGATTGCAGAGCAAGTCCCGAGGCCTGCCTACACTACTTGAGACCCTATCTAAAAGAAAACAAAAACAAAACGAAACAGAGACCTACCAAAACAAGCAAATAATATACCTACAGTACTCCTTTTGACAGTGCGTGCGTGCGTGCGTGCGCGTCTGCGCGCCTGCGCACCTGCTTACACGCAAGTGAGGACTTCAGGCAGGGTAAGCTAGATCCCACCTCCAGTCCCCAGAAGTGGCTTCTTATCTTGGCCTTGGGACCCTCATCCACAGCAGATAGCACTGTGTGGCATCCTATTCTCCACGTTATCAGCTGACAACTTTTCTGCCTTTGAAGCAAAGTGTCACTATACAGCCCCGGCTGGCCTTGACTCTTGTCCTCCTGCCTCTACTCCACGTGCACTGCGGTGCCTGACTCCCAAACTTTATTTTAATGAGAAGGCGTAAAGGCTTGACTAAGAGAGTGGGAGCCCAACTGAGCAATGAGTTGCCTGTGTCAGGCCACCTTCTCTAGCAGGCCCCTGCCCGCGGGGCCAGCCCCAGACTCAAGGAGCACAGGATGTGAGTCTCTTGAAATGACCAATTCCCCAGCATGAGCTGGAGCCCCACACCCATTTTCCACTTACACAATATTCATCTGAACGGCTTGAAAGAAACATGTTTAAATAATCTCTTTGGGACTTCTAATTAATGCCTTTATATCAAAACTTGGCTGTCATATTCACTTGGGTGGCGCACGCGCATGCACGCACACACACGCGCGCACACACACACACACACACACACACACACACACACACACCTCCAATGTTTTAATTTTCTTTGGAAGTTCTTCTAATTACTGTATGTCAGAACACAGTCCAAGAATGGAGTCCTGTGTGGAGAATTCTGAGTGCTCGTGAGAAAACTCCAAGAAAAGACAACAAGAGTCTTGTGACCTGCTTCTTCCAAACACAGATCTGTCCGTGGGCTGAGTCTTCAGGCTGCTGCCAGGTAGAGCCGATGGGAGTGAGTTTGAGCCAGATTAGTCATTACAACTGGCCATTGTTACTCGTTTATATGCCTGTGTGGAAAAACATGTTTTATCCTCATACGGCTTGTCCCTGTGATTTTAACTTTACTCATGTGACTCTTCTGAACCCTCAGAGTATAAATTGCCAGGTGCTCTGAATTAAGTTGCGATTGCTTGAGACTTCAGTCTGTCTCGTTTTTAGGCTCCATTCTCCTAGGTTCCACCGCCTCAGGAATGGTAAACGATTTTACTTTTGCCCTTTAAAAACACATCATTGCTTCCATTCCTCACCACTTAATTTTTCTTAAAAGTAAAATTATATGTGCATACATTCACACGTGGACATACACATACATGTATGCATACACACTCACACACTTGTACATACATATACTCATAGTCATCACATTCATACACATATGATCACACATTCCACATGAGTACACTCATGGGACCACATGTACCTAGTCACATACACTCATACACTGACACATGTGCATACCTACCCACACATATTCACACATACACCCACATATATACATATGCACACTCACATATACACATCTATATGTGTGTAGAGTCAAAATGCATGAACACACGCATGTATGTACACTCACGGGAGTTCCCTATGCCAGTCTGTACTGGGGTACTGTTTTACTGAAATACTTCCTGACTTCTGTTCCCACAATTCCATAATCCTAGGAAAAGAGGTCACTTCCTTGTCTTCTTTTTTTATTTTGATACTTATGTAGTATCATGGAGCTAATTAAAAGGTCGTGTACTGACAATAAGACTGCTTTCCTTTAAAATGCTGACCTTGCATAGGCATGTTGTGGATTTTCCAGAGAAAGGCTGCCACTTGGCAGCAGCCAGTCATTTGGCGCCATCTGCTGGACAAAGACAGTATGAGCAAATGAGAGCTGATGACCCGTGAATCCGCCCGGAACGCCTGGAACTAATGTGAGCAAAGGGTTTTCTGCTGAAACAGGGCTGTGTGTGGCTTCACCTCAAGTCTGCAACTCCCTGCGTATATCCCGAAATTATCTAAAGTTATCTCATCCAATCCCCTCTGAGTTTCACAAAGCACTTTTGTTTTAGGGCCTTGGGCAAGTCAGCTCACAACGGAGGCTGGAAGTCACGTCTTGCCACCTTTCCATCCTCAGCATCCAGCATAGGGTCCAGTGACACAGTCGGAACTGTAACACGTGTTTCTTTTGGTCTGTGGCTTTTGAATGCCATCGTGATCAATATGGGCCACGGGAGATGATGAAACAATATACAGCTGAGGATGAACTTGAACGCCTGGTCCTTCTGCCACTACCTCCCCACTGCTGGACTTACTAGTTTACACAGGGCTGGGGATCGAGCCCACGGCTTCACGCACACAATCAAGCACTGAGCCACATCCCCAGCCCTGTTCCATCACCTCCTATGATGCTGTGGGTTAACTGGCCTTAGCTCACCAGCTCTTCTGGATCGTGGTCACTAATGCTCCTGGGTTCTACTGGGAGCTCAGCTGGCCAGAACATCCGTGGAGACACCACTCAGGATGCAAACAGCTGGTGTCAGCCTTTGCTTGGGCCTCTGGTTCTCTTCGTCATGACCTCCCTCCTCCTCAAACTAAACAGGCTTTGTCGTGAGGTGGAGGCTGGGCTCCAAGAGTGCAGAAGTTATGATGGGAGATGATGAAACACAGACCTGCGGTGGGTATGAGCTGTGGTCTTACTGGAAAGAGAGATTTCTTGTGTAATGCCAGCCCTCTGGTAGCTGAGGCAGGTGGATGGAGTCTCAAAACAAGTACAGAAAATTCTAAATGGGAACCTCTGCCCGCCTCTAATGTATGGGATCTGCACAGACCAGAGAAGAAACACTAGCAAGAAAACAAAGCATAAATTAGTGACAGTGCTGTGGAGAAGGGAGGCAAGCAAGAGCATGGCCTTGCTTAAGCGCCCACTGTGAAACAGGCTGAGGTTGGAGAAATGCCAGCTGTTCCACACGCTTTTTCAAATGTTTTATGTTTCTTCAAATTAAAAACATAATAATAATAATAATAATAATAATAATAATAATAATAATAATAAGCTTTGAGGCCAGGGCCTTGACATGTAACCCAGGCTGACTTCAAACTTGACTTCTCAAGCCCTCAGTAACCCTTAAAAATTGAAAGTTAATAGCTCTTCTTAGTATGACATAGCTGTGGGCATTAACTTGGCCAGGCTAGGATGCCCAGTGCTTGGACAAACACCATTGGAGGGGCCTTTCATGAAGGCATGGCCTAGATGTGCCTGGCATTCTGCAGGAAGTGCAGGCATGCCCTAGATGTGCCTGGTGTTCTGCAGGAAGTGCAGGCATACCCTAGATGTGCCTGGTGTTCTGCAGGAAGTGAAGGTATGCCCTAGATGTGCCTGGTGTTCTGCAGGCAGCGTGTGACTCTCCATGTTGTGGCTGAGCCCTTTCCTTTCAAAGCCTTAGGAGTAAAGACAGCAGCTTCCTTAGGTAGGTGGAATTTCTTTTCACCCAGACTACATCAGAGAAACCCTGTGCCTCAGTGGGATTGCCTGCAGGATTTGGATTCCAGACGTCAATAGTAACTCTCACCTAAAATTCTAGCCTGATGACCTCATAGAAACCTTAGACATCCCCAGCTCATCCACATTCACTGTCTCTCTCCCTCCCTCCTCTCTTTTTCCTGTTGGTCCTGTGTTTCTGGGGAACCATAAGGCATGTTACTATACATTATATTAATAAAGCATCATGTGTGGCTTAAGTTCACTCAGAAGCTGGCTCTGAAAGCAGGACTGGCCCAAACTTCAGACCCAAGCTTATCTGCCTTAGAGTATGCCCCGAGACCTTAGTCCAGCAATGGACTGTCCCCTGCCCGGCCCTGAGAGAAATGGACAGGAAAACGGGAGTAAAACAGCCCAAGAATAGAAATATCACCTACTTGAGAGCAAACAAATAAATTGTTAGAGGGAAAACACTACGTCCCTGAGCACAGTGAGGAGGTAAATCGCTCCCACTCACCTCTCTGAAGCAAAAGCCTCAGCTACCGTTTCTCTCATGATATAAAAATGACTGTGGTGGGACTGGCTAGCTGGGAGCTCACCCAGAAGACGTTCTGCCTGGGACCCTCCTTATGGCTCAGACATTCATCCAGCAGTCTGGCTCCCGGGGCTCCCCAGTGAGCTCTGAATGGTGTCGGTGTCTGACCTGTTTTCCTGATTTATCCTGCTGCCCCTGTTTCCTGCACCTTTCATCAGCTCACTCGCTGGAAGCCAGAAGCATGGGCTATCCTGGCTCATCCTCCACTTAGCACACCTACTATGACTATAGCACACCTATAGTCTACCTCATTGGCTCACAGATCTTAATATGCGTTACAATACAATGGAGTCACTGCCTCCGAGAGAACATCCCAGGGCATCCAGTCTGTGCAAGAAGTTCTATAGTCAGTACTTCTGATGGCTGTTCTTGGGTGTCAATTTGGCTACACATGGAATTACTTAAATCAAACAATGGAAAGCACACAACTGTGAGAGACTTTTGCTTAATTTGAACCAGGTAGATCCATTTCTAGTCTGGATCTTTGGATAGGAAAACACTCACCTTTAGTCCGGATCTTGAGGCAGGAAGCCCCGCCTTTCATCTGGGTAACACCTTCTACTGGAGGCCTAAAAACAGACGTGAAGAAAGGAAGCTGAGACATCCAGCCTTGAGGGCTGAGAAATTTCCAGATTCTCGAACCTTCCATTCATAGGTACCCATTGTTGGGTTAGCTCTACCACAGCCTGTAAGTCATCTAATAAGTCCCCTTTCTATAGACATATATAGAGAGATTTATCCTATAATTTCTGCGGCTCTGAGAACTCTGACTAATACTATGCCCTGAGCCGAGAATTATCTCCTGTGCCTTACATTAGATTTGCTAAAGAGCTTTTTGACTATTGAAAATTTTACCAAGAACAATATTATTTAGCAGATAGCCCAAAACATGGATAGAAGTAACATTTCTTATCTAGAGCCAGTGGGCCACATACTGGACTAGAAAACTCCTAGAATGCAAAAAATCCCTGAGTTTGTTCCCCAGAACCTCATAAACACACGGTCATGGTGCACACCTGTAGTGACAGCTCTTGGGGGGCAGAGACACATAGAGACAGAGATACACAGAAAGAAACCGAGATGGAAGGCAGCCATGTTATCTTATGGCATAGAGAAAAGTGCTGTGGAAGAAGCAGGCAGAATGAAGTCATAGAGAGTGAGCACGGCCTATAGGAGCTACATTAGCTTTTAGCCAAGTAGGGTAAAGTGTTTAGCTCACTGAGGTCTGACGACAGTCAAATGAGCAGCAGAGGTGCTGGAAAGGAGGGCTCATTCAAGCTTTGTTAAACACAGACATGATCAGAGGTCTTTTGTACAGTGACATTGGAGTCACCCATTAGCCAATACAGTGGCAACCCCAAGGAAGCAGCTGGGCACAGCCATGTGAAACTCAAAAGAGAGGTGAGCTGTAGTTCAGGTGGTGGATGCTGCCAAAGCCCATACTTTTTTCCCCTTTTTTTACATATACATTTATATTATTATATATAAATACAATAAGCTACATACAGCAAAAAGAACCACAAAGCAATCGGGAATTATGTAACTGTTACATTCATAGTGTTTTGGCTATTTGAGTTTGGCAACCTTGAAGAAAACATCTTTCCTATCTTGGTGAGTCTAAAATTCTGAATGTAAACCAATATCTACCATATCTCATCCCTATCAACGTAAAACATCTATCTAGACCTAAAAGCATCTTAACCCCTAAACAACTAAGCTTAATTATAAAACTAAACTATCTGGTCTTCAACCCCATGAGAGACTTGAGAAGGAATAAAAATTAATTACCTGAATAAACTGGAAGTGCAGGTTAACAGCTTCCAAAATGAAAAAATGACAGAGACAGGTTGCAGCCTGGCTCAGCTGTTAAAGGCTAGGCTCACAACCAAAAATATAAGGCCCACACTTTTAATAGTACAGGGCTCTTCGCAGGTGTGATGGCAGACTTGCAATGCACAATTCCAACACTTGGCGGAGCCAGGGAGATCTTGAGTTCAAGGCAAGCCTGGGCTACATAGTAAGTCCGTGTTCAAGAAAAAAGGGAAAGAAGAAAGAAAGAAAGAAAGAAAGAAAGAAAGAAAGAAAGAAAGAAAGAAAGAAAGAAAGAAAGAAAGAAAGAAAGAAAGAAAGAAA
>OU015749.1:13294199-13327777 GCA_907169655.1 Acomys percivali
TGGCAGGGGTAGGAGGGTGGCCAGGGTAGACAGGTGGCTGGGGTAGGAGGGTGGCAGGGGTTGGAGGGTGGCTGGGGTAGGAGGGTGGCCGGGGTAGGAGGGTGGCCGGGGTAGGAGGGTGGCCGGGGTAGGCAGATCTCTATGAGTATTAGGCGAGGCTGGTCTGCATAGCAAGTTCCAGGCCAGCAAGGGCTGTATAATGAGAGCCATTCAAAGAAGAAGAAAGAGGAGGTGAGGGGGAGGAGGAAACGGAGATTTGCGGGACATTTGATCACTTTGTGAACCCTAAGATTGTGAAGGGGGAAACCTGTTTCTTGTTGTGGTGTGGCTCAGCCCTACCACAGACCTTTAACCTAAGAGCTCTGTGTAAACAAGAGCTAAATAAGGCTAACCAGGAGTCAAGAGGTGCAGCCGGCAACCAGCTGTCAGGGAGGGAACACAAGAAAACACAGGAAGGAGGGACATTGAGTTGAAGGGTATGCAAGGCAGTGTGGAGAAGGAGAAGGGGCTTTTTCCTTCTGGGACATCGAATGAGTAGGAAGGTCAGCTGGGTGCTTTCTCTACTTCTGTGAGCTAGTCGGCTTTCACTCCAGCATCTGGCTCTTGAGTCTTTATTGGTAGAATCAGACATTTGGGATTTTGTTTAAAAACAACAAGGAGAAGATGAAAAGGAGGCCAAAGCAGCAGAAGCAGCAGCAGCCACTGCACAGCCCCAGCACCCCAACAGCCTGGACTGGTAATATGCAAAGAAAGCACCTGGAAGACTGAAACAGGAAGATTGTTGTGAGCTGTAGGTCAGCAGACTTCACAGGGAGCACCAAGCCATCCTAAACTATGAAGTGAGACACTGGGAAAAAAAACCCAGTATATGTAACCAAATAGTCCTGGTCAGGGTGTATGGTCTGACTTAGCACTCTCAGTTCTGGTTCTGCAATGTGATCCACAGAACACCCTATAGTCACTTATAGAATCAAGCTGGGTCTGAGGAGACAACTTCTGGTCCAGGGTGTGGCGGTGTGGTCATCTTGGATAACTGCTAAGAGTGAAGCACAGAAAGATAAACATCATGAAGATCGTGTAGCTAAGGAGCGTGTGTTTGTGTGTGTGTGTGTGTGTGTGTGTGTGTGTGTGTGTGTGTGTGTGTGTGTGTTGGGGGCTGGTGGAGTATATTCCAGGAAGAGAACATTGTCTGACACCACCTTGAGTGCTTTTTCTGCCTTTCCTGCCCTCCTTCTCCAGGCCCCTGAGTAAGCCAGGGTGTGAGCTTTTCCCTACATTCTCACAGCTTCCCTGACTATCACTTTACTTTACCTTACCATGGTTTAAAATAGAATCACGAGAAAGTTATAGCAACTCAGCGTAACTATTTGTCAGGGTGGGAGGGGCGGAAAGAAGAGATGGGAGAGGAAGGAAGGAAGAAAAAGGAAGAAAAATCGGGGAACTTGAACTCCTCTGTAGTAGTAGTAGTAGTCAAAGACAATTTTGAATTTCTGGTCCTCCGAATGCTACATTTCATGATTATGGATGATAAGCATTCTTGCATGGGTGAAAGCACACCAGATGATAGGAACCATTCTTTGGGAAATGAGCTAATTCAAGACACATTAAAGCATTTAAATGCAGGTTTATTGGGAGCAGTTCTCGGTGGGTTCATCGGTCCCAAAGAACAGGGCCAAAGAAGTCACCATGGGGGGGGCAAAGAAGTCACCATGGAGGGGATGGGGGGGGGAGTTAGTATGCAAAACGTAAAGAGAGAGAAGAAATGCCGAAAGAAGAAGGGGGAGCCGTCCCTGGGCTAGAGAGTTCAGGCTAGAGGGTAGGGTGTGCCAGCCACGCCCTGCAGCAGGTAGGGATCTAAGGATGCTGGGCGAGCCTGGAGGTCAGGTGTGCCTTGATTCAAAAGGTACTTTAGCTGCTTGTCCTGGTTCTGGAGCCCAATAATAGGATTCCAGTAAGTGCTACCACGTGGTGCTTACAATGCTGGGAATCAAATCCAAAGCTCATAAATACCAGGCAAGCATTCTACCAACTACATCTAGGTATCTAAATACACAGGGCAAGGAGGCTTCTAGCACGGTGGGGAGAGGACACACCCCAAGTCCACAGGGACAGAGTCTTCTGCTTTAGGAGTGCTTCCAGACCTAGCCCTACATAATTCCCAATCTAGCTGTTTATGTGTATCTGTCCAAATATGCTTTTATAATAAACTGGTAAACATTTTGGTTGTGAGCCTATGGCTGAGCCACATCTCCAGCCTTTTTTTTTTTTTTTTTTTTTTTTTGAGACAGGGTTTTTCAGTGTAATAGCCCAGGCTAGCCTTGAACTCACCGAGATCCACCTGCCTCTGCCTCCCCAGGGATGGGATTAAAAGCATGCACCACCACACCCAGCTAAGATTTTTCTTTCCTAAGACAGGATTTTTCTGTTAGCTCTGGCTGTCCTGGACTAGCTTTGTAGACCAGGCTGCCCTTGAACTCACAGCAGTCTCCTTGCCTCTGCCTCTGCCTCTGCCTCTGCCTCTGCCTCTGCCTCTGCCTCTGCTGGAATTACAGGCTTAGCCATCAGGGACATGTAAATCAAAACAGACTCTGAGATTCCATCTTACACCTATCAGAATAGCTAAGATAAAAAAAAAATCAAGCAACACCACATGCTGTCAAGGATATGAGAAAGGAGAATACTCCTCCACTGGAAACTTGTACAACCACTTTGGAAATCAGTCTGGCACTTTCTCAGAAAATTGGGAATAGTGCTACCTCAAGACTCAGCTAGAACACTTCTGCGTAGATACCCGAAAGATGTTCCACCATACAACAAAGATATTTACTCAAGTATATTGATAGCAGCCTTATTCGTAATAGCCAGAAACTGGAAATAACTCAGCTGTCTCTCAATTGAAGACTGGATAAAGAAACCGTGGTACAACTACACAATGGAATACTACTCAGCTATTTAAAACAAGGACATCATGAAAATTTCAGGCAAATGGAAGAAGCTGGGAAAGGTCATCCTGAGTGAAGTAACCCAGACCCAGAAGGATTTGTATGGTATATACTTACTTGTAAGCCACATAAAACAGGATAACCATATTACAATCAACAGACCTAAAGAATCTAAATAACAAGGAGGACCCTAGGGAGGATTCTTACCTCTCATTCAGAAAGGAAAATAGAATAGACATTGGAAGCTAATGGAAAGAGGGAAGAGAATGGGAGCCTACCATAGAGGTCCTCTGAAAGACTCCACCCAGTAGGAAATCAAGGCAGATGCTAAGACTCACAGCCAAACTTTGGGTAGAGTGCAGGGAGTCTTAAGGAAGAATGGGGGGACAGAAGGACCTGGAGGGGGCAGGAGCTCCACAAGGAGACCAACGGAGCCAACAAATCTGGGCCCAGGGGACCCTACAGAGACTGAAACACCAAACAAGGACCATGCATCCAGAGGACTTAGGCCCTGCTCAGATGTAGCCTATAGGCAGCTCAGTCTCCAAGGCGGCCCTAGTAAGGGGAGCAGGGGTTATCCCTGCCATGGACTGTGTTGCCTGCTTTATGATCACTTCCCCCTGGCAGGGTGCCTGACTATGCCATAGAGAAGAAGATGCGGGTGATCCTGATGAGAGTTGGTAGCTGGGGTCAGTTGATAGGGGAGAAGGGCTCCCTCGCTCTGAAGACTAGGGGAGGGGCATCGGAGGGGGAAGAGGGAAGGAGGGAGGGTAGGAACAAGAGGAGATGAGGGAGGGGGCTATGATTGAGATGTAAAGTGACTAAATTTTAAAAAAATTAATTAAAAAAAGAAAATAAACTGGTAAACATAAGTGTTTTCTTAAGTTTTGTGATCTGCATGGCAAATTAATAAAATTCAAGCAGGAGATCCTCAAACCCCAATTTACAGCAGGTTAGTAGGACAGACACTAATGGAAAAGAGCCTGGGCCTTCCAGTGGGCACTGGGAGGCTGGAGCAGATCTGTAGGGTGGCATTCTTACCTGTAGGCTCTACCACTACATTCATGTAGCCGGTGTCAGAACTCAGTAGAATGACATCCCCTGCAAATACAGTCAGTGGTTGGTAAGAGAAGTGACAATCAGGAAAATGACAGGTCCCTCTTGACACAACTTCTCAGACTTGCTATGCCCATTAACATTTGAGGCCAGGCCTTGGGGCAGATAGCAGGTGAAATCTGGTCTATGTTCGACTGGGTTGTCCTTTTCTTGATGTTAATTCCTGGCGTTTCTTCCTACCTGTAGCAGGTAAAAAGATGCTATCACAATCACCGGTTCCTTATCTTTGTTGTAGCCCTTTCCTCAGTAAACAAAATTCTTCCCTGGTTATGACATCCCTTTCACCTTAAGCACAAAACCTGACCTTGCACTCTCCTCTGAGCCACCCAAGAGGCAGCCCAGTTTCCACTGGGGTCTGGTTGTCAAGGCAACGCTTCCCCACCCCCCCCCCCCCCCCCCCCCCCCCCCCCCCCCCCCCCCCACCCCCATCCCCCCGAGCTCAACCTTCAGATCAAATGCCATCTGTGTCCTGCGATGCCACCTTGCTGATGCCTCCTCGGGGAACTGGGGTTGCACACCAGGGAGGTTCTCTATTTTCTAGCTTTCCGTTCTCCAGTCTCTGCAGAGGCATCCTACCATATGGTATAGCACCATCACAGTTAAGACCGTTTCCTGTGTGCCATCCAAATCAAATCATCAATCTCACCTGTCTGTGTCATCTGATGCAGCCTTATGTTAATGGATCTGGGCCAACAAGAGCATTCTGCAGGCTTGTTTTCCTCTCTCTCTCTCTCTCTCTCTCTCTCTCTCTCTCTCTCTCTCTCTCTCTGTCTATCGCTCTCCTCTTTCTTGTTTGCTTTTTAATTAAAGCCTCCAAAAGAGGATAGAGGAGCAACAGGAGGATATGCTTAATTGTAAGGTTTAAACACACACTCAGGTGGGAGTGGGCAGAAAGATGAAAGCCTTGCTCTGAGGATGCCTGTGACCCTTCTGAAGGGCTCATAGTCACCACGTGATTCTGATCTTTCCCTATAGACACAGAGAAGCCCAACTCGGTCCATTTGGCCTAATAGTTTATTGTAGTTAAAGCCTCGTGTCTGACACTTCAGGTTCCTCCCACTTCACTCTCGCCAGATCTCCATCCCTAACTAAGCGTGGGGTACAATCGCAGAGCAGGGTTCAGGAAGCGATTCAGAGGGGCCGGGCGTTGGGCGTGGTTTCCCAGGGGCGTGTCCGGGTGGGCGTGGTCTGGGAAATTCCCCGGCTAGGGCGGGCAGCGGGCGCTGTGGTCAGCTGAGCGGCGCCTGGCGGGTCGCGAGGCCGCGCGTCACCGTCCGGCTGCCTGGTCGCCGCACCCCCCCCCCCGCCCCCCAGCTGGTCCAAGGCGGGCATCGGCATCCAGAGCTCTGGTACTGGGACAAGATGTCAACGAAGCAGTGACCTGAGAGGAGCGCGTCCCAGTGGCTGGTGAGCCGGGCCGCGGGTGGCGGGCGCTGACTGAGCGCGGCGACTGTCCCCAGCGGGCTCCACTCCATCCTGGCAGCGGTTCTCGCTGCCGCCGCCTCCGGGAGCCTGCCTCGGGGAGGGAGGGTGACGAAGCTGGGGCGGCCCTCCTGTAGGATCGCTACCCTGAGAAGGCTTCCAAGGCCCAGGCTGATCTTGACCTGGAGTGAAAGAACGGCGGGGATGTGGGTGCGGGGTGGGGAGGGGCGGGGGGGGGGCGGTGAGAAGGGGTTGGTGGCCGCCCCAGAGTTCAGCCCTCTTTTCCCAGGATGGTAAAACACTGGCTTGGCCGGTTGCAGATGACTTCCAGTTCAGGTCACCTAGGTGGTTTGAAGGTGAAGTCCCAGGTTGAGAGTGATTAAGCAAGCAGTGGGTTCATTTTAAGGAGGGAGTGGTTAAAGGTACTGTCACTAGGAACGAAGACACTTTGAATGAGGTCGCCCAGGAACTGTGAAGAATAAGAGAGACACCCCTTGCCACAGCTACAGGCTTACAGACGGGTACATAAACTTGTGTCTGTCTGGGAGAGTGTGCTATGTCCATGCATGTATATAAAGCCGTGCACGTTTAGGGAGGGTGGGAAGAATATGAGATAATGAGGGTGAATTCAGTAAAGCTGGGAACTTTAAGGGAACTGTTTCCAGCACAGGCAATGTGTAAATTGGAGGCAGTAAACAAGCCTCGGAGGAAAATGAAACCCAGCCCCTGATCTGGCCTCCTCTATCAGGACTCCCCGGAATGCATGTCAGAGTGTTGAAGATTGAAATGGAGAATCTTATGGAGAGCCCCAAGAATATAACATAAGACAGTATTGGGCCACCGAAGCCTTCGGAACTAACCCCAAAACTGCCATTTTATGCAACGCGCCACTTTGTTCTTTGGACCTAGCGAGAGCAGTAAGGAACCCTATTGCCTCAGGGCTGATAATGGGGTAGAGCTGGATAGATCGACTACTGCCAGAGACTGCCTTGCATTTGCTTGGACAAATGAGCTTAGTTGTGGATTGTGCGCATGTTTGACCTGTTTACCCCGAGCCGGTTTGAGCAGTACTCTATGTATTGTGTGCAACACCATAAAAGTAACTACATTACAACTGGCCTGTAAAGTGCATTTTATGGGAATCGGTTATTACCTTCCTCCTGAACTCCTTCATTTACTATTACATAGTTGCCCTGGCCATGAAATATGCCCACTAATCCTCAAGTCTGCCCCTCTGACTTTTTGTTATATAGACTTAGCATATGAATGAATTCTTTGGATTGTCTGGAAAATCAAAGTCCAAAAGAAAAGAAATCAAACCCTTTAAGTTGTATTCTACTTATTAATTCTGTGCGTGAGTGCATGTTTGTGTGTTCACTCGTGTTCTGTGCACAGCAGGGGACAGTCTGTGGCAGATCCGTGGACCCCACTCAGATACACCCACCCGGCTGGCCTGAAACTCGCTTTACAGACCAAGCTGGCATTGAACTCACAAAGATCTGCTTTGCTTCTGCCTCTCAAGTGCTGAGATCAAAGGTGTGCACTAACACACCTCTGAAAATCTTTATTTTCCCTTAATTAAATTTATTAAAGCTTCCTTTGCTTCTGCTTTGGCATGTGTGTAATAATGTGGTGCTAGAATATACATTATATATTATATATACATTTTACACACACATACACATAGATCTTTTGCAGTGATAGAGAAAGATAGTTCTTATTTTAAAATTAAGTTTATAAAGTTGACTTCAAGAATCTGGAGTGAACACCATAGAACTGCAGGAGATTCATAACAATACTAACTTGTGGGACGGGGTTTGTGCTTGCACAGCAGAGAGCATTTTACAGGTGTAGGACTTAAATAGACCTCATGAAGCTGTATTTTTGTCTCATTTCAACAAACATTTACCCGGAGGCTGCTGTGTGCTAGTCTCTAGTAAGAAAAAGATGAAGAGGATGTACTTGCTGGGCTGTCTGAGGAGCTGAAATACCAATGGCTCTCAGGGGCTCAGAAGAGTTGCCTCTCCACAAAATGTCACATTTGAGTTGGACATTGAAACTGTCCCGTGGATGTGTGCCAGAGCAAATGGCAGCCAGACATATTTCTGAGGCAGAGGACACTGCAGAGGCAAGGACACAGAGGCCAAGAATGCATGGAACCGTGAACCCTTTAATGTGGTATTTGTGGCTTGGTGGTAGGGGGTGACATTGATGCCTATGGATAAGTAAGCCCAGAGACTGAAGAGAAATAAAAATAAATAACTCTCATAAACCCCAATGGCAATGGGGCTGAAATGGAAAGAGAAGAATGCTATTAAAATCCATTTAACAAGGACCTGGTGGTTTTTTAAATTTTGTGTGTCTCACAATACTGAGGATGCAGCAGTAGACAAAATAGGTGAAAGTTGAACACTGCCAATCACAGGCAAAATAGAAGCCCAAGTTTAAGCCTTTGGGCTGGGGAAGAGATGGAGAGGTTTGGGATAGAAGTGACTGGACTTGATGATCCGTTTAGATTTGGGAGAATATGGAAGGGAATTGCATGTTCCTGCCTTCAAGACTAGGTGAAGTCTGTTTCTGTTTCTCATGTATTAGTAGGGCACGAAATGGCCTTGCATGGCCTTCCTGACGGCATTACTAACAAGCAACCGTGAGGCTTCTTTTACTCCAGAAGTAAGATGTGTGTGCCTCCTACCTTCCTTTTGGAACGATGGGTTTAGTCACGTGATCACAGAATCTCCTTAACTTCCCTTTACTTAAATTTATATATTTATTCTGTCAGTATGGGTGCAAATGCATAGTGCCCTGGCACATGTGAGGAGGGCTCAGGCCAGCTTGTAAGAGTCAGCTCGCTCCTTCTGATACTGGATCCTGAGTATCGAACTAAGGTGATCAGGCTCAGCAGCAAGTGCCTTTGCCACTGGGCTATCTTGCTGTCCACCTTCAGCCCCTTTTGTGAATGGAAATTTCAGTTTACTATAGCCCACTATAGGCTTTCTTCATGGAACAGGTTTTCATTGTTTAAAATGAATTTACCAGAGCTAAAGAGGTGGCTCAGCAGTAAAGAATACTTTCTGCTTTTCTAGAGGACTTGAGGTCTGTCCGTAGTCCCCACTTCAGGCAGCCCCAGCTCCTGGGAATCCAGTGCCTCTGGCACCTGAGGGCAACTGCATTCACATGCACATACCCACATGGGAACACACACACACCTACACATAAGTGAAAAATAATAGTCTAGCATGGTCTAGCACTTAAGATTCCTGGTTTTCACCCAGGTAGCCTGGGTTCAAGTCCCGGTGTGGAAACATGAAATCTTTGCACATGCCTGTAATCCCAGCACTCAGGAGGCAGAGGCCAGTAGATCTCTGTGAGTTCGAGGCCAGCCTGGTCTACAAAGCAAGTCCAGGACAGCCAAAGCTACACAGAGAAACCCTGTCTTGAAAAACAAAAAATAAATACATTTATCATCATCATCATCATCATCATCATCATCATTATTAAAGAAAAAACATTCATTTACCCATGGAAGGATTGACCCTGTTAATACTATATCTGTAAATCTAAAAACTCATCTACACCAAGGAAAAGGACTGAGCTTATTTTGCATCCAGTGTCCAGTTGGTGGACGTTGGCATCAAGCAGAATATGCTGGGCACACAGCCTTCTGGCTGTCAGTGCCATCCTGTAATGGGAGAGACAGTGCCTGCTGGGGTGGTGGGCAGGGAGTCATGGCCCATGTGTTCTATTGCTCAAGTGTCTCAGCCCACTCTGGGCAGCCACGCATCATGGAAACCACACAGACAGTCTTGTACCGAACAAGATGTCAGCGTAGATTCAGACCAACTCAGGAAAGAGATTTGTGCCCGCGTCTATAAGGTCAGCTGTTACTCTGATTACACGGTTAGGGACTCGGGGAGCAGATCTGGGGAATAAAAGCTGGAGATACACTTTTGACTTTCTCCCTTGCTAGTTCCCGGTCTTTCTTGTTAGTGAAATCCTGACAAATCCTGTGCTCCGTATTGCATCCTTCCATTGTTAAATAGCTTTTGTCTGTTTACTTTGAATCTGGGCTTGCTCTGTAGCCCAGGCTGGCCTAGGACTTCTGCCTCAGCTTCCCAAGTGCTAGGATTATAGGCATGCACCACATGCATGCCTAAAATTTTTGCTTGCTTGGCTCATGCTAATTTCTTGCTTGGTTGCTTCTTTCCTTCCTTCCCTCCTTCCCTCCTTTTTTTGTCTCATACCGTAGCCTTTGACGGTCTGGTCCTCACTATGTACAGATAGATAGATGGATGATAGCTAGGATAAAAATGTTGAAAGACTCTGAGATTTGAGTATTCTCTCACTACATTCGATCGGCCGATATTTCACATGTGCACCAGTTATCTTCAAACTCAGTTATCCTCCTGCCTCATCCTGCCTCGTGCTGGGTTACAGCCATGTACCACCTTCCCTTCTTTCTAAATGTCTTTGCCTAGAAATGGCACGTCATATCCAGATCAGTTGGGTTCTTATGAGGCATTGTTGTTAGGGGGGACCTTGCAATAAATAATCCTTTCCAGTTTTTGCAGTCTCTGAAGATACATAAAAAGACATATGTGTGTCTCTGCTCAGTTTAACATAGTTCAAGAGGAAGTTAAGAACTTAGACATTCAGGTGCTGGTGAGTTTGTTTAACAAGTAGAGGCTCTTGCTGCTAAGCTTGAGGGGCTCATCTCCATCCTTGGGACCCAGGTTGTGGAAGGAGAAAAAAATGTCATTGTGCGCTGGTGTGTGCGTGTGAGCTCTCTCCCTCTCGTACACACACAAGCGATAGATAGATAGATAGATAGATAGATAGATAGATAGATAGACAGACAGATAGAACACAGATGTTTAAAGACTTTAAGTGTTCTCTCTCTATGTTCTACCATTAGATATTTCACGTGTGCACCATATAGTGATAATTCATATTGATACCTTTTAAAGGACCCAAAAATCCTAAAGTGTCTTTTGAGTCTTTCACCGTTACTTTTAACTGCTTTTAGTAAACAGTAGTATTTGAATGCTCACATTTGTCGCATATGCTAGCCTCTTATTCACATGACATTTGAACTACAGAATTAATTTTCCTAACACTGTTTGACAATGTGACTGGATGAGTATGTATTTATAAGAATGGTTGGCGTAACGGCGGGACTGGCAGTTGGGTTGGGGTGAGGGATGCTGGGCATGCCGGTGTTGAGGGGTGGAGGCGGGACTGTGACCTCTCTAGTTAAGCATCCCTTTTAGAGTTGCTGAGCTGAGGACCCTGAGGAGCACTATCTACTGATGAGTCAGTAGTTGCCTGTGGAGGTCAGCTGCCCAAGGCCACACACTTGGCGGTTGGTACACCTGATTCTTCTACTGCCTCACCTAGCGCAGCCCTACTTTCCCCGCCCACCCCAAACCCACCCCCAGTATTCTTGCAACATCTGGGCAACCTGGACCAGTTATTGATGGAACTGTGAAAACCAAGGCCAGCTTTACTGTGGTTTTAGTGAAGCTGCAGGTGAAGGTCAAGGAAGAGGCACTGCTCAGCAGTCTTCAGAACGGTCCTCTCCCTCCCATTCTCATCTTTCTCCCTTCACCCCTTCCTCCTCCTCAGCTCTGCCACCACCACCACCACCCCCAACACACACACTTCTTTCCTTTTCTTTTGATAAAATCATAAAGAGATAACTTGCTGCTGGACACAACTGTAGTGGCATGCCTGTTATCACCACCAAGGAGGCTAAGATAAGGAGTTTACCAGTTTGAGGCTAGCCTGAGCTACAAAGCTAGCCTCTTCACTGCACCTGAAACTCAAAAATTCCAGCTAGTCTTGCCGTCCAGCTTGCTCTCAGGATCCCATCTCTGCCTCCCAGATGCTGGGATTACAAGAGGCCATCATGCCTCTCTGGCTTTACATTGGCTCTGGGAATGCAAACTCCAGTCCTCATGGTTTCACAGTGAGCACTTGACACCCCCCACCCCCGGACCATCTTCTCCTCAGCTCCCATGACTGACTTGGCAGGAAGTTTTCACCTTGTAGCCTACAGTCGTCTGAAACACATGATCTTCCTGCCTCAGCCTCCTAAGGCAATGGATAACTGTCCACCACCATACTCAGCTGAAAAACATGAATGTTATGGGAAAGAATTTCCTAAGAAGGGTGTAGGGAAGGCATCTGAAATCAATTCAGTTAGGTCAAACCTACATCCATGCAAGAGGCTCACAGGTAGGTGAGCAATGCTGTGTCCGTGTTCTCCCTCTGTGAAGTTGCCATCCTTCCTATGCGCTTCATGGGATGCTTTGCTAAGTAACATTGCCAGCCTGCAGTCCTGTCAGTGGTAGTGCTGTGAGTTTTTTTCCCCCAAGAGAGGGTTTCTCTGTGTAGCCTTGGCTGTCCTGGACTCGCTTTGTAGACCAGGCTGGCCTTGAACCCACAGAGATCCACCTTTCTCTGCCTCCCAAGTGCTAGGATTTACCTACAAATTCTTCAGGCTAGAAGCTGTGCACCTGACCCTTGACTAGAGAACCTGCAGAGATCCCAGGACCTTGCCTCCCAAGGGCACAGAAAGCAGCTCTCATCCTGTGCACCTGGTCTTCCTTTCATATGTAGGTATTAAGCATACACACTCACTGATGTATGACGTGGTTACACGGCAGAAAGGGTGGCTCTCCTGCCTGTCAGAAGAGGGACTGATTTCATGTATAATGGACTACAACTCAGTGGAGCCACGTAGGCACCTAAATCCTGAGGAACTGGCAGTCTGAGATTGTGGTCCAGACGTGGCGCACGCCTTTATCCCCAGTACTCCTGACGTAGAGGCAGGCAGACTGCTGTGAGTTCAAGGCCAGCCTGGTCTACGAAGAGAGTTCCAGGACAATCTATTACACAGAGAAACCCTGTCTTTAAAAAACAAACAAACAAACAAAACAAACAAACAAAAAACAACAACAAAAGAAAGAAAGAAGGAAGGAAGATTGTGGCCGGGCATGGTGGCACATGCCTTTCATCCCAGCACTCAGGGAGGCAGAGGCAGGTGGATTGCTGTGAGTTTGAGCCCACCCTGGTCTACAGAGTAAGTCCAGGACAGCCAAGGCTACACAGAGAAACCCTGTCTGAAAAACACAAAAGAAGAAGAGAAGGAAAGGAGGAAGAAAAAGATGATGATGATGACTGTGTACCGGGGCTGTGGCTCAGTGCTAGAGCACTTGCCTACCATGCTTGAGGCCCTAGATTTAATTCCTATTGAGAGAGAGGGAGAACTCACCAACACCTGCCCACATGCCTTCTTCATCTCAGATGAAGAAGCCCCATGTCTTTTGTGGCACCCGTAGCTCTCTGCTTTATCACAGTTGTAGGGTGAGTATCAACACTTGATACTGTTTATTGCATAGATGGATTTTAAATTATCTTATAATTAATTATTAAAGATAAAATTTTAAGTTTTTTAAAATTTATGTGTCTGTGTGAGTACATATCATGTGTACATGTGTGTCTCTGGAGGCCAGAAGAGGACTTCAGGTACCCTAGAGCTGGAGTTACAGGCAATTTTGAGCTAGGTGCTAGGAGCCAATGAGGAGTGAGTGCTTTTAAGTACTGGGCCGTCTCTGTGGGCGTAAGAAATAATATTTTTTAAGGCATCTCTCTGGACTTCAGTCATTCGCCTTTTTAGAGCAGGGCCATTCTTGATAGGGATATCTATCATTTTCATGGAGTGCAAAGGTAAGTTTTTTTGCCCGAAATGTGTGTGTAGCCAGTCACTGGAAAGATGTCCCTGTCTGCCTGAGTAGGTAATAAAGAGGTGGATTTGGCATTTACTCTTATGTATGTGTCCTCGTTGGCATGTCTATGAAATAAAGCCATATACATAGAAGCGTTCTCAGGATATGCAGGAGGATATACAAACTGTTTTAGGGTTTTATGTGTATGCACTGATAAATATCGTATCAAAGCCTCAATAAAAATAAAAGTTTACTCACAACTTTCTTGTGTTATAAGATGGCGTCTTCACATCAGCCTTGCTTTGTGCCACTTCTGACCTTGGGCGAGCTGCTACCCCCGCTTCCTCAGCTGAAGGTCAAGAGGAGCCAGTGGCATGTCTGCTCGAGGCTGCTAGCACATACTATGCCCAAGAACTGCCAAAACCAAACATTACCCTCCTCTTTTTCTTCTCTTTTTTTCAGTTTTTCGAGACAGGGTTTCTCTTGTTGCAGCCTTGGCTTGTCTTAGAGTCGCTTTGTAGACCAGGCTAGCCATGAACTCACAGAAATCCACTTGCTTCTGCTTTCCCAAGTGCTGGGATTAAAGGCGTGTGCCACCTTGCCTGGCTCCATTCCTTTTTAATCAAAGATAAAATATGGAGATTTTAATAGCTTTCAATAAATATAAAATATGCAGAATTCAGTAGCGTTCATAAGTATCAACTATGAAGATTTTAATAGCTCTCAATAAACAATTCACTCAAAATCAGGATATTTGAACTTAAAGATTTCAGGGCATTTATGTAGTGATCCTTTGCCTACAGATATTACCCTGACCACTACCACATCCTGTACTACCCCCTTATTTCCAGCTCTGCTGCTTTCCACACATGGTCCCTTGAGGTTGGGCAGTGTACCTGGATGCTAAAGGGAAAGTCTTCACAGTGCAACTGGAGGGAAAGCCAGCAGCCTTGGGAATAACTACAGCCCATCACTAGGGGAATTGTGGCCTGTGGCAGACCAGCGACAACTGTATGTTTAGCTTGTGGCTTTTCCATAGGACCTGTCACCATGTCCCATCAACCCCTGAGCTGCCTGACTGAGAAGGGGGACAGCCCCTGTGAGACCCCAGGAAATGGACCTCCCACTATGGTTCACCCCAGCCTGGACACATTCACCCCTGAGGAGATGCTGCAGCAAATGAAGGAACTGCTGGTTGAAAACCACCAGCTGAAAGGTGAGCGGGGCTGTCGTTTGGACTCGCCAGTCAGGAAACACAATCCCTTCTGAAGGTGGCTTTGTAGGTGAGGTCCTTTCTCAGCCTGTTTCCCTAGCGGGGAAACAGCACAGCAAGACTCCAGGCAGGGCTAAGAGGCTTTCTGTGTACATCTGTCCACAGGTCAGACTAAAAGTAGTCTGTTTGGGGGCTGAGAGTGTCAATCAATAATAGAGAGCTTACCTAGCAGGGCATAGCTCTAGGATGAATCCTTATCACTAGCCAAAAAAAACAAAAAAAAAACAAAAAAACAAAAAAGCATTCTGGCTCAGGAAATAGTATAGTGACATTTACTCCATTTCAAAGGAAAGAGGCTGGGGGAGGGGGCACCTCTGTGATTACAGAGTTAGCTGTAAATATTACTTGTCAGGAGAAAGCATTCTGAGCTAGGCATGATGGTGCTGCAACCTAGCTCCAGAACAGAGGCAGAGGATTCCAAGTTCAGTGCTACCATGTGCTACATAGCAAGTTCAAGGCCATCCTGGACTCTGTACATAGTGAAACTTTGTTATCCATGGAGGGATTAGCCATGGCTGATCAGACATTATAATCCAAGAATGATTATGACCACCCTCAGTCTTCTGGACTCCTTGTCATTAACAGGAATTTATTTCCCCACATCAGTTTTACTTGGGGGATTTTATTGTTTTGAGCTAGCATCTCATGTAGGCCTGGATGGCTTCCAGCTCACTACGTACCTGAGACTTTCCTTTCCTGCCTCTTGCCTCCCACATCTGGGAGTAGTTATGAGCCACCATTCCTGGCCTTCTTGGACCTTTAAGGACTAGCAGTGATGTTCTAGTTTGTCTGTGAGTAAACACTGCTCACATCACCTCAGTCTTTTCCTGCTGACACACCCCTCCAGGCCTCTGGGACACGCTTAGATCGTGAGCCCCACAGTACTGAAATGGCCAGAGTGGAGGGCTGACTCATGAAATTCCATCCATTCCCTGGTGGGTGACTTCCTCTCTCTGAACCTCAAACAGAAGCCATGAAGCTAAATAATCAAGCTATGAAAGGGCGATTTGAGGAACTTTCGGCCTGGACAGAGAAGCAGAAAGAAGAACGCCATTTGTTTGAGACACAGAGCAGAGAGGCCAAGGAGCGCCTCAAGGCCCTGAGTCACGAAAACGAGAGACTGAAGGAAGAGCTGGGAAGACTAAGAGAGAAAACAGAAAGGCCATTTGAAGTGAGTACATGATGCATCGTGGTTTTATATTCTTAGTATGTAGAGCTGCTGTTTGACCAAACTTTTCCTGAGGAGATACTACACACATGTCTACTCAACCCCGGATAGGGAACTCACAGCAAAGTAAAGTATGGATACCACCAAAGTCCAACTTGGTGAACCATGAGGTTTTGTTGGGATTTGGGGGTTTTTTTTGGGGGGGTTGGGTTTTTTTTGTTTTTTTTTTTTGGTATTTTTTTGTTGTTGTTGTTAAAGATTTGTTTATTACATATAGTGTTTTGCCTACATGTAGGCCTGCACGCCATAAGAGGGCATCAGATCTCATTATAGATGGTTGTGAGCCACCATGTGGTTACTGGGAACTGAACTCAGGACCTTTGGAAGAACGGACAGTGCTCTTAACCTCTGAGCCATCTCTCCAGCCCCGAACCATGAGTTTTATTAGGGTTACTTACAGGAGTGTGGGTGAGGAGCTACTTACAGGATCAGAAATGAATCAAAGACAGCTGCGTCATCAAGGCCCACCCCAGCATGGACAACAGCTCACAAAAACTGGGAAACCTGGAGCACACAGAACAGTCTGCAGGCAGCTCAACAAGTTGTCCAGCGTCCTTTCCAGGTGGCCCTGGTCAGAACCTCTTCTAGGCACCTCGGCCGGTTTCTGCTTCTTCCAGGCAGCTGGTTTCATCTCAGAGTCTTCGCAACTTAGCCCCCTTCTCTCTAAGGGGGACTCAACTTTTATTGCTTACTTTGTCAAGGAAGGACTAGTGATTTTGGTCAGTTTCAGGGACTTCCGGAAGCTGTTTTGAGTTGTTTGCTTTCCTGCAGGAAGAGATGTTTCTATCTGGCAGGTCATACAACAGCAGTAGAAGCTCATTTGTCTGGCCTTTTAGATAAAAACCTTCCATGGTTCAGGCTGAACTAGTGTTTTACATGGTCTTGGAAGCAGTGTGGTTTTCCTGGAAACACTGATTGGTTCACATATAATCTCTTTTGGGGAGCGATATGTGTAAGGCCAAAGCTGAGGAAATGGCTCAGTCTGTAAAGTGCTTGCTGTGCAAACACGAGGACCTGATCTCCAACACTCATATAAACTCTGGAATTAAAGGTGCGTGCCTGTAAATTCAGCACTGGGGGTCAGGTTCAGTGAGACCCTGTCTCAAAAAATAAGATGGAGAGTGATCTAGGAAGACAGCCCATGTTGATCTCTGGCCTCCATAACACACACCCACATGCATGTGCACCTTCACACACATGTGTACATGCCTGCATGAACATACAGTTACATATGTAACTACAATGTAATCCTAGCACTGTGGAGACTGAGGCAGGTGGCCTGAGAGCCCAGAGCCAGCCTGGACTACATAGTGAGTCCAGGCCAGGCTGGGTAATGTGAGACTCACTGTCTCAAAAAACCAGAACTAAAACCATATTCAGGTTATAAACCTGTATTGCATAGTCCTTGAAAGTGGTAGGTGGCCCTCTGCCTGGAACCACCCAAGTGTTCGTTTGTGGTTTATATCCCTGATATAAATTAGATTCTACAAGTGGACCTTGAGATGTTTACTTTTTGGCCTTGTTATCCTGTTATGTGGTAACTGTTCCCTTTATGGTCTGCTAAAATGACTCAGCAGTGCCCCATTATGATATGCAGGGTGCCGTGCTTAAAGAGGAAAATGGTTACATTTTGGTTGACCTGTGAGATTCATTCACCCTAAGAATGCGTGTCAGAGACATTTTAACATAGGACAAGCCAGGGCGTGCTTGCTCCCAGCTGGTTCTCCAATGCTGCGGCTTCATCTAGGTGACACCACTGTCCACTTCCTGCCAAATCTCACACTTTGCCCTTCAGAAAACGGAGCACTGGGCTGTGTCAGATTATTAGTGATTTTTCCTGAGAATTTACCCTGACTTTTATCATCTCTCTGCGGATGCATAAAAATGGAAACAGAGAAGTAAAACAAGCAAGAAGTAATGGAAAGAAAATGATGTTGGATGATTTAAAGTGTGATAAGTTATTTAGAAAAAGATTGACTCAATGGTGGGGGCTGGGGGGCACACACAGAGTCCACAGGACAGCCTCGGTTGTCATCCTCAAGAAGGCCAGCCTCCCTCTTCCGAGACAACCTCTTTCACTAGCCTGAAGCTCACCAATTAAGCCCCAGGGATCCCTTCGTCCTTGCTTCCGAAGCCTCGAATTACAAGCATGCACCACTGCACCCAGAATTTTCACACGGATGCTGCAGATCAAACCCAGGCCCTCCCACTTGCAAGGTGTGCACTTTATCAATCTGGCCGCAGGACTCTTTTAGTTGAGAAAGGGTTTGGCTGTGTAGGCTGGTTGGCCTGGAACTTGTTATGTAGCCCAGGCTGGCTTGAGCCACTGAATCTCTTGCCTCTGCCTCCAGAGTGCTGGGGTTACAAGTGTATGTTGCTGTGCCTGGCACATATCCCAGACATGCTGAGAGCCGGGCTTTGCAAATCTCCCAGGTGTGCCCTTATTTCATCAGATGGCTATTTCATCAGACAGGCAAGGCTAACCATCACAACCAGCCCAGCTTTAGGCCAAAGGAACGGGTCCATGGAAACACAAAGGCCTGTCTTCCATGAGGCCAATGGCAAGAGCCCAAAGCGGGTAGATGCTAATAGTGGGTTTGAGATAGAGATGGGCGAGAGAAACCGCTGTGGGTTTAGTGCAGGCAAAGAATGGAGAATGTCAATGATAAAACAAAGAGGAATTTAAAGCGTTCTCATACATGTGCTTTATGGCCAAATAAGTGGATTTATGATTTTCCACAGGTAACTGGGAGAGCTTTATGATTTAGGAAAAGAAAATTAACCTAATGATGTGAGATTCTAATGTCATGGCCTACTATGCCAGGTCCTCAGACACTTGCTAAAGCTGTTCTCTTCCCTTCTACCAAGTATGGGTGTAGAATGTTTTTAATTAAATAATTCATTCATTCTTCTCTTATACAATACCTCCCCTCCCTCCACTCCTCCCTGCCCTACCCAGATCCACTGTTTCTCGTCAGAAAACAGCAGACTTCCCAGGGATATCAACCAAGTACAGTATAACAAAAAGCAATGAGACCAGGCACAAACCCTGACACCAAGGCTGGACAAGACATCCCAGTAGGAGGGCAAGTGTCCCAAGAGCAAGCAAAACACTCAGAGACACTCCCACTCCCATTGTTAGGTGTCCCACAAAAACAAAACAAAACAAAACAAAACAAAACAAAAAAAAAACCCAAGCTAAACAACCACAGCTCCATGCAGAGGACCTAGCATAGATTCACGCAGGCTTTGTGGTTACTGCTTTAGTACCTGTGAGCCCCTGTGAGCCCTGCATAGTTGGTTCTGTGGACAGTATTCTCCTGGTGTCCTTGACCCATCGGGCTCCTATAATCCTCCCTCCTCCTCTTCTGTGGGGTTCCCTGAGCTGTGCCTAATGTTTAGCTATGGGTCTCTGTGGCCCCTCTGATGACGACAGGGCCAGGAACCCATCTGTGAGTGTAACAGAATATCGTTAGGAATCATTTCATTGACCAGTTGTAGTCTATCCGAGGTCTCTGCTCTTTATCGCCACAGCAGAACAGTTGGGCTTTTATAGTTCACAGGCAGTTGCTTATCTGTATCACTGAGATTAAGAAATCAGATGGAATAGAGCCCAAGGCCTGGGTTAAGCCTTGGCTCTGAGGCTTCCTGGTTTGGTTCTGTTCTAACTGGTTACTCTTTGTCTTCATTTATTAAGTGAGTCTGAGGATTGAGTGAATTAGTTCCTGTAGAGCACTCACATCAGCATTTGGCATGGATCATTGTATCCATTCTTATCTGGGAATAGTGAGTGTACCGTGTGTGGGTGTGTGTGTGGGTGTGTGTGGGTGTGTGTACTGTGACAGTTGAAGTGTTTAGGTGAACTTAGTTGGGGCACAAGAATCAGAAAATGGTAGACAATGAACTTAAGAAATTAAGCCTAACTAATAGGCACATTTTGCTAGGATTTTTTTCTTGTCAATGATTGAATTACTCCTAAATGCTAGTTACTCTCTGTTCTCCTCCTTCCCCGCCCCTTCTCTTTCAGCAGGATCTTACAGTGTTGTCCAGGCTGAGCTCTGACATTTGTAAGGATCCCCTTGCCTGAGCTTCCCCAAAGGCTGTAGACTCTTACTATGCCTAGATCAGAACCTTCCATGGCTCAGACAGGTTGGTGTTTTACATGATCTGAAAAGACTGATTGCAGCTTTAGAATCGTATGATCTCTGTTGAGGGGAAAGAAATGTGTAAGGCTTTAGCTATATTGCCGGGAGCCAAAGGAACACTGAGGTAGTGAGTCAGTGTTTTATTGCAGTGCTCATTGGTACATAGGAAGCCTGCCCAGAGCTGCCCTGTTTTAGACTTTGGTTTCAGTTTTGTTTGCTGATTTTTTTTTTCAGGACAGGATTTCTCTATGTAACAATCCCAGGCTATCCTAGAACTCAATATGTATACCAGGCTGGCCTTGATCTCAGAGACCCACCTGCCTCTGCCTTCCAAGCTCTGGGATTAAAGGTGTGTGCCAGCAAGCCTGGCTGCCTGGGTGTTTGTTTGCTTGCTTGCTTGCTTGCTTGTTTGTTTGTTAAGTTTACTATCTAAAAATCCATTCTAGGAGCATGTGTAATGAACTAGCATATACCTATGATCCCAGAACTGGAAGACTGCCAGAAGTTGGAGTCTAGCCTGCGTTCCAGGCCATCTTGGGCTACATAGCAAGGCTCTGTCTTAAAGAAACAAACAACAATAAAGACAAAACAAAAGCCAGGTGTGGCAATGTGCGTTTGCCATCCAGCACTGGACAGAGCCAGGTGTGCCGTGGAGAGGGCTCCCTGGCTAGTTAGTTAATCCAGCGGAAATTGTGAGGGACAGGTTCAGTGAGACACAGTGTCTCAAATAAATAAGGTACAACTAAAATAAATAAAACTATGGTGGGGAAGCAATTGAGGAAAGTATCCTGATACAGCCTCTGGCCTCCACACCCACACACATGTGTACATGCATACACTATACATATATGATAGGGCTGGGGTATAGCTCAGCGGTAGAGCACCTGCCTAGCATGTACAGGATCCTGGGTCCACTCTCCAGTATTGAAGAAATAACAGCAACGAAAGGCTTTAAGAATTCTATAAAATATAAATAGAGAGAAGTTGTTGATGTCCAGGGAAGAAAGACTGAGTCAGGTGAATGTAGGTTCGGGCAAGTGAATGTGGGGTCAGCCAGACTAGCATTTCTTTTTCTATACCTAAACTTAATCTATTTGGGACTTAATCTATCTGGAGGTTGTGATGGAGGAATTCAAAAGTAGTTCTACTTGAGTTTGAACCCCAGACTTAAGGTCTGGGCCCCTGAGGTGAGGCACCTGAGGTTTCTGGTCTTCCTGCCCCCAAAGCCACTCTTTATCTCATGTCGTTATTGCTTAACAACAGGTGGTCTTAATTAGACTGACAAAGAGCTCCTGGCCTGTTCACAGACACTTTTATTGGTCTTTGCCAGCTTAGTGCAGCCCATCCACTCTCTGAGGCTGGCACAATCAGAGCTAATTGCATTGATAAGGGCTGGAGGCCTCTCAGCCCTCTGTGAACTAAAGAGAAAAGGGAAGAAAAGAAAGAGGTTCCATGCATGCACATTCACTCAAAAGATGAAGGAAGCAAGAAATTTCAACCAACAAATTCCCAGGAGCTCACATGTGACAATGATGTTGACTTCAGCTAGCATCTCCTCTGCAGAAATTACAACAAGCACAGGCTGCCCTCGGGAAAACCTCTTTCCTGACCAGCTGCTATGGCCATTTCCGCAGGCTCAACCTGTATGTACGCACAGACAAATGATCAGACATATAGACCTGTACATATTCATACACATATTCAATGGATGATACAAAAGGAGCTCCTCTCGTACATACATACAATTAACATACATTCATGTAGCATATATACAAAAAAACCAGACAGTCACATTTACATGCAAACACATATCTTTAGACATATTTACGTATTTACAATTCGAGATGAAGTGAATTCCGGTGGGCTTCAACCTCATAGTCAAAAAAGGCAATTAATCACAAAAAACAGATGAATGCAACAGGGTTTTCATTAAAATTAAAATTTCTTATCTATGCATCCATTACATAAGTTTATAGTTCAGAATGACAAAAGTTGACAAGGCCTAGAGCTTAACAGGGTCCAAGAGGTACAACAAGATATGTGTCTTTTCGATTAGGACAGACCCGGCTACACATTTTCTAGCTATCTATTAGTTTATAGTGAGTTCAGGACAATAATTTTATCCATCTTTCATCCCAAGATACAAAGTACGTTTAGAATGACAGTATTTTATGCCAAAGCTGACAAGGTATAAGGAATTACAGTGACCTGCTGGGTGTGGTGGTGCACACCTTTAATGCCAGCTCTCGGGAGGCAGAGGCAGAGGCAGGCGGTGAGTTCAAGGCCAACCTGGTCTACAAAGCAAGTCCAGGACAGCCAAGGCTAACACAGAGAGACCCTGCCTTGGGGGGGGGGAATACAACCAAATACTTTGTAATTTTTGACACTAAGGTTTGTACTTAATTTAGACAGTTCTTGGTTGCCACATTATATTTTGGGTTCAAGGGAAATTTAAACCAATTGGTATATGCTTAAGGAACATACCAGGACTTGTGGTGCCATCTCTAGAGTGAAAGCTTATCTGAAGTCACAAATCCATTTCAAGCCTGTCTCCTAGTGAGGCATCTGGAGGTCCACCAAAGTATTTACTGCAGCTGTAAAGTTTGTATTAAGTTTTTGACTTCTAAAATTGTTTAAACCAAATCAGGAATTTCATTATCAAGAATTAATTTATCTGAACAGCAGTGCATCCTCAAAAAGATCCCATAGGAAGTTTGCTCAATCAGAGTGAGAAAATACTCAGAAAGTGAGGGTTCACACCATGACAGATTTTTGAGAGATGCAGCAGCAAAGAAAGAAGGGGTGTCAGAGGCTGAAAGCAATGCTGGGGGTGCGTCATGGTACAGACCTTGTGAAATTCCAGACTATGTTCCAGAAAGTCCACATGCCTATTGAACTTCCCCAAGCAATGGCTGTCAGCAAGAAGTGAAGGGTAAAGATTCCCGATAAAATGAAGTCCTCAGTGCTCCTTGCCACGTGCACTTCCTGTTTCAGGGTAATGAAGACTCCCCTTTCCGCCAGTTGTTGTTGTTGTTGTTGTTGTTGGTTTGTGTTTCTTTTGAGGCAGGGTTTCTCTGTGCAGCCCCGGATGTCCTGGAACTCCCTCTGTCGACCAGGCTGGCCTAGAACTCAGAGACCCACCTGCTTCTGCCTCCCGAGTGCTGGGATTAAAGGCGTGCGCCACCACTGCTGATTACATTTGTTGCTTTCATCTGAGCCATTGCTAAGTGCCATCACTTGGGATTCTTACCTCTTCTTGCAGCCTGACTCCATGTTCGCTGTAAGCTGCTTTCCTGGGAGGCCTGGATGGCTTCCCAGCAAGGGCTAATTCACAGTAGACAGCCATATTCCAGTGGCGTCACGGATTGTCAGACTCGTTCATTGTTCTTTATGGACCATGTGGCCCACGGACAGAGAAAGCAAAGAAATGGAAAGGCTAAGTAAAACTCAGCTCGGTGATGGTGACTGCAAGTTTGGGTTCACATATTTAAATGACTTGCTTAGAGAATTTGTAGACGGTGTTTAATTGTGGTATTAATTCCTGAGGAGAATTAAGACTTTTCTTTAAAATCTTTTCTGAAGACATTTAAGTGTGAAGCAGGTATGTTTCTTGTAATTCCCACACTTGGGAAGCTGAGGCAGGAAGATCATGAGGTCAAGGCTAGCCCAGTCTACTGCACGATTTCTTGGCCAGCCTGGGCTACACAGAAAGAGACTAACTCAAAAGACAAAACTCGTGTGTATGTGTGTGTGTGTGTGTGTCTGCTTGTTATGCCTTAGTATTTGCACATAAGGTTTGAAAAGGGGAGTAAAGCATGGGGTCTTGTCCATTGAGCTCTGGAGGTTCCTGAGAGAACCAGGAAGGCCTGGAAGGTCACAGAAGAGACTACGTGCTGTGTCACATTTCCCTTCTGACCCAAGAAGACTGAGGCCAGTATTTCAGAGTCTTCCAGCATCACTCTCCTCGTGATCAGTTCTCCCTGTGCCCCAGAAAAAAAGCACCCCATCTGAACAGGCTTGTTTCCCCTTTGCTGTCATATGTGATAATTACAAGAGAGTGAACTCGAAACACATGTGTTTAAATGTCACATATGTGCAATACTAAGTAATATGTACTATTGCTTCTGTATAGGCTGAAATTTAACTTAAATAACAAAAAACAAACAACAATAACAACAACAACAAAAAAAAAACCCTCTTGAGGTCTTTTGTCTTCTTGTCCTTCCCGGATTTACTTTTGTCAGTCTTACAACACCAGCAAAGAGTAGCACACCCAGCAGCTAGCGTAAATAACAAGGAGGATGAAAGCATGGGGGATGTTAGAAAATTGTCTTTTCTAAAAACAGGCATGGGGTTGGACATGCAGTTCAGCCAAGGAAGTGCACATGAAAAGGCCACAACACACATGAAAAGGCCAGGCATATGGGTATGTGTGAAGAATCCCAGTGCCGGGGTTTAAAGACAGGCAGGTTCCCGGTGCTCACTGGGCAGCCTAGCCTGGGCCTAGCAAGTCCTAGGCCAACAAGAGACCCTGTCTCCAAAGTAAAACAAAAACAGAAAAGGTGGACAAAGTGGATGGCACCTGAGGAGAGACATCCAAGGTTGTTTTCTTTACTCACACATGCATACCATGAGCATACCCACATGCATGTGCACCCCCAACATACAAAAGAAAAATGGACCTAGCGGTGCTTGTCAGTAATCCCAACACTTGGAAGGTAGAGGTAGGAGGCTCCAAAGATCAATGTCATCCTTAGCTCTGAGTTCAAGGGCAGCCTGGGCTGCAGGATATCCTGCTTTGGGAGAGACAGAGATAGAGACACTGAGAGAGACGAGACACAGACACAGAGAAAGACACGGGGGTGGGGGGTGGGGGGGGGCATAACATTGTCTGTGATGTTTGGCCATCAAGTTTGCTGGCCAGCCAGACCTTTGGTTTGATTTGTGTATTTGCCTCATGTCTGGTTCTTGGCCTTCCCAGGACCTCCCAGGTGGCTGCAGGCTTCCCAGGGCCGACTTGGAGCAGGAAGTAGAGCAGCTGAAGACCCAGGTGATGCGCCTTCAGGCTGAAAAGGCGGACCTGCTGGGCATTGTCTCAGAGCTGCAGCTCAAACTCAACTCCAGCGGCTCCTCAGAAGACTCTTTCGTTGAGATCAGGATGGCTGTAAGAATTGTGGTTATTTTTGTATGAAGCAAATATCTAAGACATGTAAAACAAAATACCTCAATGTGTTGTCAACACAGACGATCCAAATTATGAGGAGATTTCAGGAGCTTCCAATTTTTTTAAGTGTAGCATGATGCCTAACAAAGGTTGTCCTAGCTAAAATGAAAAAAAAGATTACACACACACATACACACACACAAAATCACTCAGCTTATTTTTGACATGTCCTCCCAAGTTGGACATTTTTCTGACTAATCTGAAAACAAACAAACAAACAAAATGTCCCAAACAAAAACCATAAGCATAAACTTTTTTTTTTTTTTTTGAGACACAGTTGTGTTGAATGTTTCACTTAGGTGAGCAGATTTGTGATCAAATTGGATGATTTTTAAACAGCTTAAATTATTCTTTACAAAGTGCCATGACACTGTGTGGAGATCAGAGGACAAGGAGCAGGAATTGGTTCTCTCCTAGGATGTGGGTGCAAGGAATTGATCTCAGGTCATCAGCCTTGGAGGCAAGTGTCTCAACCTGCTGAGTCATCTCACCAACGTTTAAACTGCTTTTAATAGTGTAATAGACTCTTTCCAAAGTCTAGTGAGGACCCACAGTAATTAAAGATAAGAGGGACTAAAAAGATGGCTCATCAGGAGAGGGTGTTTAGCCTTTAAGCCTAACAACCAGAGTTTGATGTCTGGAACCCACATAAAAGTAGATGGAGCATTGACTTCACAGAACTGTCATCTGACCTCTGCACCTGCTCCCTAGCACAGGCACTTCCACACACCCACACACTCTCACACACATACAAATGGTAATAATAATTAATGTTGTAGTGATAACAAGTACTGGCTGTAAAAAAAAATTTTTTTTTTAATTTAAAAAAAAAAGTACTGGTTGTATAGCTCAGTTGGTAAGAGTGCTTGTTGCAAATTGGAAATAAGAAGCAAGCTTCAAAGCCTCAGAATGACGCAATGAATCAGAATGATGTAATGAAACAATTACCACAATTTGCTGTCAAATAGCTAAGCCAAATAATGAGGAATAACAATGTGACAGAGATAAACTGGCTTTTAGGTTTTGCCAAGCCAGATGCCACTGTAAATTTGCCTGCACTATTGGTTTGTTAGGGAATGAAGGGTTAAGCCTAAAACTGGCAGAATTTGTGAGCTGGTTATAGTCCAGTAAGCTGATGGAATGAATCTTCACAAATGCACAAAGATGGTCAGGATGCTTTGGCTACACTCTTCTTAAGCCATGGACAGACTTTTCCAGCTCACGGGCAAAGTGAAGCACATTTTCACTCACAATAGTTGTCACTTCATCTGGGAGGTAGCAGATGATGTTAACCCTGGGAGAAGCTTGGAAAGTTGTTTCTTTTTAAGTGTATCCTGACTGACAAGGGCTTTCCTAGATGTATGTGAGGAATGCAGTAAAGCAACATTGAAATGGCCACTCCATTATTAGGGTGGAGGTTTTTATTGTAAGATGAGAAAATATCCAGAGGCATCTGGAAGAGTCCAGATCAAAAGGAAAAAGAAGCAGAGTGGACTGTCTGCAGAAGGGGGTGGGCAGGGCATCATGGAAAGTCCTGTGAGTTGGGGGGGGGGTTGGAAGGGGAGCCCGTGAGCTAGGACAGGCCTGGGAGCTTAGGGAAGGGAGGAGGGAAGCCTGAGGAGCTCTAAGACTTAGAACAGTACTTGTGACTGGGGACTGTAGGAGCCTGGAGACCAGCATGGGCTTTGATATGCAACTACAGGTATAGTTAATGGAGAACATTGCTTTCCAGAGGCAAGGCAAATGAATCCTTTTGGCAGCCAGGAACCCTAGTTTGTAACTTACTGAGGAATGTTAGCTTTTGCCTCACTGTCAGAAATCCTTCTGTAGTCCAGCGTAAGCAGGACCGAGGCTGTCATTTCTGGACTGTGCCTTTCCTAGTGTTGGGAACTGGGGTTTCCTTTGAGCCTATGACACTAGCCATATAAGCCTGGCAACTCACTTCATGGGTGAAACCCTGGGTTTCACTTCAGCACCACATAAACTGGGCATAATATTATAAGCCTATATGCCTGGGACTCGGTAGGTGGAGGCAGGAGGATCGGAAGTTCAAGGTCATTCTCCTATATAGCCAGGTCAAGGCAGGCCTGAGATACATGAAACCTTGTCCCAAAAGAGGGATGTGATGCCTAGAGATATGACTAAGCAGTTAAACGGATACTGCCCTTTCACAGGACCTGAGATCTGTTCCCAGCACCCACATGGGGTGGCTCACCTCCAACTGCCTTTAACTCCAGCTCCAGAACACTGACACCTTCTGGCCTCTGATGGTACCAGCACTCACCTACACTTATTCACACACCAATACGTACATGCATACAATAAATAATAAAAATAAACAGCCGGGTGTGGCGGCACATGCCTGTAATCCCAGCACTCGGGGAGGCAGATCTCTGTGAGTTCAAGGGCAGCCTGGTCTATAAAGCGAGTCCAGGACAGCCAAGGCTACACAGAGAGACCCTGTCTCAAAAAAAACAAAACAACAAAATAAATAAAGTAGCTATTTAAGGGGGCCAGTAGAGAGAACAACTCTGGGCATAGGTTGAGGGGCTATGGTCTTTACCGCCCTACCAGAAGCCATGATTTAACTTCTAAGAACAGAATTTGAAGCCAGAGCGAGCAAAGTTAAGTTCTGCGCAACATAAGTGAATCGACCAACTGACTCCTGAGCTTTTGTGAGGTGTCTCTTTTGATGGTATGTGGGTTTACTCAGCCCCATAAGAGAAAAAATGCAGGTGAGTCAGCCTTGGTGGGGCCTCTCCTTCAGTGCTGCTGAGAGATACCTGAAGTAAGGGTGACAAGTACACCAGCACAAAAGCCTTTGTATTAGAAGTGTCATTTCCACTTTGTCAAAGTTCCTATCTGATGGAGGAAAAGAGATTAAAGAGAGAAGTGTACTTTGTAGATAAAGCCAGGGAGTGCAGAGCAGCTTGCAAGACACCTAGGGCACTAGATAGATCTGAAATATTTAGTGTGGGACTCCTTACTCTGCCTTACAGATCAGTCCAGTTGGGAAATGACCCTTAGTTCATCCATGCCCGCAAAGAAATTTTAGGTGCATTCAGAGTGCCCAGAATGAGGATTTGAAGAACATACTTTTCTATGACCAAAGATGACTGAAACACAGAGTTTTAGCCCTGAAACTGGCTGATAAAAGGCAGGAAACCCAAACATTTTATCATAAATTCTAAACAAGGGCTCTTACAGGCTTCATCATCTGCATCCTCCCAGATGAAGTGACAACTATTGTGAGTGAAAATGTGCTTCGCTTTGCCCTGTGAGCTGGAAAAGTCTGTCCATGGCTTAGAAAGAGTGTAGCCAAAGCATCCTGACCATCTTTGTGCATTTGTGAAGATTCATCCCATCAGCTTATTGGACTATAACCAGCTCACAATGCTGCCAGTCTTAGGCTTTAGGCTTTGGTTCCCTAATAGGCCAATGGTGCAGGCAAATTTACAATGACAGCCAACTTGGCAAAACCATTGCTTTGTAAGCCAAAGCCACATGTTTATGGGGTTGGGTTGAGTGTGTTCCATGACAGGAGACTGACCTTCATGCCTTAGCTTAGATATTTATAATCCTGACGGGATGTGCATGCTCAGAGGGGGTGTTTTCTGTTTTAGTTGAGTGATCCAACTTAGATCATATCTCATACAAAGGCTGAGTATTTTCCTCGGGTGGTATCTTGTCTTTCTCCTTTGAAAGGGGATCTGTCTGCAGAGCTGTTGTATTCATTCCTTCCCACCTCTGCCTTTACAGGAAGGAGAGACTGAAGGGGCAGTGAGGGAAATGAAGGACAGTCCTACGCCTACAAGACCAGACTCCATCAACATGTAAGTGACAGAACTCTGGCTGTCAGGCGCACAGACTGGGCACACTTGTCCCTTTGAGCCTGTCATGATGGACCGTAGAAAAGTAACTTACTCTGTTTTCTGAAGCAGGTTCTTCCTCAGTAATCCAGGTTGGATTTGAACCTGCAACATCCTGCCTTAGCTTCCCAAGTACTATCATTCATTAAATGGTATTCAGTGTTGCAACTCAAACTGGCAGAGGATGGAAACAGTGTCTGGTACCTTTTTAAGGCTAACAAATTCGGACTTCTCTGCTGCAGAGGTGTTTCCTCTCTATTAGAAATGTAAACACATTCGTCCTCAATCAAATAGAGACATGTTCCTAGTCAGCAGGCCTGTGATTTCTCATTGGTTTGTGAGAGCTGCTTGAACTAAGCAGGCTGCCGGCTTCCTTAAGTGGGATGTGCCCTTTTTCTTTTCCCTATTCTTTCCTGATTGTCAGCCATAGTAATACATAATAGTGATCTTCTGAGGCAGTGGCTATGAGAGCTATCAATCGCTGGGGATCTTTATATGACGGGGAGGGAGCATGCCACAGCACACATATAGATAGAGGCCACAGGACAGTAGCATCAGTTCTCAACCTGCGGATTCTAACCCCTCCAGCAAACCTCTGTCTCCAAAAATATTTACATTACAAGTCATAACAGTAGCAAAATACAGTTACAAAATAGTAATGAAAATGAAAATAATTTTATGGCTGGGGGTTACCACAACATGAGAGCTGTATTAAAGGGTCTCAGCATTGGGAAGGTTGAGGACCGCTGGTTTATGGGACTCTGTTCTCTCCACCGTGTGGGTTCTGAGGATCACACTCAGGCTGTCAGGCTTGACGGCAAGCATCTTTACCCACTGAGCCAGAAGTGCCTAGGATCTTACCTTTGGAATCTCAAATCTGCCTTTCCCAAGCAAGCAGCTTCTAGGAAGTGGTTTTTTGAGACAGAGTTTCTCTGTGGAGCCCTGGCTGGCCTGGACTTACTCTGTAGACCAGCCTGGCCTCAAACTCACAGAGATCTGCCTGCCTCTGCCTCCCAAGTGCTGGGATTAAAGGCATGTGCCACCATGCCTGGCATGGAAACAGACATCTTAGGTAATGGAAGCACCTTTGAATGGATGCTGTAGAACTGGGTACTGACCTTGCTTCTTGAAGTGGTATCACCCAAAGCTGGTGGTTTGCCCATCCTCTGTATGTGTATGCAATGTCAGTCCATTTACCTATCAGTTTGCTCAGAATTTCTCTGCATCGCTTACCTCACAGACTTTTAAAACCATTTTTTCTATTACTTGATAAGTGTGCATAGAGAATGACATAGAAAATGTAGTATTTTTTAGGTCTGTCCCTATGTTTTCATGTCAGGGAGAATGTAATAATAAAATAGTCTTTCACCAAACAAAGTAACTAGTATTAAGTGAGTGTTATTCCTGGGATTTTGGGGGTTTTTTTTGGAATTCAACTTTCCCCAAATTGCTACTTTTAATATTAAGACTTTCCTGGAAGTAGAGGAAAGAAAGAAAACTGTGTTTAGAATTTCTAAGCCACTTCCTCTTATTTATTTCCATATGCCAAGACCACTTCCTCTTTCAAGCCAATAGCTCTTAATGTTTTATGAGTCTGGTAAGGGATTAGATATTGGCCTCTAGGCTTGTGGTTCCAGCTCTGGAATCTTTAATGCTGGCTTTTAGATGTGTGAGCCTTGAGGGTGACTGAGAGCCTAGCTGCTGTCATTACTCTGCATTCTGTTGCTGGGTGATGGTCATAGTCGCCTGTTTATGGTGAACGTCTCCTGATCAGATTCCGAAGCTTAGAAAAACATTTTCCAGTTGTATCTACATGTCTCTGCTTTGTGTGAAACCAAAGCCAGAATTTTTTTTCTTCCCTTGATTCACAAAGGCGATAGTCTCTAACAAGTTGGAGTGGTCTGTGGTCTGAATGCACCTGAATACTTAGTCTGTAGTCTTCCGAAACAGTCTCTAAGACGGTGGCACCTCCAGCCCCAGCCGCTGAACTGTCCCTGTGGCGCTGTGGCTCTGTGAGTGCTTACAGTATGAGGTTGGCTTCCTTGAGCTTTGTGTTAGCCCCCACAGCCTTCGCAGCATGCATAGAAGAGTTCAGCCAGCCGTGCTTGGGCAGTTGAGAATTCACTGGAGGGCACTGACTTCACTTGTATTGTGCATCTCTCTTTGTCCTCTTGACATTTTGTTGAGATTAAAACCTTTTTAATTTCCATACTGAATGTGGTATCAATGCCTTTTTAGGACCAAGTCTACAGGGGATGCCAGGACTTGTGTGGAGTTTGAAGAGTTAACCGTGAGCCAGCTCCTGCTTTGCCTCAGGGAAGGAAACCAGAAGGTGGAGAAACTTGAAATCGCACTCAAAGAAGCCAGAGAAAGGTATGAACTATTAACCTTTTAATCACATGACTGTGTACGCGTCACCACAATATAGTCTTAGAATATTTTCCCTTATATAAGATTCAGCATCCCTCAGCATTCACTCTGTCTTTGGAGCACTCTGCATACTGGACATTCCTATATGGTCTCAAGCAGTCTTCTGTGACTGACTTCTTCTACTCACCATAGTGTTTTCGCACTTTATCCACAATGTCATGTATGCCAGCACTCTGATCCTTAGTGTAGGTGAATAGAAAATGTGTAAACTCAGCCAGCAGCTTGCCAATTGTATATTTCTAATCTTTCTTCCTGCTTTCAAACAAAACCACAGCTTTCTCCCTGGATACCAGAAGGTATATAGCTCTTTAGGTAGTTAATGGGTCAGGCCTGCCTGTGGAGGGGGAGGATGCATGCCCCACCCTGAGTACTCTGGATAGCTTCCTTTTTCTATGATGTTGAAGCATCTATCTTGTGAGCCAGCTGCCTCTTGGTATTTAACAGGGCAAGCCAGTCAGTAGCTGCAGAGACTCGAGTCCTCTGCTTGGGCATCAGGGTAGTAGTTGCTTCTCAGACAAGGCAAGACTAGAGCCAAGACACAGCGTAGGGGGCACAGGCTCAGCAGTCTGGTTGGCACATACTGAAATCAGCTATGGCACAACCACATTGCAAAACCAGCCCTGTATTTTTCTGAAATAAGTGAGCCAGCCTTCAGCCTTTTCCCCTAATTGCTGAAAATAGGAATACAGATGTTCTAAATTTAATTGTTCTGAAAAAAAAATTGTGGGTGATACATGGGAGAAAGCGACGGGCAGTAGACTTGCCTTTCTGTCTTCTTCGGGGTGTTTGCAGCATTCACTTCTCATGTAATTTGTAGGGATTTTGATTCCTGTCTTTCATTTGTCATTTTGGGTTTTGGGTTTTATTTGTTTGTTATTTTGGGAGTTTGTTTTTTTTTTGGTGTTTCTGAGACAGGATCTCACTATGTCTCCCTGGCCGGCCTGGAACATGCTGTGGTAGACCATGCTATGCTGATCTCACAGAGACCCCCCGCCTCTGACTCTGATTAAAAGTGTGTACCCCCCACAACTGACAATTTGTATTTTCTAAATAATCCAGTAAGGAGAAAGAAGCTGTGTAGGAAATAATGCCCTAGTTTAAAAAAAAAAAAAAAGAGGCAAGAAATAGCAAGGGAAGGATTACTCAAAGTGAACATTTGCCCTAGAAAATTAAGATAACTTGTAATTCAAATGTAAGTCAAAACCTGTGTCAAATGTGAACCGTCCTGCAGTGTTGATGAGCCCACCCTGCTGCGTCTACCATCTGGTGCCTCCCCCATGTGTTCAGCCTAGCCAGAGGGGCAGTACCTGCATACAGTTAGGCTTGACAGTTTGTAGCAGAAAAACAGTAAACAGAAGTGGCACTCCAGACTTCCCACGGAGAAGCGTGCTTTGACCAGTCCCTTCTCACACCCACTTTTCCTGCTTCTCAGTCTCTTTCAACCCATCTGCTTGGTTCTTTCAGTAGCTGCCTCCATGGAGACAATTTAAATTGTTACTTACTTTTTTTGACGATTTTAATCATGACCTATTGATATCTCAGTATGAATGAGGAAGATTTAACTGTCTTAACCAATGACCATCAACACAGTACATGCATTTATGGAACTTTCTCTGCCTCCTGTTCCCAGCTGAAATGGATAATTTTGAGCTTTAGTCAAATTACTCCTCACTGTTGCTGTCACTGTGCGTTTTGACACATGCACACAATGTATTTGTGTGCTCACTGACAGCTGAGCCACGCACTATGCATGATCACGTTTCCTTTATATACTTCTTTATATCTCAGTACAAAAGTAACGAAATGTTTTGGTCTATGGAATGTGTTGGTCTGTTTTCTGTTTCCTTAACAGAGCGCTAGATAGGTTGTAAAGTATGCCTATAGTTCTGGAGGCTTTCATCCCTGCTTTTGCTTAGGAACCCACTCATGAGATGATAGCGATCATGAAGGCAGTCCTGCTGCAGTGCCATGGCAAGCGAATGTCAACATGAAGGGCTGGAGAGATGCTCAGCAGTTAAGAGCATTTGCTGCTCTTATGGAAGACCTAAGTTCAGTCCCCAGCACCCACACCCCACACCGAGTGACTCACAGCTGCCTAACTCCAGTTCCAGGGGATCTGATGTCCTCTCTTGGCCATTCTCATATTCCATATTCTCTCTCTCTCTCTCTCTCTCTCTCTCTCTCTCTCTCTCTCTCTCT
>OU015749.1:13336138-13368056 GCA_907169655.1 Acomys percivali
CCCTGACAGCAGACAGGCCAGGGTCAGAGCATCCCTGAACCCCTGACAGCAGACAGGCCAGGGTCAGAGCATCCCTGAATCCGTGCTTATCGCATGGTAACATGCTTGCCTTTTCCTCTAACAGATGGAGGTTTACTGTTCAGATTTTCATGCTGAAAGAGCAGCAAGAGAGAAGATTCATGAAGAAAAGGAGCAGCTGGCCTTGCAGCTGGCAGTTTTGCTGAAGGAGAACAATGACTATGGAGATGGAGGCAGGTAAGAGAAAGAAGCAAAGGGAGACCTGGGGCACAGGCCAGCACAGCCACACCCTCATCCACATCTGGGAAGCTCTCTATACCTCGTCTGTTCACATTTCACATGTTTAGTTTGGGTGACACCAAAGCTTGACAGAAGCCTGTAGGAACCTGGCCAACTTCCTCACTTTGAAATAAGCTGTAAAAATATTCTGTATCCCAGTATCTTACCTGTCTTTAAAATCTGTTTTTAAAAAAGACTTACCAAGTCCTAACTTTAAAAAGTTTTTTTTTTTTTTTTTTTTTACTTAGTTTGTTCATTTATTTACTTATTTTGAGACAGCCCATACCCTGTAACCCAGACTGGTCTAGAACTTGCTGTGTGACGCATGCTGACCTCAACGTGTGTTCCTGCCCCAGTCTGCAGGGTTCTGGTGGGAGTACAGGCACACACCATATGTCTGGCTAAAAATTTTATTGGGAGAGGTCATAAAATATTATTAAATAGAAAATAAAATAACACAAGCGATATGTATACCATGCTAAATGACCTGTTTATTTCATTTGCTTCAAGTATTTTTAAAAGTTTTTCTTTGAACAACTTCTATCACATTTATTTATGTGCGGGGTGTGGATGCTTGCCATGGTTTGTGTCTGGAGACAACTTGAAGGAGTCAGTTCTCCTATTCCACCACATGGGTCCCAAGGGATGAACTCAGGCTTGTCCGCGAGTGCCGTTCCCAGCTGAGCCATCTCACCAGCCTCTAGGACTTTATCAAAGGACCACAATGAGTTGAGGCACAAGCTGGTTTCTCTTGTTTCCCGTCCTTCAATGTTCTCCTGTCCCCTGACTTTGTGAAACAGGAGTCTGGTGAATAGCTACCCACCTGTGTTATAATTTTACACACGGATGTGCACACAAGTCTCCACACTGTATTCTTAACCAACAGTTTTAGATTTATTGAATTTATGTGTGAGTGTTTTACCTGCATGTCTGTGTGTGCACCACATGTGTGTCTGGTACCCGCAGAAGCCAGAAGAAGGTATCCAAGGCCCTGAATTAGAGTCTAAGACAATTGTGAGCCACCGCGTGGGTGTTAGGAACCAAATCCAAGCCCTCTGTTAACTGCTGAACCACCTCTCCAGCTCCCAACATGGTGTTTCTGTAAGAAAGATACTACTGATTTTTTTTTCCTGTGTGTAAGTTACAAAATGATCAGTATAGATATTGTTCTGCAAACTTGACTTATATCATGTGATTGTGAACACTGATGCAGATGTGACTCATTATTTTTTAGAAAACAAAAATTTTGTGGTTTTTTTTTCTCTTAGCAAATGAAATAATTTGTCTTATTTAATTGCTATGTACCGTCTTGATCCAGAAATAGTTACCTTCGGATCCTTTGTGCTATCAATAAGAGTTTGGTAGCTGGGAAGTGGTGGCACATGCCTTTAATCTGGAGGCAGAGACAGGTGGGTCTCTGAGTTCAAGGCCAGCCTGGTCTACAAAGCAAGTTCCAGGGCAGCCAGGGCTACAGAGAGAAACCCTGTCATGGAAAAAAAGCAAAAGAGGAAAAAAGGAGTTTAGTTATTTCCTGATTTTCTAAAGCCCCAACTTAGTGTCTTTATCACATTCCATCCTGGTCCTAGTAGTAGCTAAGAACCAAGAACCAAGCTAGCCTTTTGTTCCAGGTGGCTTATTGTTGTTTCCCGGCACTGGGAGTTGAGCCCAGGGCCCTGTGCATGCTAGGAAGGCACTCTGCCACCCAGCTATGTCCTCTGAGTCAGTTCTGGTTCAGCCTTGTTTTTTGTTTGTTCGGTCGGTTGGTTGGTTGGTTGGTTGGTTGGTTTGGTTTTGGGTTTTGTTTTTGTTTGTTTGTTTGTTTGGTTGGTTGGTTTGTTTTTGTGTTTGTTTGTTTGTTTGTTTACTTCTTTCCCACCCTCACACTTCTACTGGCTGCTTAATGGTGTCCTGTTTTGGGGTTATGGAACATCACAAGTAGTGTTGTTTTTGATCCCAGTAGGCAGTCCTTGATGGAAATGCAGAGCCGGCATGGGGCAAGGACCAGTGACTCTGACCAGCAGGCTTACCTGCTTCAAAGAGGTGAGTCACCTATGACCTGGGTTTCCAAGTTACATCGTAAAGAATGGATCCCAAATCAAACTAGTCAAAACACAGCACCTCTTACCTCCCCAGAATTCCAGGCTCTAATGCCATCTCTTTTCGTTTGGCCCAGACTCTTCACCAGTCACTCCAGTGTACTGTCAGCTGATTGAAGCACCCTCTTCACCTCATCCCGAGCCTCTGTTTGCATTTACTTAGAGGGTAAATGCATTTGCTTTGCTGTATTTTGTTTGTGGTGCTAGAAATTAAACCCAGATGCTCATGAAATGCTAGACAAGTCCAGGTCTGAAATGCGTGGTGCTAGACTTAAGTTGTGTTAGTACCCGGGTAGCGGTGTCCTGCAATTTATAGTGAGTTATCAAAAGTGGAGTATTATCCTTGATTTTACATACAAAATAATAATAATTCAAAGGCCTAACATAGCTAGGAAAAAAGTTAATGGCAGTGCTCTACCAACCAGATTTTACATTTCACTGGCATAAACACAGTTTAAGTGCTAGACCAGCCCAAGTGCCTTTCACATTTTGTCCTGCTCTTGTTTCCATTGCTGTTATAACATACCCTGACAAGACACAACTTAGGGAGGGTTTAACTCACAGCTAGAAAGGTTATCACCCATCATTCCAGGAAAGTGGGGGCAGCAGGCACTGGGAAGAGTCACATCCCATCCACAGTGAAGAACATGGAAGTTGATGCATGCACACTAGAGCTCAGCAGCTCTCTCCTTGTTTACCTAACTCAGGACTCAGCCTCCGGAATGGTGCTCCACTGTGGGCGGCCCACATAACCAGCATCATCGAGACAGTCCCCCTAGACATGCCCACAGGCCAACTGATCCCTCACTGAGGCTTTGTCCCCAGGTGATCTTTGATTGTGGCCAGATGACAATGAAAACCATCACACATACAACTGGTGATCTAGGACAGCAGTCTTCTCACCAGCAAGAGGATGACATCAGCATATATAGTAAAGGGTTAAAGCTGGGGAAAATGTCTCTGAATGTCATTTTGAATTTCCTGTCTGCCCCTCCCTCTCCATGCTCCCCCAACAAAGTCTTTTATAAGAAAATAAGTGAAAAATAAGCTTAGCAGCCAAGTGTTGCAACTCATGACAGTAATCCTAGTATCTGAGAGGCAGAGACAGGAAGATTGAGAACTCAGGCCAACCTGGGCTAGTCTGTCTAAATAAATAAATAAATAAAACCAAGATTAATATACATATGTGAAAGTACCACACCAAAACTCACTGTGTTGAATAATTAATTTGCATTGATTGGTTGATAAAGGAGCTTGAGAGATGACTCAGCAGCTAGGACTACTTGTTGGTCTTCCAGAGGACCAAGTTCAGTTCCCAGCACCTGTACCTGGCAGCTCACAACTGCCTGTAATTACAGCTCTTGGGTCTCTGTAGCCACCTAAACACCTCACACACATTCACATACAAAATAACTTGGGGCATTTTCAGCATCAGTGGGTAAAGGCTAGCCTGCCTCAAAAAACTGAGTTGTAGTATAACATAGAAATATACTAAAAGCCAACCTGTGACCTCCACACACATATACACAGGTGAGCATACCCACACATGTATGTGCATACAAGCATCCATATACCCCTACACACAGACACACACACACACACACACACACCTTGCTTCAGTAATAACATGCTTGCTTAGCATGCCTGAGGCCCTAGTTTGACCCTCAGTGTTGCAAATGAATCAATAAAAATGTCTTAAAACTTGTTTACCACAAGCCATCTATAAATTCATGAATTCAAGCAACGTGCTTTGACACAAACAAATGTTAAAGGTCATTTTCTTTGTCACACTCCAAACACTAACACTTTAGGAGCAGAGCCAATTACTAGCCTAAGACCCTAAAAAGCCAAAAATGTTGTCCATAAAGGTCAGTTCAGAGAGATGCCCTAGAAGCAGAAGCACTTTTCAGCATTAGTGGGAAATGGTGCCGATGAAGATCACCTTAGAGTTGGGATGCACTGCACATCATCCGTTTTGTGAAGAACTTCATGGCTGTGGGAACATGCAGGAGGAGGAGGCTGTTCACATATGGTGGGCAGGAAGCAGGGACAAGAGGCCAGGGTCAGGGTACCCCTGAGCCCCAACACACACAGTGACCAATTCCACCTTCTAAAGGGACCACAGCCTTCCTACACGCAATTGTGCTGCCACCTGAGGACCTTCAGTATGTGAGCCCCTGAGGAGGTGCTTCCTACCACACATAGCAAGGCCTTGCTGCGGAGCAAGGGGCCCTCCTCTGAACCCCAGGTGCCTGAGGCTGCACCCGCTGGCTTCCCACCTGTCTTCCCTTCCCCCCCACCCCACCCCCACACCCCGCCCCGCCCCCTCACTGATATCCTGGCACAGAGCAGTACTTACAACCTAGAGGATTCCCCATCTACTGAGTAAAGGAGATTGTTGTCTGCTTCTGAGAAAGGGCATGTCCTTCCAAGAACCCTTCCCCAGCTTGTTTCATCGCTCCCTCTTCTGTTTATATCCACATCTATGTCTCACTCTTAATTCTTAATACACCACGTCTTGTCCTGGACCTAGAACTGAAACTATGTTTTCACAGACCGTGAACTTGAGATGGGATTTAAGTAACAAATATTATTTCTAGATTTCCCTGTGCTCATGTCACAATTTCCACTGGTGACTCAAGAGTCTATGTGTGTATCCCACTGGATACTGACTACTAAGTTTGGCAGATGCTCACACTGACCATCTGTTACTACGTTCAGGCCAAAGTGCTCTTGAGATGGAGCTGATGGCACGCATCCCTTCTTGCCTATTCCTAGGAGCCGAGGACATGAGCTGGCAGCAGCAGCAGCCGCGGAGTATCCCCATTCACTCTTGCCCCAAATGCGGAGAGGTCCTGCCAGACATCGACACGCTACAGATCCACGTCATGGATTGCATCATTTGAGTGTTGTTTCAACTCCCCAAAACTGTTGGTAAATGCCAGGTTTTCTCCTCAGAGACTTGTACTTCTGTCTTATTTGTTGTCACACAAATCCGTTTGCCACGTTATCCTTATTTCTGAAGAAGAAAATGTACATGACCCCAGGAGAGCATCTTCCAGACTGGCAGGAACTCACAAAGTAGGATCTAATTACCACCCTTCCTGTAAGGGAGCCAGTGTTTTTACATTCTGCTCAGCCAGAACGGAGCACCCTGTGACCGAGCTCATGAACTTACATGGGAGAGACTTACCGACATCGGCTAAGAAGCTTTAAGAGGCAGGAAAGCAGAGTGGTCAGGAAGCATGCCCCGAGTCTTTTTCACCCGGCAGGCATCTTGGTGTTCTGGGTATAGCTATGTGGAAGCTGCCACACAGCCCTTTCTGACTGAACACTGTGGGCTTTCACACTGTGAGCTTTCTGTTGATGCCAGGACAGGAGTGGAGTGTTGTCCTACAGCTGTGTGGTGTGACAACACCTTCAGTCTTTCTTCATACTGGAGGTGTATGGGCTAGTATGTCACATAGTTTAAGTTTTAAATGAACAGCTATTTTATTCCTGGATGAAGTAGCAGCTTACAAACACCAGTTATTACAAAGCAAAATTTTACTACATGTCTATTCCATTGCTCATACACGACCAGCAACATCATAGTATATATATTCTGTATTAAGCTCAGTAGACTTAATATAAGCTTAATACTGAGATGTTTTATTCATGGTAGTAGAAGCAGATCCAGGGCATATTTGAGTGAGATTCCTGCTAAAAAGGTGAGCAGAGCCAGGCATGGTGATGCACACAACACCTGAAATTCCACCACATGGGCGGCTGAGGCAGGAGATCACCAGTATTTCTGTGTCGCTAGCCAGGTCTATATCAAATAAATAGGGATTTGCCATATTTTGTGTTAAAAGGCTAGCAAGAACTAACCAGACACAAAAATAAACAGTACCAAGCACTAAAACATTTAAGAAAATTGTTTGTTTACTGTATGATCTCTGGTTAAATACACATATGTGTGTGTTTAAATGTATTCAGAATAGTTCATTCATCTCCACGGAACATATGATTCAAATTATAGTTTTCTTCCTGCCTGAATAGCTACGTCATTCCAAGACAGTAGAACACTGGACTGGTCCAGCAGTGCTTAGATTGGACTTCCCGACTCAGACCCTAGGGACATTTCTAAAATTACAATGAAATTGCCTCTTTTCTTATAGTTTCTAGTATAAATTTCTTTACTATTTTATACTGGATAATATAGCTTTCTAAAGTACCCCAGATAGACGAGGAAACCAGGTGGTTTCACAGTGAAATTACTGGGAAAATCCTTTTACTTTGTTCAAGTATAATTATCTGATAAATCTAAACTGCGAAGTGAGACCTCAATTGGTTTATTAGGACTATGACCAAAACATTTGTTTGATCATGAAAAGTGAAGGCAAGTTCAAATTAAGACTGTCGGAGAGATATCTGTATACCGTTTTCATAGCAGCATTTTCCACAGTAGCTAGAATACAGTGCAACCTAGGTGTCTGTCCACTAGGTGAGTGGATAAAGAAAATTCAGTGCACGTATGTAATGAGGCAGTTTCAGCTTTAAAAAGAAGGAATTTGTATCATTTGATAACAGATGAACCTGGAGGACATCATGTCAAGTGAAATAAGCCAGTCATAAATACCACATAATCTCACTGATATGCCAACTCTGGAAAAATTGAGCTCGTAGATGTTGAGAGCTGAATGGTGGTTAGCAGCACAGGAGGGAAGGTGTGGGTTGGGTGAGAAGATGTTGACCAGAGGGTACAAAGTCTCAGGAGGGATAAGCTGTTGTGGTCGGGTACAGAACAGTGACTGTAATAATTTGTATATTAAGGCTATGTGGTGGTTCTAAGGGAATCACCAGTTTAGTAAACAACTTGTAAATACTCTGTGTGTTATCTGATTTATTCAAACTACTGTCTGTTCCAAGGCCGTGTTCCATGTTACCAGTTAGCTACAAGTCATAGGAGTTGTGTGCATATTATTGTCTGTCTGTCTTTGCTTGGTTTGGATTTTCAAGACAGGGTTTCACTGTACAGCCCTGGCTGTCCTGGAACTCACTATGTAGACCAGGCTGGCTTCAGACGCACAGAGATCCCCCTGCCGCCCGCCTCAGTGCTGGAATTAAAGTCACCACGCCAGCTTATGCATGTTATTTTCATGCCTGAATAGTCACCACCCACATTTTAATAGCATGATTGTCTGCATGTGCCCATCAGACTTTTGCTGCTGTGACAACATTTTCTGACAGAAAACTGAAAAGGAAGCAAGGTTTCTTATGACTCAGTATTTCAGAGGTTTTGGCCCTTCCTGGTGGAGAGTGTGGTGGAACTAGGCAGCTTACACATGGGAGGCCAGGGAGCGGACAGAGAAATGCCTGGAGCCACTGGGCTCCCCACCTGCCGAGTCAAGTAGTGCTGACCACGTTTAGTGTCGACTTTTCCCTCTCCAGAAGCTAAAGGGAGAACTACTAATCTCCAAGGTGCTTTACAATCTAGTCAAGCTAACAGTCAAAACTACCAGCTATCACACTGATCTCTTAGCAAATCCCTAGGGTTGCCAGGGTTACAGGGCAAGTACATCACCAACTCAGCCATCTCACCAGCCCCTCATCCTTGTTAGCATTTGTTGTCTGTCTATCCATCCTTATTTCTTTCCTTTATTTTTTTGATAATAATGGCCATCTTAACACATGGAGATAATACCTTACTGTCCTCTGGCTTTGTGTTTTCCCAGTGGTCAGCATCACTATGTTTTGTTCCATTTCTAGTGATTGATATTTTGGACTTTAACCACTTTGTGTATACACACACAGACACACACACACAATCAGCTAATATTTGAGGATGAGAGCAACGCCATGTGAAGGGCAGGGCATCTGGATGAGTAGTTCACTGTCCTACCCACTCTGGCTGCTTTGGTCATTGGTTCCTTCTCTTTCCAGCTTCTGGCCTTCTGCACCAGAGGCTCCCAAAACTCACTCTATATACCAGGCTGGCCTTGAACCCACAGAAATCCACTTGCCTCTGCTTCCCAAGTTCCAGTATTAAAGTGTGGGCCACCGGCACCGGGCATTAGAGGCTCCCAATCTGAGAGCAATCTGGACTAGCTTCCAACAAGTGTGTGACCTACTAAAAAGCATACAAACTCTTGACAGTATACATTTTTCTAGAAGAGGGAAAAGGCTACTAATTTTATTATTGTTTGAAAGTGGTCTGTGAGTATCCCTCTCACTGCTCACCTCCCCAGCAAATTCATAACATGGTGCTTCCCTGTCTGTAATGCCACCATTGGGAGGCTGAGGCAGGAGGAATTCAAAGCCAACCTGAGCAACACAGCCAGACCCTATCTTAAAAACAACCCTGCAATAGTTTGCAGCCTCAGTTTTTTTTATTTATTTTTTATTAATTTATTCTTGTTACATCTCCTCTGGTTATCCCATCCCTTGTATCCTCCCATTCTTCCCTCCCTCCCATTTTCCCCTTATTCCCCTCCCCTATGACTGTTCCTGAGGGGGATTTCCTCCCCCTGTATATGCTCATAGGCTATCAAGTCTCTTCTTGGTAACCTGCTATCCTTCCTCTGAGTGCCACCAGGTCTCCCCCTCCAGGGGACCTGGTCAAATATGAGGTACCAGAGTTCCTGTGAAAGTCATACCCCTCAGTTTTTCTTCTAAGGAGAGTGCAGCTTCTCCTCAGAGCCCCAGATTGAAGAAAAGCAAGCTGCCCCCAGCTCTCTCTCCTCAGTGTTCTCTCTCTCAGTGCTCTGCTTTAGACATAAAGTGTTCTCAAAGGAGTCCTGTATTAGCTGGGTGGTGGTACTGCATGCCTTTAATCCCAGCACTCGGGAGGCAGAGGCAGGTGGATCGCTGTGAGTTTGAGGCAGGCCTGGTCTACAAAGTAAGTCCAGGACAGCCAGGGTTACACAGAGAAATGAGAAACCCTGTCACAAAAGAATAAAACAAAACAAAGAGTCCTGTATTGAAGGCCTGGTCTCCGGCAGAAGCAGTGTTCAGAAGAGCTTTTAGATCATGAGGACTGATGGATTCCAGGTTTAATAGACTTACTAGGAGCAAGGTGTGGTGGTGCACACCTTTAATCCCAGCACTGGGAGGCAGAGGCAGGCAGATCTTAATGAGTTCAAGACCAGCCTGGTCTACAGAGCAAGTGCCAGGGCTCCGCAGAGAAATCCTGTCAAAACAAAACAAAACACAAAAACCAAAAAAAAAAACAAAAAACAAACAAACAAACAACAACAACAACAAAAACCCACTGGGAGGTGGAGGAACTGTGGAAAGTGGGGCCCAGTTCGAAGAAGTGGGTCACTGAGGGCAGGAATGATAAACTTTGCGCTTGGCCTTTCTGCCCTCCGGCTTCCTGGCTGCCATGAGGTAAGCAGCTCTGCTCAACCATATCACACTTTTCCACCATGCCCCGCCTCATCTGCCATACCCTTCTGCCTCACCGAGGTCTAGAAACAACAGAACCAAGATCTCTCCGGCCCTACATTGTCTCAGCTACTTTGTCACAGAAGTGAGAAGTCTAACATGAACCCACAGTGGACTCTGTCCTGCCCTTAAACGTGGATGTTCCATGTTCCCCACTAAAGTGTATTACCCCAAGAAACAACTAGCTGCATAAGTCAGAAACTGATCAGCCAGCCTCCAACTGATTTTCCTCTGCCTCCTTTCTCTCACCTTGATACCCCACATTCAACCGATTCTGAATTTACTTCATTTTTTTGTTCAAAATCACTACCTCCTGTGGCTTCAGAATTGCCGCTGAACCAGTAACAATACGGACTGCTTGGTTCTCCGCATCCATTTTTGCTTGGGAAGCAAAGGTTACCTGTAAAGTCATGGGGAAGACAGGACCTGCTGGGTACCAACAAGAATCAGTGGACTACTCACTGCAGTCTCCCCATTACTGTGAAATTTTCACACTAGCATTACTCCTAAACTTGAGCCATAGGCTCTAATAATGATGAGACAGAGGTCATAAATGGAGCATCAACGCCCATGGTACTGGGCGGGGGGCGGGGGGGAAATCTGTGTACATGACATTAGGAGTCTTGGTTTTCAGTCATCTTGATACTGATCTTAATTATTTTAAAAGAGATGTAAGCACAGTGGCTAGAGCTGCCAATGCTGTCTCATCTAAAGTCAGTAGAGGAATCCAGTCCCTAAATAGTGTCATGTAGAGCCAGGTGTGGTGGCTGAAGCCCGTATTCCCAGCACTCCGGAAGCTGAGGCAGAAGAGTTCAAAAATCCTAGGCCAGCCTTTACATATAACTCAATAGTAGAGGGCCCCCCTTAGCATCCATGAACCCCTTAATTCAGTCATCAGCATAAAAAGCAAAGGGATAAGAGGGAGAGAGAAGGAGGTGGAACCCCAGGACACATGGGGCCCTGCTACATCCTGTCTTAAAGTAAATCCATGATTTCTAATCCCGGCACTTGGGAGGCAGAGGCATGTGCATCTCTGTGAGTTCCAGGCTCACATGATCTACATTGAAGGTTCTAGGCCAGAGCTATGTGGAGAGACCCTGTCTCAAACATCAACAACAAAATCGTGCATGGGAGTCTTTCGAATTATAGAGGCTAAATATTCTTTATCTGGAAAATGCTTTTAGTACTATAAACACATTTTAGGCTGTAAATACGTAAAGTTTGAATTTTACTAAAGAATGACGTGATAAATTATTTACAACTCGTTCCCCAAATCTGCGCTATTCTAGGAATATTGGCTTCTGAGTCCAAACATATCAATGCAGCCTTCCCCTCATTTTACAGGCGGCGAAACAAAATCTGAAGAGATGTTTGTTCCTGTAAAGCAGAGTGAAAAGAAATTTTCGTCTCTCTATGATTAAATCCTAGTATCTCAACTGGACACAGGTTCAGCAAAACGAGTTCAGACTTCGATAGGTTCACTTCCTTACATCAGGGAAACCTGTGAGGGCAGCAGTGAGTGTCCCCTGGCAGAAGTCCCAAAGTTCTTCAGTCCTTACCTTAAGGAGTTCGGCAAAAACTGGAACTCGGGAATAAGTAACAGCGCTTGAACTTCTCCCCGCCTGGGGGCACCAGAGCCTCTATTTTTAGTTACGGGAAGCTGAGGAGTCACTAACCGGAAATTCTTTGCCCATTACAAAGATGGAGTCTGAGGACGTAACCAATCGGGTTGCTCTCCTGACAGGCGGCTCCAAGAATCTGTATAGTCCGAGAGTTCCGGCGTAGCCAATCAGGGCGTCCCTGCAGATGAACGCGTTGGCGTCAGAGATGGGCGGAGTCTAGTTGTAATTTTTGGCGGGTTCCGGTGTGGACCGGGAAGAAGATCGAGTCCTGGGTGAGCTTTGCGGGCTTTGGGTGTATCGGGGGACTCTGAATCCACGAAGGGTTTGTGGTCTGAGGGAGAGAGGCGCGAAACTTCTGTGTGTGCGAGGTGCCGAGATCTGGATCGGGCGGAGCAGGCGACCTCTGGCCGGGGCTGGAAGATTGAGGGCTCGCGTTCTGTTACGGTTTGTTTCATTTTGTAGGAGCGCCCTTTTGATTCTATTTTTTTTTTAAGTTTTTCTTTGACAGTTTCACGTGTGAATATGACAATTTTCGTCATATTCACTCCCGTTCCTCTCTTGTCTGCCTCCCCTTTCTCTGAACCCCTTCGTTGTACGTGCCATGCTACTTTCGTGCCTTTTAAATTTTCTAAATAACCCTCTGACTGCAGTTAGTTAGAGTTGCTTGCATAAAAAGTACCCTTTTAAAAAGCTGCCGTCTCACCGACTCCTCGCTTCCTGACCCCTGTTGAATGCCTACTTTGTTCGAGGTCTCCTACAGGGAGTGACGCAGAGTCTCTGCCCTACCCATCCGACGCTTGCACTCTAAAAAGGACCCAAATAACAAGCATACACACTAGTAGGCAAATGTGCAGTGACTAGGGCAGAGGGGGTTCTAGAAGGGACCTACGGTTTGGCAGACTAGAGAGTCTCAGAAATTAGACAGCTAAGTGCAGATGAGAAAGAACTCCAGAGGAGCTTTCTAGACAAAGTGCTTGAAGCCTGAAAGCAGTGTATAGTTCAAGAAGCTGAAAGCAAGCCGATCTAGCAGGAAGATGCTTTAGAAGGTAGAGTTAGAATTAGGATGGAGTAAATACAGAAAAGACGAGGAGATAGGAACGAGGAAGAAGGCACCCGTTGCTTCATGGCTTTGTGGATTTTGTCCTAAGGTTAATTGGAAATTATCAGCATGTTTCAACTGAAGGAATTCCATGCCCTGATTTATGGTCCTAAAATATCACTGACAAAAAGGATAATTAGTTGGGGTGGGGCGGGTGGGAGGGGAGGGTGGCAGAACTTAGGAGGCAGAGGTAAGTTGAGCTCTGAATGTGAGGCCAGTCAGAGCTACACAGTGAGACCCTGTCTCAGACAGACAGACAGACAGACAGGGAGCATGAGTGAATTGACTCTGGGGTGTGAGGAATGATTATGGAGGAACAAATTAGCCAGTACAGAAAGGCTTAAAGTTAACGGTGACTTGAATTAGGGAGTTAGTGGTACAACTGGAGAAAAGTGGGAAATGTAAGCAATGTTTTATAGGTAGGAGCCATTGTATTTTTAGGGTGCCCCTGGATGTCAGGACTTAGGGTATATTGTTTGGTTTGGGGAAGCAGGGCAGGGGACTGGTGGGAACCAGCCAAAACAGTTTGCTCCTAACCCTCAAGCTTACAATTGGGAGTACTCCAGCAGATAACACGTGACAGGTCTTAGGGCTCATACAAACGTGTGTTGAGTAAGTGAAGAAAAAAATACCATAATTACCTGGGTGGTGATGGCACATACCTTTACTTCAGTTCCAGTGTAGTTGATCCGGAAAAACATGTAAATAAACTCCAGTAAGCACATGCTAGATATTAACAGAGCAGCCCGTTTTCAGAACAGACCGTTTTAAATATAACTATATTATACTATATATCTGGGAAAGTGTGAAAGTAATACAGAAGGCCATGTTCAGACTCAGGGCACACTGACGACAGCACTCAGCATGTCCCTTTACCAGACTGGGTTCTATAGCTGTGATCCGACATCCAACAAGAATAAACCTGTCTTATATGTCAGATGTAAATGTTTGTCACAGGAGGCATGAGAGCATGTCCAAGAACAATCTAGAGAACAAGCTACACTTGAGGTAAAAGGCTCTGCCTTTTTTTCTTGGAGTCTCTCTCACAGTCCCCCAAGGCGTTGTTCACCATTTGGCACAATGGCCGAGTCCTAACAACCCGCTTCCACCTCCCCAGTGCTGGGATTAAAGGCATTTGATGCCACGCCTGGCTCCCATGTTATCCGTGGATCTTTTTGGTTTTTTGAGACAGGGTGTCTCTGGGTAGCCTTGGCTGTCCTGGACTCACTTTATAGACCAGGCTGGCCTTGAACTCACAGCAATCCACCTGCCTCTGCCTCCTGAGTGCTGAGACCAAAAAGCATGCATCACCACCGCCCAGTTTATCCGTGAATCTTAATTGTTCGGTCCTGTGTGCTTTGCTAACTAGTGTGAAAGTAAAATCCTAACTCAAGGTAGCGCGATGTAGAATCTCAAACGAGGCTGCATTGGATAAAGTAGACCTCAGGTACATTATAATAATAAAATAGAATAATAGACCTAAAACATACCCCAGCTGGAATAGTTCCTGCTCACACCGAGTCTGCAGTCTGCCTCACACTCCACACTTCACTTTAGCCACTAAAGCCAAGTAGAAGAGCACTGCCTATGTGGGAGGATTGAAGGTGATGCTATTGATCTGCAGATAATGGGAGAGGGGAGATGAGACGTGCCAGGCGCTGGATGAATTCCAAGGTTAGAGTCACAGAATCTTGGTGATTTGGGTTTGTTGGATGTGCATTGTGAGATGAACCAGGGGCAACTTTTCTAATGTTGATTTTATTTAATTTTTATTTTTTCCACAGCCAAGATTCTTCACTGCTTATCTCCTGGGCCACTTACCTGACCCATCTTCACACTTGCTTATCTCAGCTACTGTCTTGACAGCATGGATGGTAAGGCCTTCTAGTGATTTCTCTTTGGTTCATGGGGAAACTACCATTTGGTCCTTCGGTCCACTACAAAATAGTAAGGAGCCAGGGGTGTTAGTAACTTGTGTCAAGCTGTCAGACCAATGAAATGGCGTAAGTCTAGTTCTGTTTCTAATTCTTGTAGTCCTTTCTTCCCAATCTTGCTTGTTTTTCAGGGATTTGTGCAAAGAAAAATCCCAGTGGGAAAATATTGCTCTGACTAGCAAAGCCCAGTTGGAGCAACACAGAATGTTTGTGCTGACTGTAAAGGGACCTGTCAGGCAGAATGCATTGCCTGTGGTGTTTTGTGGTGGTGGTTGTTGTTTGTTTGTTTGTCAATTGCGTAACTGAGCTAATTGCCAGAAACTGCATTATACTTTGCCTGCTTTGAGAAAAGTAAAAACAAACATTGAAATTAATTACACTGTGTTGGGTGTGGTGGCATACACCTTTAATCTCAACACTCAGGAGGCAGAAGCAAGTGACTCTCTGTGAGTTCAACTACTTGATATGAACAGCATGTTTGAGGCCATCCTGGCTATGTGAGATCTTGTCTCAGAGAGAAAGAACAAACCATATGTTCTAATTTGGGTTAATTTTATCTTTAACATGAAAGAAATTACCAGTAGAATAAAGTGTTATTTAGGATTAAAGGTCAAAGAAAAGAAAATATGACAGAAATATTAATGATAGCTAGTTCCGGGTGATAAATAGAATATAATATATCTTTCTCCATTTAAAAGTATGCAGCTTGATGAGCTAGGTTTGAGGGGCTCCCCTTTTCTGAGGAATAGGGGAGAGAGGACGGGGAAGACGGAGGGAGGATGGGACTGGGAGGAGAAGAGGGAGGGGCTACAATGAGAATATAAAATGAATAAATAATTAATTTTAAAAATTAAAAGTGATTAATTAAAATTATTTGGGAGGAAAAAGTAACAATTACCCAGGCAGTAGTGGAGCGCACCTTAATCCCAGCACCTGGGAGGCAGAGGCAGGAAGATCTCTGAGTTCGAGGCCAGCCTGGTCTACAGAGCAAGTTCCAAGACAGCAAGAATTAAAGCAAAGAAACCCTGTCTCAAAATACATACATACATACAATAAAAGTAGAGTAGCAATTAAAAAGTAAGATAGTAGGTAAGGTCTACGTCTACGTTTTAAGTGTTTTTCAATTATTTCTTATTGGTCAAATTTTATGAAACTTGGTATTGCAGGAAGATGGCTCAATAAAGTAGCACTGGTTAAAAAAAAAAAAAAAAACTAGCCCAGTGTCTGGCCCACTCGCTCTGCGTGAGCTCAGTGTCTTCTACAAAGCACTCAGGGACAGGGAAGTAGATCCGAGAGCGGCAGGCTGAGTGGCAGATCCGGAGGCCTGTTTCCTTTGCTGTGTCCGGTGCCGACTGTGGGCGGGGTGTGCTTGTCACTGACCCTTGGCCAGGTGTTGGCTCACCTTCCCATTTCTCCTAGTGGTGGAAGATGACTTGTCTCTGCTGACGTCTCTGCTGGAGGAGAACGAGGCAGCCTTGCCTCCTAGTTCAGAAGAGAGTGGCTCCTTGCCTCTGGAAGACGGGCAACCTGATGAATTCGATGAGCTCTTTGATGCCGATGGCGATGGCGAATCTTACACAGAAGAGGCTGACAGTGCGGAGGAGGGAAAGACAGAAAACCAGGGAGAAAATCTGGCCACCCTATTCGGTGATGTAGAGGATTTAACAGACGACGAATTCCCTTCATTGCAAATTGAAAACAGCACCCTTCCAGCTTCTGCTCCCAGCCAGGAAAAAACCAACCAGGAGTTGCAAGGTACCTCACCGCTTGTTTTCTCCAATTTATTCATGAGGCAATAGATAACATACACACACCCAAGTTTGACAGTTTTCATTAAAATAACTACAGGTACAAGCATGGTGACCAATGGCTTTATTTAAAAAAAAAAAGAAAAAGAAAAGAAAAGAAAGCTGGAAAGATGATGTAGTCAGTAAAATGCATGCCTGAGAACTCAAGCCATGTCCCCAGGATGAGGAAGAGTGAAGAGTTGGGGACACATGGGTCCTGGGCCTCATTGTTGAGCCAACCTAACTGAATCTGTGAGCTCAGCAAAGAGAGGCCCTGCCTCAAAAATAGGTAGGAGCAATCAAGGACAGGGCGACAGCAAAGCCCTTCGTGTGCACACACGCACATGACTGACCTTGGATGAGGCGCTTAAAGTCAGCAGTCAGGGTCCTCCTTGTATCCCGTCGCCAGCTGTGATTGATCTTCCACAAGATGGCTCCAGCTGTGCCCACGCTTCTTGCAGAATATGCTACTGTGGCATCTGTGTGCACGAGGAGCCAGGCTCCCACACAGTTTGTTTGACCAAGAGACCATTCCTAAACAGCTACTCTGAGGCGTGCCCCTTTAAGTTAGAACAAGATTCAGTAGAAGAATCTAACGTAGAAGCCAGCATTTATTGTAGTAATTATGGGGTTTCAACTTGTGAGGTTTTGGGTTTTTTGTTTTTCTGAGACAGGGTCTTGCTGTGTGCAGCCCAGGCTGACCTCATCTCACTCTGTCCCCCTCAGCCTCCTGAGTGCTGCTGGAATTACAGGTTTGCACCTCCATGCCCTGTTAGCATAAGCTCACAGTTAGCCCTAGGGTCAGGAGGATTCAGGATGGCTGGGGTTAAAGGGTTTGTTTCTCTAAGGAAGCTCTTTGAAGTATAACAGGGATTCACAAGTCCAAGGCATGGGACTGTACTGAGTCTCAGGGTTTGGGGTGGGGACAACAGCAACACTGCCAGTGTGCGCGTCAGGTGCAGCACTCTGTCCTGTCTGATTCTTGAGATATTTTTCTTTCGTAGATGAGTTAAAGAAGTTGCAAGAGCAAATGAAAGCCTTACAGGAGCAGCTAAAAGCAGCATCAATTAAACAGCCTCCAGGTACAGCACAGATCACCTGGTAATGTGACTGTAACTTTAGCAATATTATACATTTTGTTACCATCAAACAGGAGCATTACTGTTTTCGTCCAGCTCCTGTCCAAAAGGCAGCATTTCTAATTACTGTTATTTTCAATCGAAAAGGTGCATCCCTGCAGCCCCCTCTTAAGGAGAAGAAAGTTCGGCGAATTCAGGAGTCAGCATGTTTCTCTGCAGAGCTTGATGTCCCTGCTTTACCCAGAGCCAAGCGGGTGGCCCGAATGCCAAAGACTCCTGCAGGTATGGCTCACTCGTTCCCAGTGGAAACTGCATCATGCTGCTGGTGTGTGTGTGGGGGCGTGTGAGAGACGGTTGTGGGGAGAACGAGTTCGTGTGTGTGCAGATGCCTGCAGAGGGGAGGGAGCCCTTGGAGCTAGAGCTGCAAGCGTTTGTGAGCTGCCCAACCGTTGCCACTCAAAGCTCTACTGAACAGCACTGCACTGCTGAGATTTGTGTAATAGAAAGTGGTCTTGTTCTCTGGCAAAATTTGATTACCCAAGACATGTTGGTGCACACTTACACATCTAACATTTAGGGCCAGCCTGGGCTACAGGGTGAGAACCAGTCTCAAAACAGCATCAACAACAACAACAACAAAAATTAGCCTATATGTTGATTACAAGAAGAATTCCGCAAGCAGGTTTCACGTTTCTCAGTCATTCTCTTTCCACTTATGCTAATTTTCTAGAGTCATCCTCAAGGACAAGTGCACCCTCCCAGCCACTACAGCTTACTTCCAACTTTCTAGAGCCTAAAAGCTCCTCTTCAAGGTCGACGAGTGCACCCTCACCACAGGCTGTGCCTGGAAACAAACCCAATGGGATGACTAGAAATCAGAGCGCAGGGACCCCTGGGAATGCCGGGGAACAGGCTCCCCAGGCTCCCCAGGTCTCCGTGGAAGCCTTCTCAGGCCTGCGCCTCAGGTCAGTAGCTGTAACATCCCTTTGCGGCCCTTTATCTGTCCCGCTAGATGGCTCTTCCGCCTGTCATAAGATGGTCCTTGCAGAGGCCACATGTGCTGCAAATCCACAGAGCAGCCTTGACTGAGGGAGGGAACTTAGCAGTGCTGTCTTAACTCAGCGCAGTGTGGTGTGGGCTGTTTATGGAAGAATTGTCTACACAATGAAGAGTGGCGGTGCACACCTTTAATCCCAGCAGTCGGGAGGCAGAGGCAGGAGGGGCTTTTGAGAATTCAAGGCCAGCCTGATCTACAGAATGAGTTTCATGGCTGCCAGGGCTATGTAGGAACCTCTGTCAACAAAACAAAAAGAATGTTTACCTCTTAAAAGGAAATGGATAAAACATAGATATGTAATCAGAAATCTGCAGATCAAAACAGTAGTAATACAGATTTTATTGTAAAGCTCCCCGTCTTTATTTAGGTACAGATTAGAATGTTCATTGTGTGCAGTGTTAAGATCCTAGGCTATTTTAAAATATATAAATATATACAATCCAGGGGTAACAGTTCATACCACAATTCCCACACTCAGGAAGCTGAGGAAAGAAGATTAAGAGTTTAAGGCTAGCCTACATAACTGCATGGCCAGCCTGGGCTAAAAAGTGAAACACAGTCTTAAAAGCAAAAAAAGATAGTTTATCCAGAATAGCAGTACCTTCTTATAATTACAGTAAGATTTCAAAAGATTATAAAGTAAACTTTATAGGCAAGTGTATGTCCAGGGAAAAGTAATCCTCACTTTAAAAATTCTTTTTTAATCTATTGTAAGGGGAAAAAAAATGTTTTCCTTAATCAGGCCAAGGCAGGAATATTATGAGTCCCAGGCCATCCTGGGCTACATAGTGAGTTCCTGTCTCAAGAAACCAAAACTATATAAGTAATAAATGTATACTGTCCATATTATATAAAGTCCCTCCGGACACTGGGCAGGTTGCTGCCCCCAGTGTCCCCTGACCACCTGGTAAGGTGTCAGATAGTGTGTTACCAGAATAACGACCTGTCAATTACCGGCTTCTTGACCTAGGCGACCTCGAGTATCCTCCACAGAAATGAACAGGAAAATGACAGGCCGGAAACTGATCCGACTGTCTCAGATCAAGGAGAAGATGGCAACCGACAATCTGGAGGAAACCGACTGGGTGACATTTGGGGTTATCCTGAGGAAGGCCACTCCGCAGAGCACTAACAGCGTAAGCTGCTTTACTGAGCCCTGAGCTGCACCTGCCCGGGCTAGAGCGGGATCTGCAGGCCTTCATCTGGTGTCCATCCATCCTTCTTTTGAAATAGCTTCTAGGTGGCACACATCGCTGGGTTGGTGTTCAAATGTGCTGTCTGCAAGAACTTAGAGCTAACTGGGCTGTTTATTGTCCCGTCATCCTTCCTGCCTTTCAGTTGTCACCGTTTTAGGGGACACCTGTGTTGGTCCCTGAGATTCTCCTGTGGAGAGGCTGAGTCCACAAACCCCAGAGGTGCTGTGATTGCTGGCCCATGTGAGCCAGGCGTGAGCGCAGAGCGCTGTGAACAGCATAGCCACCGACACTTAGTTCCCTGGCACCTCGTCTGTGCTGGGGCTATAAATGACAACGCTGTAGCTGCCTCGTGTCCCACACAAGGGTTGGCGTGGGAAGCTGTTTCCCAGTCCTGTACCTGTGACACTGGACAGCAGGGCTAACATACCTGCCCAGCAGTTAGACCCTTTTCACCTGTGGCCTGCCTTGCTTCTCCTTCGTCTCAAATGACACGTGTATTAAATACTAAAGCCCAAAGAAAGAATTATGAACTTATAATAAGGGTGAATTATATCCAAATCTTTTTCCACACTAAGACACTCAAACCGTAAGTGGAGGCACAGTGAGCCAGGGTTCAGAACTGATTAAAAACAGCTCTTCTCACTCCAGGGGAAAACATTTAGCATCTGGAAACTGAACGACCTTCGTGACCTGACACGGTGTGTGTCCTTGTTCTTGTTTGGAGGAGTTCACAAAGATCTCTGGAAGACAGAGCAAGGGACTGTCATTGGGCTGCTCAACGCGAACCCCATGAAGCCCAAAGACGGCTCCGAGGAGGTAGGAGTCCCCACTTGTACCGCTGGGCCCGCGGGTTACACGGTGACGGTTCCGTCCACAGCCATCTGTGCTCATCCTCCCCCGGGCATCACCTGATCCTTTCTCCATCGTCTGCTGCTTCCTTTGTTGCCTTACTGCCCTACAGTGGTCCGTGAGTCCACTTGCTCTCAATGATTCCCACAGTTTACTAAACTCCTATTATTATTGCGGCTTTATTTATTATCAAAGGGAAAGCGAGAGCATGCACATGTGTGACAGCTCACATGTGGGCATGAAGAACAGCTGTATGGAGTTGCCTCTCCTACCTTTACGGGTCTGGGGATTGAACTCAGGGCCTCCGCCTAGCACAGCAAGCACTTTGACCTGCTGAGCCGTCTCACCTGCCCAAGTTAGTGAACTCTCTCACTCAACTTTCCATAGGTTCTTCGCACACTGCCCATGGTTGTAGCGAGAGATCTGTGTGCTGCAGTTGAATGGAGTTTTGGTTCATTAATTTTACAGTCCTGGTGCTCTTGCAGTCAAAGCAAATCTCCCTCCTCCCAGTCCTCATTACAGCTGTCTGTCACTCTGCTTCCCACGGGAATTGCTAACCAGTGGGAATTGCAGTGGGTAGTTTGTCTACTCTGACCCAGCAAAGACTTTATTCCCAGTAGAGATGGCGCAAAGTATATGTCTGTTGTTTGGGAGTTTATTTGGCCATGCATAAGGGGAAAAAAAAATCTTTGAGTTTTTTTTAAAACAACAAACAGTGGGATTTAGATGCGTGTGGTGTTAACACCTGAAATCCCAGCAGTCCAATGCAAAGGCCAGAGGATTGCCTTACCTCTAGGCCAGTGTGGGCTACAAGGTTAAGATCATGTCTTGTTGGCTCTGTTTCTTAACAATTAAACTTTATTATATAACCCAACTGGCTTACACAAGAGGGGAAAAAGGTTAAAGGGAAACAAGAGTAAACCTTCTGGAATCTGTTCCACGGGGTGGGTCCCTAGGTGTCTCTGGCCTGCGCGCTGGTCCGGATTGTTCACTCATCCTTTTTTCGATCCACGTGCACTGATGCGCTGGAGCTCGGTCCGAACCTGCCGCCCCCTCGTCCTCTCTGCCTGTCTGTCTCTCATGTGTAAGGGCTGGTCTCCCTCTCCCATTGAGGGTCAATTAGAAACACAATAATCCAGGTGGAGTCCCTCGTCCACTTCCTGAATTCCAGGCCCAGGATGGCTCCACCCGGTCTGTCTCAAGGTTAATCTCAGGGAGTGTCCGTGGTGTGTCCAAGGACAAAGCCCGCAAAGACTGCTGTCACCTGTGACAAAGCTTACAGTCCTTTTCACACTGTCTCATAAAACCAAACAGCTACCTGTGTGTGTGTTTGTGTCTCTGTAGCCTGTGCTGGCCTGGCACTAGCAGCAGGCCTCTTATCTCTCTGCCTCCCAAAATCTAGGATTATAGATGTAAGTTATCATGCCCAATTACTATTTTTCCTCCTCCTCCTTTCTGAATTTTCTACCTTGATATGTTTGTCTCGGGCTAGAGGTGAGGTGCGGTGCGTGAGAGTCAGCATGCATTGGAGATCAGAGGGCAGCTTACAGAATTGACTCTCACCTTCTCCCATGTGGTCTCTAAGCATTGAACTCACTTCATCAGGGTTGTCAGCAAGCACTTTTACACATTGCCAGCCCTATTTTTCTTTCTTTTTTTTTTTTTTTCTTTTTTGTAAGTCCAGTCTAGTATTGTGACATATGCCTATAATCCCAGAACTCAGGAAATAGGTACGGGAAAAGTCACAAGTTTTGGGCCAGCCTGGGCTATGTGGTGAATTTGGACCATCCTCTGATACACAGCAAGACCCTGCCCTCTCCTTCCTTTAAAAAAAAAAAAACTAGAATAGGTAACTTAGTGATGTCATCTGTCTTTGAGTGTCCTAATTACTTTTTTTAAACATTTATTTATTTATTTATTTATTATGCATACAGTGCTTTATCTGCATGTACACCTGTAGGCCAGAAGAGGGCATCAGATCACATTATAGATGGCTGTGAGCCGCCATGTGGTTGCTGGGAATTGAACTCAGAACCTCTGGAGGAGCAGTCAGTGCCCTTCACCTCTGAGCCATCTCTCCAGTCCCTAGTTACTTTTTTATCACTGGGAAGAGATGCCATAACCAAGGCAACTTATAATGAAAGTCTTTAACTGGGGCTTGCTTACAGTTCCAGAGGGTGAGTCCATGTTGATCGTGGTGTGGAGCACAGCAGCAGACAGGCTGGCGTGGCACCATAGCAGTAGCTAAGAGCTTACGCCCTGACCTGTAAAGTGGAGGCAGAGAGAGAGGGGTTGGGCCTGGTGTGGGGTTCTGAACCCTGAGAGCGCACCCCCAGTGATAGACCTCTTCCAACGTGGCCACGCCTCCTAATCCTTCTCAAAACAGTTCCGACCAACTGGGGACCAAACATTCGAACAGATGAACCTCTGGGCAGTTTTTATTCAAACCCCCACAGTGTGTTTCTGCACAGTGTCTGGGTCCCAAGACAACACTGAACCACCGTGAAGCAGAATACTGTATCTCCCTGCCCTGGGAGGAGAGTACTGTTCCTAGGTCACTGATCTTGGCTTGGGGGTGCTCTGGACAGCTTGATCTTTTCTGCCAAAACTCCTAGATCTGGTGGGAAGTTCTGGTGGGAAGTTTTGCACACACTCTGCTACCACAGTGTGAATCCAGGTAGGTAAAGCGGCTATGTTACAAGAGGCTGCAAGAGGCCTGTACCCTGAGGCTCACCCCTCCAGGCTCATGAGAACTGTCCAGTGCAGGTAGAGTCTTGCCTGTGGCATAGTTTGCACCATGGCTGGCTGGGGGTTTCGAAAGCCTTCTGATCTGGATCTGGTTACCTACTAACCACTGGACTGTGTGATCTTAGGTGACAGGATGTCCTGTTCTGGAAACAAGGACTGACAGAGCCGGGGCACTTGAGGACATTCCTTATCTCAGCCTGTGTTCTTAATAGGTCGGCCTGCGAATCAGGGGTGGGAAACTGAGTCAGCCAAGGTCATTCAGACCTTCTCGCCTCTTCCCACCCTTGGCAGCAGGATGAGGAATAGTGAGCCAGCCTGTCTCTTCTTAGTAGGAAATCAAGAGCTACCCTATCACTTCCTGTCTCGGCCTGATTTGCCAAGCCTTAGTCACATGACCATTGTTGGCCATAAGGAACTCCAGGAAAACAGGGCAGCATCCTTTGTTTGAGGCTGAGCACTTGGCCAGCCTGGACAGTCAGGATTCTGACAACCACGTAGAAGGAAGAGTTAGTTACAGAGAAGGGAGCCGAAACAGTCTTGAACACTGGCTTTTAAGATGCCTTCCAAAAACCAGCTGCACACGTGCTTTGTCCCGGTCTCGAGCACTTACATGGCTCTCTCTCGTAGGTGTGCTTGTCTATCGATCATCCTCAGAAAGTCTTGATTATGGGAGAAGCTATGGACTTGGGAACCTGCAAAGCCAAGAAGAAGAATGGAGAGCCGTGTACACAGATTGTTAATTTGGTGGGTCTCAAATCCGTTAGTCTAGTATTTGCCTCTGAAAAGAGTCAGTCTCGAGGGAGACTTTAGGTGCTGTAGTGCTGATGAGCAAACGGGGAGCCCTGGAGGTCATGGGGACTCATCCTGCTCTTAGTGTCCTGGGACTGGGAGAGATGGGCGCACTGCTCCACAGGCTGCTGACCAAGCCCTCCCGGGGTGCTCTTCCCCGCAGCATGACTGTGAATACTGCCAGTATCACATCCAGGCCCAGTACAAGAAGCTTAGCGCAAAGCGGTCTGACCTGCAGTCCACTTTCTCCGGGGGACGGATTCCGAAGAAGTTCCGCAAAGGCAGCAGCCTGAAAGAGCGCCTGTGCCAAGATGGCTTCTACTACGGCGGGGTTTCTTCTCAGTCCTTTGCGGCATCCATGTAAGGCATTGCTGGGGCTGCTCTTGGGAAAGGATTTTGCTTGTCTCTTAAGAGGAAGCTGATGGTTGGACTATTCTGTAACTGCCCTGGCTGCTCGTCAGAGCTGTTTTCATGGCTGAAGCCAAAGTGGTTAAGGGCACCTTTCATTCCTAGAGAGAGAGGAGCGAGTTCGGAATGAATGGAAAATCAGTCGTGTGCTGACCTTGAACACTGGGCCCATGCTTCCTGTTTTGCCAGATGGGACAATTACCTGCAGTCCCAGCCCTTGGAGACTGAGGCAGAAAGAACATGAGAGTCCATGGCCAGCCTAAGCTATATAGGGAGACCCTGTCCCAACCGGAGGACACAGGCTGGGGGCATGGTTCAGCACTTCAGAGCACACACAATGCACCAGAGGACCCAAGCTTGTTTCCCGGTACCCACGTCAGGCAGCTCACAACTGCTGGATCTCCAGCTCCGGGGCATCTGCTGCTCTCTTTTGACCTCTGTGGGTCAGTGTGCACAAGCCTATACTCATGTGCATGCTATATACACATTAAATTAATTAATTAATAAAACCATTTTTCAAAGTGAGAAAATAACCAAGAGGTGGAGGCAGCGGGATCAGGAGTCCATGGCCAGCTGGGGCAGAGTTTAGGCCAGCTTGGGATGTATGCGTCCCTGTATCGACACAAAAACGTTTTGATATTTCTTGAGCCATTCCCTTTATTAATATTTGTTTTTGCTATGTTGTTATTATTATCATCTAATGAGTTGCAGACCTCATAGAAACCATTTTTACCTTCATGAACACACATGTCGCTATAGCTCACATAAGGGTGAGGTGATGATGCAGGGCAGGTGATTGTCGCCCTCTCCTGGGACACTAGACTGCCTGAGGAAGCCCAGGTGATGTGTGGCCTTGTCATCTTACCGTAAGGATGGCTTCTGAGCAGGTGACAGGTCAGAATCTGTGACTGACCTAAAAACAAACAAGAATCTGTTTCTGATCTTACAGAATTAGGCAAAAAGATTTGTACTTTCTGTATATTTAGTGTTAACTCTTTTTTTTGTTTTGTTTTGTTTTTGTTTTTTCAAGACAGGGTTTCTCTGTGTAGCCTTGGCTGTTCTAGACTCACTTTGTAGACCAGGCTGGCCTTGAACTCACAGCAATCTGCCTGCTTCTGCCTCCCAAGTACTGGGATTAAAGGCGTGTGCCACCACGCCCAGCCCCATAGTGTTAACTCTTTAAGTAGCTATCGAGTATCTTTCATATGGTTATTTTAAATATTCCCTGTAAGTGAATGCTAATGATCTTTCTAACAACATTGTAGTGTTTTTTAATTTTTTGAGACAGGATTTCATGGAGCACAGGCTGGTTTGAACTAATATACACTCAAGCCTGGCCTTGGTCCTCCTGGTCCTCCCGCTTCCATCTTCCTAGTATTGGGATAACATGTATGTGGCACTCTGCCTAGCTTCTAAGAACACTTTAAACTGACCTTTAATTGTAATATACCAAACTTTAGTAGACATTAATTACTTTAAGACAAATTCTTAGGCCTCTAGATCACAGTCCTGGTGTATTTTTTGACATTTCTAGCCCTTTGGCAAGGCCTTAAGCAAATCTCTATGATTCGGTGAACTCCTGGCCTCCTGAGCTCTGGCTGCCCCAGCCTGCTTGTGCAGGGATGGAGGAACCTGGACGGCTGGTAGCAACTGCATTGAGAATCCTCATGTTTTGTTTCTGAAGACAGTGAGTTCAATAACCTTCTTTCTGCTTTGTCATTTCAGGGCAGCAGCTATTGCTCCGAAGAAGAAGGTTCAAACCACTTTGACTAATCTGGTTGTGAAGGGCACAAACTCCATCATCCAGGAAACAAAACAAAAATTTGGTAAGTCTTCCTTTCTGTCCTCTGTCTCGGTGAGTCCTCCTTCACCCGTCCTCTGTCTCGGTGAGTCCTCCTTCTTTCACCCTCTGTGTCCAGGGGCTGCAGTGTTTGGGACTGAGCATGGCATGGCTTGCCTACACTCTTCAGTGGTGAATAGACGCTCGTCACCTGGGCTTAGTGGACAGTGTGGCATAGGCTTAAGGAAAGAAGCTTGGCGAGGGAGCAGAAAGGACAATCTGCAACTTGGTCTTGGCTGTGGTTTAGCTTCTCATACTTTCTGAAATTTCTTAATGTAGCTAGCTGGTCAGTCTCTCAATGATCCAGCATTAGTAGCCTGTTCCTGGCTGATCTTATCGGCTACCATTTGTTAAAATAGGCCTAGGTGAGACAGCGCCAGGCCACCTGTGTCTGCCGCCCTAAGATCACCAAGGAACCTGCATGGCCTTCTATTCATGCATATTCCAGAAATGGCAGGCCTGTGGGTCCCCAGACTTTAGGGGCTGGGTGACTGATACTCGGGATCCCCTTGTGTCCTAATCTGACCTTTAAGATAAAAGTTCTGCGTTTTCTTTTAGTATTCCATCTTATTCATTAACAGGTTACTAAGTTATGACTATAGAGTTTTAAAAGTGATGGCACGTGTATCAAACAAATTAGAATTTGAATCCTCTAAAATTAATATTTATGTGTTTCAGGAATTCCCCAGAAGAGCTTGTCCTGTTCCGAGGAGTTTAGGGATTTGATGGCTCTGCCCACATTTGGAGCCAGAAACTTGAAGCATTTAGCCAAAGCCAAGGCTTCAGGTACAACCAGCGTATGTGATTATGTATGTGCCCATGTTCCCCAGACCTTTCCCACAACCCCTCAGCGTGTGGCTTGTTTTTAGGCATAATGGGGAGCCCAGCGTCTGCCATCCAGTCTATCTCAGCGTCTGCCCTATTGAAGCAGCAGAAACAGCAGATGCTGGAAATGCGGAAGCGGAAATCAGAGGAAATACAGAAACGGTAAGAGAAGCAGGTTCACTTCCCTGACTGGATGGTTCACCCCTGGAAAAACCTAAAGGACACCGAACTGCCTGCCTCTAACGTAGGCTACTGCCCCAGAGCTGTGGGTGTGAAGGAGAGCAGTTAGTACAGCCCAGAAAGGAGGAGGGAGGGTGGGAAGAGGCTTTCTGAGCACTGGTCTTGAGCTCAGTACTTTATTTGCAAAATGAAAAGTTAGATGGGGCGGTTCTGAAGTGAAACCCTGGACTTTGTTTTGTTTTGTTGATTTTTTGGTATTTTAAAACAGTGTTTCTCTATGTAGCATTGGCTGTGCTGGACTCCCTTTATAGACCAGGCTGGCCTCGAACTCACAGAGATCCACCTGCCTCTGCCTCCCAAGTGTTGGGATTACAGGCATGCACCACTGTGCCCGGCTGGACTTTGTTATTTTAAAGGCACCAGGCATAAGGCTGGTGAGGTGGCTCGATGCGCGAACACGATTGCCACCAAGCCATGCAAGTTGGGTTCCATCCCCAGGCCAACATAGTAAAAATATAAAACCAACTGCTGCAAGTTGTCCTCTGACCTCCCATATATGCACTGTGGCAGGCACACATGCACGCACACATACATAGGTAAATAAATGTAATTTTTTGAAACTGTCAGTCTTGGTAGTGTATGCCTGTAGTCCCAGCTCTTGAAGGCAGAAGCAGGAGAGTTACAAGCTTGAGCAGTAGAGTGACCCTGTAGGAAGAAGTTTATGCATCCTTCTTGAGAAGCTAAGGGACTGTCTTGTGGACGCCGCAGACAACTATAAAATACGAACTCCTTTTACGCCACCAAAAGGATTTTGTCTTGTGCATTTTTGCATCTCCTGAAGCTTAAGATCTACTTTTGTGTTCACGCCGTAATTGATCAGGACTGATCTCACATAGACATGAAGTCTAGCTAGGTCATTGATGGATGGAAAGGAGGGAGGGAGGGAGGATAGATGTTGGTTGGTTCTAAGTCAGACAGGGCGGTGCAAGCCTGCACTCCTAACACTGATGAGGCAGAGTCAGGAGACTTGTCCCTGTAGTCAGAACCTGTTCCATGTAGCCCAGGTCAGCTCTGAACTCATAATCCCCCTGGCCCTACCTCCTAAATGTTAAAATTTTAGGCATATACTCCCACAGCTGACTCAAAGCTTTCCAATAAAGTCCAACCTATGTAAAACAGTCACTGTGTAGATTGTAAAGCCGTTTTAATTCTTTGATAGTTTCATACGTGTCTATAAGGAAATTTAGTCATTTTACCCCCATGCCATCTCACCACCTCATCCCTCCTCCCTTGTGAAGGATTTCCAAGCATTCATTAGGTATTCCCTGTCTGGAGGATAAACTGAAAAGTGGGGAGACACAGCAAGGCCTTGGGGTCTTATCTAACCACACAGGGAGCTACTTCCGAATTACAGTTTTAGATGTGTGCCCAAAACAGCACCTCCTCCAGAGCCGTCAGTTAGGCAGGGGTGAGCAGGGCCGGTGTGCTCTTAGTTGCTGACTTGGATTATTAACCCCAGAGAGGGATTATCATAATAGTTACCCTCTAGCTTAGCTAAGCTCTCCTGGTCTACTTGGAGTTCTAAGGTTTTTGAGCCTTGGGTGTATATTTATTATGTTTACTTACTTTGGTTATAGGATGGCACCCCAGGGCCGAGGGCATGCTAGACAAATAAGGGTTGTAGCACTGAGTCACACCCCAGCCCCATGTCTACTTACTTCTGTTCTTTTCAAGCTTCCTCCAGAGCTCAAGTGAAGTCCAGAGCCCAGTGGTACCGAGCTCCTCTCGACAGGCTGCTGCTCAGTCTCCTCAAACGGGGGCTGAGTTCCCCAGGTTGGAACGAGCCAATACCCCCCGGATGCCTAAGCTCGGTAGAGGCATCTCAGAAGGGGATGACGTTCTCTTTTTTGATGAATCACCACCACCAAGACCAAAACTGAGCGCAGCAGCAGAAGCTAAAAAGGTGACTGGGGCATGGGGCAATAGCTCAGTCAGTGAAGAGCTTGCTGTGCTGGAGGACCCGAGATTGGATCCCTAGTGCTCATGTAACAAGCCAGGCATGCTGGCTGCGTGTAACCCGAGTGGAGGACAGGAGCGCACACAGGAGTCCATGCTGGCCAGCCATTCTGGCCAAGTGGTGGGCTCCGGGCTCGGGGACAGGGCTAGAGCGATGGGTTCTTAGTTAGAGCACTTGATGCTCTTGTAGAGGACCCAGGTTGGGTTCCTAGCACCTATGTCAGGCAGCTCACATAGCCTGGGACCCCCCCTTCCAGGAGACCTAACACCCTCCTCAGCCTCCAGGGCACCTGTACACACACGGTGCACATACAGACCAGCAAGCACCAGACAGACAAATAGTTACAATTTAAATAAATAAGGTGAGAGTGGTCCAGGACTTAAGACCCTGTTGTCAGTTTATTCATATGCACACACAGCACTCACATATACTATACACGCCCAAATCTTCTGTTAAAATGTTTAAGGTGTTTGTTTGCTGGCTTCTGCTTTCATTGCTTGGCTTTGCATTCTGTGACAAGCGATTGCATTTGAAGCTCTATGCTGATGGCCAGTAAAAGATAATGGCTTAGTTGCTGTTTGCCGGCCATCCTAAGTAGATTCCAAGTAGTTTGCAGTGATAGTGGTGTCAACGTAATGCCATGAATCTAACCCAAGAGAGCAAGAGCAGTCAGCCCCATACAATTTCTTGTCAGTCTAGAGAAGGCAGCCCTCAGGAAGATGTTGTACAGCTTGAGACAGCAGTTGTGGTAAGACTACAAAATGATGGCGAAAAGTCCAGCCCCTTACCTGGCTGCAGCTGTATAGGGGCTCCTGTAACTGCAGTTAGGACACATGGGAATGTTTTTGCTGATAAAAGGTTGTGAGCACACAGTGTCTGAAAATAACCTCAGAATCAAACGTGTAATGCGAATCCAGGCTATTCCTGGTAATCCTTGACCAAACTGATGAAGAGACTTCACCACAGGCTTGCTTCTGAACCCAGTGCATGCGCACAGCACCAGCGCACACCATCTAAAACACCTTGCCTCAAGCTCCATACTGTTTTATATTATAATTTGCAATGTTTTGGGTTATGCACAATTTTCTACTCTTGATGGTTTTATTATAGAAATTAAACATAAAGGTTTGATGACAGCAAACAATCCCATTTAGTATTTTCCTCCTGTCATCCCTCGGCCCATAAGTATCAATTTAGTATATCTCTGAAATGCATTGTGTTAGAACTTGATTTTAAAAGTTGCTAAATGAATTTTTTGGCTTGAGATTGGGATAGACTTTCCAACAATTCCTCAATGGTCCCTAAGCATAGCTATTCTGTGCTGTGTATTTCTGTGAAATATACATCATTTATAGACCTACTCATTTGCTATCTGTTTATAGACCTATTTCTGTCCTATAATTGTGTGTGGGCTTTCTTAATGTGTGTGTACATGAGCATGCCCTAGGTGTGGTGGTCAAAGGACACTTGCAGGAACAGATCCTCACCATGTGGGTTCCCAGGGTAGAGCTCAGAGCCTCAGGTTTCCCACTGGGCCATCTCCCCGGCCCAGTTTCTGTTAGAGTATGGAGGGCTGTGGACTGTGGGCTCCTGTCTGAACTCTCCTTTTCCCCCCTAGTTAGCTGCTATTGCCAAATTAAGGGCAAAAGGCCAGATTCTTACAAAAACAGATCCAAACAATATTGTAAGGAAGCAGATGGACCCCCGAGACGTGCTGGAAGTGAAGGAGCGTGCCAAGAAGAGCAACACAGTGTCTCCTGAAGGTATTGCCACCTCAGGGTCGGTTGTGGGCAGATAGGTCCTGTTTATAAAGGAAGTCTTCTAAGCCCAGCTAGTGCCCTGACATCAGTGGTTGGTTTTGAGTCAATCTCTAAGTAATCCAAATTGCACTCGTTGCAGCTCTTCCTGTTGCGGAGTCCTGAAGCTGAGCTTACAGTCTTGTATCACCTGCCTGGCTCAATCTTTTTTTTCTTCCCCCAAGACAGGGTTTCTCTGTGTAGCCTTACCTGTCTTGGACTCAACTCTGTAGACCAGGCTTGCCTGGAACTCACAGAGATCCGCCTGCCTCTGCCTCCCCGAGTGCTGGGATTACAGGCGTGCGCCACTGCACCTGGCATGTCATTCTTGTATAATCACATTAATTTGAAATAGAATTATGTACAGTTTGAACAGGTGGAAAAAGGATTGCTCACTTCATCTTTTTGGTTTTTTGAGACAGGGTTTCTCTGTGTAGTCTTGACTATCCTGGACTTGCTTTGTAGACCAGGCTGGCCTCAAACTCACAGCAGTCGCCTGCCTCTGCCTCCCAAGTGCTGGGATTAAAGGCGGGCGCAGCCACTGCCTTTATTTCTTAAAGCATGGAAGCTGCTAAATGTCATTTTAAATTGGCTTGTAGGTCAAATTTTTGTTCTGCCGTTACAATCAGAAGTGAAGAGCCGTCTTTTCTTGTTGTCAAGCTTGCTCCACCTCATGTTCTAGGCTCTGCCTCTCTGGTTAATTTTTGTTTCTTTATGTTTCTTTGGTTTGGTTTTTAAACAAAGACTTACCATATAGCACAGGTTGTCTTCAAACTTGGTGATCTTCCCATAGGCCATCATGCCCAGCTGTCTAGTCACTTGTGTGTGTGTGTGTGTGTGTGTGTGTGTGTGTGTGTGTGTGTGTGTGTGT
>OU015749.1:13368066-13393491 GCA_907169655.1 Acomys percivali
TGTGTGTGTGTGTGTGTGTGTGTGTGTGTGTGTGTGTGTGTGTGTGTTGAGACACTTCTCTGTGTAGCCTTGGCTGTCCTGGACTCACTCTGTAGACCAGGTTGGCCTCAAACTCAAAGCGTTTGCCTACCTCTGCCTCCCAAGTGCTGGGATTACAGGCGTGTGCCATTGCTCTGGCTTTCTGTTCACTCTTGAGGTCTCCCTGCGGGTTACAGCTGGAGTCCTGATGTGGAGGTTGCAGAGCATGGTAGGCAGGGAAGCAGTAGGCGGGGCTGAGTGCACGAGCCCACTGGCTCTCTCTGCTCCCAGTAACAGTTAATGTTGTTCTTCTGCAGACAAGCTGGAGCCTGCCAGGAAAAAAAGGAGAGAGCAACTAGCATACTTAGAATCGGAGGAATTTCAAAAAATTCTACAAGCAAAGTCCAAACACACAGACATCTTGAAAGAGGTAAGAGCCCAAAGGGTTGTGTCAGTGTCCTTCAAAACAAGGGTCCAGGAGGAAAGAGGTCTGCCTCTGTTACACAGATGAAGAAATACCTGTGTCATATGTAGTTTGCCTGGAGAAGCAGGAGTGTTTCAAATGGTGTGTGGGCATGCGTGCGTGCGTGCGTGCGTGCATGCGTGCGTGCGTGCGTGCGTGCGTGCGTGCGTGTGTCTCTACGCCAAAGGACAAGTTTTGGAAGTCAGTTCTTACCTTGTACCTTGAACTGCAAAGTCTCTTTGCTTTTAGCTGCTGTGCTGTGTACTATGGGCTGGCTGGCCCCCAAGCTTCTGGGCATTTCTCTTGTTTCTGCCTTAGGACTGCTGGGGTTACAAACGTGTGCCACCACAGCCAGTTCTTTATGTGGGTTCCAAGGAGACAACTCATCTGGTCAGGCTTGCAGGTCAGGTGTTCTTACCCACTGAGCCATCTGCTTGGTGCCCCCAAGTGACATTTTAACTTTGTATTTGTCCCTGTCCTAAAGAATAATAACTGATGTGTTATTAAATAGAGTTGGCTCAGTGGTTAAGAGCACTGTCCGCTCTTCCAGAGGTCCTGAGTTCAATTCCCAGCAACCACATGGTGACTTGCAACTATCTGTAGTGAGATCTGATGCCTTCTTCTGGCCTGAAGGTGTACGTGCAGGCAGAGCACTGTATACATAATAATAAATAAATAAATCTTTAAATAGACTGCCACATCATAAAAATGTTTATATATAGTACATGTTATGTAAAAATGTTTACTACTTGCGCTTTTTTGGGGGATGGGGGGCATGGTTTTGGTTTTTTTGAGACAGGGTTTCTCTGTGTAGCCCTGACTGTTCTGGACTCACCTTGTAGACCAGGCTGGCCTTGAACTCACAGAGATCCGCCTGCCTCTGCCTCCGTTAGTGCTGAGATTTTCTTCTCTGCAATATGAGAGGAATTTTTTCCATTCACATATTTTTATACTAACATTTCAGGTACTTCCAGTTGACAATTTGCCCCATCATTCCCAATCCTTTTAATAACAAGTGTCTTTATCAAATTCATGGATTGTATAAATTATCTATACTTATAGTGTCAGAGATATTATTGTACTATACTAATATGAAAGAGAACAGGAAGTATTTCTGGCAATATGTAGTTTGTCCTTTAAACGCTTGGCTATAGCTTACCCCAGAAGAGATAAGAGGCTTAAACTTATTAAGTGTGATACAGCCTAGAAATGAGGCTTCAGCAGAATAAAGTGTGTTGCCCTGGTGAACTGAGGTCTAGTCCTCCATCAGTACATACAGGAGCTGCCGAGCCGTGTTCTGGGAACAGCCAAGCATATAGCAGCCACACACAAGTACATCAAGCTGGGTAGAAAACAGTTATGTTCTATATGTGAAATCAGGCTTCTTGGACACGTGTCCCCAGGTCATACCATATCTGTGTCATATGGGGAGTGTAGAAAAAGCAGCACCCTGACCCCTGCTAGGGTCGAGGTAGCAGTCATTTAGATAGCAGGTGCTCAGAATGTCCCCTGCAGGGTGCCACCATTCCCAATGATCTCTTCTTCTGTTGATGAATACCTAACAAGGGGTTACACAAGTCTTTCTACTGGACTGGAACTCACAAAGGATGTCAGAGACAACCCCAAAGACAACCCCAGGCCTTGTGTGTTCCCCTAAAGGTGCCGCCGTACACACTCCTGTGTTGTGCAGCTGCTCCAGCTGCAGGCTGTGCCATTGCTTCTCAGAGACAGCTCCCTGCCCTCATCCCTCCCAGCCTAATTGCCTGGGGTGTCCTTGTGCCCTGAGCATTTGTAGAGACCAGTACCTACCAGGTGGGGCAGTCACATGGGGTTGTGTATGTCTTCCCTCTGGAGTCTGTTGGAGCAGTATGCTGAACTGGTTGCCTGCTGATTCATTCTCCACTTACAGACGCTGTTAATAATGACACTGGTTCTTACTTGTATTTGTTTTTAAAACTAACTGTCTGTAGGTCTTTTTCTCTTTTTTATTCCTTATTTTAAGGGCTCTTTTCTGTCTGTGTGGTCTCTGGCTTGCAGTTGGTTTACTCTCCTTAGGGTCTGACATTTTACCTGTCTCTTCAGATATGTTCTGATGGTTATTGAACTAAATTACTAGAGTCGTTAGTGAACTATTCTGGGCATATATTGGATTTGGTGCACTTACTCCTGTGGGTTTTGTCATTCAGGCCGAGGCTGAGCTACAGAAATCCTATTTTGAGCCACTGGTGAAAAAGGAACAAATGGAAGAAAAAATGAGAAGCATCAGAGAAGTGAAATGCCGAGTGGTGACATGCAGGACGGTGCGTGCAGGCCAGGGCTGGGCCTGTGGGTGCGGGATATTGGGAACTGTGCGGTGTGGGGCCTATCTTGTAATATGTCATTAGGGTGGAAAAGAAATAGCACAAGATAGACAAGGTTCAGGGTCCCTGCCTGACCTGGGAGCTGTGCAGCAGAGCGTTTATAGGGAGAGTCTGCTGTGTGGCCTCTAGGCCCAAGGTATTCCTTTTGCTCTATGTTAAGTCCTGACAAATCCTTGTGTATCGATGGGTCAAAGTTTGCTATCTCTGGGACCTTTGCCAAACTTTAAAAGGAAATTTATTATTATTATTATTGTTGTTGTTGTTGTTGTTGTTATTGTTTTGGTTTTGGTTTTTTGAGTCTCTCTATATATCTCTTGCTGACCTGAAACTCACTGTGTGTCCCAGGCTGTCCTTGAGCTTGCAACCTTTCTGCATCAGCCTTCCCAATAGTGGAAGTAGAGGCTACACCACCCAGCTCAGTCTTCCTAACATCTCAGTGTCAATGAATGCTGTTATATGCTTCTGCTTAACTGGGGCAGACTTTAGGAAAAGCAGTATAAGACAGAGACAGAAAATCCACTTCAGCCTGGTGTGGTAACCTGTGCCTCTAATCCCAGCATTTGGGAGATAGAGTTACGTTGTACATAAGTACAAGTTTAAGACCCAGAAGCCTTTCTCAAAGAAGAGAGAGAGACAGAGAGACAGACAGACATCATTGAAGATTAGTTGGTCAAGTCCCAGTAGTGACAGAGTATGAAAGAGAGACAGACAGACAAACACGATTGAAGATTAGTCGGTCAAGTCCCAGCAGTGACAGAGTGTGGGGGTCCCTGTCAGCAGCTTCTCATCCCTCCTTCAAAGCCCCTCACTGGACATGTGGTCTGTGTTGCTCTGTACAGTGCACCTACACGCACTTCAAGCCTCTAGAGACCTGTGTCAGCGAACAGCACAGCCTCCATTGGCATGACGGCGTGAAGAGGTTTTTCAAATGTCCTTGTGGAAACAGAACTATCTCCCTTCACAGGCTCCCAAATAAGCACTGCAGGTATGCGTGGGGCTCTCTGTCTCTGAGGGGCTTCCTGTGTGGTCCCTGGAACTTGACATCACCCCATGCCTTCCTGTAGCTCCACAGCCCTCAAGTTGGAGCTGTTACCTGGGACCCTTGAGAGGTCCCCTGGGTGAAGGGCGTGTGTGGCCATGGGCCGGCGGGTGTACCATAGGGTGTGCGGTGCGTTCAGCCCGTGGACGGAAGAGCAGGTGCTTTCCAACCAGCAGGTAGCACTTACAAGAACGGTGTTCCCCCTGGCTTCTCTGATGTCAGTTCTTGACCTAGAACATTCTCCTTCAGGAAACATAAGTCAGTGCCCAGACTGTGAACCTCGCTGGGGTATGCATTACCCTATTCACCATCACCTCCAAATCTCCAGATGACACGAGTGGGAGGCCATTCTCAGGTCCCTGAAGTGCTTGTTCTCTGTAGCTTCATGCAAAACCATAGATGAGGTGTATAATCCGAGTGCCTCCCCGAACAGCTCTTCCTTGAAGGGACAACTTTTCCCCTAAATGGCACCCCCACCCCTATTATCATTCTGTGTATGGGTTTGGGGAGCCATTAATATCTTACTACTGAGTAAAGTAATTTTATCTGTTTCAGTAACTGTGGCCTCTACAAGTGGGAGCGGGATGGCATGCTAAAGGTATGTATGGTTATCTGTCATTGCTGTGACAGAGGTGACCTGAGACCCTGGACTTTAAAAGCGGGAGGGTTTACTTTGCCTCAGAGTTGTTCCGTTTCTGAGTGGTTAGTCTGTGTTTGTACCTTTGGTGATGCAGCAAATCATGGTGGGAGAAAGTGACGAAGGAGGTTGGTTTAGCTCATATCTCAGAACAAAAAGGGCCTGGGTCCTAACTGTGTCTTCAGGGTCTCATCCCCAGTGATCCCACAAGGTTCCACTAACCCCCAAGAGCACCACGCCAGTGCCAAAGCCGTAACAAAGGACTTTGGAATATTCTAGATGTTATCTAGCTGTGTACTGCCTGCATTCTAATTTGTAATCAAGTTGGTGACCCAAGAAAATGAAGATGAACGGTTTCTTATTCGTGTGCTCTCTTTTTTCCAGGAGAAGACGGGTCCAAAGATAGGAGGAGAAACCCTGTTGCCAAGAGGGGAGGAGCACGCCAAGTTTCTGAACAGCCTTAAATGACCCTCTCTTCAGACATCTTCTCACAACCGCCTTGCTTCTGTGGCTCTGAGAAGCAAGAGACTGGCTCTGCGTCGTCCTTTGCCCTGGTTGGCACCACGAGAAGACATGCTTGATAAACACATTGCCCACTCACTTCGCTCTGTGTGCTGGTTTGCCGCCATATTTAACTTTGATATGCACCTGAGAAATGAGGGCACTGTGGCCTTCCCTCATGTTACACATGCCTGCCTTACAGCAGACACAGATTGTTGACCCGAAACTGAAAGGTGACCCCAGAGCTTTGCTTCTAGGTCTCCTTGTTATGGGCAGAGGATGCATTTGTTAACATCACGTCAAGTTCAGATGTTGCTATGGACACCGAGAGACAACAGACTAATGTAGCGTGGTCATCTCTCCTCTTCTGCGCGTGCTTCCTTACAGTAAAGTGGAGCCTCGACCACGTGTCTGTACCATCCCAACACTCAAGTTCTGGGTGATACATTTCCTTGCTGTTCTGTGGGCTGGGTGTGCCGACATTGGGAGCCACTTTCTTTCCTTTTGTCCTACTGTTATTTCAGGTTTGTCTTTGAAATGAAGTCACTGAGCCAATTTGTGGCTCAGTTCATTGATATAGAGAAGGAAGTTGCTCTGCCTACAGTGCTGTGGGACTCTGAGGCAGATGTGCCTACACTCTTGGCACCTCTAGTGTGGGTTTATTTAAAATAAAGTCTGGTGCTCGTAATAAAAGCAGACAAACACCTTGAGAAGCTGTAACGCTTGACTAAAAAACCAGCTGTGCAGACAGAACCCCAAGGACTTTGGGGGTCTCATGTCTACACTGTGTGTCAGGAATTTTAAAGGTCAAAACATATATAGTTTATCCCAGTAAACACTGAATTCTTGAGACTAGGCTAGCTGAACATCCTATTTTTCAAGGAGTCTTCCAGCCGGATGAATGCTGCTACCCTCTAATGGTATAATGTTGACAGCATCTGAACTTTAGCTAGACATGTTTAAGTTTTATCCATGACAACATCATGTCAAGAGGGCAACCCAATGGGGAGTGGTTATGGGAGACCGATGGTTGAGGCTTTCAAGAGCCAAAGATGCAATCCTATGCCCCAGGTGGCATACAGCCTTGTTTCTGCTCTATATGGGCATATAGTGCTAACCATTGCAGCCATGTTTCCCTTAAGATCTAACCCTTTTTTTTAAGGGATGTTGTACTTACAGGAAGATCTTGGTTTCTAATTTAAAGTGTTTATTAGAACCAAAGGGTTCTTGAAGCTGATACCTGAAGCAGTGACAAGTCTGAGGTCGGTGGCAGAGCTACATGGAACTTGAGCAGCAGATTGCTCTATGAGCACCTGCACAGGGTGGGAAATGTGTTCTCATCTGACCGGGGCGTGTCTGGGGTCCTCACCTGTATGCTGTCCATAAGATGTCTGTGCTTACAAAGCTTCCTGATGACCTGAGTGTGCATGCCTTTGATTTTAAACTAATTTTAAATTTATAACTAATTAAGAACACAGAGGATCCATGCCCCGCCTGCACTGAGTAAGGAAGAGTTGATTGCGTGCCTTGTGTGTGTGCTTTCCCATAATATTCAGGGGTGAGGAGGGTTAGAGAGAACTACGCATGAGCCTTGACAATACTCATTAATGGAATCCTGCCTTTTAGTGTTTTTATCAACTATTAAAATCATTTCCTATAAATCTGCTGTGTGTTTATCTTTTTTCTTGATTTAATATTGGTGCCATTTTATGTCATCAGGCAGTTAAAACACAGTAAGCACTCAGCAATTAGCAGACACTAGGTGCATTCTTTATAGAGAACTGCCTGATCTGAATGTATCTTAAGATGATTTGATTGGTTGGTTTGGGTTTTTCCCCCCTTTGGGGTTTTTGTTTGTTTATTAAAAAAAAAATAACTTCTCACAAAACAAAATCCTATTTCCAAACAAGAAAAAGAAAGATAACAATCTTGCAGAAAAGCAGTTAGGGACCCTCCGAATGACTAACACCAGAAGCTTCAGGGTAGCTGGTGTTTAGCCAAGGAAATGGGTCGGTTAAGAATGTCTGAAAACATGTTATTAGGTGGAGCAATGTGCCTCAGAGGTTAAGGACAGTGGAGCAGGCCTTTAATCTCAGGACTCCAGAAGCAGAGGCAGGTGAATCTCTGTGAGTTCGAGGCCAGCCTGGTCTACAAAGTGACTCCAGGACAACCAAGGCTACACAGAGAACCATGTCTCGAAAAAAACAGTCAGGGGCTCTTCCACCAGGTTGACTCCACCTCCATAGACTCCAACTCCCCTCCCCCACTTCCTAGCTTATAAAGTGCACTTGCATCCAGGCAAACACTCCTATACATAAAAAATTTTTTTTTAATTTTTAAAGCAGGAGCACAAATCTGTTTGCCTAAGTATGTCACTAATACTATTAAAGTGTGTACCATGCCATGAAAGTCAGCATCGCTACCTTGTGGTAGGGCTTCGATACATTGACTCTGTCCAGAGCTGCGGAGAGTCCAAACAGTGAAATTCTGCATTTGCCAATACTTGAAAGAGAAATGAAAGGTCAGTTGGCTAAAGTGGGAAGCAATTTGTAGAAAAACATAAAATGTTTAGAAACTAAGTACAATCACTAGGAAGTTGGCCATAAGGCACTTTCCCATCAAAGCCCAACCAAGACCCTGCCCATTAGGGCAAGTATAGAAAATAATCCATTTTCTACCACTTTGCATTTGTCTTTCCTGGAGCTTGAGATAAATGGTATAAAGAACACACTTCACTCTCTGACATCTGACACTTGGCATTGTATGTGAGATTCACCACGTGGCTGCATGTGTCCATCATTGCTAAGCTTTCTACTGTACAGATGTGCCTGTCATTGGTTTATTTAGTCACCTGTTAATGAACATTTTGGTTGGATTGTTTCTGCTCTTGGGCTGTGATGAAAGCTGTCACAAGTAGCCACTCAGAAGTACTTTTGTGTATATATCTTTGGGTCTTTTACATAAAATCTAGAAATGGGGTGTGTAGGTTGTACCATAAGTATATGTGTGTTAGCTTTATAGGAAACTGCCAGCCTTACTCTAAAGTGGTTGTGCCCTCTTACACACCACCTAGTAAATGTATGGGAATTCTATTTGCTCCACAGCCTCACAAGTACCTGATATCATCAGTCTTTGTGTGTGTGTGTGTGTGTGTGTGTGTGTGTGTGTGTGCGCGCCCTGGAGCTGGAGTCACAGGCTGTTTTGAGCTGAACTCACCTAGAAGAAAGAATAGCAAGCGCTCTTTCCTGTTGAATCACATCTCCCTAGGCCCTTGTCAGTCCATTTCTGATCAGTGTCTGGTGGCATGTTATGTGGTTTTAATCCTTATCACCAACACTGATGTCCTGTGCTGTCAACCAACCAACCGTTTGTGTCATTAGGATGAGTTATAGAAAGTCTTCCTTTTAGATTTTGAGCACAAGTGCTTCCATCATGGAAGACTGAGGATTGATACACAGAGCAATGGTTCTCGGCCTTCCTAATGCTGCCATTCTTAGTACCCTCGTGTTACGGGGAGCGTATTACCCCACACATAAAATTTTTGTTGCTACTTTCTAATGTTAATTTCGCTACTGTTATAAGTTATCATGTAAACATCTAATATGTAGGGTGCCCGACATACAACCTCTGTGAAAGGGTTGCTCAGCCTCCTCCCAAAAGGGTCACAACCCACAGTTTGAGAACCACTGGTCTAGAGAATAATCTGCACTAGCCCTGATTTTACCAGAGATAAAGAATAAATAGCAGCTGGGTGGTGCTAGCACACGCCATTAATCCTAGCATTCTGGAGGCAGAGGCAGGCGGATCTCTGTGGGTTCAAGGACAGCCATGGCTACACAGAGAAACCTTGTCTCAAAATACAAAAAAAAAAAAAAAAAAAAAAAGCAGGTGATAGAGTTAGCTAATGAGCATGAGGTCAGAGGACAGCTTGGCAGTAGCTGGCTCTCTGCTTCTACCATGTGAGTGTTGGGGATTGAACTCACAGCATCAGGCTTGGCACCAGGCAGTTTTACTCTGACCATCTCTCCAACCCAAATTATGAAGATCTTACTAAAGCATTAGAATGCTATTGTTTGAAAATTCTTTAGCAGTTGAATAACCCAACCAAAGGGGGAAGCAAATGACAAGTATACAGAAAATGCAAGACTCGTTAGGAGCCTTAGGAAAATCCCCAGCCTCTTTTCAGAAAGTCAGTAAATAAATAAATGGCCCTGGGAGCACACAATTCCTTTAGTCACTGCCTTAATTTGTTTTGGGTGGTGCTGGGAATTGAGTCAAGGACCTTGGACTCGGTAAGCATGCACTTCATCAGTCCACCTCCTAGCTGAGCCCCCACCTCCCAGTGTTTGTAAATAAAACATGTGTGACCAATGAATAGAAATTAGTAAGAAAATTTTGACACATTTGCTCTCAATCTCCTCAGAATGAGGGGCTAGTGATGAAAGAACAGAAAACAGTAAAAGCACGTCCCAGAAGCCACACTTGACAAGGCCAGTTTCCAAGTACAAATTACTGCATTACTGGTTGCCTATGAAATGTGGTCACTTGGATTCCGGGTCTTGTTAATTTTGGCATCGTTCTCACCAGGGCATGACAGTGCCTGGCTTTTAGTGAAGGAATTCTAGGCTGAGTTTGAAGACCTAAGTATAATGAACCCCTTGTTAAGGACGAGGTTGAATGAGGTAAAAGGGTTCTGACCCAGCCCCTCAGGGCCAGAACTCTTTATCTAGAGCCAGCAAGCCAAGTGCGGCCATTGAAGAGGCAAGGGCGGCCTGTTTAGGGGTTTGTTTTATTTACTTTTTGTTTTAACTGGCTGTTCTCCCAAACCCTATTTGCTTTGGGGCATCTACTTGGTGTCAGTGTTCCTTCCTTCAGACACACAGCAGGCAGGTGGCTGTGTGCGATGGCCCTGGGTCAGAATGCAACACGCTGCTGCCATCTATCCCGTACACTAACCTGTGGGAGGAGGTGCCCACCAAATGGTGTGGATGTCTTCTGTTGCCCAGCAGGGTGTGTAATGCAGCTGTGTGGGGTTTGCATTCTCCATCTTAACAACCTCGGATTGAAAACACGGGAGACAAAGACTGCATCTACACGGACTATGAAATTTTTGTCATTGTTCTGAAAATACTAATTTGAAAATAATACATTCCATTTACATTGCGTTATGTTTACATGATCTAGAGATGAACTGGGGCACACAAGAGAGTGTGGGAGATTATCTGCAAATGCTGCTACATACACTGTTTATATTAGAGATGAGCATCTTTAGATATTGGTAGGCCTGGGACCCAGTCTTCCTCAGATACCAAGAGACAACTGTAATCAATTTGGAAAGTACTTTGTCTTCCTAATTACTTATCACAAAGTAAAGTTTTTTTGTTTTATATTTTTGTTTTGGGTTTTGTGTGTGTGTGTGTGTGTGTGTGTGTGTGTGTGTGTGTGGTTTTGGTTGTTTAGTTGGTCTTTCGAGACACCGTTTCTCTGTGCAGCCTTGGCTGTCCTGGACAGCTTTGTAGACCAGGCTGGCCTCGAACTCACAGAAATCCTCCTGCCTCTGCCTCCCGAGTGCTGGGATTACAGGCATGTGCTACCACACCCGGCACATTCTCAAGGCCTGTGTGGTTGTTTACCTCATGGACAGTCAAAAGAACAATTTAAGTGACCACAGTCCCACCACCTGAGCTCACACCGGGCTGAGCTTACATCACTGCCCACTTGTTAGCCAGCCCTATAGAAAGCCTCACCACCTCTCAAGTGTGGTGGCCCAGAAGGTATGAACGAAGGTGTTGCAGGTGGGCTTACTCTGGGATTTCTAATCTAGGCGTGGAGCTGGTTTGTAAAGGAACCTCCCCTAAGAGAACAAATATAGGAGGAGCTATTAGTTTAAAAAAAAAAATGTTGCTAGGCTCTTGCTCCGCCCCTTTGGGGTAGGAAGTGTGGGATCTGTGTAACTGACTCTCTTACCTAGTAAAGCAGAGAAGACCATCTCTGCCCAGTTCGCCTCAAAGACTGGGCTGAGGTTGTTATCTTCAGAACATTGTGCCGCCGCTGTATCTCCCAAGTAACCCCAGCACACTCAGGTAATGACATAATAAAATTAACCTTAGTTACTTCCCACACCTTTAGTTTATGGTTCTACTGCTGTTAGCATATGCCAACTCCCAGCTGCATGGCATGACTCGAGGGCAGTGTGGAGCAACAGCTGTTAGCAATTCCCGTAACAAACGTGTATGGACAAGCAGTTTATAAAGAGAAAGGAGTTCTGTCCCCTCTTGGATTGAAGGTTTCGATCCATGATTGACTGACCCTATGGCTTTGCATGAGGCCTATCATCATGTCAGGACATATGACACTTGATTCCATGGTCAACGAGAGAGAGAGAGAGAGAGAGAGAGAGAGAGAGAGAGAGAGAGAGAGAGAGAGAGAGAGAGAGAGAGAGAGGAAAGGTATGGCGGTGCATGACGAACACCCTTGCAGGTTCGTCCCAGAATGCCTCCTCTGGACTCACCTGTGGAAGTTCCTACCTTGTTGACTCTGTTTCTTAACAATTAAACTTTATTATACAACCCAACTAGCTTACACAAGAAGGAAAAAAGGTTAAAGGGACAAAAGAGTGAACCTTCTGGTATCCGTTCCACGGGATGAGTCCTTAGGTGTCTCTCTGGCCCTCGTGATAGTCCAGCCTGTTCGCTTTCTTCACAAGCTCTCCCAAACCCCCGGCTGAATCTGTTGTTTTTCTCTTCCCCACCTGCCTGAGTCACATGGGAAGGGCGGTCTCCTTCTCCCGTTGAGGGTCCATTAGGAAAACAATAGCCCAGGTGGGGTTCCCAGGTCTGCTTCCTGAATTCCAGGCCCAGGATGGCTCCACTCAGTCTATCACAAGGTATTCATGGGGTGCCCCAAGGGTAAAGCCCGCCAAGACTGCTTCCACCTGTGACAAAGCTTAATCTTTCCCACACTACCTCCTTCCAGTAGCTCAAAATCAAAATTGAACGCCAAGCTTTTTAACACTGGGCTTTGGCGGGCAGTCCAGATCCACGCTATAGTGATGGGCTCCTGAACAGCCTTTCTGTGGAGCCTTACCCAAAAGCATTGGGGTAGGAATATGCAAGGCGTGCAGGTGGGTGCACACTGGTAACCTCCCGAGGTCTGATGGCTAAAGGCGAGATGGCACCGGTAACAGTCCCAGGTCCCTGAGACTAACCTGTCAATGTTTTCAAACTGCTATGTCTCTGGGTTGAATGTGTAGATGCTGGAGGCCACGTTTCAGCACCTTGCTGAAGGAGGAGTAGGGACACGGACACTAGCGTAGCCCACGGCATGTGTGAGGGCAGCACAGCCCATACCCCAACAGCACCAGTGCTTTCAGTATAAAACAGTTATGGAGGGAAAACTTCAAAGCACAGAAATTTCTCTGGGTACCTGTTGCTCCGCAGTGAAACTTCCTGGTGTGGAAATTGGGCCAATGTGCACTACGAGCACCATAAAGAAGTTTCCAGGAAAGAGGCCCCACACAAATACTCCATAGGAAAAGAGAAATGGGAAAAGAGATGACCGTGCACCTATGGAGCTACAAAAGTATGCCATGCTCCTGGGAACTGGACTTGGGTTTGGCTTTTACTCTGATGGGACTTGGATTCCAAGCTTGATTCTTATGAGTTTTTAGAGCAGAACACCAGGCACTCAGAAAAGGTGGTTCCTCCGTTCTGCCTGCCCACAGTGTTTCAGTATTTAGAGTTAGGCCTGGGGCATAGCTTAGTGGTAGAGCATGTGCTTAGCATGACACGGACACACGGCAGCTCCCTTGGAGTTTTGTGGCAATGACACACAAGGTTGGTTGAGTACTTTTATTAATAGGCCATAAGCAAACTTAAACTCTTTTTGCCGCAATCCTTTTAACTGTCCTATCACACGGGCATTCTAATTACGTTTCTGGTGGCTAAGTGAGGGGACAGCACTTAAATTTGATGCTGGGAAGAACCACAGGTGGTTGCTCACCTCAAAAAAGAAAAAAAAAATCATCCATAAAGAAGCAAAAGCCAGGCATACTAAGGCATCAGAACAGAGGGTGAGTGCTCCCTGGGGATGTCGGCCAGGGCAGCGCGGGAGCTTCACACTGAGGATCTGTCTGGGGAAGAAAGGTGGGTGGTATGTTTCATGTTCTTCCTCCCCAGTTGCTTGAGGGTGAGGTCAGATGTGGTGACGGTTGTAGAGGTAGGAAGGGTACAGGCCATCATAGTGCCACTGTCGCCACTGCTCCACTGCCTCCCTGGTCCTCTCTTCCTGCTCTGAGGAGGAAAGACAAAGGCCATTGTGAAGACTAGAAGACACCTGACCCAGGAGCAGTTGTTGCTTAGCCTTCAGCCCACAGCACCTGCTGAAGGGACACTGAGCTAAGTGTCCCCTGTAGGTCCCGGAGACTTCCAAGGTCAGAGCTGGAAGGGGCTGATGAACATGTGTACGAAGGTTTCTATTTTAGATCAATCTAGAGGATAAAGGCCATAGCTGGCTGTCAGCAGAACTGAAACCAAGGGCAGCATCCGGCTGCCTTACCTGTACTGCCAACAGTGAGGAGAAGGAGTCTTATGCAGTCACTGGCTTAAACAGACAATTAGACATGGAAGTAACAAGTAACATCATAACGGCCATATGGGGACACAAGCCACACCTTGAAAACCGCACACATGGGGCCAGTGAGACGGTTCTCTCGGGGTAGTGCTTGTTGTTAGGCCTGACAACCTGAGCTCCATCCCTAAAACTCAGATGAAAGAAGAGAAACAACCCCAACAACCTGTTCTCTCATCTCTACACTCACACACACACACACACACACACACACACACACACACACACACACAAATAAATAATATAAACTAACTTAAAGGAAAACATGAAAATTATTGTCAGTATGGAACAGTGCATCATGGGTACTTTCTCTCTATAAGTTGTTTCCTTCTGTTTTGCCTTTTTGAAATAAAGTCTTAGTGGGCAGATCAGGCTGACCTGGAACTCACAATCCTCCTGCCTCAACTTCCTGAGTGCTGGGATTACAGATGCGTGCCACCATACCTTGCATGGGCTATATTTTGTAAGTTTTAAAAACAGAGTTGTGTTGACAAACCTAGATAGAAAGGGGACAGGTGAAGCAAGTTTCAGACACTGTGGTGCCTGAGGCCATCTCAGTTCTGTGTGAGCCCACAGTGGACGCTCCCCCTGGGGCTGAAAATCCCCTTCTGTATTTTGTACTGGGAACAACCAGCTACACACAGAGACCAGCCCTAGTAGGGTTTTACCCTTTCAGACATTTTTTTTTCAAGCTCAATGCAACAATGCCTCTTCAAGGTGTGGACTTTGACCTAGAAGCTGATGGAACATCACTTTGTTGTTGATTAGGCAACAACAATTGGCTGCTTCTATGAAGCAGCTCACTGGGAGAGCTCAAAAATAAGACTGCTAACTGAAAGCAGGCTGCCATGGGGCTCAGGGAAAAGTTGCAGGTGTATTCAAGGTAATGGTCCAGACAGCTGGACCCCTGTGACCGTCATCCCAAGACAGAGAGAATGAGGGCAGGTGTAATGAGTTCAACTTTTTTCAAAAATTAATTCTAGGGGCTAGAAAGATGGCTCAGCAATTAGGAGCACTGGCTGTTCTTCCAGAGGTCCTGAGTTCAAATCCCAGCAGCCATATGGTGGCTCCCAACCATCTCTAATCAGATCTGGTGCCCTACTCTGGTGTACAGGCATAACACTGTATATGTAATAAATAAATACATCTTTTTTAAAAAATTGATTCTATGGCCGGGTGGTACTTGAGAGGCAGAGGCAGGCAGATCTCTGTGGGTTGAGGCCAGCCTGGTCTACAAAGCAAGTCCAGGACAGTCAGGGCTGTTACACAGAGAAACCCTGTCTCAAAAAAAAAATTTTTTTTTTAATTTATTCTATAGAGAGCTAGGCTTACTCTTTTTCCCTTCCCTTATTGAGCTCTGGAGAGACCCTTATATGGCAACTTTGTTTACCCTGCTGATTCCATCATCCTTGTGGACCAGTGGGAAGATGCCTCAAGGCCTCCAGGAATGTGATGACCGGTGATAGAGAAGAGTAGCAGTTTTGCTGGCTAACACTGAGCACCCATCCTAGGCCATTTCCTAGCACATCCTCATGTGGGACTGTGTACCCTTTCCAAGCCGCACTCGCTCGGTCTGTAAAGTGGAAATAGTAAGGCCTATCTCCAGAGGAACATGGCAGGGATCAGTTCCGTACAAGTGCTCAATGCTCACGGCTACTCTAATGACAGTCCCCAGCAGCTTCTGTCCCGCTATGCTTCTTTGTGTGGGTGGGGTGCAAGGACCACTGTCTTAATATTCTCTAGGCAGTAACCCCCACATCCCACCTCATCGGGAAAGAGAAAAGAGTGAGTTTCTCCACCCGTGTGCTAGAAATTTGAAAATGGTATGTTTTGCTTGGTTTTTGTTTTGTTTTGTTTTGGTCTTGGGTTTTGGGTTTCACTGTGTAGCCCAGGCTGGCTTCGAAGCTGAGATTTCCTCTTCTTCAATCTACTAAGTAAGTGCTGGGATTACATGCCAGCACCACTAGGCCTGGCAAAGGCCTGAGACACTTAAGATGGCACCCGTGTCAAGTGTCATTAGGAACAGTGAGAGTAAAACTCACACTGAAGGAAATTTGGGTTCCAAAGCCTCAGGTTTTAAAAACAAGACAGCTGTCCTCAGCCGCCTGCCAAGGCCGAATCTCTAACAACATCAACATTTACATAAGCGTTTGCCCCTGAGGTGACAGTCTGAGTTTTTACACTATGTTCCCAAGAAAGTTTGGTTTGCTAGGATGCGAGCCCAACACCTGCTTGCACGGCTTAGCCAGGTGCTCCCTGCAGGATGATGGGCACAGCTTTTAGCCCCCAGCCCCCAGCAGCAGCAATCTTCACAGAGCCCTTAGAGAAACAACCTCCGTACCCATCAGAGCCCATGAGCCTGACTTGAAAGCCGATTTTGGTAACAAAAACCTGAATGCGAGCTTTGTACCCAAGCCGTGCCCCAGAAGGTTCCAAGAGACTGTGTGGGAGCGTGCCAGACTTGCTATTGGAAAAGACCAAAAGAGAAATATTCATACTCTCATCCTCCCCCATTAAGCCGTTCTCCTGTCTCTCCTTTTCCACTCACTCTCTTTCCATTAAGTGTCCCTATGGGTGTTTGCTGTGGGTGACACTTGAGGCCATTAGCCAGCTGGGGTTCAGGCAGAATCTTCCTGAACTCCTATCTCCACCCACACCTCCTCCACAGAGGCCTGGCTCAAAAGTGCCCTGAGAGCAGCTAGGAACCCCACGTGAAGAAATGAAATGGACCTCTTGCCTCGTCAGAGACACTAGGCTCTCTGAATCTTTTCTATCCTATTGACAAGAGCAAAGGCTTAGTGACAAGGGCACCTCCAATCGATGAGTAAAGGCACAGAAAACCATGCGAAAAAGCTTTTCAGGATCCGCATTGCTAGTGGGTGATTGAGAGGCCAAGATGGAATATAGATATTAGAAGTCAGGTACAAGGCAGGGTAAAAAGAACCAGTGCTTTCATGATGTCAGTTCTCTTGATCAAAGGGATGCTGTGGGCTGGAGAGATGGCATAGCAGATAATGAGCCTGCCAGACACAAGTATGAAGACCGGAGTTCAGATCTCCAAAATCCATATAAAATGCTAGGTGGGCATGGCGCCCTGAGCCTCAGCCCTGAGCACCAAAGCAAGCTGGACATTGAGTCTAGCCATATGGACAAGCTCTAGATTGGCTTGGGAGGCTGTGCGTCAGCGAAGAACATTGAGGATGGTTCCTGATACCAACCACATACCTCCCATGTGTGCACACACAAGCACACATGCACACCCATAAAAATGCAAAAAGGAAAACAGGACACTGATTGCAATGTATAGGTAACTAACTGGTCTTCGTTTTCTTGAGTAAAATGGCATCTGGAATTGGTGCATTGCCATCTGAAGAACTTAAGGTCGGGACTTTGATGTTCACTAGTCGCCCCTCGGGAGCCAAGGCACAGTTTTGGGTGCTTAGAGCCACCCAACCAGATTCCAAACCAGAGATGGGGGGAGTTTTATTTCTATACAGTTAGCCAATAACTCCCTGGTCTCCACTGTCGCCCAAGCCACTGTGTCCCCAACCCATATGTCCTTTATCCCTTTCCACAATGTTTTAAGTCTGCATAGCAATTTTTGGGACTTGTTCTCTTCACGTCTACCACAGATAGGAATTGAAGATGGTTCCTCCACCTTTGGCACCCTCCTCCCGTCAACATCAGGGCGACATGGAGGCCAGCCTAGGCTTTCCTCACAGTGCTCTCGTCCCCCAAGGATGCTGCCGGAGAGCACTTACCATCTCTTTGTTCCTCCACGAAGTTCTCAAACTCGTTTCTCTGTTCCTCATAATACTCTCTCCGCAGCTCATCATCCCGCTGCCTCTGCATGGTTTCCGCTGTGAAGACAGAGTTGCTCTTGAGAAAGGAGCAAGGAGGGCACGTGTGTGAGGGGCAGCACACTGTACCTGAGAAACGGGATCTGACGCGGAGAGGGGTGGCCAAGGGCTTCGCCGAAATGATTTATGCCTCACCTGGACTTTAAAATACAGGGCCTGGGAGGCCATTCTCTCCGGTGACCCCATTTTGCCGATGAGAAGGCAGAGGTCCAAAAGGAGAAAGTGCTTTGCTTCTCTCACAAGTTTAGATCCAAGTACCAGACCACTTAGAAACTTTAACTTCCATGATGGGATATGAACTCTCTAAAGATTAGTTGGCTTGAATGTTAACCTCAGGGCTGGAGAGAGAGCTTAGCAGTTAAGAGCACTGGCTGTTCTTCCAGGGAACCTGCGTTTGATTCCCAGCACCCACATGACAGCTCACAACCATCAGTAACTCCAGTTCCAGGGAATCCAGTGTCCTGTTCTGGCCTCCATGGGCCCCAGACATGCACTTCATGCACAGACATACATGCAAAACACCCATGCAATAAAGTAAAAATACAATTTAAAAAATTAATTTCACATTGATAAATACCTTAGAGTCCATTCTGAGCACCTGTCTCAGCCAGGGGTGTGGGATTAGCACAGATTAAAAGTGTAAAGCTGGGCTAGCAGGATGCCTCAGTGGCATGTCACCAAGTGCATGTCACCAAGTCTGATGATGTGACTCAGTCCCTGGGCCCCATATGGTAGAAGAGAACCGACTCCATTGACATCCTATGTGCTATAGCAGGCATGCACCTGCTACATACAAAATACACGTACACATACAAAATTGGTGCATAAGTGTCAGCACTTGCTACATACAAAATAGATGCATAAATGTAATTTAAAAATGTAAAGTCAGTGAAAGATGCCATCCACTTTTTTTTTCTTTTTGAGACAGGGTTTCTCTGTGTAGCCTTGGCTCTCCTGAACTCACTTTGTAGACCAGGCTGGCCTTGAACTCACAGGGATCTGCCTGTCTCTGCCTCCCTAGTGCTGGACTTAAAGGTGTGCTCTGCCACACCTGGCACCATCTACTTCTTAAGAGGGACAAGTGTGCCATGCAGTTAAGAAGGGTGTGTCAACAAGCTAGGGGGTGTGACTTTGTGGTAGAGCACTTGCCTAGAATGTGCAAGTCCTTGGGTTCTATTCCCAGCACTACAAAATAACAATAATATTCCAATAAACTTTTACTTGCATGATGGTGTCTAGAATTAAAGACCGAGAGCTATGCTTTCTGGAAGATGATACTTAAAGCTCTTTAAAGGTTCTTATAATGTGTCCTTCAACTGGAAAATGCAGTGAAGGCCTGTGGGGCACAAGCCCTTAGGAAGAATGGGCCCCTCAGCTGGCCTTCCATTGCCAAGGCAGAGGTCCCCTCACATCACAGACTGGACTACAGTCTGTGTTTGTTGACCGGCAACTCCGCTGTGCAAGAGGGGAACAAGAAGCAGAACCACTAAGGTAGCTATGGTACCCATCAGCACTCCACAGTACAGAGTCCGGGACTTGCCCAGCATGCACGAGGCCTTGAAGTCAGCACCTAACACTGGGGGAAAGGGCAAAGCAGAAGGAGAGGAGAGAGAAGCAGGGAGGAGGGCGAGAAGATGGCTCAGCAACAGGGTGCTTACCACCAAGCTGCTTTGAACCACAGAAGCCACATGACAGGAGAGACTCAACTTCCACAAACAGACCTGACCCCTGCACACACATGTTGTGGCCCAGACCCACGCACACACAACAAACACAACCCAGGGTAAATCAACAAATGGGTGTTTTGTTTGTTTTGTTGATGGAGGAAAGGAGGAAAAAAGAAATAAGGCAGTAGAGAAGAAAAGAGGAAGATTGCAAACCCCTCCTGAAAGCAAGAAGCTTATATTAATAAGTAAATCTGTGAATACGAGTTAACTCATTAAAACCAGGTTTTCTGTGAATTTGCCTCAGTGCAGATTTATAAGGGATGTCCTTTGTTTCTTCACAAAGCTCTCTTTACAGTGGTAGAAAATTTTTTTTCTCACAGAAATGAGACATAGTCCAGTCCATCCCTAGGAGGTGAGTCAAGCTCAGAGAAGTGTGATGATCTAGCAGGGGCCACACAGCTACCTGGCCCAGCACACGGTGCATGACAGCATCTCCCTTCTAACTCACTGGAGGCTCTGATGTGGCTCTAGACAGCACAAAGCTGCTGCGGAGGGGGGTGGGGGATGCTCAGCTCTTAGGAGGGACATCATGAGTGACTACCCATTCCTGTAGAGGCATCTAGGTAAAAGAAACCATCCAAATATTGGACACCTGATGTAACAATTACAGAGAATGAATCCATCCTCCACCAAAATGGTGTTTTATAATACCTGCCAACATATATATTGTATACATTTTATGAAGTAACTGGGCATGGGGCCATGCACTTGTAATCCCAGAGCTGGGATGGTGGAGGCACGTGTCCTACGGTCTTGCTGGCAAGTTTCCAGGTTACCGAGAGACCCTGCCTCATTTAAAGAAAAAAAAGGACAGCAACTTAGAAACAACACCTGAAGTTGTCTTCTGGTCTCCATATGTGTGAACGTGCACATGCACATGTGCAAACACACACACACACACACACACACAAACACACACTTCTCACTCTAAAGCAGTTCTAAGTTCAAGTTAACTCTAAGGTCATGCTCTCTGACCTGTCCATAGAACTCGGCTGATAGACTTATGTGAAGACCTGCTTATTCGCTTGTGTATCCTGGGTCTCCTCCCACTGCCTGCCTAACTGAGCTTCCATCTAACGTGAGAGACTTCAGGGTTAATCATGCACCTCATTATTCTGAGTCACTTTCACAGGACAGAAGGTATTTGCCTCCCCCAGGGTCTGCAAGAAGTTGCTTCTCTGGTTACAATCAAGAACTGCGCCTCTAGCACAGACAGACGTCCACTTCAAATGGCAGCCTGCGTGCGGTCTGGCCATTTTCCTCCTGGGGTTGGCTAGCCTTCTCCAATTTTCACAAAAGAACGATCTGTAAGCGTTTCCATCTCTGTTCTTCCCCATCGTTTGAAAATACTCCAGCTGTTTTTTCCTGAACAAGAAGTCACCTTGCTGAGTGTGGTAAGGGACAAAGAGTTCATTCATCCACGTGCACAAGGAAAGAATCAAGCCACAGACAGACTCAGACAGGGTGTTCTGAGCTCAGAGGCTTGTGAGAATCAATTTCAGGGGTAGGGAAACTCCAGCGCCTCCTTGGTCGGAAGGTTAAGGACCAGGCAGAATACTGGAGACTCCAAAACCCAAAGAAAATTAAACTGAAGAAAATAAAACAAACAAACAAAACCCACATCAGCTCCCTCTCTGGACACATTGTCCCCAGCCTCTTCCCTGGGCTTACAGATAGCAAAACTGGAATCACAGAAAGGACTGGGCTAAGGCCACTCATCAGTGGAGCTGTCACTACTACTATTCATCTTAGCACTTGCATCCTTGGTGCTTGTCCCCTGAGAACCACACTGTTGCCCTGGATGCACCATGCCACTACCCCTTAAAACACACTGAAGTGTCCTCTTCCCTTTAGACCTAGCCGACATTCTTTCTAAGCTTCCCCCAACCCCCACTTTCTGAATCTGGATGTGTCTTGTTGCTCTTGATAGTGGCATAGTTTTTATTGTTTGTTAGTTACTCTGGTGCCACCCAACCTGTGACCCACAACCAGTGATACATAACACCATTTCTATGCTTTTATTTATTTCATTTGTTAGGGACATGTGCATGCCACAGTGTGCATATGGAGGTCAGAGACTACCTTGTAGGAGTCAGTGGTCTTCTATCATGTGTGGTCCAAGGATTGAATTCAAGTCACCTGCACCCATTGAGTCACCTCATTGGCCCCAAATATGGTACTGTTGCTCATTTAGAGCTCTAGTCACCCTAATATCCAAGGGCTTTGGTCTTCCGTTGTGAAAGGGAGACCACCCAGCATCCTTACCATTGGCTTCATCTCGGGACTTAGGAGACCGCTTGCCACGCCTCTTGAGGAAATTCGAGGCATCAGATTCTCGCATGAAAATCTTCTGTTTCATATCTGAAACCAGAAAAGAGGTCTTCATAACTACCGTGGAGTAGGGGAGCAGGATCCACCTGTCCTCCCACATGTAGGGTTAGCCCCTGGACTCACCTTCCTGTGCCTCCTCACCGGCTGCCTGTCTGCTGACCACAGAAGCACTGGTCCCCTCTTGGAGCACTGTAGGATAGGGTACAGGGAAAGGCTGCAACCTCAGAAGCCCCAGTGGGGCTCCAATAGTTCTGGGTGCACTGGCTAACCAGACTACATGTGGGGTCCTCTGCCTCTTAGCACACCAGCCACATAGCCAGGCAATCTTTATGGGAACCAACCAAATGAGTTGCTTGTCTCCTATTTTTCTCTTCGCTGTTTTTCTCCTGTGTTACATTATTTTGCACATGCACGTGCACCCCCCATCCCCACCCCAAGAATATCTACCTTAAGAAAAACACCCCTCCCTACCTATGCCACTGGAACAAATCTACCTATATATAGTAAGTTAACATGTAGCTAATGCAGCCCACCCTTTGACCCTCCCATACTCACTACACAGGAGCACCACAGCCGAGAGAGAAGACAGAAGCATGACCCGTCTCCAGGTCATCTTTATGGTGTGCCTCCAGAAACCACAGGGCAGATAATAAGGTGAACTGTCCTGGGCACCCCCAGTGCTGCCAAAGCTTCTTCCCAGTGAGTCCTCACTTCTGAGTCAGGCAGACAGGCAAGAGAGAGAGAGAGAGAGAAGAGAAACAGGAGGCAGGAAGTAGGGATGCCACTGGGGCAAAGTGGGAGGGGTCCTGGCTGTGGTTTCCATTGGCTGCTCCAGGCCAGCATTCTGGAGATGTTTTTGGCGCCTGGCAAAACCCCCACAGAAGCGGAGCTTGTGGTTGATGGGGGCCCTGGCTGGAACAGTTTCGAAGTATCTTTCCAACATCCATGCCCAAGGAGGTGCTCTGACGAATTCTCAGCCTGAGTCAGGGTGGGAGAGGCCAATGGCATGTTTGAATGGATTCTTTGCATTTGCTCAAGGTGAAGGAGGACCCTTGTAACCATGGCTGAAACATATGGGGCCCCTAGGAAGAGGGAATTACTCAGAGATCATTGGCATTTGGATGTCAGGCAAGGATGGCCCCCAATACCTGGAGCACACCCTAATGATGGCTAGAGATGCTCCCTGAGACAGGACGGCCATTCTGATGATACCTACAAGATACCCACTTAATACATTGTTCCCTGGGCTGGGTAGTGTCAAGTAACCTTGGAGCTCTTGGTCCAAGCTCAGTGGTAGGCCATGTGTGAGGCCCAAGGTTCAACCCCACGGCTGCAAAGGTAATGGATTAGCTATAAACGGTTTTAAAACATGGAACTCTAGGTTTGTGGAGACTGAGGAAGACAACAATAGCAAAATGGCTATACTTCTTTATAACCAAGCTGGGGAGATGGCTCAGCATTTAAGTGTGCTTGCTGCTTTTTCAGAGGACTGGAAGTGAACACCCTCTTCTGATCTCTGCTAGCTCATAGACACACACACACACACACACACACACACACACACACACACACACACTACTTCCTCTTAACCACTTCTTTGAACCCTCCCAGTGCCCCCTAACCCCCAAGCAGTGGGGAGCACCAGGACACGGTTCCTTTCACATTTCCCAATGTGTTTCTGAGATGGCCATGGTTATGAACCATCATTGGTTCTTTGCTACCAGCTGAAGAATTGCCCTTCTGGCAATTGGAATTCCTCTAGTAGTGACCACTGTTGGCTCCGGAACCATGCCTACCTGAAGCCCCTCTCGTGAGATTTTATATTAATATCCTCCATAAATTTGACTATGCCTGGGGAATAAATGCCACTGGTAAAAAAAAATATAAGGGCACAGTAAGTGGACAGTTGTTTTCCAGTGGAGGAAGGCACAGCCAACACTGCCTCTCTCGGGGCTCTCTTTGGACTCTCAGTGGCCTGCCTTTAATCAGAGGTGCTGGCTTCTCAGAGCGGATGCAGGAGGGTCCACGTGCATGAGGAAGGACATGTCAAGAATCATCTCAGATTAGCCAGCTTGTCCAGGGAGAGGACTGAGCCTTACAGCACAGCCATTTTGACAGGAATCCTGTGGAAGAGAGTAGATGTGGGAAAGGCCTGTGGCAACCTGGACATCCTCAAACTGCTTATTTAAAGACCATACCATTTGCCTGGTCATGGTGGTGTATGATTTTAATCCCAGCACTCGAGAGGTAGAAAGAAGTGGATCTCTGTGAGTTGGAGGCCAGCCTGGTCTACAAAGTGAGTCCAGGACAGCCAGGGCTGTTACACAGAGAAAACCTGTGTCAAAACAACAACAACAAAAAAAAAAACCACAAAAACAAACAAAAACACAAAAACAAAAAAAGACCATTCCATTCAACTATAGATGTTTTTTGAGTACTGACTTTCTCCCCAAGCACCTGTAACTAGTCACTGACCAGTAAGCTCTGGGTAAACGTTACCAATGTCCCCAAAGTCGCTTATTCCCACCTTGGGATCTTGTATGTCCACTGTCTATGCCAAAGGCATAACCTCCATGCTGTTCTCTTAGAACCAATCTGGAAGAAAATGACCAGAGATCAAAAGTCACAATGAGGGTTAAGTGTGTACCTCACATTTCTAAGCTGTTGGTCTTAGATCTGTGCCAACTGTCCCGGTCCCCAGCTTGGCAGCTGCTTCCTGGAATCTCCCAGTTCCCTCAGAACTATCCCAAATGGCTTCTGTCCCAAACCATTGGCACCCAGGTTGTCATACACTTCAGTCTTCATTCTGCCCAGGGCTGCCCACCAGGCTAGGTGCACAGCAGAGCTGTCTGCCTCGTGATGCACACCTGTAAGTACAAAAAGTCATGTCGCCTCAAGAAAGGGTCAGGGACTCTAGAGACTGGAAGGGGAGCACATGAGAAATGTTCTGGATCTGGAATCAGAAGATTCAGTTTGACTCTTGTGTCTACTCCCAAAGGCATCTAAGTCACTGTACGGAAGAGATAGGCACACACCTGCCTTCACTGTGGCACTGCTCACAAGAGCCAAGTTATGAAATCAGCCTAGTTGCCCATCGACAAAAGAACAGATAAAGAAGATGGCATGGGGAGATGGCTTGGTTCCTAAAATGCCTTCTGAGCAAGCATGAGAACCTGGGTTTGGTCCCTAGAGTCTGTGTATAAGATAAGGGAGGGAGTGCCCAGGGGTGCAGAGACAGGCAGATCACTGACGCTGACTGGCCGTCCAGCCTAGCAGTTAATGGACTCAGTGAGTGACACGGGCTCAAAAGATAAAGGAGGAGAGTAATCGAGGAAAGACACCTGGTGTCAACCTCATGCCTCCTCATGCATGTGCACACATGTGTGTGTACACATGCTAACAAGTATACTTACCATACACACAGAGGGGCAGAGGCAGGTGGATCGCTGTGAGTTCAAGGCTGGCCTGGTCTACAAAGCGAGTCCAGGACAGCCAGGGCTACACAGAGAAACCCTGTCTCAAAAAAAACAAAAAAAACCAATCAAACCATACACAGAGAAGGAAAAGAGGGAGGGAAAGGGAAAGGGAGGGAGGGAGGGAGGTTCACACTATGGAGTTTTATTTAGCTATAAGGAAAATGAAATTACGTCATCTGCAGGAAAATGGATGGAAGTGGGGATCACATTACATAAAGCAAGCCAGACTCAGGCTACACATGGTAGTTGCATGCCTTTAATCCCAGTGCTTAGGAGGCGGATGCTGGTGGAGCTCTGTGAGTCTGAGGCTAGCCTAAGCCACTTAGTGAATTCTAGGACAGCTAGGGCTACATAGAGAGACCCTGTCTAAAAAAAAAAAAAAAAA
>OU015749.1:13393591-13408999 GCA_907169655.1 Acomys percivali
TAATATAGATTATATTGGAGGTAAGGAGGAACTATTGGGAGGTGAAAGGGGATGAGAGAAGGAAAGCAGAGGTGAAAATGATCAAGGCATATACATAGATGAAAAATTCACATAAAATTGTTGTGCACAAATAATATACACCACCACCACAACAACAACAACAACAGGTCTGATTTGGATCTCACAAGATCCTAGATTTGGCCAGTGACATGAGTTTTGCATTTTCTCTTTTTTCTGTTCTCTCCATCTTTGTGAATGACCCCCACCATTCCTCCACCCAGATATCCAAATCTAAGACCTAGCAGTTACCCAAACCAGACACTCGGAATCAAGCCCTGCAGTGGTGGCCAGCCTGGACTACAGAGCAAGTCCCAGGACAGGCAGGGCTGCACAGAGAAACCCTGTTTTGAAAACGAAAGAAACATGCTAGGCAGTGCTGGTGCACACTTTTAATCCCAGCACCCGGGAGGCAGAGGCAGGCGGATTGCTGTGAGTTCAAGGCCAGCCTGGTCTACGAAGCAAGTCCAGGACAGTCAAGGCTAACAAAGAGAGACCTTGTCTCGAAAAACAAAAACACAAAAAGAAAAAGAAAGAAAGAAAAACAAATAACCCGATGCTCAGAAGCCGCCTAAAGGCACACCTTAATTCCTTGCCCTTAGCTTGCTAGTCATCACACCCTACTGTTTCTTCTTAAGTCTGTTCAAACTCTCCTTGCCATCCCTGCTGCCTCTGACCTCCCAGACGTTATCCGCCATGGACAACTGCAAGTACTCCACGTGTCATCACCTCATCCTCCACATCATGTGAATGAGTAGTCCTCAGGTCACTTGCCAGTGACTAGATACCCTGTGACGTCAACACACACGCCCAGAGCCTCAGAGCCTGCCAGGCCCGGTTGCAAGGACTTCAGATGCAAGCTCGGTGCTAATTCTCCTGCTAGTCTGTATAACAGAGGAGGGGATTAAGGCATAGGGTGGAAAAGTGACTTGCTCAGGCCATAAATGCAAAGCTGAACTTGAGCCCAAGGAGCCTGGCCCTGAAGTCTGTGAACCTGTCAGCCTCTTCTGTTTCTGAGGGGGATGAAAGTCAAACTTCTCTCTGTGTCCAAGCAGTGCTTGTCCCCGGTCCCTCCACAGACTCTGATGTTCTGGAACCACCGTGGTGCCTGCATTCCCTCAGGGGTACTTGGTTCTGGGCCTGTGGCAATACCTTTCATCCTCACAGGGCTCCATAACTTCTGCTAGTATCTCCTTTAGAGCTGTGGCGTCTCTCTGAAGGAAGATGCACATCATGGTCATCCCTCATAGGATACCTAGCTCAGACTAGCTGCTTTATAAATGTTTGTTGAGCCAATCAAGGAAAACACTCTTGCCTGAGACTATGAAAAGAGGTGCCCATGAGCTCAAGTCTAACACGGGTCCTCTGTTCTCAAAGGACAGTGAAAACCTTCACGTTCACCTTCCACACTTGCCCCTCTTAGTCTTCACTTCCCTTTGAATCCCACATACCATACCAGGTTCTTTGATTTCCGAACATGAGGATTTTATTTTGTCTTATTTGTGTGTTTGCGCTTGTGTATTCCTAGGTGTGTGTGGTGCCCGAGAGGTCCTGAGAAGGGCATCAGATTCCTTGGAAGTGGGGTTTTAGGCGTTTAAGATTTTTGTTTGCTTGTTTGCTTGCTTTAGTTGTTGTTTGAAACAGGGTCTCCCTGTAGCCTTGGCTGGACAGGAGCTTGCTATGTAAACCAGGCTGGCATTAAACTCACAGAGCTCCACCTGCCTCTGGCTCCTGAGTGCTAGAATTAAAGGTGTGTGCCACCACTCTGTAGGTTACAGGCATCTGTGAGCTGCCCAGTGCTGGTGCTGGGATTGGTACTCGCTCCTCAGGACTGAGCAGCAAGTGCTCTTAACCACTGAGCCATCTCTACAGGCCCCAATGTGACAAGATTTTTGAGATGGAATTTGTGGGTCATATAATTCACCCATTTAAAGTGCACAACTCACCAGTTTTCAGCCTATTCACAGAACGGGGCATCCTTCACCGTAATCAGCTTCACTTTGTTTCTTTAAAAGGAAACCCTCCATTGTCAACAGCCATCACATCGTCCCCAAGCCCAAGGCCTTAGGCAGCCTCTCATGCATTCTCTGCGACCATGAATTTGCCTTAGTCTAGACGTTTCTACTGCATAGAATCATACAACATGCGGCCTTCTGTGCCTAGACTTTATCACATGGCATATGTTTTCCAGGTTTACTCACGGTGTGGCATGGATTATAACTTCCTGTCTTTTCACTGATGACTAATGCTGATAATAAGGTGTGATTCATTTTGTTTGCCATCATCGGTTCAATGTGTTGACTCTACCCTTTGCTCACTCTGAATGATGCTACAGTGAACTTTTGTGTGTAGCTGTGTGTCTGGCCACATGCTCTCATTTCTCTTGGGGATGTCTGCATTTCAGGAGAACTTTATGTTTAATGTTTTTGTTTATTTATCTGCCCTATTCATCTGTCTCTTTTGAGGTCTCTTTAAGGGGATTTTCCACCTGGTTCATGCCTAATGTGCCACCTGGCACAGCCTAGCTCCCTCATAAATGAAAATACCCTTACTTAAGAACATTAAAAGGAAACATTCATGCACTCATCTCAATGGGCCATTCATGAGAAGGAACTCACACGGGAGCCTGCAAGTTCCACAACCATATGTTCCTGTGGACAGGTCCCTTCTCAAACAGCAAGAGTGAATTTGGGGATGCACTTATGAAGGACCGCACAAAAGGACCATCAAGATGCCGTTAACATGCTTCCAGTTTAGCCAAACTTTAGACAAATCTCTTCCTGCCTCAAGGCCCCCAACTCAACTTTTCATGGCGCATTCCCTTGAGAAAATAAATTCTCCCAGACTGAGGAGAGTGAGTTCCAGGCCTCCCTGTGGATAGCCAAAGGGCTCGGGGTCCTTGTATGAAAGTGACACCACACATGTGCACAAACTATGCACGTCTTCTATGCACTTCATTTGACTTGTTTTTTTTTTTTTTTTTTTTGAGATGTTGGCTTGCCCTGTAGATCAAACTGACCTCAGACTCATTCAGTGGTCCAGGCTGACCTTGAAATCATAATCCTAAAGTCTAAGCTTCCCACATGCTGGGAGTGTAGGCCTGCATCAAGATGCCTGGCTAACATAGACTTCTGGTTATCTCTAGGCTACATATGATTTCCAGTACAATGTACAACCTGTGTAAGCAATTGTTACACTATACTGGCTAGGGAATAATTGGCTCAGTTCACCTGCAATTTGTTTTCATTTTATGTTTATGAGTGCTTTGCCTATATGATGGTCTGTGCATCACACATGTATGGTGCTCACAGAGGCCGGAAAAAGATGTCAGATTTCCTGGAGCTGGAGTTATAGACAGTAGCGTGCAGCTGTGCAGATGCTAGGAATCGAACCGAGGTCTTCTGAAAGATAATCAGCGCTCTAAACTGGGAGCCATCTCTCTAGCCCCCTAACACACACACACACACACACAGTCACCCGTAAGCATGCCCACAGGACAACGTTATTCAGCCAGTCCCTCACTGAGACTGTATTTCCAGCTACTCAGGGGAGGCTACTGTAGGAAGATCCTAAAATGAGGGCTAGCTGGGCAACTTAGACTCTGTCTCAAAATAAACTTAAAAGGGGGGAGGGGGCTGAGGACAGGGCCCCCCCGCAGGAATGTATCCATTATCATGCATAAAGCCTTAGCATCAAGGTATCCTGCCTCCACTCTCAGCCCTTATCCAGCGATCAATAGCCTCTTGCCTGAACCCTGTCCCCGTGCCCTCCACACCTCCCACAGTCTGTTACCTGAAGGGTGACACTCGGCCCAGCCTTCCAGAAGACTGCTTGTGTCCACAGAGAGGCTTGATTCTAGATGGCAAATGTTTGTCCTGTGCCTGGGAAGTATTTTTTTTTAATTTTTAAAATATATTTTATTAATTTATTCATATTACATCTAAATTCTTATCCCATTCCGTGCATCCTCCCATTCCACCCTCCCTCCCATTTTCCCCCTACTCCCCTCCCCTATGACTGTGACTGAGGAGGACCTCCTCCCCCTATATATGCTCATAGGGTATCAAGTCTCTTCTTGGTAGCCTGCTATCCTTCCTCTGAGGGCCACCAGGTCTCCCCATCCAGGGGACGTGGTCAAATATGAGGCACCAGAGTTCGTGTGAAAGTCAGACCCTACTCTCCACTCGACTGTGGAGAATGTCCTGTCCATTGGGTAGATCTGGGTAGGGGTTCGAAGTTTACATTTACACTATGGAATACTACTTAATTTTTCTCTGAATTCACAGGGACATTTTATTGCTCACAGGTTTCCTGAACTTGTTCCCCGTTCCCCGTCTCTTCTTGTGTCCCATCCTGAAGTTCTACTCCCAGCCCCATCAACATTCATCATCTCTTTACAAAAACTGACCCGCAAGCAAGTTGAGCATCTTCATCTATGAAAATGCAAGGTTGAAAACAATCAACATAAAGACCAAGGACCACCCTGCGGTGTGCCCACTTGAGAGCAGGACAAGAGTTTGTTGGAAGTGCTCCCCCGCTCTCCCTTCTTTTCCTCCTCCCTTCCTCCCTCCTCTCCCTCAGACACAAGCCTGCATTCTGACTTCATGATAGAATTTATGGGAAATAGACAGGAAAGGACCATTGGCAGAGCCTTCAGAGGAGCACACACATAAGGTGTGTGGGTAAAAAGTATCTACCCAACTGACTGGGGCCCCTGGCCTTCCAGGAATCCGTGAATGTGAGGCTTATGCTCTGAGTTCTCATCAGGTCTGCGTGACCGAGCCAGGACTGTGTCCAGGTTGCGCTACAGTTAGGTCCAGCAAGGAGGGACCTGAAGAAAACTGAGTCACGCCAAGGGAAAGAAGACACAGGACCCATTCTTCTCCTCCTGGCCGTGGCTTTGAGGGCCAGCCTTGTGCAGAGAAGCTCTGCTGGGTAAAGCCCTAGGAGGGCCTAGAGAAACAAAGAGATTGGAAAATGGTCACCCTGGCTCTGATGACCTCTGACTCTTTTCTCCTAATAGAGGTCAAGAGGCATCTTACTCGGAGAAAGCATGCTCTGTAACTTTCCAATTGTACCTCAACCACTTGCTGGGTCCCTCCCTGCTTCCCTTTCACCTCCTTTCCTTCCTTCCCTCTTCAATACACGCCAACTGGTTTCCCCTTCCTCCACTCCTCCTAGTCCCTGCCGCCACCACTACCTCCCCTCTCCCCAAGATCCACTGCCCCCCTATTTTCTCCCCAGCTTCCCTCAGCAAGTCCAAGGCCAGAGCCTCAAGGATCAGCCCAATCACCTACTTCCTGGCCTGCCAGTGGCTGCTTCTCTGCCCTGCACATCACCCACTGCCCTTCTCCTTTCCAGTGTTGCCTAAAAGATCAAGTGGCAAGAATCTGAGGGCTTTAAAAACCTTTCTTTTCAAATTACAGTAACCCATCAGATTCCACGTTTCACAGTGTTCAGACATCTTGAGACCTGGGACAACCATGTCCCTGCTATCCTTCAGTGAAAGCAGAAATGAAGGCAAGACAAAACACATTCTGAAGAGAAGGGCTTTATATACTTATTATATTATTTTTTTTATTATTTGTGTATGTACATACACACAGTTGTGTGGGTGGGCATGTGTGTGCCATGCCCCAGGTATGGGAAGGTCAGAAGATGACCTTTTGAGTTTAAGTTATTATAAATACGTTTAGCCATTAACATCTTAAGTAAAATGGCCGCATTGTGAATCCAGTGGACTCCAAATGCAGTGGTAGATTTAAAGCTACTACTAGCTAGCTATTTTTTTCCATATACATGAACAGGGTTTTTGTTGTTGTGGTGGTGGTGGTGTTTTTGTTGTTGTTGTTTGTTTGTTTTGTTTTTTTTTAGCAGTTAGAAATTGGACATAGTTCCCTCTCAGTCCTTGAATTCTTACTCCAAGTCCACTGCGTGATGTTGTATGTGCACTCTGGCAATGCCCATGAATCCCCTTCTGTGCATACTTTGGTGAGCAACTGTCTCTAAAAAAATAATCTTCAATAGTTTTGATGGTTTTTCCAAAGGTCCTTCTTTTCAATGCCTCTTTACTCACCTCTAGGTAGACACCATCTTCCTTTTATAGTGCCCCCTCCTTCTCCTTCTTTCCCCCCTTTTTACTCTTTTCTGGTGCTCCTCTTCACTTCTATAGCCTGCCTCTCTCTACCCAAGATCTTACGGGGGTTGTCCCAACGGTGCTGGACACATGGTGTCAGCAAATATTTGCTAGAGGAGATTAGCATGGGGATGTTTGGGTAGTATGTGGGAGAAGAGGAGCTGTGGCTTGGCAAAGCAGAGGGCACCACGCTGGAAGCTGGTGTTTGGTGTTTGCACACACGTGTGGTGTGATGAGGGAATGCATGAAAAGGGCAACTGTGAACAGCTCAAGTGTTGACTAGGTGAGTGATTGAAGGCAAGTCTCCTGTGAGAGGAGGCATGAAAGGGGGCTTGTTCAAGGGATGGGGACGTCTTTGAAATGGTTGGCACCAAGACTCTGAGACTGGTTAGAGGCATGCCAGGAATGTACAAAAACGTTCCTGGTCCCTCAACACTTGCACAGGCTGAGACTGTTTCCTCTGGCTGGTTTTGCCCTTTATGAAATCTTCATTTCTAACCCTTTCATTATTTTTCCTCCCACATCCCTTTCAAGGAATGAGAATTTAACAAGGCAAACTGCTCCAATAACAAACAATTTATACGTGTGGCCCAGGTGTTCTTGAAAAAAATAGACTATGACTTTTCTGTTTCACAGTACTAAAAATTTATTACCGTGTATTAATTACACACAGTAATGTATTTCAATATGCCATTTTCATAATCTACCCAATGAAATTTAATTATATTAACTCCTGTTAACCCTCTCTTGTCCCACTGAAAGTTTGGTTTTGTATTCATTCTTGGAATTACCAAAGGGCCTTCAGATCTCTGGGAACTGGAAGGCCCTTGGGTACTTGAGGGTGTGTAGCTTTGAAAGATCCTCCTTTCCTACGGTTCAGGCAAAGTTTTAGAAGGATTTGTTACTGATGTGGGATGGCTTTGTACATTTTCTTTGTGAGAAGGTCGGGTGTTTTACTTGTTTTTAGTTAGGGTCTCGTGTGCCTCAGGCTGGCCTCCAACTCACTATACAGCTGAGGATGGTGGTGAATTTCTGTTCCTCCTGCTTCTGCCATCCAAGTGTTCAGATTACTGGTGTGTGCAACCACATTTAGCTTCATGCAGTGCTGGGGATCGAACGCAGGACTTTATGCATGCTAATAAAGGCTCTACTTACTGAGCTACACTCTTAGTTCCTGGTTTGGATTTTTGGTTTTAGTTGTTTTATTTATCTTAATTTAATTTTAGAGATAGAGTCTTGTCAAAGACCAGCTTTGACGTTTTGCGTAAACTGCGTCAGTACATGGAGTCAGTGATTGATTGATTGATCACTCAGCAGACTTTTCTCTGAGGAAACAAAACTTGATTTTCTAGGGCCATTCAAATAATCCCTAGGGAAACATACTCTCTAGAGCTGGCAAGAAACTCCCTGGGACCATCAAAATACTCTCTGGGTTTGCGAAAAGGGTGAAGCAATACACATATACCCCCCCACACACATTTGGTGGATGAAGCAAGCTCCAACAAACTCCACCCACTTTACACACACACACACACACACACACACACACACACACTTGATGTATGAAGCAAGCGTCAATAAGCTCCAACCATTTTACATGTATACACATACATACATACATATACACATACATACACTCACACACATTGGATGAAGCAAGCTCTTACAAGCTCAACCCACTTTACATATATATATATATGTATATACATACACATATATACATTCAATCACACATTTGGTGGATGAAGCAAGCTCTTACAAGCTCAATCCACTTTACATACATCTATATACACACATACATGCATACATGCATACATACATATGTTCATATACACACATTTGGTGGATAAAGAAAGTTTCAACAGCTCCAACCACTTTACAAACACACACACACACACACACACACACACATTTGGTTGATGGAGCAAAGCTCTAACAACCTTATTTTTTCTCCCACAGCACATATATCCCAGAAAGACTTTCAACCAGTACGAAAATCACAACATGGTTTCATTCTATTTTTCTTTTAGTAAATGATTACAATGAGTATATGTAGAAAAACATATTCCACAATAGCCTCACATGATCAAATATTTTATGTCTTATGGGTAAAAAAAATTATTCCCATGAACCCACATACATTGGGTCTTTGGTTTGGTTTGGTTTGGTTTCTCTGTGTAGCCTTGGCTGTCCTGAACTCACTTTGTAGACTAGGCTGGCCTTGAACTCACAGCAATCCACCTGCCTCTGCCTCCCCGGTGCTGGACTTAAAGGCGTGCGCCACCACACCCAGCCCTATATACATTTGTAACTAAGTAATTGTTATAGATTAACAAAGTGTAAGCAAGCAAGGTAAGGTTCTCATCTAGTTTCTCTTACTGGTGGGCTGTGATTTTACTTACAAAGAAAGAATCAATTATCTTATTATTTGTCCTAAAAAGTAATCATATAAACATTTAAAAGAATCACAAATCTAAACTTCTGTACAAAAACCAACTGTGATCCTCAGCTGTGGGTCTGCAAGTCCTGAGTACTGCAGTGGGCAGTGCCATGTTTGGCAGGCCTCTCCCTCTTTTCAAGATGAACTTGCTCTGGGTCCATCTTTGCTCCACCATAATGTATAGGCTTGGGAGAGATGATGGCGTCTTGGGCACAGACATGGAAGGCCTGGCCTGAGGCTGTACCCTAGTTGGTAGAGCACTTATCTAGCATTCGGGAAGCCCCGGGTGAATCTCCAGCACCTCATAAACGAGGCATGGTGGGACGCATCTGTGACTTCAGCACTGGAGAGAGGAGATGGGATGATTGCAAATTCCAGGTCATAAGTTTGAGGCGAGCCTAGGATATCTGAGAATCTTTCTTTACATAACAAAAACATTTAAAAAATTAAATAAAAATAAAAATTAAAAAAAGGAAAGGACATTTTCCCACCTGCTCCGCAACTCAGTACAACCTGGAGGCAGCCTGTGGCTCACATCCATCCAGTAGAACATACCCCTAGGATTTTGATTCCAAAGCCAGGAAGCCATAAGTGGCCATCATATCATGCCCCCAGCCACCAACCCATTGCCCCTGCTTTGGCCTCCTGTGTGACACCCTTGTACCCCGGACTTCCTGATTTCCCTCAAATTGTTCTCATTGTCAAGGTCAGTGTCTGTTGTTCTGACTGCTGGATCCAGTTGGGATCCAGGATTGTCTGCTCATCTTCCAGCACCCCTCAGAGAAGGTCCTTCCTGGGTTACAAGAGACGCTTCAGAGATCCCAGGGAAGAGCCTTTTTTATTGGTAGGTACAAACTATACAAAACAATAGGTATAATTATGCATTGGGGGCATCTATGTAATATGCTTTGATCACGTCCGTACATCTCCATCTATCCTTTCTTATCTCCCCTCTGACTGTCCTCCTTCTACGGTATAAACTTTAAATGCTACGTCAAATTTAACCTAGATTAAACATTGGCCACATTGCAGGACAGTGGTGGCACACGCTTTTTTTTTTTTTTTTTTTTTTTTTTTTTACGAGACAGGGTGTCTCTGTGTAGCCTTGGCTATCCTGGACTCACTTTGTAGACCAGGGTGGCCTCGAACTCACAATAATCCACCTGCCTCTGCCTCCCAAGGGCTGGGATTAAAGGCGTGCGCCACCACCGCACGGTGGCACACACTTTTAATCCCAGCCCTTGGGAGGCAGAGGCAGGAGAGTCTCTTTGAGTTCAAAACGAGCCTGATTTACATAGAGTGAGTCCCAGGATAGCTAAGGCTACAGAGAGAAGCCCTGCCTCAAAAAAACAAAACAAAACAAAACAAAACAAAAGCACCCAAAAATAAACAAAATTTTTAAAATGCTTATATGGGGGGGCTCAACATGCCCCACACTTGGGTATACAGACTGTTCTCGGGGTTAGGGGAGATGACACCAGCCCAGCCTTCCCACAGCCCCAGGCACTGTAGCTGCTGGGGTGCATCTTGCCAGGGCCACCGAGCACTTGCTTGCTTCCTGAATTTGTACTTTCATTACAGGGTAAACCGCAGCCTGTGGGCAAATCTGGCTGCCTGGCTGTCTTTGCAAATAGTGTCCTTGGTTCCCCATCACACTCCTTTAGTTGTGTTGTCTCTGGCCACCTACCTGCTCCAACGGCAGAGTTGAGTCATTGAAGCTCAAGTGTCTGGGCGGGCACACCTGAGAACAAAGCTGGCTCTATAGCTCTTGACAGCGTGATGCCTGACCTAAGGCTGAACGACGCACTGGCTGTGAGTTTTGCTTGTATTTCTGAGGTCTGGTCACTGTCCCTTTCTGCTTGTTAATTGCTTCAGTTTACGATGTGTTCTAGTTTCCAAATAGGTCACGTGGCTCGGCTGAAATCAAATAAATACAAAGGTTCTGTTCCCTCACCTCCCCAGCACACATCATGTTCCAGGAAAATGACCACCATCAAGGAGAATGACTAAAAGTCTGATAATTCCGGGGACTAAGTGTACTATGGAGTCTCTGAGAACACATAGAAACCGTTAGATCAGGCACTCTGAGGCCAGGTGCCTGTCACCTCCAGTGGTGCTGCACAGGGACTCCCAGCATTGAAGTACATAACCATCACTACACAGTATGACCACAGGGTACTGGGAGTACACTCAGCACCTAGATCCTGTACTCAGCACCCAGCACCCAGATCAAGCACCCAGCACCCAGATAGATCCTATAACTAGCACTTAGATTCTTGTTTTTAATACCATTAGCCAGAAAAGGGAGCCTGGGCTCCTTGGAGAAGTGGCTGATAACAGAATAAACTAACCTGGGCCCACGGGGGCACACAGAGACTGGATCACACACAAAGAGAGTGCACAGGCTGGGCTGGACCTCGACTCCCTGCACATATGTAGCTGATGTGTAGCTTGGCCACCATATGGGTCCCCTAACAAAGGGAGTCGGGGCTTTCTCTGTTGCCTGCCTCTGGGTCCCCTTCCCTACCTGGGCCGCTGGTCAGGCCTCAGTGGGAGAGGATGTGCTTAGTTCTGCTGTGACTTGAAGTGCCTGGGTGGGTTGGTACCCCTTGGGGGCCCCCTCTTCTCCGAGAAGAGAGAGGAGGGAATAGGGAGAGGAGGTGTGAGGGTGGGACTGGAAGGAGAGGAGGGAGGGGGCTGGGATGAGACTGTAATAAAAAAAAGTGGCTAATGGCACAGTAGAGCCTGGAGCGGTAGAGAGAGGGAGGGGGCGCTACAAAGTAAGGCATACAGATAAATAAGAAACAAAGCAAATTTGGACTTGGAGGGTAAAGCATCACTGCAACTGTAAGGATTTCAACTTCCAGGACGGAACGGGCTACATAGTTTCAAGCCATCTGGGGAACTTAGCAAGGACTCTAAAATAAATAAGAATGAAGGGCTCAGGACCCAGCGCAGGCCTAGCATGCTCCAAGTTCTGGGTTCACTGAAACTGGGCTTAAGGGATGGGGGGCGGGGGCGGCGGGACGTGTCTTGACAAAGAAACTGATAAGCACAAAATACCGAACTCAGGAAAACTGGTGTTTAGCAGAAGATCAAGAGCGGAGCTGGCTACTGTTTCCTTACCAAGCGCTAACTAAACTTTGGAAATCGAAGGAGCGCATCTCTCTGCTGCCCCCACCTGGTGAGAAATAAGGATGCAGCAGTCACCAGAGTCCAAGCTCCAATGCAGACAGAAACTAAAGGGTCCTAAAGGGGTTGGTTTCACTCATGCGGGTAGAAGGTTTTCAGATGCGCTCCCCAACAGGAAATACAGACAAAGCACCCCTGTCTTTGCTCCTCGGCATCAAAGATAAAGCTCTGGAGGTGAATTAACCTGTGTTTATGAATGGTGTTACGTGGGCATCTTGCTAGGAAGCATGTGTGGAAAAATGAGGTTCAGCCTTTATTCACCTCCACCAGTAACTGAAAATACTCACTATACATTCTAATTTAGAACAACCCCCCCCCCCCATAATACGAAGCTGGGAGGAGGCAAGCTCACGAGAGGAGCGATGCACAACCGGATGGAGTCTGAACTACCAAGAAATCATCTCTGCTTGGGTAGACCGCTGTGGAATAAAAGAAATGGGCTGGATAGGTTTATGTTATACTCAGTCACCTTTATTAGTTACACCCAAGTTAGTTTTTCTTAAGGCAGTGATGTTTCACTCCACTATAGCAATAGTGCCACATAATTAAATCCATGCAATCAAGTCCCCAGTACACGTGTCTTGATTTTAATAACAGGTGCTAGACATCATCTCAGTAGGAAAACATTTTCCTTAGATGTCATGCTTTGCTTTGATGTTTCCTTAAAGAGAATCATAATGAAGAGCTAATTTTGATGTTTCCTTTAAGAGAATCATAATGAAGAGCTAATTCTTTTTGTTTGGGGCTTGGGGAGGACCAGGGGGTTGTCTTACAATGTAGCCCAGGCTGTCCTTGAACTCGCGATGCTCCTGTCTCAGCTTCTTGAGTGCTGGGATTACAGGCACTCACTGCCATACCTCACTCTTGAAGGGTTATTTCAAAGGTTTATTCTTTCTCCTTTCACAAGTCTGCCTCGGAGCATCCAAGTATCCTGAAATAATATCAAACAGAGTTTGTGGGGGCACTTCCATTGGCCTACCCTCCATGAGAAAAGGGGTTGAAGCCTCTATAAATGGTTAAACAGGGAAAACATTAGCTATGTTGGTTAGTAAATAATGTGTGTTCTGGGTCTCCAATCACTGTAGCTACTAATAGCTAAAATAATGCTCACTGTGCTAATAGGTTCCCAGCTACGAGCCCTGACTGATTTGACATGGGCACTGATGGCAAGTGATGTGACTAGGTCCATACAATGTTTGGTCACAGTACAAACTGTTTAACGTCTTCCTGGTGGCCCTTGGTGCTATCTGCCTGAGGCATGTTGAAGATTCTAATCATGATTAGATTATAATAGTGAAAAAAAGATGCTGTGGGTCACTAGTTTGCTTTTACATCTTGTTCCCTTGCCCTTTGTTTTTCTTGATGTTGCTTTTTTAATACATTTTATTTTTATTTGTGTGTGTGTGTGTGTATGTGTGCGTGTGCATGCGCGTGCTTGAATGTGTGCCAGAGTATGTGTGGAGGTTAGAGGACAACTTGTAGGAATTGGTTCACTCCTTCTAACATGTGAATTGAGGGGTTGTACTCAGGTCCTCGGGCTTGGTAGCAAGTAGCTTTACTTTCTGAGTCTTCTTGCTGGGCCAGTTTTTATTTTTGAGACAGTCTCCCTTGTAGTCCAGTCTGGCTCTGAACCTGCAAGAGTCTCCTGCCTTCAGAGCACTGCAGTCACAGGAGTTAGCCACCATGCCCAGTTCATTTGTATTCCAAATAATACAATGTATCTTTTCTTATTTATTGCTTATCTTTTGAGCAAGCCATAAAGTATGGTGGAAAAGAAGAATTAGTTCAGCTTTAAAACCTATTTCTGCCACTTAGATTGACCTCTGGCATTCTTAAGAAACAGCATGGAGCTACTCAAATTGTTCTACTGGAGTTTAGTAAGGAATATAAGTGTTTTTGTCTCTCAGAAATAATTACATAGCAGGAATGGGCCTTGTTCTTGAAATAAACCTGATAACTTACTTTTTTTTCCTGATAACTTTTATTAAGTAGTTAAAATCAATACCCAAGATCTCACTTAGCACAAACCCAAGCCTGATGCCCAGTCCAGAACTCATCTCGGATACGGTAATCCATGGGACCGTAAGTCTCATGTATGAACTGACACAGTATTTGCATAGAGCCACATATATCCTTCCACATGGTGTATAGCATCTCTGGATTGCTCACACCACTTGTCAGAACGTAAATGTCATATAGATAGCTGTTTTATTGCTAAAGGAAAGAGTGATTTAAAAAAAGTTTGTATATGTTCAGTACATATGCGTCCTTTTCAAATACTTTTAAGGATGTAGGTTGTGTGTGTGTGAGTATGTGCATGTCACCATAGTGCCTAAAGAGGTGAGAAGTGTTGCATCCCCTGAGGCTGGAGGCAGAGCCATTATAAGCCTGTAATGGGGTGATCTTAGGTCCTCTGCTAAAGTAGTTCTCATTTTTAATTTGATATGCATTGGTGTGAGAGTATTAGATCACCTAGAACTGGATTTACAGACAGTTGTGAGCTGCTTTGTGGGTGCTGGGAATTGAACCCAGGTCCCTTGGAAGAGCAGTCAGTGCTCTTAACCACTGAGCCATCTCTCCAGACCCAGTAGTTCTCATTTTTAACTGCTGAGCAATCTCTACAGACCCAAATACTTTTAATATTTTCCAGTATTTCAGTTGGCAAAAATCTGCAAATGTGGAACCTTGCACTGGGAGAATTCACTACATCCTTGTCAGACCCAAGCCTGAGCTATCCGTGTGAGGCATTTTAAGTCCTAGACGGACGGAGATGAAAAATAATGATTTCTAGGGCCTGCAAATGTCAGAGCATTTTCAGATCAGGACACATTTGTGGCTTCTTTTGTTTTTAATTATCCAAAGTGACCTCTTTCTTCATTTGTTTTTTTAAGCTTAGGCTATCCTGAAACTTGCTCTGTAGACCAGGCTGGTTTCAAACTCTTAGATCTGTCTGCTTCTGCCTCCTGAATGCCAGGGTTAAAGGTGTGCTCCACCACTGCCGAGATCCAAGTGATTTGTTTATTGAGGTAGATGATTGTATAGATCCCACATTGTCACCTTTAGACTCAGCAATAGCTCTAAGATGAGCATGAAACTGAAGTCTATATGCTTTTAAATTAAATCTGAAGAAAGAGAACCTTAGTGTGTTTCTTTTGTGATTTCATGCAGGTACCTTAAAGTCAATGCTGCCTTTGAGTCCACTGTGTTTCTCTGCTATCTCGACAATCTCCTTCGCGATGTTTTCTTGACTGGTGCCCTTCACGTTGATATAGTTGCAATCAGAGCTGGCATAGTGGCAGGAAATCGCCTGTGCAGAAAGGATAGACTGATACTGGAGAAGAGCATCTTATTAATGCCATTATGCCCCAAACCAAGCAGAGTCCTTCAAAAAGGGGAATATGTTACTTGGGATTTTGTTTCTCAATTGAAATATGGTCTATAGTATCCTAAATCAGTCTCCTCTTACATAGCTTAGCTCCTCGTTCCAAGGCTGAAAACCAATTGAGAAATTAAAAATTATTTCTAATTAAAAAAAGTGTGTGTGTGTGTGTGTGTGTGTGTGTGTGTGTGTGTGTGTGTGTGT
>OU015749.1:13417174-13495291 GCA_907169655.1 Acomys percivali
TTTTTCCTTCTGAGATGTCAGTAGAGTAGGAAAGTCAACTGGGTGCTTCCTCTGCCTCTTTGAGCTATCAGGTTTTCACTCCATCTGGCTCCCAGGTCTTTATTGGTAAAATCCAATGATTGGAATTTTGTTTTTAAAAACAGCAACAGATGGCATTCGATATTTTACCTGACGCCCTCAAATCTGCTCTGATTCTAACTATATATCTCAAGATGACACTCTGCTAAGAAAGGAAGCATAACCTCCTCTCTGGGGTCCTCATGTACACAGACATGACACAAAAACAGCAAAGGATTCTGGGAAGACTCAGCAGGGAGGTGGAGGAGTGCCAGCATAAGGACCCCAGTTTGCTCTTCAGAACCTATATTAGAAAAGAAAAGTTAAGAGCAGTAGCAGCAGCTCTTGCAGAGTACCTGGGTTCAATTCCCAGCACCTACATGGTGGCTACAACTATCTACAAATCCAGGTCAATGAGAGCTAACCTCTACCGGCATAAGTCACCCACACGGTGCACAGACATATATGCAGGTAAAACACTCAGACACATAAAATAAAAATATGTTTAGAAAGGAAGAAAGGAAGGAAAGGGGGGAAAAGCTAGTGTGACAATGTTCACTTTAATCACAGTGCTAGGGAAAAAAAAGATAGTCTAATCCCTGGGGTTCAGTGGCCTATTAGCCTACTTGATGAGAAACCATGCTTTGAAAAAAAAAAAAGTAAATGTTTTGTGTCAGGAATTTTTAGATGTAGTTTTCTTTGACAGATACATATCAATTTCTTCAATTATACCATCTACGCCTGAGTCCTCTCCTCCATCTCTTGTTTCTGTTGGGGATGCTCACCTCTGTAGTTCCTGTTCTCTTCCCTAAGTTTTCCATCTCCACGATTCCCTCAGCTTGTGTTCTCTTTATTGTTTCTATTTCCATTTTCAGGTCTTGGAACCATTTTTTTTTTCATTTTCTTCACCTGTTTGCTCGTATTTTCCTATGTTTCTTTAAGGGATTTATTTGTTTCCTCTTTAAAGGCCTTTACTGTTTGACTGTATTTTCCTGTGTTTCTTTAAGGGATTTATTCAATTCCTCTTTAAAGGCCTCTATCATCTTCATACAGATATATTTTAGATCATTTTCTTCTCTTTTAGCTGTGTTAGAATATCCAGGACTTGTAGTAGGATAGCTGGATTATGTTAGTGCCATATTGCCCTGGTTCTTATTGGCTGTGTACATATACTGACCTTTAGCTGAGAGGATGGGGGGGGGGGGGGGAAGGGAAACCAAGAGGGAGGGCTTCTCTGAGATAAGCTGGAGACCTGTGGCAGGGTAGGCTTCTGGGAGGATACTGTGGAGACTCTAGCTGAGACTCCTAGCCATGGGGGACATGGAGACTGAAGTGGCCACCTCCTAGCCAGGCAGGACTTCCAATCCAAAGAGGACACCAATCCACCCACAAAATCTTCTATGCAAAATTTACCCTGCAGAGTTTAAGAGAGTGGCTAACCAATGATTGCCTCAACCTGAGACCCACCCCATAGGAGAGAGCCAACCCCTGACACTACTAATGATACCCTGCTATGCTTGCACACAGGAGCCTAGCATAATTGTCCTCTGAAAGGGTACACCCAACATAGAGTCAAAACATGCCACAGCCAAACATTAGGCAGAACTCCAGGAGTCTTGTGGAAGAATTGGGAGAAGATAGAAGGTTCTGGAAAGGACAAGAACTCCTCCTCAAGAAGACCAACAGAGTCAACTAACCTAGGCCCATAGGGGCTTACAGAGACCGAAGCACCAACCAAAGAGCATGTGTGGGCTGGACCGAGGCCCCTGCACATATGTAACTATGGCAGTTTGGTCTTCATGTGGCTCGCCTAGAAAGTGGTTGAGGGGGAGAGTTGTCTCTGATATGGACTCTGTTGCCTGCTTTTGGATCACTTTCTTTTAACGGGGCTGCCTTTTCTGGCCTCAGTGGAAGAAGATACACTTAGGCTTGATGCAACTTGATATGCTGGGGTGTGTTTGTAGGGGGGTATCTCCCTTTTCTGAGGAGAAGGGGAAGGAAAGGGGGGAAGTGGGTGGGAGGGTAGGACTGGGGGGGGTAAGGGGATGTAAGGTTAATACATAAATAAATTTAATTTAAAAAAGATGGAAGACACCTGAGGAATTCATGTGACATGCACACATACACCCACATGTCCTGTACACGTACACACACACACACACACACACACACACACATACACACACACACACACATTCAGTAATTATGCAGACCTACCTCCCACTTGGGGTAACCATGTGGTTTCAGAGTGCCTTTGTGGGTACCTGGGAGCACAAGCAGACAACCATTGTTCCTGTCAATGTGCTCCATGGCTGTCCAAGCACACACAATACGGTTGCTGGGCCGGATGGGGAAATAGTGTAGATCCTGATGCAAGGGATGCCGGGATGTCTTTTTGCCTGCAACAGAATCCGCTGTCAAAAAAGAGATGCTGAACCTTGGAATTCTGTCATTTGTCTGAAAACTTGGAACACTGACCCGCCTACCTAAACCAAATAAATGGAACGATATGACAGGAAATCCGCTTTAAGAGAAAAGCAGCAAGCTGAAGCATCAGTGAGGGTTCCATGTCAGCTATCTTCTTCTGGGTTCCACTGGAGGGGTGGTTAGTGAGCCTTCCTCACAGCCACACATCATCATCCCTGCTCTACAGCATGCCTGGGTTGCCTAGGATTTGCCAGGGGCCAGCATTCAGTAAGGAGCTTGCTACAGCTGGACTAATGAAAGTAAGGATAACAATACAGAGCCCCATTCATGGGCTGTCTCAGAAGTTGTCCTCGGTGGGATGAGGGGCATGTATCCAGTCATGGCCCTGTTCCCTGGCTTTGCCATTTGCCCTTGTCTCCCTAACCATCTTCTCCCTCATCACTCTTGGAGGGAGAAATACGGTGACGTCATGCTTTTTTGTCCAAGTGGAAAGAGCAAATGGCTCTCATTTCTGCTGCTACCAGAAGGATGTCTCAGTTTGGGGCTAGTTATTAAAGTGCACACACCTGGACTCCTCTCTGTGGTACAGTGAGTTCTTTGAGTGTGCACGTAGGCAAGCACAAGACACTTTAAGGACTCAAGTGTGATTTATAAATAATGGCTTTGATTTTGTTAGTCATGATAATGTTTCCAGGTCAGGGGTGCAGAGTCCAGGTTACCACAGCTAAGAACAGCAGAGAACCACTGATGGCTTAACTGGTAACGAACGTATTTGCCTTGCAAGCATGAGGACCTGAGTCCAGTCCATAGAGCCTGTACTGGCTACGTTTGTGTCAACTTGAGTTTTCTGAAAGGACAGAAATTCAACTGATAAAAAGCCTCCAGGAGAGCCAGCTGTAAGGCATATTCTCAACTAGTGATCAATGTGGGAGTGCCCAGCCCACTGTGGGTGGTGCCATCCCTGGGCTGTGGTCCTGGGTTCTATAAGAAAGCAGGCAGAGCAAGCCATGGGGAGCAAGGCAGTACACAGCACCCTTCCGTGGCCTCTGCATCAGCTCCTGCCTCCTGGTTCCTGCCCTGCATGAGTCCCTGTCCTGACTCCTTTGATGATGAACCATGATGTGGAAGTGGGAGCCAAATAAAGCCTTTCCTCACCTTCCTCACCGAGTGATGTTGCTTCATCATAACAACAGTAACCTTACCTAAGACAGAACCCTTGTAAAAATGTCGCCCTATCATGCATGCTTATAATCCCATCACTGGGAAGGAGGAAACAGGAGGCTTTCCAAAGCTCACTGACCACGCAGCCTCAGCTGATGGGTGAGCTGCAGGCTAATAAGAGATCCCGCCTCAAGAAAGACAGACAGGATTCCCAAGGACAGCAAGGTTCGCAACAAAAATTCTCTCATGTGCACATAAGCACATGTTCGTGTGCCAGCACCTGTGCACACATGAACACACATATGCACATAGTTAAAAAAATAAATTAAGGAAGGGCTGGAGAGATGACTCAGTGGTTAAGAGCACTGTCTGTTCTTCCAAAGGTCCCAGGTTCAATTCCCAGCACCCACATGGCAGCTCACAACTGTCTGTAACTCCAAGATCTGACACCCTCACACCAATGCACATAAATTAAAACTAAATAAAAATATAAAAAATAAATTAATTAATCAAGGGCTGGAGGGATGGCTCAGTGGTTAAGAGCACTGGCTGTTCTTCCAGAGGACCTGAGTTCAATTTCTGCTCACATGGCAGCTCACAACTGTCTACATCTCCAGTTGCAGAAGATCTGACACCTTCTCACAGACATACATGCAGGCAAAATGACAATCATATAAAATAAATAAATTATTTAAAAATTATTTTAAATGAGACTTGATAGGCTGTGACCATATGGTGGAGGAGGAGGTATCCTTCCATCACAGACCTAGGGGAGAATAGGGTGAAAGTGGGAGGGGGGAGGAACAGGAGGATATAAGTGAGGGGAAAACAATTGAGTTGTAATCTGAATAAATTAGTTAAAAATTATTTTTTAAAAATAAAAAGCTTAGACACACTGATCAGTGGTGGTGCATGCCTTTAATTCTAGCACTAGGGAGACAGAGGCTCGCAGATCTCTGAGTTCCAACCCAGCCTTGCCTACAGAATGAGTTCCAGGACAGCCAGGACTACACAGAGAAACCCTATCTCAAAAGCAAAACAAAATAAAACTGAATAGGAGGAATTTATAATATACAAACTATTATTTTCTAAGCTTTACAGCCTGTTCTGTGACTATTTAGCAATACCTCTATATGAAATAGATTTCACTATATGAAATCACTGTTACTCTTCAGTTTTAATAAGTTGGGTTTTCTTCCACCCCTCCTCTTAATAAGTTGTTTTAAAAGTTAAATAAAAGTATATACATTCCCTTATCTAAAGTTTGATAGTTGTACATATGACCTGAGTTTGAACATCAGCTTTATATATTTAATCTAACAATATACTTTTCTTTTGTTATTCCCTGACAAAGATGAGTTCTTTACCAGAATCTGGAGGCTTGTTTATCAGCATTCCATGTATAGCCATAATGTTGGGCCCAGTGAAACACTCCACATACTTCAGAATCTAAGGAAAAGGCAGTACAATTAACTTCATAGGAAATCAAAGGTACAAGCAAATGACACAGTGTACAATGATACACAGAAGAACCAAGATGGAGGAACAGGCCGAGGCAGAAGGATCTGGGGTTTCAGAGTCAGGTTTAGACAGAGTTAAGACCTGTCTAAAATGGGACTGGAGAGATGGCTCAGCAGTTAAGAGCACTGGCTGCTTTTCCAGAGGTCATGAGTTTAATTCCAGAAACCACATGGTGGCTCACAACCATCTATAAAAGACCTGTCAAAAACAACAACAACAAGGTGACAAACAGAAATGCAGGGCTGGCAGTGTACCTCAGGAGTTCATTAGTACCGAGTGTATGGCCATATATTGGGTCCAGTGAAACACTCTACATATTTCAGCACCTAAAAGTGTAGAGGCAGACAAAAACTTGACTAGGGTATACAAGGCCCTGAGTTGGGTCAACAACACCAAGAACAAACACAAAAACAAAACAAAATATAGCCGGCCTTGGTGGCACACACCTTTAATCCCAGTACTCGAGAGGCAGAGGCAGGTAGATCTCTGTGAGTTCAAGGCCAGCCTGGTCTACAAAGAGAGTCTAAAACAGCTAGGGTTCTGTGTTACAGAGAAACCCTGTCTCGAAAAACAAAAACAAAAACAAAACAGAAAACCTAATCTCATACCTCTACTAACCAGAGGAATTACAATAAATAATTATTATTATTGTGTCTTAGATGTGGTCTCTTATTTTTCACAACAAAACACAATTAACACAGTCCATAGGAAAGTCTCTCAATCACAAAGCCATATTGGGGTGAGATAAGTCTTTATTGGACTGGGGGCTCCTCTGTGTATTACACAAACCTCTGGGTCCCATTAGTAGCATCAGTAGCCTCTACCCATTAGAAGTCATTAGCTGCCCCTACTGCATCATGACAACCGACCATGTCTCCAGATGCTGTCAATAGCCGGTGGGGGGGGATTGGGGGGTGAGGGGGGATGGGAAGGTGGGGGGTGGGGGTTGGGAAGTCACCTTCACTAAGAGCACAGCTGCAGCATGCTATGTAGAGAGGAACTGGGTGGAGGCAGACCTGCCATGAGGCTGACAGGAGAGGGGCAGGGGCAAGATGGAATGAGCTGAGCAGATGTTGGGGACAGACTTGCAGATGGGGCATTAGGCAGGAAGGCAGGCCTGGCTCTCACCTGAGGGAGGCTGCAGTATCTAAAGAGCTCCTCGTCTTCTTGGAAATCCTGGATCTTGGAAACCACTTTCTCAGTTGGTACAGAATCCAGTTTGGCAATGGTCACATCTCTCATTATCACTATTCCCGGTGGTTTCACCTCATTTCTGCAGATTCTTTCAAACTCAGATCTAGAAATGAGGTGTACAAGGAATGTCATCATGTGGGCTCCAAATAGCTGGCTGGCCCTGCCCTGTTGAGAGATTTGCAGAGGTTGGAGAGCTTCTCTGCTCTAGTAGAATAATGCTCATGAGGAGGAGGAGGAGAACATGGCCAGCTGTCCTGCCTTACTGCAATTATTACCTCAGAACACCTCATCCAGGGCTGGAGAGATGGCTCAGCAGTTAAGAGCACTGGCTGTTCTCCCAAAGGTCGTGAGTTCAATTCCCAGCAACCACACGACGTCTCACAATCATCTACAATGAGATCTGGTGCCTTATTCCAGCATGGAGGCATACATGCAGGCATAACACTGTATACATAATAAATAAATCTTAAAAAAAAACAAAAAAAAACTCATCCACAGGAGACCAGTAGGGAAAGGTGTTATGTGTCTGTGTCTCTGTGGTGTGTGTGTGTGTTCCTTTCCCCATTCTCAGTGCTGGGTTTACAGGAATACGCTGTCATTCTTGGCTTTTATATGGGTGCCAGAGATTCGAACTCTGGTCCTTATGATTGCACAGCAAGCACTTTACTTACTGAATCTGGAAGTATTTCTTGGTATAGTGACATTGTAACCATAGAGGTTGAGTGTCCCTTACCTGAAATGCCTGGGAACAGACAGATTTTTTTTTAAAAAGAGATTTATTTATTTATTTATTATGTATACAGTGCTCTGCCTGTATGTACAACTGAAGACCAGAAGAGGGCATTGGATCATATTATAGATAGTTGTGAGCCACCATGTTGTTGCTGGGAATTGAACTCAGGACCTCTGGAAAAGCAGTCCATGCTCTTAACCTTTGAGCCATTTCTCCAGCCCCAATTGAACTGTCTTGGAGTTCAGATTTTTACAAAAATATTTGGAATATTTACACATGCATAATGAGATGTCCTGAAGTTAGGGCCCAGGTCTGTACACAAGATTCACTTGTGTGTCCACCGCAACTTATACACAGGCCTAAAGGCATTAAAAAAAAAGATGTATTTATTATGTATACAATGTCCTGCCTGTATATGCATCTGCCTTCCAGGAGCTAGATCTCCTTATAGATGGCTGTGAGACACCATGTGGCTGCTGAGATCTGAACTCAGGACCTTAGGAAGAGCAGCCAGTGCTCTTAACCTCTGAGCCATTTCTCCAGCCCACCTAAAGGCATTTTATGCACCATTTCTAGTGCACCTGTGTTTTTACTTCAACTTGTTACACGAGGTTCCATGTAGGATTTCCCAGCTGTTACATTATGTCATGACTTAGGGAGGTTTTAGATTTGGCAGTGAAATTTATTTGATATTAAAAGTTAACAACCCTAGTACAGGAAATCTGAAAAGTAAACACTTCTGTAGCAACACTGGAGTGCCAAACCCTGGCCCTAGTGTCCTCCATCTATTTTGCCTTATTTTGTCCCAATAACAACACTAAATAGGATTTTAAAAATGCCCGATTTTACAAATGGGGATACTGAGGCATATGCAGATTGCCACAGAACATATCATGTTAGGGGTAGGGCTAAGATTCAAGTCAGAGAGTGTGGCTCCAGATCTCACTCTTTTTTTTTTTTTGGTTTTTTTCGAGACAGGGTCTCTCTGTGTAGCTTGGCTGTCCTAGACTCACTTTGTAGACCAGGCTGGCCTCGAACTCACAGCGATCCGCCTGCCTCTGCCTCCCGAGTTCTGGGATTAAGGGCGTGCGCCACCACCGCCCGGCTCAGATCTCACTCTTGTAAACTCTCCCAGACAAATCACATCATTAAAAGAATATCCGGGGCTGGAAAGATGGCTCAGAGGTTAAGAGCACCGGCAACTCTTCCAAAGGTCCTGAGTTCAATTCCCAACAACCACATGGTGGCTCACAGCCATCTATAATGAGATCCAGTGCCCTCTTCTTGCATGTAGGCACTATATACATAATAAATAAATTTAAAAAAAAAATCCAAATGTGGTGCCGGGTGTGGTGGCTCACGCCTTTAATCCCAACACTCGGGAGGCAGAGGCAGGTGAATCACTGTGTCACTGTGAGTTTGAGGCCAGCCTGGTCTACAAAGTGAGTCCAGGACAGCGAAGGCTACACAAAGAAACCCTGTCTCAAAAAACCAAAACCAAAACCACAACAACAAAAACGAACAAAAAAAAAAAAAAAGCAAAGAATATCCAAATGTGACTGGGGAGGTGGCTCAGTGAGTAAGCCACCTGCCACACAGACCTACCCACTGCATTGCTCCTGTGAGATGTACAGAGAGGCACAGAGTGTCAGGATGCTCTCAGGCAGTGAATATAGAATTGCAAACAAAGAGAAGACCTTGTCTCAAGCAAGGTGGAAGAGGAAGACCGGCATGGAGGCTGTCCTCTGACCTCCACACGCGCATATTTGCATTCACACACATCAACTCCCGGACACCTCTCTCTCTCTCTCTCTCTCTCTCTCTCTCTCACACACACACACACACACACACACACACACACACACACACACACACACACACACTCACACACACTCACACACACACACTGAACATGCAAAAGCTAGTCTAATTTGCATTTCCAATTCCAGTCATGGTTTTTCGTAAAGTCATAAATAGCAGTATGATACCGAAAACGTTGGATGTCATCATCAGATACCAGGTTTTTAATAACAAGAAACCCATTTTCTTCATAAAATTTTCTCTGCTCCAGGCTTAGGACATTATTATCCAAAGTATACCTAAAAAAGAAAAAAAAAATCTCCAAGTGAGTCTGCGTTTTAAATTACAAGCTAACAGTGTTAGCAAGAACCTGAAGTGCACTCCTAGGGAGGGTGAGACGGGGTCTCAGTATGCAGCTCTGACTGGCCTAGAACTTGCTAGATAGACCAGGCTAGCCTTGAACTCATGGAGCTCTTCCTGCCTCTGCTCCTGAGTACTAAGACCAAAGGTGTGTGCCACCACACCTGGCCTACATTCATACTTTTTAATTCAACATTTCTATTTTCATGGCTCTAATGAAGTAACTTGGAAAAGTCTGAAGAATGTTAAGTTCAAAACATTACATATGGTTACCAAAAAAGGTGTATTACTGGGAAAATATTAACCAAGGAATTATATCCATGCAGAGGGCTGGAGAGATGGCTCAAAGGTTAAGGGCACTGGCTGCTCTTCCAGAGGTTCTGAGTTCAATTCCCAGTAACCATATGGTGGCTCACAGCCATCTATCATGAGCTCTCACACCCTTTTCTGGCACACTGGCCTGCATGCAGGCAGAACATTGTATACATAATAAATAAATAAATAAATAAATAAACCAAGCAGTAGTGGCACATGCCTTTAATCCCAGCACTTGGGAGGCAGAGGCAGGAGGATTGCTGTGAGTTTGAGGCCAGCCTGGTCTACAGAGTGAGTTCTAGGACAGCCAGAGCTGTTACACAGAGGAAGCCTGTCTTGAAGAAACCAAAATACATAAATAAAAAAATATATATATAATAAATAAATAAGCTCTTTTCTAAAAATGAAGGGCAGAATACTGTGGGCACAATTGTTATAATAAAATATGACTAAAGTCATAAGACAAAACAGAGAGAGATGCAGGGGAGAGGGATGAAAGGAGATGGGGAGAGGGAGGGAGAAGGACAGAGGGGTGGAGGGGGAGACAGACAGACAGACAGACAGAAAGGAGAGGGGGTATGGAGATGTCACTCAGTGTCAGAGCAGTTGCAAAGAAATTTTGTTTTAAAATGACGGTTGCTTTCAAAAACAATGCAAAATTCTGAATTTAAAATTTTCTACGGTAGATAAGCACTGTCTTTCGAATGGAAGATAAGGTTTCTCTGCATGTGATGAAACAGCATGACCAAAGCAACCCGAGGAGGGAGACAGTTACCTGGCTTACCCCTCCAAGTCACTCTCATCATCGAAGGAAGTCAGGGCAGGAACTCAAACAGGCCAGGAACCTGGAGGCAGGAGCTGATGCAGAGGCCATGGAGGGGTGTGCCGCTTACTGGCTTGCTCAGCCTGCTTTCTTATAGAACCCAGGACCACCAGCCTGGGGATGGCCCCACCCAAAGTGTGCTGGCCCCCCCACCCCCACCCCGCATCAACACTAATCAAGAGAATGATCCAGGGATGACCTACAGCCCGATCTTATGGAGGCATTTCTCTTTTGAGATTCATAGATAATGATATCCTGTGTCAAGTTGTCATAAAACTAGCCAGAACTTGTACACAGTGTTGCTGCAGGTTAAAAGGAGACCGACTTACTGAAATTGCTGAGGATAGAAGGTGGCAGGGGAAGCCGGCCCTGATACGGCGTGAGCTACCTAGGTAAGGGTTAAGAAAAACAAAGCAGACTGTAGGAGCCAACTATTTTGCTGAACACCAGCCTCCTGCCTTGTTTCCAGAGAGAAAGCAGTGTTTGCATGACCCTGGACAGCTAACACTGCTGGTACTTGTGTCGCTTCCTCTCATAGTCCCTGAGGCCAGTCAGGTCTACACAGTGAGACCCTGTCTCAAACAAACCAAGCAACAATCCCACAGCATCACTTCACATAAACTTATTTATCGTTTATTTTTGTCCAGTCATTAATTCAAACAGGACCTCACTATATAACTAAGACTGGGCCTGGAAGTTTTTAACAGCCCAGTTGGTCTCAGCCTCTTCCTGTCTTAACCTCTCAAATGTTGGGATTATAGTGTGCATTATTGGGCTTTTTTTTTTTTTTTTACTTTATGACGGAGTATCATGTAACACATGCTGGCCTTGAGTTTGATATGTACCCAAGTATGATCTTGAACTCTTGATCCTCCTGCCTCATCCACTTCCTAAGAGGTGAAATGAAAGATATATGAAATACAGACCACCATATGTGGTCTATTATTTTTCTTGCTTTTTTTGATTTTTGTTTTTTTGAGTCAGGATTCCACCGTGCAGCCCTGGCTGATTGGGAACATGCTATGAGGACCAGGCTGATCTTGAACTCACAGAGACAGTCTTGCCTCTGCCTCTGCTGGGATTAAAGGTGGTTGCCAACTGGCCTTGTTGAGAAGGAGCAAAGGAAACTTATTCTAAGTACCACCATTTTATTTGCAGACTCCATTTAATCATAGGGAGAAACTAAGCTCAAGGCCCCAGGCCCTGAGGGAGCTGAGAACTTCCCAATAGCTGAACAGCTTCTGTTGTAGAGAAGCAGTTGTCTGAGTCCAGACATCTCAAGGACAATTTCTTTATCTTGCTGGGAACACAAGTTCGTGTTCCCAGGCCCAGGAACCAACTCCTATCCTGATATACGGAAACTCCCTTGCTCAACCCCTCACGTCAAAAATATGATTGGACAATGCTACAGCCCACCCCGCTCCCCCTCGCTCTACGGTTTTATCCTTTAAACATGCAATACAGTTTCCCCTCAGGGATGAGGTCCTGAGCTGACCACCTCCCAGCAAGCACAGAAAATATAGTTTGCATTTTTAAACGTCCATCTCTGAGGTGAGTTTTCTCTGCTTCCTTTCCAAACCCAACAGTCTATTATTTCTTAGCTGATGTTTTCCTATAACTTGGTGACAGTCTCAGAGGGCATTCATTTAAGAATCAGAGTAATTAATGACTGTGTGTTTCCTCAGAGGCATACGCGTTCACACTCTTGGTCAACTTTCTCAACATAGTGTTGCCTAAAGAGCATACCAACCTCAGTCCCCCAAGCCAGTCTCCATGGCCCCCTCTCTGCTGTTCTACAACTGCGTTGTTGTTGTTGTTGGAGAAATGTTTAATGATTTTGAAAGTAGGATGGGAGGTTAAGTGAAAAGTGGACGCAGAAAGCTGCAACTATAGTAGAAGTCTGTGAATACAAAACATTCTTAATTCCCCAACCCACATATCTTACAAGCAAACTAAATCTGGGAGCCACTGCCACAACTTCCAGAGGCCTACTTAAGTAATATATTCATTATGGTTCTTGGCCAGTACTGTTCAACATCCAATACCAAGCCAGGCGTGGTAGCACACACCTTTAATCCCAGTACTGGGAGGCAGAGGCAGGCAGATCTCTGTGAGTTCAAGGCCAGCCTGGTCTACAAAGTGAGTCCAGGACAGCTAGGATAACATAGAAAAACCCAGTCTCAAAAAAAAAAACAAAAAACAAAACAAAAACCAAGAACAAACAAAAAATCCAATACCAGCTACCAGCCACATCTGGCTATTTAGATTGAAATTTTATTCAAGTTAAATTTGAGCAGTACCTAGCTGAGCGTGGTGGTGCATACTTTTAATCCCATCACTTGAGAGGCAGAAGCAGGTGTATCTCTGTGAGTTCGAGGCCGGCCTTATCTATATAGTAAATTCCAGCCAGCCAGAGCTACATAGTAAGAATCATATCTCAAAACAAACAAACAAACAATTCAAAATAATAGTGAGAGACTGCAACAATTTCGTTCCAAATATATCTAGTGCCAATACATCAGACATTCTCAAAGCCATGATTCCAGATGAGGATGCAACTTCATTATGTGAGAGTGGGGTACATCCAATTGCCAAGAAGAAATAGACTGTAGTAATCCACCTCACATGATACGATCTCTCCCAACCAGTTTCTCAATGTAAAATGAAGTTGCACCATCATACGACATCATGGCTTGCCTCTATCAACCTGGAGCCAAGAGTTTAAATTCTCCGTAGGACAGGCCCACAGCAACCCAGCAGTTGAGCAATAGGGAAGGTCAAATACACTCCTGGTATGCTTGGTGCCAAAGGAAAGACATCAGAACTGGTGTAATCCGATTGCTTACGGCGACATTCCAGGCAGTCAGCTCGACATTCCAGGCAGTCAGCTTTAGCAGTTGCCAGAGCAAGAACCCTTGATTGAGCCGCCAGCAGTTTGAAACCTCCTCCCACCCTGAGAGAAAGTGTGAGTGTGTGTGTGTGCGCGCGCGTGCGTGCATGCGTGCATATGTGTATACTTGCTTGCAAGCCTTCGTTTAGTGTTGGTTTGGTTTGGTTTGCCTTGCTTTTGAGACGCTATTTCTCACTTTTACCCATCGGCTAGACTGGCTGGCAGGTCACCAAGCCGGAGAGCCTCAGGTCTGCATCTCCTGGTGGGATCACAAGCATTTATCCCCAGAGCTTGGATTTTTAAAGTGGGTTTGAACAGTGAAACTCTATCCAGCGCTTAATCGACTGAACTCTGGCCTCTTTCTGCACCTCTGACTTCCGTACACATTCTGTCAGGCACTCACTTCTGAAGACCAAGGAACTAAGCAGGACAAGGGAACCAAGTGTGCAGAGTTCAGGAGACCTGAGACACCTAGGACCCTGCGAGAGCATACTCTGGAAAGTGGACAGCCTGAAGGCAGGTAGAGCGGAGCTTCTACCAGGAGGGCAGAGGTATGGATCTCTTTCTTGAGCACTGGCGCCCCCTCCTGCCTGCTGAGGATCCCTGACTGCCGTGATCACAAGCAAGCCGCTCCGCATCTCTGTTTACAGGGCAATTGCCCTTGGCCTTTCTAGGGGTGGGGGGTGGGGGTGGGGCGGAGGGAGCTAAGGCAGCTGAAAATGGCAAAGTCCTCCTTGTGATGACGTCGCCACCTCTTGATTTACCCGAAGCAAGAAACCACGGTGGTAAACAGACTCAAAATGATGCGGAGGGCCGCGCATCAGCCATTCAGACCCGGAGAGTCACAAGCTCGCCGCCCGCCCAGACAAGGATCTTCTGGGGAAGGGGGGGGGCAGTCACTGCACAAGGTGATGCAGTCTTCTCCCATGTCCCCCGGGGAGTAGAGACAGGAAAGACCCGGCGGCGCAGTTGGTTTCTTGTGCCCTTGGAGCCACCACCAAGGTGGAGATGGTCCTTCCAGCCTGAGCCCTCCCGCAGCCCAAAGGATACAATCGCTGGGGCCGAGGGTCGGCTGAGGTGTCCCAGAAGGACCTGCAGCCGGGCGCCTGCGCGCGGAAAGTCCATGGTGGAGACCAGCCGACTAAGCTGCTGGGTCAAGGCCTTTCTTAACTCATCGCAAGGCCCCGCCTCCTGGAAGTGGGCGGAGTGACCGGCCTAGGGCAGGCCTAGGGCAGCACGTACCGACACCTCCCGCGCCCTGCTGGGCCTTGGAGGTGGCCCGAACTGCAAGGATCCTCCCTTGAGGCACTCACATAGAAAGTCCCAGTGACTGGGGCGATGCCTCCCAGCAAACTGAGGCAGATCGGGATCTGAGCCACACTTTTAACTTCGTGGTTTTAATCTATAAAACAACCAACCTATGTGATGATTCCTCCCACTGTGAACTAACAAAGTTAAAATAACCTGTGCTATTCAAAAGAGCCATCTAATTTAGTGTGAATTTATCCTAAAATATTAGAAAGTTTGACCGTTATTTTTTAAGAGTGTATGGGTTAAATAACTCCCAGAAACCCGATCCACAGTGTAATTTGTTATTCTCATTACGTTTTACGTGTGTGTGTGTGTGTGTGTGTGTTTGCGTCCTGGTTTGTGGATATCAGAGAACAATCTGTGGGGAAGTAGTGTCTCTCCTTCCATTATGTGGGTTTCGGGGAAAGAACTCAGATGCTCAGGCTTGTTAGGCAAGCTCCCTTAATCGCTGTTATCTCACCAGCCAATATAATACATAAAATTTCTCACATAGCTAAAAACTGTTTTCCTAAAATCTCTTTGACATTCAACCACTACACATAACCTCAATCTCTGTCTCTCATTTCTTTATTGTAGAGAGTTTACTTCTAGATTGTTTCTTCATAAACATGTTCTTCTTTCTCAAACGATCTCGTTAGATAACTTGATGACAGTGCATAGTCCAAAAGCAATACGTAGCCAGATAGTGTCTTCCCATTTCGGGTGGCAGAGATTGGTTCATTAGACTGCCCTTTGGGCTTTGGCCTTGGCCTTTGGAACAAGACACTTGTTTGCTGAAGCTTCCAGGGCCGGCTGGTTCCTTTGCTGACCCCAACCTCATCTGTCCAACCCTACCCTGAGAGACAGACTTATGTGGTTCACACTTTAAAAGCAGGATTGTAACTTTTCACTTGGGAAATAGGAGTCTTCTCACTGCCCTCACCTGGATGAAAGCGGGAACTGCAGGGAGAAGGAGGAAAACAAAACTGAAATTAGCCTGAATTTGGTCACCTCCAGCAGAGGGGAAAGATCAACACCATAACCCCGAGGGTGGCTGCTTTTCCTAGCCAACAGGGAAAATTAGCAGCTTGGGTTGTGTCTTAGTCATGGTTTCTATGGCTGTGACAAATCACCATGACCAAAAACCAAGTTGGGGGAGGGGAAGGGTTTATTCAGCTTCCACTGCTCATGTTAAGGGAAGTCAGGACAGGAACTCAAACAGGGCAGGAGCCTAGAGGCCGGAGCTGATGCAGAGGGCATGGGAGGGGTGCCGCTTATTGAGTTGCCCTCATGGCTTGCTCAGCCTGCTTTCTTAGAGAACCCAGGACCACCAGCTCAGGGATACATATAAAATCCACCACGGGCTGGGCCCTACCCTATCAGTTACTAATTAAGAAAATGCCCTAGCCAGGTGTGATGGTGCATGCCTTTAATCCCAACACTAGGGAGGCAGAGGCAGGTGGATCTCTGTGAGTTTGAGGCCAGCCTGGTCTACAAAGCGAGTCCAGGACAGCCAGGACTACAAGAGAAAACCTGTCTCGAAAAACAAAACAAAGAAAAAGAAAAGAAAAGAAAAAAATGAAAAAGAAAATGCTCTACAGTTGAATCTTATGGAGGCATTTTCTCAATTCAGGTTTCTTCCTTTCAGATAACTCTAGTTAGTCTGTGTGTCAGGTTGATATAAGATTAGCCAGCACAGGGCATAAGGTTGTGGTGCCTGAGGCAGCATTTCCTCATGGCTCTGTGTGTAACGCATCTGACGTCTGTATTCTTTGTTTTTCTTGTGGTAACTGAGCTTAGAATCCAGAGCAGCCCCTCACCCACCCTCAAGAGACAAGCACACTAACAATAAACTATCTCATATAAGCCAGCCCAACATGCTTTGTTTTGCTGAGGTGGAGGCTGAGAGTTCTGACTATGTTGCCCAGGCTGGCCTAGAACTTCTGGACTGAAGTGATCCTCCTGCTGCTGTGCCCAGATCATGAGACACCCCCAGAAAAGACCACCAGGACTCGATACCAATGCAATACACACAAGGACCTTTACACTTTTGACTCGAGCTGAGCTCTGCCTCACTAACACAGCGGTATCCAGAAAAAGCCCCGGACTTTGAGCTGAGGGAAAATTAATAGGCTCCTATCCCTCCCAGTGCCCCAAAGCAGGGGAGTTCCAGCCTGGCAAGCGCCTATTGATTGAGTAACATAAGGAGGTATAATGTCCAAGGTGACAGGCTACAGAAAAAGGCACCAAAACCGCCCATGGCTTAGCTTTCTTTGTTCTCTTCGGTAACTACCTTGTCCAGGGAAGTGCCTGGTTTCTTATTAACCCTATCTCCAGTGGACAAGAAGGAATGTTGCCACAAAATTGGGTCTCCCTTCGGGTCAGTCACTAGACAACGGTATTGCTAGTGGGGCTTTTCTTACCAGCTGGCCAGATTATCTCTCGTAGGTCTATTTCTTAACCTTTGCCCCAGTAACCCTGAAATTCAGTTTTAGTTCTTCTGGTATTTCACTGCCTCATCCTCCGGAGAAGATGGAACAACAGGCATTGACACCAGTGAATTCATTTATTTTATATGTATCAGTATTTTGCCTGCAATTATGTGTGTGCACCACATGCCTGGTGCTGACAGAGGCGAGAAGAACATGTTTGATCTCTGGAACTGGAGTTATGGATGCTTGTGAGCTACTATGTGGATGTTGGGTACTGAGACCTGGTCCTTCACTAGAGCATCGAGTGATCTTAGCTGCTGAGCCATCCCTCCAGCCCCGATTTGCTGTTTTGAAAACAACTCCTAGCCTTTAATCCCAGCACGTGGGAGGCAGAGGCAGGTGGATTTCTGTGAGTTCGAGGCCAGCCTGGTCTACAAATCGAGTCCAGGTCAGCCAGGACTACCCAGAGCAACCCTATCTAAAAAAAAAAAAAAAAAAAAAAGAAAGAAAGAAAGAAAGAAAGAAAGAAAGAAAGAAAGAAAAGAAAACAACTCCTACACTTGTTTTTAGCCAAATGGCAGAGAAAAGGCCAAGACAACTTTTAAATACAACTTTCAAATTATCTCAGAACAGTTTCCCCAAATGGCTAAGTTAAACAGAATAACTTTTTTCAATAACTATATTTAAGCAGCTAAAAACAGTAGAAACTAAAAACCACCCCAGATTAAATTCAAGAGTTGTACACACCAAAGAGAATTTCCGTTTTCTGTCTGTGGGGAGGCAGTGCATTGGATAAAGTGCTGCTAGTGTGTGTCAAGTACGGAGTTCAATCTCGATTCCTCAGAAACGTGGTGTGCTGAGGCATGCAAGTAACCCCAGCATGGGGGGGGAATGGAGGCTGGAGAATTGGCAGTGCAGTGTGGCTAGCCTGGGCTGCCTAAGACCCTGTTTGAAAAGAAAAAAAGAAAGAAAAGAGATACATTTTATAGGAATGAGAAATTAGCTTTAGTCAACTCCCAAGTTGAAAATTGCGAGCATAGCTATGAATGCAGGCCAGGTAATGTGGTGGCAAGTTCTCCTTTGTTGTTCCTTTTATGAAATAGGGTCTGGCCATGTAGCTCAGGTTGATCCAGAACTCACTAGGTAACTTAAGTTGGCCTCAGTCTTGCGGCTGTCCTTCTGCCTCTGACTCCTGCCTGCCGGGTGTAAGTGTATGCTGCCGGGTCCCACTTCAGTGTGATGTACATCTCGTTGATTTGTGCACTGCAGAGGGAGCCTGCTCACTTTCTGCCTGCAACCTGCCAGGGCTTCACTTTCTTTTCCACAGTACAGGTATCCAGTGCTTCCAGGAAATCAACCCCCTCCTTTGATGTCCCTTCCATGTTTTGTCAAGTCAAGAATGTAACAGGAATCCTCTGTCCTTTGTCTTCCTTAGGACCTGTCCACCAACATAAGAAGCACGCTGTGTATTTCCTCCAGCTTATAAAATCGGTCTTTTGATCAACTTCCTGCCCAGTTATTAATTTAAAAAAAAATTTTTTTTTTTGTTTTTCCAGTCAGGGTCTCTCTCTATGTTAGCCTTGGCTGTCCTGAACTCACTTTGTGGACCACGCTGGCCTCAAACTCACAGAGATCCGCCTGCCTCTGCCTCCCGAGTGCCAGGATTAAAGGCGTGTGCCACCGCCAGCAGCTACTTAAAAATTTATAGTGATGATTTCTCCTGGCACTGAGATGATTGCAGATAAAGGCCCTTTGCTGTCAAGCATGACATGACCCCTTGAGCCCATGTATTGGAAAGAAAGGACCAACTCCTTTAAGTTGACTTCTGACCTCTGGGAGACAAAGACACACAGTAAACCAATAAATACAAAACAATAAGCTTTTAAAACAAAGAAAATACTTGTGTAGGGCTGGAGAGATGGCTCAGAGGTTAAGAGCATTGTCTGTTCTTCCAGAGGTCCTGAGTTCAATGCCCAGCAATCACATGGTGGCTCACAACCATCTATAATGTGATCTGATGCCCTCTTCTGGTATGCAGGTGTATGTGCAGGCAGAGTACTGTACACATAATAATAAATTAATCTTAAAAACAAAAGAAAAGTCTTTTGAAGCCAATCTTGAAAGAATTATAGATATTTGCAGTATCGAATTTCTCTCCCTTTATTTTCTCTAAGACCCAGACTGTTTCTGAATGAGACTGCTCTTATCAAGACCACCATGTGGTCATACAGGGGTTAAATCCCATTGCATTCCATTGGATGCAATCCGTGGCATGTGGACCAGCAATGGCTTCCCTCCCCACTCCCTCTCTGCCTCCTCTGCTGACCGACCTTTTCTCCTTCCCCAAAGATCTGTAGTCTATCCTTTCACATCTCCTTTCTGTAAAAACAAGCTCTCCCGGTCATCTCCTCCAGTCTCAGACCTTAAACTCCATTCTTAAGGTGAAGATCTCAAATTTGTGACCCTGTCTCAGACTGTTCATTTCCAGGCTCGCTGTGTCCAAAGGGGCCTCCTTCCCTCTCTTCCTCCTTCCCTCTCTCCCTCCTTTTCTTTCTTTTTCTTTTTCTTTCCTCATTGAGACAGGGTTTTTCTGTGTAGCCCTTTCTGTTCCAGAACTCACTCTGTAGACCAGGCTGGCCTCAAACTCAGAAATCCACCTGCCTCTGCATTCTGAGTGCTGAGATCAAAGGTGACCACCTCACTGCCCTCCCTCACCCCTAAGAGTTCTAACACGTCAAAGGAGACATTCTCTCCCTCCCTCCCTTCCTTCTACCCTCCCCGTCTCTAGACAGACTCTTATCATATAGGCCTGGCTAACCTGGAACTTTCTATGTAGACCAGGCTAGCCTTGAACTCACGGAGACCCTCCTGCCTCTGCCTCCTGAGTGCTGGGATTGTATGCAGCTAAAAGTAGAATTTCTAACCTTGATCCACAAAAGATGCCACCCCTTCTTGCAAGGAGTGATCGAATCACAAAAACCAGGAAAAGGCAAATTTGAGCTTATTTGGAAAAAGGGGTCTTTACAGATGTGATCAAGGAGCTTAAGGTAAGGTTGTGGCACTCTGTTTTAAATTTATTTTTATTTTTTACTTTGTATGTATACGGGAGCATTGCCTGCATGTCTGTGCATCACATGTGTCCTTTGTACACTCAGGTCAGAAGAGGATGTGGGATCCTCTGCAACTGGAATTACAAATAGTTGTAACTTGCCATGTAGGTGCTGGGAATCGATTCTGAGTCCTCTACAAGAGAAGCCAGTGCTCTTAATGACTGAGCCATCTCTCTATCCTCTTCGCTTTGAGACAACATCTTCCTGCAGCTCAGGCTGGTCTTGAACTCACTATGAAGTTGAAGATGCCCCTGAACTCCTGGTTTTCCTGCTTCCACCTCCCAAGTCCTGAGATTGCAGGCATGCGCCATCAGATCCAGCTTCATCCCCAGAGATGGCACCATCCTGGGAGGCTGTGGAAATGGTGGGTGGGGCCTAACTGGGGGAAGTAGGCCACTTGGGTGTATACTCTTAGTAGGTTTTTATTGTTTTGAAGAGACAACATGGCCACAACTCTTATAAAAGGAAACTTTAATTGGGGCTGACTCACTGTTTCAGAGGTTTAGCCCATCATCATCATGGCGGCACGCCGGCAGACATGGTGCTGCAGAAGATGAGAGTTCTCCATCTCGATCTGCAGGCAGCAGGAGACTGAGTGTCACCCTGGGTATAGCTTGAGCATAGGAGACCTCAAAGCCCACCCGCACAGTGACACACTTCTTCCAACAAGGCCACACCTACTCTAGCAAGGCCACCCCTCCTAACAGTGCTACTCGATGGGCCAAGCATTCTATGGGGGGCATTCCTATCCAAACTTTAGGTCTCTTCTTGTCCTGCTATCTACCTCTGGTCTGCCAAGAAGTGAAGAACACCCTCCACCACAGGCTGCCACCTCCACAATACTTTGCCCAACCAAGAGCATGAGACCAAGCAATCACAGGAGCTGAATAAGTCTGTCTACCTGTAAGTTACTCTGCCTGCTAGAGTGTTTGGTACTAACAGTGTGACACTTAGAAACACATCCACCCTGGGTCCTTTGCATTTAGGCTAGTGCCTGAAACCAACTCAATGAAAAATCTCCCCAAAGTGACTGTGACACATGACTGTGACTTTGTCCTACTCCCAACATTTCCTTTAAAATAGATTTTTTTTTCCAGAGTTGAGGACTGAACCCAGATCTTGTGCTTGCTAGGCAAGTGCTCTACCACTGAGCTAAATCCCCAACCCCTAAAATAGACTTTTAAATGTATTATTTTCAAGCACGTGTATGCATTCATGCATGTATGTATGTATGAGAAGTGGTGCCCACAGAAGCCATGGGTGTCAGATTCCTTAGAACTCCAGGTACAGGTGAGTGGAAGCCACCTAAGGTGGGTGCTGGAGATGAACTCAGGTTCTCTACAAGAGCAGAACGTGTCATAACCCCTGCACCATCCGACCAGCGCCCAACCCACCCAGCCACTGATCTACAGTATTTTGTAGCAAAGGAAGAACTTAAAGAAGGACATGACCCATACGCTCACATTTTACATTTCTTTCTTTCTCCATCCATAGCCCTGAATCACAATTTCAGGTTCTGTCCAATCAAAAATCCGTTGTATAAGAATAGTTTAAAGACAGACACAGTGGCGCACTCCTTTAATCCCAGAACTCAGAGACAGAGAGATGTCTGAGCTTGAGGTCAGCCTGCCCTACAGAGTGAGTTCCAGGACAGCCAAGGCTACGCAGAGAAACTGTCTTGAAAAACATGTGTGTGTGTGTGTGTGTGTGTGTGTGTGTGTGTGTGTGTGTGTGTATGTGTGTGTGTGTATGTGTATACCAGATAGTGCTATTATGGAATGTTGTGGCTAGAGGCAAACATGCTGCCAGCTCTAATGAAGCCATGTCTGAAGAATGAGAAGATAGAGGTGTAAAGAGATTTGTAATCATTCACCCTAAACTAGAAACTAAAAGATACACATGTCCGAACCTGGGAAAAGATGAAAGAATAACATTGTCACTTACGGGATTGTTTGGATTGAGAGGTACCAAGAAAGTCAGGGTAAATTACAGAGCATGCAATGGAGCTAAATCAGCTGGCACAAAGCATGGAGTGCCTTGTATGGACAGAGTTGTTTAGAGAATACAAGAGGCAGGGCAATGATCCACGTTAGCAGTGGCCTCTCAGACTCGAGGCAGAGAAGAACGTATGACGGACCTAACAGTAAGATCTGAACCAGGGAGAGTACAAGAGGCAGGAGGCTGAGAGTGGAGGGCCTGCCTGCTGGAACTCTGCCAAGTCCTTTTGTTTCATTGGCTTGAATTAGTTAGCTTTTTTTGGCTGTTTGTTCTCTGTGTAGCCTTGGTTGTCCTGGAACTCACTCTGTAGACCAGGCTAGCCTCAAGCTCATGGAGTTCCACCTGCCTCTGCCTCCTGAATACTAGGATTAAAGGTGTGCACCACCAGCACCCAATTTAGCTTTTTAAAAACATTTTTTAGTAATACCAGGGACTAATCTAACCCAGGGCCTCAAGTTTACTAGGCAAACACTGTACTCTTGAGCTCCCTACCCTGCCAGTGTCACTGGAAAAATCGCATATCTTCATGGCCCACTATGTGTACTTTTCTTCTTGGAGTTAGCCATGTCGATTCCTGTTGTTCCCTATATGTAAGTGCATATATATGTGCCCGGGGATGCACCCTGTAACCTCAGCCCTCAAGAGACAGAGACTGGAGGGTCACAACAGGCTTGGGGCCATCCTGATCTGTAAAGTGAGTGAGTTCTAGGTTGGCTAGAGATGCTTAGCAGTACCGTGTCTCAAATGAATAGGTAAATAAACATCCTCACACACATATTTAATGACCCAGTGCTTTGGGACTGAAAAAGATACAGCATTAGCCAGGTGGTGGTGGTGGTGCATGTCTTTAATCTGCACTTGAAAGGTAGAAGCAGGCAGATCTCTGTGTGTTCAAGGCTAACCTGGTCTACAGAGAGAGAGTTCCATAAATGACTACACAGAGAAACCCTGTCTCCAAAAAATGAAGTAAAAGTTGGACAGTGGTGGCACACGCCTTTAATCCCAGCACTTGGAGGCAGAGGCAGCTGGAACTCTGAGTTCAAGGCCAGCCTGGTCTACAAATCAAGTCCAGGACAGCTAGGGCTATACAGAGAAACCCTGTCTCAAAAAACAAACACAAAAAGGGGAGGGAGGGAGGGAGGGAGGGAGAGAGAGAATACAATACATTCCAATATCACAACACTGGGAAGCTGAGACAGACTGAGGCCAGCTTCTACTTCTGTGAAAACTTGAGGTGGAGGTGGGGGTTTGGGCAAGAATCTGTCCAGAACTGGACACATCATCCTCACAGGTTAAAAACACTAGGTCTTTGCTAAGAATCCTAGTGGACACATTCTTCATAGCAGTTCATTTAGACTGCACTCAGGAAATTCACATGTGTGTCTCTCCAAGTAAGAGCTGGTTGATAGTGGACCCTGCTGGACACAGCTCTTCAGACAGGACAGCAGATGGACAGGTCTGCAAAACACGAGGGCCCACGTCACCCTAAGCAGCAGTAAGCCCCATGCGACGCTGGTATCTGGGTCTTTGTTGCAGTTACATAAGAGACACGGGCATTAGAGTCAGACAAGTCTAGACCCACAGTATTACTACTGCAAAAAATTAGAGCGGTGCAGCATCAGCAGCAAGTGGCGCAGCTGAAGCACCAACACGGTGGTGTGTGAATGTGTGGTCTCCACCTGCTGGTGGACCCCAGTTAGCCGCAGAGTGAATACTTTGCCTAAACATCAATCAGTTCTGACATTTTGCCCATGGGAAGCTAAGAACTACTGTTTTGTTTTTTTTTTTCTTTTTTTTAACTCTCAAAAAAATCTTTATTTTTAATTCTATGTAGATCTAGTCTAAAAGGATTAGGAAAATAGCAAAGAATGGTCAGACCAAATCAGGGTCAAACTTCAGCAGGACAAACATTAAACCTAGCTCCGTGTCCTGTACTGGAGCATGCGCAGCCCTGCTGGTAGTAGCCCACGTGGCCCCCTGCTTGCAGCTTTTCTTGGGGTCTCTCTCCACTGATGGTTCAGCTTCCGGTTCCATGTCAGAGCGTTATCCATCATACCTGGGAACTGCCAGGAGTGGTTCTTACCCTCAGGTACGTTTCCTGGCCTCCCAGGCCTTTCTTTGAAATCTAGTTGAAAGCTGTTCTATCCTTAAGAATCCAAGAGGAGCCGGGTGTGGTAGTGCACGCCTTTAGTCTCTGTGAGTTCAAGGCCAGCCTGGTCCACAATGAGAGTTCCAGGATAGCCGGGACTATTACACAGAGAAACAAACCCTGTCTCAAAAAAAACAAAACAGCAGCCGGGCGTGGTGGCACACGCCTTTAATCCCAACACTCGCAAGGCAGAGGCAGGTGGATCGCTGTGAGTTCAAGGCCAGCCTGGTCTACAAAGCGAATCCAGGACAGCCAAGGCTACACAGAGAAACCCTGTCTAGGAAAAACAAAACAAAACAAAACAACAACAACAAAAAACCCACAAAAACAAAAAAAAAAAAAAAAAAAAAAAAGGAAAGAATCCAAGAGGAATCTGCACATTGCAAAACCATTACATGAACCACTGTTTTCTTGAGTACCCTTGGTACTATGGCTACAGTGGCCTCAGAGTGCCTGGATGGCTGAATGTGGGGGAAACAGTTTCTTAGGGGGACATAAGTTCAACTATTCTTTTCTTTTCTTTTTTTAAAAAAAGATTTATTTATTTATTATGTATACATTGCTCTGCCTGCTTGTACCCCTGCAGGCCAGAAGAGGGCGTCAGATCACATTATAGATGGTTGTGAGCCACCATGTAGTTGCTGGGAATTGAACTCAGGACCTCTGGAAGAGCAGTCAGTGCTCTTAATTGCTGAGCCATCTCTCCAGCCCGAGTTCAACTATTCTTACCTTGAGGCTGCAGTTGGTGGGGTCAGACAATTCCTGACAAACCCTTAAGGCGTCTTTTCTGGGTGTCTTCTTGCAAGTACTTCGCTTCTTCTTACTGGCCTTCAACTTGTCCGTAGCTGCAGTTTCCTGAGCCCTGTTCTAGTGCACTCTCTGCTGGGATAAACACCCTGGATGAAAAGCAACTTGGGGGAGGAAAGGGTTTATTTCAACTTCCACTTTTTTCTTTTAAATTTACTTAATGTATATAAATGCTTTGTCTGCATGTATAGCGGCATGCCAGAAGAGGGCATCAGATCCCAGTATAGATGGTTGTGATCCACCATGTGGTTGCTGGGAATTGCACTCAAGACTTCTGGAGAAGCAGCCAGTGTTCTTAACCACTGAGCCATCTCTTCAGCCCCAGCTTCTACTTCCGTCACATTCTGTCACTGAGGGAAGTAAGGGCAGGCACTCTGGAAGAATAATGCGTGTTCACTCATTCTCTGGCTTATACTTAGCTAGCTTTCTTACGTAGTCCAGGACCACTGCCTTGGGAACAGTATGGCTAGGGGAAAGACAATCTGAATACCTGAATAAAAAATACCAGTGAATATTTATCCACCCACACTGACAAGTCACATCAACAATTCACTTACGCAAGTATCTGCAAATAATGTGTATGCATGCATGCATGCAAGCAGTTACTAGTATATATGTGTGTGTGTATATATATATATATATATATACACACACGTGTGTTAAAACATAGACAAATGAACATTTTCAGTACTCACACTTTTTATTTCTTCATTAAAAATATGTTTTTGTGTTTACATTATCAAAGTTACTAGGATTTTGTAAGTCTGGAAGCACTCACTAGGCTGAACTGACTTGCAGATGGATAGATGAAAGTAAATTATTTTTACAGCTTTTTAACCTGCCCAGGTAAGCTGTATTATGCTAACATTTGAGAAGTATGCATTTCTGGCTTTTTAAAACAAATTGCTGACTACAATTGTACAATTGTTTGTACCACAAACAAAAATTAGCATTTAGAAAACAGAGACATGAGAGTTCAAACTATTGTAGTTTTATTTCTCAAAATGGATCCAAGCTGAGGAATATATCCCGAACATCAAATTTTATATAACCTTTGCTTTAAAACTATGCAAAATATGCCTGGATGATAAACATTACGTTCTATATATTTCCGTGTACATGTTTTTATTCCTGACACACAATAATGGAAGCTACATCAGCTTTTCCCATAATCACACCATTACAGTAAACTAGTGAATTTTCATGAAAGTTTGGTTTTTCCTAGTACTGTGTACTACTAACTCTGGGGCCTTGTGAATGCTAGGCAAGTCCTCTACTACTGAGCAATACTCTCAGACTTTCTTTTCTTTTATGAGCTGGAGGAGAGCAAAGGAGGGCCCCCTTAGGCTTCCCCGTGCAGACTTTGACTGTTTGGTCCTCTTGCTTCGGCATCCTGAGTATGTGGATTACAGCCCTATGTTAAGAGGCCCAGCTCCACAGTTTTCTGGCTTCACTACATGCAGTTCTCGTAGGCATTAAACTCCCTTAAAAGGCCACATGACCTGGCAAGGACAATCAACAGTGTTGACATGTGAGGACTACCAACCATAGGGAACCTCACAGAGAAGTGTCAAGACCTACATACCTCACGCTGAACAAACAGCAACCGCTCTCGTGTACAGCAAGGTTGGCTTCCCGTGGTTTTTTTTTTTTTTAATTGTTTATTATTTATATAGTATTCTGCCTGCATGCCAGAAGAGGGCACCAGATCTCATTACAAATGGTTGTGAGCCACCATGTGGTTGCTGGGAATTGAACTCAGGACCTTTGGAAGAATAGTCAGTGGTCTTAACCGCTGAGCCATCTCTCCAGTCCCCGCGTGGTTCTTGACTATGCCTGGGGACTAGAAACGCTGCCCATCTTACTTCACTGGGGGCTGCTCTAACCCACCCTCCCCTACGCATTTCACACAGAACTTACACAAAGGCTGAACAGTGCTTGTGCTCCACTGGCAACAGGACTCTGGGTTTTCACTGAGGTGTCGTGACTCTGATTCTTATGTGGATTACTGGGACAGGGACACATGACTGTTGGAAGCAGAGTATGTTGTCGGTGACTGCCTGACCAGATGTAGAAAGGAGCTCAGGCAGGGTTTGCAGACATGCGCACATCATCATCTGGGCTCTCAAACACCTTTGCCTGCGCTAGTCATCTCTAAAAATAAGATCGCCTAGCTACTATTTCTGTCTCTACTGAATAAAATGAAGAGCTGTAACTCTTGATACTTAATTAAAAATATATTAAAATGTATTTATCGTTAAGTGGATGAGCACATATGCCATGGTGTGCCTATGGAGGCCATTTTCCTTGCACCTCCACATGGGTTCTGGGGATGCATGGAACTTAGTCAGGCTTGTGAGGCTGGCACCGTGCACCCACTGAGCCATCTTACCAGCTCAAAACAGGACACTTTAAAGGCAATGCTGAATTCAGAGATGCAAGGGGCTCATTCACGTACTTCTACTTGTTCATTACAAGTCATGCAGAATCTGGAAGATAAGACTACAGTATTCCAAAATACCAAGCCACAAAGGACAAAAGAATGTTATTGCTTCACCCTAACCTGTGGAAATGGCCGGCTAAACTTTTGGTAGTCCTTTGACCAACTGACACTAGCAGTGTCTAGGAACACACTCCAGTGTCAAGTCTTAGACTGGTACCACAAGACAGACCAGAGGGACTGCTAGATAAACTAAGAAGTTCCGCATAGACTTTGCCAAACTCAAGAACTAACAATGAGACCCTTGAGTCAAGGAACTTTATAGTCAGACACACACACAACCCCGCTGCATGGACCAGGTCAAACATGGGAAAATGGCTAAGTCTAAACCTCCCGACAGCCCCACTTTTTAACGCCTCCGCCCCTGGCCCCAACATTCGAGATTAGAGGTTCACAAGTTTTAATATGCAAAGCCCTTAAGGGTACACTTCATAGACATACCATCTGGTTCCACAGCCAGAAATGGTGACTCTGGGAGTCTGGGGAAGGGGCAGGATGATTGTAAGGCAACACTAGTCAAGACCAGGCTTTCTCTAAACCATGGATCCATGGACCTCCAGAGTCCCTGTTATTTTCAAAGTGATTTGTTCAGGTCATTAATCACCTAACTTCCTCTCACCAGGTTTGCTCCCAAGAAAAGCACCAGCTTTGGGGACAAACCACACAAAATTAGCTTCGGTTTCACTTACTATTTAAAAAAAAAACCCAGGAGGTAGAGGCAGGTGGATCTCTGTGAGTTTGAAGCCAGCCTGGTTTACAAAGTGAGTCCAGGACAGCCAAGGCTACACAGAGAGACCCTGTCTTGGAAAAATACAAATAAAAATAAAGACAGAAGCAAGCCCAACAGTATGCTTTGTGCACTCAACAGGGTTCCAACACATTTTATTTTGCAGACCGCTGGTGTGCACTTTTGAGCACCAACATCATATAGATTGCTATAAAGTGTCCACTCGGTGTCCCTGTGACAGCGTCCTCTGCTCGGGCCTGACTCAGTGGCTTCAGTTCCAGCTGTGGGTGCACACAAGAGGTCCAGAGGCTCCTGAGGCGGCATGCTGCCGCCTCCTTTCAGGGAGCTCCATTAGGCCAGCGGTGGTTTCCTGGTTTTCTGTGTTGAGGAGTGAGTTGGTGAGTTTACAGAGCACAGCTTTGGGGCCAGTTAGCAGGAAGCACTGTGACACCTGAAGACCGGGATGCTTTTCTCTTTGAAGACCGGTACTTGCAGACCCAATGCCCTTGTGCTTAAAGACGGGAATTCCCCCAGCTGCTTACTAGGCTGGAAGATAAGGAAGCCTCTGTTTTTAAGAACCACAGATAACACCTTTGTAGATTGCCTATCTGTTCTAGAACTACAAAATTTAATTCAAGAAAATATAGGTCCCATGAAAGACTTAAAAGTTTATAAAACTAAAATCTAGTTTCCCCAATAAATTGTATTTTAGGCAAAACCCTCCCAAATGCTTCTAAAATAATACCAAAAAGGGCATCTGATTATACAAGAGCAATTAAAAAAATTAAATATTTATTTGAATAACAACTTTTAAGTTTGAGCTGCAATGTTGGCAATGAGTTTTGTTTTTTTTTTTAAACAAATCACAAAATGCGTGCACAAAAAATATGGGCAAAGACAAAATGATGCTAAGAATTAGGCTATATAGCTGCTGATTTTAAACAAGAGGCCTGAAATCACTATACAAAATATAAAATGTATTAAACACTACCCTACCATCCACAGAACAGTCTTTATTATTGATTATATTTAAAAATTATCTGCAACGTAAATTAGATATTGAAGTATAAATGAGTATTATACATGAACCCTCTAATCGGAAGGCAGGTCCTTGTCACACTATAGAACATCTAATTACATTGCAAAAAGTATCTTTTTTCCTATTGGTAAGGAAAGCAGCTAATGATATTAGCGCAAGTGTCAGGAAAGCTGTGTTGTTTGTTTTTGTATTCCAAGCGCTTTCCCTGCAGAGTAAAGCACCCGCCTTGCTGAACTGAGAGAGCTAGTGGAGCGTGTCCTGGGGCAGAGCAATGCCCTGCAGCTCTTAGACTCAGCTTTACAAATCAAAAACTCAAAGGAATCACTCAACCCTCTGACTACTGGGAGACCATCATGTCACTTACCAATTATGTCTTTCTAGAATGTCAACTGAGACACTTAAAAAAAGACCAGACTGATACGGTAAGTAGAAAATGAGAAGACGTGGCTGCTGGGTGACAGTCCTCTCAGTAATGCCTGTGTGGCAGAAAAGCACCTTAGAAAGCGCCTATGCGGCAGGAGACACACATCTCAAGATTCAAGATGAATCAACGGTATTGGATAACAATACCATTCTCAGCTCAGAAGCTGCCTCGAGGTTGGGTGCATCTTCAGTTAATGTAACAGGAAAAGAAGGCCATGGATTTCATTTTATTAATTGCATCCACTCACAAACCAACCTAAGGTCACCAGATGTGTAGACACAATGAGATTTTGTTGTTCTTAGAGTCTTTAATTGAAGTGATGATAAAGGAAATAGATCTATTTAAAAACAAAATCAAATAGCTATTTCTGTCTAGATTAGGAGGTGGCACCAGGTGTGGGATTCACGTTTTGCGTGGCTACTTGAGGTGCAACTTCGATAATCCGAGGCTTGTCGATGATTCTGGCTGTGCGGTTGCCTTTCTCTACAATCCCAATAATCCATGCTTGGTGGCCTTCGCCATATTTGGGGGACTTTATCTCTGCACAGAACCGAGCTGCTTGCTCACGTGGTAGACAGATTAGTAGGCCTCCTGGCAAAGAAAGCGAAGAGGTCACTGCTTGTGTGGTGCTGGGAGAGCAGACGGCTTCTGAGCCTCTACCAAAGCTTACTTACGCTGAGAGGCTGTTCTACTTTGGAGACAGTTAAGCCACCTCTTGGTAAACTCCTACTACACTGAAACACTAAGAACCAAGCTAAGGTCAGATGGAGAACGACCTATCTGAACCACACAGGACACCAGCCATCCACTGCACAAGAGAACAGCTCCTTTCAGTGTGCTCCCCTGTATGGATCCCTATCATACCAAGAATAATACTTTTTAAACTTTCTTTTTAACCTTAAAACTCACAAGAGTCTTTACTTGAAGATATCTAGGCACTAGTCTTAACTCTTAAGTGTCTGCAAAACACTAAAAAATACCAACGTTCCTTCATGATTCTAGCAGCCAGCCCAGAAAGTGAGTTTCTAAGTAACAGGGACTAACTTACTGGACACATTCTATTTTAGAAAACAAAGGAACAAACCAAGTGACTGTGGCCTCTAATTCATGCGGTGCTTACTTGGTGCCCACTAGAGGCAGACACTGCTCCAGCCAGCGGGTGTCTAACGCCTTTGCTTTGAGCAGCGGAGGAGGCCAAGCCCTGGTAGAGGGCTCTGTAGGCACCACCTCTCGCATGACACCAGATTCTTTTAGGGACCCAGGCCCATGCAGACCAGTTGCCTAGAAGTTGGGTCTAGAAATGTGCGGACACGTAGTTATAGCGTAAAGGAAGCGGAAATGAGAAAGACTGAAGAAAAAAGAGGAGGTAAGTAGAAATCAACGTCAGCAGAGGCAGCAAGGTCAAGGAGAACACGGGCAAAAGGGAAATGGCACTCGGAAACACAGTACTTGTGCCACACCACACTTTAAAAACAATCACTAATATTTTTAATTAGTCTATGCTCATGAGTGAAGGAGTGAGTGAGGTCAAGATATCAGCTCCTCCAGAGCTGGAATTACAGGCAGGTGTGAGCTGCCAGAGGTGGGTGCCAGAAACATCCCCTGCTCTGGAGTGGAGTAGTGTGAGGCCAGAGAGATGGTCCAAAAGAAACTCTGATTTTGAGACTAGGTCTCAGTGCATAGCCTGGGCTGACCACACACTTGACGTCACCCTCCTGCCTCTGCCTCCTAAGCACTAAGACCACAAAACATGCCTGGTTCTGGGCATGTCAGGGCTTTGCAATGTTACACAGGTCAGGCCCAGGCCTGTAACCATCCTGCTCTGCTTCCTGAGTAGGATCCCCGTGATGCTCTGCTAAAACACCAAATTTAAATGTACACACACACACACACACACACACACACACACACACACACACACAGAGCAAGTCAGGCACGGTGGCACACGCCTTTAATCCCAGCAGAGGCAGGCGGATCTCTGTGAGTTTGAGGCCAGACTGGTCTACAGAGAATTCCAGGACAGCCAGGGCTACACAGAGAAACCCTGTCTCAGGAAAAATAAATAAATAAATAAATAAATAAATAAATAAATAAATAAATAAATAATTTAAAAAGCAGTGGGCTTATCTTATCTATCCATGGTTGTTGAGTTCAAGTTCAAGGATTAAGTTTCCAGTGAGTCAGATGTGACCTATCCTTTCTGAGCTTCTGTCTTCTACTATACCATAAAAAGGAGAACACAGGTACATTCAACTCCAAACAGCAGTTCAGTCACGGGGGGACGGGGAGGAGTACAATCACAGGAAGGGCAGGTAGGCACGGCTATCGGGCCTGACCCTATACAAAGCGGGGCTCTGGTGCCTGAGGTGACTGCTTTCTTAGCTTCACTGAGTAGAACCATCAGAGAAGAGAACCCTTGTACCTGATGTTTCCGGGCAGGTCCCATGCATGAGGCCGAACATGTTTCCACAGGCTTTGCTCACAGCCGCCATCTTGGCTAGCACAGGAAGGTTGTGAATCACAAACGACACCTCGTTCCTCTGTTGCTTGGCCAGGTTCTGTGCATGGCCCAGAATCCCAAAGCCTGTGATGTCAGTGGCTGCGTGAGCATTGAACGTGTGCATGAGGCCTGCAGCTGAGAGAGGCAGAAGAGGGACTTGAGAAAACCCGTCTTTCCCCCACTCAAATTCTCCGTAAGGAGATAGGGCACAAAAAGGCAGTGTTCAACAGTCAAGAGAGACTAGGGCCAAACGCCGGAAGCCAAGCTAACTGCAGCTTACGCCGCTCAGCCACATCTAGACCAACTTCCTAGACAGTGAAAAGGCCATAGAAGAAATAGTCTCCACAGAAGGAAACCTGTCACAGCTGACTTACAATCTACTAACACGTTTAAAGAATGCATCAGTTAAGTCTCACCTCCTAAGTGTTGAGATTACAGGCAAGTACAGTGGCAGGCCCTCAAGTTTTCTTATTCAGAGCAGCATCAGGGAAAAAGAATCAACTGATCAGGTTTTACAAAAACAAAAACAGAATAAAATGTCATGCCTGGTTCCTATCTGGCCTCTGGGGACATTTTGCATTAGTGTGTTTGATGAGTCATACCTGAATTCTATCGTCACCTAGGAGCCATGGTTCCTATGAAGCCCCACTGTGTGTTTATAAGTGTGTAACACGCACCATGAGAACTAGTGTCACCGCTTTGGCCCCTGGGCCTCTTCTACTACCCTTTCCTCCCTTCTCCGCCCTGGCAGCCACTCACCTTTTTGTTTTTAAGGAAGGTCATGTTTTTTCAGACTTCATTCACTTAGCAATGTGCAGTAGGCTTTCCCTGGCGCTTTCATGCTTGACAGGCCCCTTTAAACACTGCTCAGTAATACTTCACCATCTGGATGTCCCATTTTATCTGTCCACTCACTGAGCAAGTGTCTTGGCTGTGTCTAAGCTTGGCAAAGGCACTATAAACAATGTGTGCAGATTTCTGAGTGACTCTTCCTCTAGGGTAAGCAGTCAGGCACAGCACTGTTGGATCATATGTTTAACAATAGCATTAGTGCTGCAACAAGCAGCCCAGCGGGGGTGCAAAGTGGATGTGCATTTTGTATTCCCACCAGCAAGTGACAGGAGTTCCTGTTGCTCCTCACTCTTCTTAGCATTTGGTGCCTGCAGTTTGGAACTGTGGCAGATGCATAAGTACCTCACAGGACATATAATCTTAAGCAACTCTGGATGTCTTATTACCAAGACATCTCTGATGAAGTGTCAGTTCATATCTTTTGAACTTTTTTAAATTGCTGTTTTCTTATGTTGGGGTTTTAAGAATTTGTCATGAATTTTGGCCATCAGACCACTGTCCGCAAAGTATTTCACAAAGATTTTCTCCCACCTTGTGCCTTGGCTTTTGTTCTGTGTGTACATTTATGTGTACATGTGGAGACCAGAAGCAACTGCAGGTATTCCTCAGGTGACATTCATCTCGCTTTTTGATTTGTAAGACTATTTTAGTATTTTATATGTATGGGGGTTTGGGCTGCATTTGTGTATAGGTGCCCACGGGGGCCTGAAGAGGGCACCTGACACTCTGGACCTGGAGTCACAGATGGTTATGAGCGGCCATGTGGTCGTGCCGGGGATTGAATCCAGTTCCTCTGTAGGAGCAGCCAGTACTCTTGCTGAAGCATCTCTCCAGCCCTTCATTTTGTCTTTTGAGGTACTGAGACCTGAGGCTCACTGGTTAGAACTGGCTGGCTGGCAGGGACCTACCTACCTCTGCCTCCCAGCCATGGGATTTCAAAAGTATATCACCAGAGCCAGTTTCTTATGTGGGTCCGGGGACTTGAGCCATGTCCGCATGATTGTAGGTGAATACTTCTTGACTGAGCTACTTCACAAACTCATTTCATCACCTTAGCTGTTGTGTACAGAACAATTTTATCTTAATTACATTCAATATCCATTTCCCCCTTTCAGATAGCATAAAGCTTCTGTTGTATCTATTTTATCTAAGAAGGCATCTCCAAACCCACTACCATCTACACTTTCTTCTATGCTACTCTCAGAGGCCTGCAGTTCTTTGGTATATTTAGAGCTCTATCTATTTGGAGTTACTTTTATGTTTATTTTTGCATATGGATGCCCACTTGTTCAGCACCATTTGTCACGAAGCCCATCTCCCCTCTGATGGGTTGGCTTTGTCCCATGGCCAGATGTCAGTGTTACTACAGATGACAGCTCGACTTTCTTTTTCTTTTGGTTTTTGAGACAAGGTTTCTCTGTGTAGCCTTGGCTTTTCTGGACTCAACTTTGTAGACCAGGCTGGCCTCGAACTCACAGCGATCCACCTGCCTCTGCCTCCCGAATGCTGGGATTAAAGGCGTGTGCCACCAGGCCCGGCTTAGACAGGGTTTCTCTGGGTAGCCTTGGCTGTCCTGGACTCACTTTGTAGACCAAGCTAGCCTTGAACTTACAGAGAGCAGCCTGCCTCTGCCTCCCAGGTGCTGGGATTAAAGGCGTGTGCCACCACCGCCCAGCGACAGCTCTATTTTCTTAGTAAGGAAAGACAACGAGAAGCTTCATTTTAAAATGGGTTGTTCAAAAGTAGACTGCCTTTCTAGCAGAGCACTATTTGGTCACCTGTGTGCTAGTCTTTTCAGTGACACGCAAATCATCAGGAGGGAGAGCAGCCCCTCAGTGCATGGGGGCTGGTTCTGACCACTAGCTTAGGGCAACAACTAAGTCGCAGGGAAATATTTTTAAAGCCCTGGAGGAATATGTAAAAATGCAAACTGGAGCTGTTTTGAGATGGACAACTATGTATAACTTTCTTCTGTACTTTTTTTTGCTGTTGATTTTAAGGAAGTGTAAAAAATGATTTAAAAATAACTACAAAGTTCTGTGTAATCAGGAACAATATAATTTGCAATAGCTGTTTTGTTTTTTTTTTTTAGTTTTTAGTTTTTTTTTTAAAAAAGAAAAACCCTGCAAAAACTTACGAAATATTTTCAGTTTCAGTATTCATTTAGCCTTATTCAATTAGAACAATTTTTTTTTTTCCAAGACAGGGTTTCTCTGTGTAGCCTTGGCCATCCTGGACTCACTTTGTAGACCAGGCTGGCCTTGAACTCACAGCGATTCGCCTGCCTTGCCTCCCGAGTGCTGGGATTAAAGGCGTGCGCCACCACGCCCGGCCAATTAGAACAATTTTTAACAAAAGATATTTTATGCTCCAAACAAGAGACACATTCCACAACTATCTTTACATTTCTATTTCAGTGAGTACATTTCAATGCATTTTGATACATAAACATGAGATCATGTACAACTGCCATACACCGAAATTTAATTTAATTAGACCTTTCAAGTAACAAGCAGCTACAACTCCCAGGCGCTATTCAAGCAGTGCTAGTGAGTGCTGTGTGCGGGACTCACTATCGGTTACTTATCAGAACCTTCACAACCGTCAGGTTATCTTTCCCTTTACACGGGGAAGTGCTTTCCTTAACTGTTTTCCTCCTATGTGAAGAGCTAAATCAAGTATTTTGTGGAATTGTAACAGCATTTCCTAAAACAGTTTCCATTAATGATTAATTATTGTAGGATAATAATAGGTAAAAATCTCCCAAAGCAAAAACACAAAGGTTAAAAAAAAAGTAAGCCCTGCCACTGGGTGGTAGTGGCTCATGCCTTTAAACCCAGCAGTAGGGAGGCAGAGGTAGGCAGATCTCTGAGTTTGAGGCCAGCCTGGTCTACAGAGTGAGTTCCAGGACAGCCAAGGCTACACAGAGAAATCCTGTCTCCTTCATCAGGCTCCTAAGTAGCTGGCTCTGCTGGCTTAGGTTTGCTCTACTGCCAAATGTAGCAAATTTCTACACACCAAATGAAGACCCTAGTAGCTGGAGAAATAGTTGAGTGAAGCACTTGCCATGCAAACATATGACCCTGAATTCAGTTCCCCAGAATGGACTTAGGTCTATGGAGTGTCTACATTTCTAGCATTACTAAGGCAAGACAAGAGGCAGGGGCAGAAGTTCTTAGAGCTGGCATACACGGCAGCAAACATGTGCCCTGCCTCACATAAGGAGTGAGGTGAGGACAAACCAAGATTGTCCTCTGGGTTTCATGTAAGTCCCACAGTGCCCATATATTGTATTCACATAGGTACACAGTGGTGGTGATGGGGTCAGGGGAGCAGTACATAAAAACTAAAAACAAACTCTAGAAATAGTGCTTAGGGTTTTTAAGACCCAAGAGAAGTGCCCTCTGCTTACTTATAAAATATTTAAATGGTGTAAACACCAATAAAAGAGTTAAGATGCTAAAAGCAGGGGCTGGAGAGATGGCTCGGCAGTTCAGTACTGCTCCTCCAGGGAACTCCAAGCCTGGCTCCAAGAACCCATGTCAACAGGCTTACAAGCTCTTCCAACTCCAGCTCCAGGGAACCTGATACCCTTTTCTAGCCTCCAGGGCACCTGCACACATGTTTTCATATATACAGGCACAAGAAGACATAGTAAAAAAGATTAAACTATGTCAAGTGATTGCCTTGGTATGCTGGCTTGGCTTATGTCAATTTAGCAGAAGCTGGAGGGAACACGAATTAAGAAAACGCCTGAGTAAGGTCAGGCTGCAGAAGACAAGGCTTGATTCCTAGCAGTACGTAAGCGGAGTGTGGGGACACATGCGCTATTTCAACACCCAGGAGATAGAGGCAGGAGGATTAAAATTCAAGGTCACTGGAGGCCACCCCAGAGACTGTCTCAAAAAAGCAAAACAAAAATAAAGAGGTCATAGGCAAATGAGTGATTTATCTTACCCTAAATATTTATTGATTTGAAGTTAAAAAAAGAAGAAAAAAAGGCCTTTCCTTCAGATTTTAAGCTAAAAGCTTTGGAGACACATCGTTAAAATTATCTGAGGGAGCTGGGCGCACTCAGAAGGCAGAGGCAGGTGATCCCTGTGGGTTTGAAACTAGCCTGGTCTACAAAGTGAGTCCAGGAGAGCCAGGGCTTGTTACACAGAGAAACAAAAACCAAAAAAAGGAGGCAGGACATCATGGTACACACCTTTAATCCCAGCCCTGAGGGGACAGAGGCAGGTTCATCTCTGGGTGTTAGAGGTTAGCTAAGGTTTTATAGTGATACATTGTTTCAAAAAAGAACATGACACACATGACCTAAGTGTATGTCAGGGGTGGTCCCACAGTGCACACTGTACACGTGAGTAGCGAACATGGAGCCGTGATAAAGAAGAAACCTGCTACCGACATGCTGTAATAAATGGCCCGGCTAACTCACCATCCTGCATGTACAGGCTTAGCTCTGGCTCAAGGGGCTCGTGATGAGTAGCTTGGACATCTTTGTGTTGCCTGACCAGTGAGTGTAAATGCAAACATTTCCCTGAAATGGGATATGTCCCCTGAGCACTTAACCACACAAACGGTTCATCTTAGTTCAGTTTTCAAATGCCCTGTCTTTCCTTGACACATTTCAAAGCCCATAGGCAAAATCCACTCAGCCAGAGTACTTTATTTAAACCCCTTATTTACAGGTTTTGTCTATGGCCAAAGAAACTTTCTGACTACAATTAAAACAATATTTAGGGCCAGGGAGAAAGTACGAATTTGACTCAGTCAGTAAAGTATGGATCAGACCCCCAGAACCCAAGTAAAAAAACCTGGGCATGGTGCCATTTGCTGGGGAGGTAGGCCGGCAGCCTGGCCTAAATGTCAGTAAGTAAGTGGCCAGGTCAGTAAGACCCTAACTCAAAAATCAAGGCAAAAGGCACTCACAGTTGACCTTTGCAAAGGCTCTATATGCCTGCACACATGCATACACCCACCTACACAACTTCACACATGCACATTCATGAAAAGAAAAGAGGGCAACATTTCAGTACTATATAGCACCTGACTTGTGATTTTTTTTTTTAATTGAATAAAAATCTTACATAGTAAGGTTGCTTTGTTTACATCTCTCAATTTAAGTAAAACAAACCACTATCTCTTAAAGACTGTGTAATTGTGGAATGAGTAATGGCTACCACAGGCTCATATATTCAAATATTTGGCTACCAGTAGGTGGAATTGTTTGAGTAGGATGGCTTTTGCCCCATACCTGTCCTGTTCAGCCGTGCCATATTCATCATTGCCTCTTGGTATGCCAACTCTACGTCTTCTTGGGTAACCACCAGCTTAATTTTATTCCATTTTTCAGGCTAGCCATAGGAACACAGGAGGGGGAGAGAGAGAGAGAGAGAGAGAATGTGATTGGCTTTTACTTCTAACTGCTTGCAAAATGAATACTTGTCTTAGTCATTTTCAGGGACTGGGTGTGTCTCTATGTGTGCATTTTTCTGTTGATCAAACCCAGGGCCTCACACCTGCTCTGCATATCCTGTACTGCTGAGCCACACCTCAGTCGCTGGAGATTTGATTTACCGCCTATGTCAAGACACAGCAATGTTCTAAGTCGATGGTCCCTGAGATTAGCATTTTTCAGTGGGAACGTCATCATGCATCGTCTGCTTATCCTGTGTGCCCGCAGTAGAATGTCGTAGTTTGCTGGATACGTAACCCTAGCAGGCCACACAGCTGCACCTGCCCTCATTTTGCCAAGTGTAATCCCTTCCTTAACATTGTTTTCGAGAGCTGAGCATGTAGCTCAGGCAAGCGCTTGCCTAGAATTCATAAAACCTTCAACACTGGAGGAAGAAAGAGCGGAACTGTCTCCGAGCCTTTGGCTCTCTTCCCCATTTCCTCTAGGAGAGTGATGACCTCCATTTTTATGTCACACCTTCTTCACTTGAACTGACTCAGCAGTGAAGCCAACCTGCTACACACGGGTGTGAATGAGGAGGGATCATCAGAGGGACAAAAAGGCCTTTGTCTGATTCTCAAAGAACCTAACACCATGATGATGCTCATGGCACTAACTGCTGTATGCGTCATGCATTTTCACTTATCGGTCTTGAACCCACTAAACAATACTCAATGGTAGAGCCTGCATGTACATGCAAGGCTGAGTGTGGCCCTAGCACCTCCCGCCCGCTGGACATCAGGAATACTCCAACTCCCCACAGAAGGAACATCCACTCTGATGTCTGTACCTATTATTCTTTGCCTTTCTACAGACTACAGATTCTAAAACTAACCTTTATTAAAAAACAAAACAAAAAACATGAGCCGGGTGTGCTAGCACATGCCTTTAATCCCAGGACTCTGGAGGCAGAGGAAGGTGGATTTCTGTGAGTTCGAGGCCAGCTTGGTCTACAAAGCAAGGCTAGGACAGCCAAGGCTACACAGAGAAACCCTGTCTCAGAAAAACATAAATAAGAGAGCACGGTATGCCCCCGGAACTGGAGTTGTTAGTCACCATGTGGGTGCAGAGAAGAGCAGCCAGGGCTCTCAACTGCTGAGACACTGCTCTAGCTCTGAGCCTTCTTAGTGGCTATATCAAACCACAATAAAAGGCCAATAAATGATGTAAGTATTTTTTTCCCAACTAGTTTCAGGTGATAGCTATAGAAATTAAACACACCATGACATGTGAGGACACAGCAAAATCTTAAGTGAGTTGTTATAAGGAAAAAAAAATACAGCCCAGTCCCAGGAGCAACATCCTTCTATTCATTCTCCACGAGACTCACACCTACATGTTCTTAGTTACTAATCAATGTGAAGGCTACACTAGCACCTCACAACAAAACTCCACGGCTAACACATCAACCTCCCGACCCTACTAACTCTCATCCACATAATCTGATGGCTCAAACTGGGCTTCACCTTCTTCAAACATTAGCTCGATCACATCTCCATTATGAGTACGGATGAGTCATCTTCTGATAACTTTATGGGGTAAAATTTAAGGTTTTTACTTGCCTAACATCCCCCAATTAAAACAAAAACTCCTCTGAAACTAAAATGCAACTCTGGGCTGGGCGCGTTGGCGCACTTCTTTAAACCCAGCACTAGGGAGGCAGAGACAGACAGATCTCTGTGAGTTTGAGGCCAGCCTGGTCTACAAAGCAAGTCCAGGACAGCCAAGGCTACACAGAGAAATCTTGTCTCAAAAAACCAAAACCAAACAACCGAACAAACAAACAAACAAACAAAAAAGCAACCCTGAAAGCTGAGTGCTCAGCTCCACTCCTGAGCGGCTCTTTACTTACAATATCCAGCCACTGGTGCACAGCTACTGCTACTTGTGTCCCCAGGGGTTTTGTCAATACAAGCACATCCCCTGGGACTGCATTATCTGGCCTGAAGAAGAGAAAAAAGAGCATGCTCCAGTCAGACTAACCAAACAGACAAACGGGAAATCTTGTTTGTTTTTTTAAGTGTTTTCGCACTAATTCTTTTTGGGGGTGCTGTAGGTGTTTATGTATGTGTATTGGTTAGGGGGAAGCCAGAAGTCAATACTTGGTGTTATCTTCCATCTTTTCCACCTTAGTTTTTTGAAACAATTGTCTCTCAATGAGCCCAGAATTCAACATTTTGGCTAGACTGGCTGGCTAGTGAGGGACAGGGACTTGCCTGTATCTGCCCACCCCCTGCTAGGTTTACAAGTGGGCACTAACACCCAGCTTTTATGTGGCTGCTGGAGACAGAGCTCTGGTCTTCACGCTTGCCCCATACATGCCATCTGTTAGGAAAAGGAAGCCCCAACTGAGATGCAGGATGCTTAATAGGAATGCCTTCAGTTGCTGGAGAAAAAGGAACCTCCACTAATTAAAAAACGGTGAAATGTGAACAGTGCTCAACTTCACTCTTAGGAGCAAGATTCGAACCACCGAGCAGAAGCTGGAGGCGGCACTGTCTACTTGTCACCTCTGTTACTCAGACGGTTACAACAGGAAGACAAAGCCTGCTTTACTCAGCCCTAAATACTGGCTCTAGAGAGAGCTGTGCGGCAGCTCAGCAGCAGAGCTGCGGCCACACACAAGGTCTGGGGTTCAGCTCCCTGTTGGAAAAACAAACATGCACAAACCACAAAGCACAAGAGCAAAGATTAAGTCTGTAAAGCCACTGTCAGTCAGGATACGGGGACCTGGCCTGTGTGTTCACCACTGTGGCATGAACCTGGCAGAGCCACTATCACCGGCACAGTCCACCTGACCTGGGATTCCTAGAACTAGTCATACTGATCTGTTCTGAGTTACAATTGGAGCATTAGTGAAGTGTCACCATAACCAAACGCGATTGAAATGTCAATGGCAAATACTCAGAACTAGTAAGAGGGTAGAGAACGAGCCTCAGCACATGGCAGGGCCGTGTACTGTACAGTCTTTTCAGTTCTGACCAGGTTAACACAGTACCTACTAGTGACTAATCAAAAGCTGAAACACAGGTCAGTGAGGCAGCTCAACGGGTACAAGTGCTTGCCACCAACTCTCAGGAACTGGGTTCAATCCCTAGGACTCATGTGACAGGAGGGAAGGATCAGCTCCTGCAAGTTGTCCCCTCCACACACACACAAATGCATAAATGAATAAAAGGTAAAACCAAATAAATGAAATTTCTATTAGCTTCAAAAAATGGGACAGAGTCCCTTTTCTTAACATCGAACACAGAAAGTGACAATCTAAGTTGAAATCCTTCTCCAAAGAATACAGAGAAATGCTCCCCAACCCCGAAGAAAGTGAGCTACAAAACACGAAGCTCACCATTTCCAGTCATCAAGGAAACACACATCAAAGCCACAGTGGGATGCCATTGTTCTAGACAGCTTAGTGCATCAACTTCACACAAGTTAGAGTCAACAGAGAGGAAGGAGCCTCAGTCGAGAAAGTGCCTCCATGAAATCCAGTTTGTAAGGTTTCTCAATTAGTGATCAACTGAGGGCCCAGCCCACGGTGGGTGGTGCCACCCCTAGGCTGGTGCTCCAGGCTCTGTAAGAAAGCAGCTGAGCCGGGCATGGTGGCACACGTCTCTAATCCCAGCACTCGAGAGGCAGAGGCAGGAGGATCGCTGTGCGTTCGAGGCCAGCCTGGTCTACAAAGTGAGTCCAAGATAGCCAAGGCTACATAGAGAAACCCTGTCTTGAAAAACCACACACACACACACACACACACACACACACACACAAAACAGCTGAGTAAGCCACGAGAAGCAGATAGTTCATGGTACCCTCATGGCTGGTGCATCAGCTCCTGCCTCCAGGTTCCAGCTGTTTCTGTCCTTATTTCTCCCTACGATGGACTATGATCTGGAAATGTAAGCTGAATAAACCCTCGGCTTTTTGGTCATGGTATTTCGTCGTAGCAATAAAAACCCTAAGACAGCCACCTACACTCACTATGCTGGCTATGAGCAGAACGAGAATGACATCATCAAACAACTTCTTGAGGGGATGTGGAGAACTTGTGTTTGTACACACAAAAAAATAACAAATCTAAACTACACCTGAAGGGTGTTCATAATAATAGGAGAAAACAACTAGAAAAGTCTACCAATCAATGGGCAGACTTGTGGTATAGACAAACAACAGCTTATTAGGCCATAAAAAAAGCACCATGGAGGGGCTGGAAAGATGGCTCAGTGGTTAAGAGCACTGTCTGCTCTTTGAGAGGTCCTGCATTCAATTCCCAACAACCACATGGTGGCTCACAACCATCTATACTGGGATCTGATGCGTTCTTCTGGCCTGCAGGTGTATATGCAGGCAGAGCACAGTATACATAATAAATAAATCTTTACAAAAACAAACAAACAAAAAAAGCACCATGGATACAGGTGGTGGTGGCACATACCTTTAATGCCAACACTCAGGGAGGCAGAGAGAGGTGGATCTCTGGAAGTTCGAGGCTAGACTGGTCTATAGAGCAAGTTCTCAGGCAGCCAGGGCTACACAGAGAAACTTTGTCTCGAAAAACAAAACAAAACATTAAAAGTCAATAAATAAAACAGGTGCACGCCTTTAATCCCAGCACTCAGGAGGCAGAGGCAGTTGGATCGCTGTGAGTTTACAAAGTGAGTCTAAGATTACACAAGGTTACACAGAGAAACCCTGTCTCAAAAAACCAACCAAACAAACAAAAAAATAAAACAACACACTATGGATTCATGCATTTATGCTACAACTTGACATGGAAGGTAAATAAAGCCAGATACAGAATGTCCAACAGAGCATAGCTCCATTTATATAAAGTGCTCAGAATAAGCAAATCCTCACAGACAGGCTTGCTGTTAAGGATGCAAACATTCTGGGCCCTAGACAGGGTGATGATGATTCAAGACTACGCTCACAAAACCAATGAACTGTACACTTAAAATGCTGACACAGAGGTAGAGCTCAGTGGTGCAGTACCTGCTTAGCAGACACAGGAAGCTGTGTTCAATCCCAAGTACAATAAGTAAAGCAAAACCAAAAAGCTGCAGAGGTGGCCTGTACCTGCAATTGCTACAGAGGAGGTGGAGGCAGGAGGATGAGTTTGAGGTCAGTACGAGATACAGAGGACACAGAGTGACACCTCGTCTCAAAAAGCCAAGCCAAAAAATAGACAAATAAAATGTTGAATAACATGCTATATTTTAAATGAAATTTACAAAGCCCAAAATTGCTCAAGAATAGGATCGAAGTACTGATATATGCTACAAAACCTATGAATATAAAAATACTTGCTAATCTACAAAGTAAAACCAACCAAGACATATCTGAAGGACCAGCAAGTGATGTGGGAAAGTTTCCACTAAGGGCAATGAAAGTGGTTAAGGGACGCTCATGATTCTATACCCTGGACAGGCAAAACCCAACTGCACAGTTTAAATGAGTCATTATACAGCAAGTGGAGGATGCCTTAATATACCTTATTTTTAGAGAGAATGAGAGAAAAACCGGTTTCGGCATGAAACAAAAGCCAACTTACATGATAAATTCATTGGGCTGGCAGACAGTTGTGGCCACTCCTCCCAGAACAATCCAGGGGTTTAATACCGTCTGGCCGCCCGTTACAGAGGTTCCTGCTTCCTCTGCCGCATCTTTAAAACCCTGTATAATTAGCGGTATCACTTTATCCCTTTCCTAGGGTTTAAAAGAACACAGATGAAAAGTCATGCAATTCTGTTCAAAACCCTAAAGGATGGTCCTATATTTTCAGTTATAAAAAGATAAAAACCTCTAAAGAACCAAAAGCTGACAGACAAGGTAGAGTGCAACAAAGCAAGGGAATGTTTCCTGCTGTAAATGTGTTATCAAATACTGGAAGGTGTCGGGGTTACAAAGTGAACGAAGCCCAGGTAAGAGAGTAGGGGGCATAATATGGCCTTTGCCCATAGGCCTGGCCCAGAGACAGATGACTTTTAGAAGTCAGCTTTTTGCTGTTCCTGAAGAACACCAGACAAGCTAACTACACAAACGCAGCCCTGTTTTCAAGGCAAGAAATGGGAAGACTTGCTGAGAAATACAAAGTAACACACCCCCGTGCTGAAACAACTAAGTACTACTGGTCAAAGTACAAACTGCTAGGAAAAATGTCCACGGAAAACTGGGTTATCAGTAAATCATGCAAGCTGACTGGGGGAGGGGGATATGTAAAGAGAAAAGAACTAAAAACACATTTTGTCAAGAATTATCTAAGTAGTGGGGTCGAAGAGATGGCTCAATAGTTAAGCTCACGGCTTCTCCTGCAGAGTTTGGTTCCCAGCACTGGTTCGGCAGCTCACAACTGTATCTAGCTCCAGTTCCAGGCACCCACATGGCATATTTACATGTATGTTGGCAAATACTCATGCACATAAAATAAAAATAAAAACAATCTAAATAGAAATTCATCCCTTGTCCAAAGAATAGGTAAAAGGACAGACTGCTAGACAGTAACAGAAACATGAGCATGTGAAAGCATGCGGCCCTGGCCCCCAACAGACTGCTTGCTATCTGAGCATCGTGAGTTCTGAACCAGCAAGGAGGTATCTGGGCCACAGGCCTGGCACTAAGATACTGTGAGTACAGTTAAGCTTTTAAGTTTCCTCCTCACTTTAGGGGGGGTGTGGGGGGGGAGGGGGGAGGAAGCTTTCTATCTACCCAGAAGAGAGGAAAGGAAGAGGACGAAAAAGCGGATAGGTACATTTTAATTTACAGATAAATGCCCAATACCGGAGGCCATGTTTGTAAAGGCCAAGTTAAACCAAAGACCGTTAGTGAACCTCTGACTTACCCTGTCGGTCATTTTATTACTGACTCCAAGGAGCATCAGCATATTGTCACATTCTGTGACTCCCATTGCATAGAGATCACTGAGGACATTGGCACATGCTATCCTGCCCTAGGAAGAGAGCAGAGATGTGAGAAAGCACAGCTGGGGATTTTCCATCTGTAGAAACAAAGATGGAGCCTACAAAGCAGTGGTCTCCAAGAACTTGGGACTTTCCAGGAAGGGCATCTCCCAGGATGCGGCTCTCAGCTGGTTACCTTCACCTAACTGTCATGTCAGGCCACCCACTTACCCCGAACAAAGCATTCATATTCTTTCCCAGTCTAAGTTTCAGAGCCCTGGATGAAGTTGGGGTACCGTGAGGTGTGAGGCTGGGGGTTGGTCAGGAAGAGAAGCAGTTAGCACTGATGGCCTAGGAGAGCCCAGGGAGGAGAGGCCTGATATAGTCACTTAAAGGTGACTGTGGAAACCATCGCTTTGGGTAGTTATAGAATAGGAGATGGTCTTCTCCTATTTTTAATTGTTGGATTAATTAATTTTTGCAAGCTGGACGTGGTAGCGCATGCCTGTAATTCCAATACTCTGGGAGGCAGAGGCAAGGGGATCTCTATAAGTTAATGGTCAGCCTGGTCCTTAAAGTGAGTCGAGCACAGCCTAAGCTATACACAGAAACCCTGTCTAAAAAAACCAGAAGGTGGGGCTGGAGAGATGGCTCAGACGTTAGGAACATTGACTGCTCTTCCAGAGGTCCTGAGTTCAATTCCCAGCAAGCACATGATGGCTCACAACCATCTACTTTGTGATCTAATGCCCACTTCTGGCCTGCAGGTGTACATACAAGCAGAGCATTATATACATAATAAATAAATCTTTAAAAAAACAAAACAAAAAACCAGAAGGAGTGGGGGAGAAACTTTTGCAGCTTCTTTTTAAAGCTGTAAGGAATAAGCAGGATACAAAAAAATAGGAGAAATAAGAAGCAGACAGGCCTAAAGTAAGATTGAAGAAAGCATTTCCCAGTATTGCTTTATGAGGGATAAAGACTACTGCTCTGAAAGTTGTTGTCAACTGAATTATCTTTTTTATAGACAGTAAAATAAGGGAAAGATAAGGAGGCTTTCTTCTGCCATAGAAAAACCAACACGAAAGCAGCACATCCCAGGCTGCTCTGCAGCGCCACTGTCAACACAGCAGAACTACAGGTTGCATCACGGGCCACAGGGCAGACACGGATTGGCTGCTCTTGCATGCTTCTAAGAGAACTAGAAAAGGACAGACTCTGGGCAGGGTCTGGCTTGTTCCCTCACCCTGCATCTAAGAGGGAAGTGTGCTCATTTTCTCACCCTGGAAGGAGCTGGCATTTTAAACAAGGGAGATATTCCTATTTCTTCACTGGCTTCTCTTGTTGGGAGAGAAGTTGGCTGTAGACTAGGCAGACTAGAAGGCTGCTGGTGGAAGCCCGTAACAAATGACTGGACAATGTGTCCACACAGTGCAGGACAGAGGTTGATACCGTGTCTTCCTCAGTCACTCTCCGCCTTAGTTTTCAAGACAAGGTCTCTTATTGAACCTGTAGACTGGCTGCTCAGCAAGTCCCAGGAATCCTCCTGTCTCTGCTTCTCAGCATTAGGACTAGAGGTGTGTGCTGCCATACTCAGTTTTTCACTTGGGTGCTGGGTAGCTAGATCACAGAGTGGCACAGAATACAGTGGGTGAGTGGGCATGTGGGTGGCTGGGTAGGTGGTAACCAACTTACCCCAACATTTACAAGAATAAAGGTTCAAGAAATCCAATTTTAAGTGAGCCATGGATGGCGGCATACACCTTTAATCCCAGCATAGGAGTGGGGGCAGAAACAGGCAGATCTCTGAATGTGAGGCTCTACATAGAGTTCTAGGACAGCCAGGGCTACACAGAAAAATACTGGTGTGGGGGAAGTCCAATTGTGATGAGATTCCCATGTTCCTTTATTTGTGGGAGGAAACACAGAAATAATACTTTTGTTATTAAAAAGTACAGCGACACTTCCAGCTAGAAACACAGGCGCAGTAAACTTTACAAATGTCAAGAGGGGAAAGAGAGCAGAGAGCACCACTAACCACTAGCGTTGTCTCAAAACAGCGGAGTCACGTGCGAGAGAGACAGGCTAGCCCGCCATGACTGTAGGTTCCATGGACAGTAATAAAATGGAACACAACACGCAGACAAAAAACCCACACCCAAAGGCACATATAAAACCCAGCCCAAACCAAAACCAAATATATGAAGTAGATCCAATTACAACTGCACATGAGGTCCAACTTACCATCATGTAAGGGTCGTCCACGATAGGATAGATGTAATCCGTGGTTTGAACCAAGGAAAGACCACCATGCCGCAAGGGAATGACGCACGTATCCATCCCAATGCCTGGGAGGCGGATTGCCAGCACCCACAAATAAGGAGAAAAAAAAAAGGCATTTAACCCTGTACAAGTAGCTCTTCGAGAAGATGTCTACAATAAGACAGCAAACACCGCACTGCCAACCAAACTCTATGTGCCAACCAAAAGCACAATGACAAAAACGTGAAACAGAACCAACAGAGGACAGAAAGTATAAATAAAATTGTTAGTCACCGAGACTCTAATATGGCATAAAATTACTGAAGTGGTTTTGTTTACCTGTATTATTTTATAGTCCTGATTTTTTTCTTTTTTATTGTTTTGAGATAGCCTCTCTATGTAGCCCTGGCTATCCTAGAGTCTCTATTTAGACCAGGCTGACCTTAAATTTATAGACATTATACTGTCTCTGTGTACCAATTGCTGGAAATAAAGGCATGTGCCACCACACCGGGCTTATACAGAATTTCTTTGAAGGTGACAACAGCACAAATGGAATTGTTGTTATTTTATTGATAGCTATTTGAAATATTAATTACCTAGACACCATTATATAACATCCTAGGTATTATTCTATTTTTCCAAAAGTATTTGTACTCTATTCTCATACTACCTGCATGACTTAATCATTTATTTTAGTTTTCCCAAAACACTTTCTACATCTTTGTGTATTCATACATATTTTTTATGTTCACATGTATGCACCCAGAGCCAGAGGTCAACCTCTGGTTTCTTCCTCAATCTTACGCTCACCTTATTTTTTGAGGCAAGGCCTCTCACTGAACCTAGACACAACCAATTCAGCTTCAGCTAGGATGGCTGGCTGTGAGCCCATCCCATTTCTTTTTGACAACACTGTACTTGATGTCATGTCCTGATGTTCCCTGGAGTGGGAAAGTTGGGGACTTGGTAGTTAATCTGATGCTGTAAAAAATGTTTTGGAAATGCAGGATCTTATTAAAAAGATAGCCAGCCCTAGATTATGGTTGACAACGTTCTGGCTAGTTTTTGTCAACAGGAGACAAATCTAGACAGAGCTGGGAAGAGAGAGATTCAACTAAGGAATTACCTCCATTAGACTGGCTTAGTGGACATATCTATGAGATTGCTAATTGATACAGGAAGGCCTAGCTCACTGTGGGTGGTGTTGTCCCTGAGCAGGTGCCGTGGGCTGCTTAAAATGCTAGCTGAGCAAGCAGCACACAGTACTTCCCCTCCTTGGCTTCCCTTGCTGAGGGACATCTGTAATAAACCCTTTCCTCCCCAAGTTGCTTTTGGTTAAGTGTTTATCACAGCAACAGGAAAGCAAACTGGGACAAACACTAAGTAGTTTAGGCTTCTACTCCACTGTCACCAAAGCAGCCACAGGTAGTATGTTCACAGGTGAGTGAGGCTGCGTTCCAGTGTGATTTTATTCACAAGCACATGGCAGGTCAGATCTGTACCCTGCCACAATGTGTGAAACCCTAATACACGGGAAACCTTGGAGGCCAGACCACTGCATGAAGTCCAATCTGGACAAATTGAGAGAGGCACATGGAAGAAAATGACTCTTTTTTGTTGTTGTTTTTTGAGACAGGGTCTCTCTGTGTAGCCTTGGCTGTCCTGGACTCACTTTGTAGACCAGGATGGTCTCTAACTCCCAGCGATCCACCTGCCTCTGCCTCCCTAGTGCTGGGATTAAAGGTGTGCACCACCACTGCTCGCCAAGAGGACTCTCTTGAAACTTGAGTGTGTAGCTGACAGGAAGAGCTCCAGGTGCCAGCCTAGCCTGTGGATGTAATTAGGTTAATGATACATTACTGTACGTCATGTAGGGTCATGACAAAGATAACTGACAAGAGAAGATGAACCTTTACAGAGAGGACACAGGCTTTCAGGAATAGTACCTTCATCACAAATGGCGTCAGGAGAGTATCTGGGAAGTGGGGGCTATTGCTCTGGAGGAGAGTGTCTGTCCAATGTTCATATAGCTCTGGATTTGATCACACACACAGACACAGACACCCCCTCTCTGAAATTGTAAGGAAAGAAGAAGGGGTAAGCCTGAAACGGGTCTCGAAAAACCAGAGCTTCAAATACACAGTCAGGGGTAGTCCAGGTACAGGAACAGAGCAAGGGGAGGAAGCGCAAGAGTGCGAAGCTCAGGCTAAACTACCGAAGTCCAGGGCTTCTCAAAGACCGAAACTTTCTGTCAAGAACACACCCGCTGGGTGGTGGCGGCGGTGCATGCCTGTAATCCTGGGAGGCAGAGGCAGGTGAGTTTCTAAATTAGAGGTCAGCCTGATCTACAGAGTGAATTCTACTATCCAAGACCTCAGAGAAACTGTCTCAAGAAACCAACCAAATGCAAATGAATGAGTGAAAGAACACTATGATCATACTATAGTACCAATAACTCATGCTTGACAGCTTCCAAGTACAGAAAATAAATGGACTGGTTCTAAGAAACACCTACTTTCAATAGTGTGTGTGTGTGTGTGTGTGCGCGCGTTTCCCATCAGGATGTTGTTGTCTTCTATCATGCTGCACAGAGAGCTGGGACTCAGAGACTGGCTGGCCTGAGATCTACCTGCTTTTGCCCCCACAAGTGGTGGTTATAGACAGGAGCAGGTATGCCGAGCTTTCTCTCCATGGCTGCTGGGGAGCCAAACTCAGGAGCTCATGCCTGTGCTGCAGGCACCTTGCCTCTCCAGCTCCTGACACTCCTTACTCAGTGGGGTGGCTAGCTTTATGTCAACTTGACACAAGCTACAGTCATCTGAGTGGTGGAACCTCAATTAAGAAAACGCCTTCATGCCAGGCGTGGTGGTGCACACCTTTAATCCCAGCACTCCGGAGGCAGAGGCAGGTAGACTGCTGTGAGTCCAAGGCCAGCCTGGTCTACAAAGTTGAGTCCAGGACAGCCAAGGCTACACAGAGAAACTCTGTCTCAAAAAACCAAAAATAAATAAATAAATAAATAAATAAGATCAAGCTGTAGCTGGGAGGTGCTGGTGCACACCTTTAATGCCAGCACTCAAGAGACAGAGGCAGGTGGATGTCTGTGAGTTGAAGGCTAGCCTTGTCTACAGAGCTAGCTCCAGGCCAGCCAGGGTTACCCAGAGAAACTGTCTCTAAACAAAACAAGCAAAACCAAAACCAAATATCCAGCTGTAAGGCAATCAATTAGTGATTGATGTGGCAAGGCCCAGCCTACTGTGGGTGCTACCAAGCCTGAGCTGGTGGTCCTGGGTTTTATAAGCAAGCATGCTTGAGTAAGCCTTGGAGTGCAAGCTAATCAGCGCACCCTCCATGGCCTCCAGGTTCCTGCCCAAACTTCCTTTGGTGATGAACAGTGCCGTGACGTGTAAGCTGAGTAAGCTTTCCTCCCCAACTTGCTTTTTGGTCATAGTGTTTTGTTAGTGTTGGCTTTAAAATTGTGTGCTGCAGTTTCTCTTTTAATCTGGCTAGCGCCCAAATAACTGAGACTGGACTGTGTTATTTATTTAATAAGCTTTCCAGCACAATACTGCAGTTATTACTGTATTCTAGTCTGACTTCCTCTTTGCCAAAGTCCCTGAGAGAGTTACATTTCTGGTTTTCTCTTCCCAGCTGTGCTCTCCTCGCTGTTTCTCCTGGACCTCTCTCTACCCGAGGCTGAATCCCCACTTCTCTTTTTCTCTCCTATGCTCCCTGGGCTGGCAGCAGATCCGGTCCTCTTCTCTCCTCTCCTCAGTGATTGGCTGTTAAACTGTTTTATCGACATGTCAGGGGACAACTGGGAAGTAAAATTTAGACAGGAGATTCTCAAAACAAGGATTGCAACCAGATGGAGGGCACAGAAGTCAGCATTTACACAGCGCACAGGAACATCATGCCTATAGTGTTCATCCAAGCAATAAAAGCCGTAACTAAGACATTTGGGCAATACTAGTAAGTATGTAGATCTTAAGGGTCTTTTGGTTCATCCTTTAAATAATACAATTTAGAGAGCTAGGAATACCATTTAGAGAATAGCAATAGTGGGGCACGCCTTTATCGAGCACTTGGGAGGGAGAGGCAGGGGATCTCTGTTGATATGGAGGCCAATATGGTGTACACAGTGAGTTCCAGGACAACCAGAATTATATAGTGACACCCTGGGGGAGGGGCGTAATCCTGGAATCACCCTATGATCAAATTTAGGAGAGTTATATTTTTCAGAGGAAAAGTTAAGTTTTATTTACTTCTCAAAGGTTTTACGAAGGGGACCAGAAAGATAGTTCAGCAGTTAAGAGCACTGGCTGCTCTTGCAGAGGACCCGAGTTTGATTGCCGCACCTAGGGCAGCTGTCAGTGACCCCAGTTCCAAGGGATCCAATGCTCTCCTCTGAGGTTCTTGGACTTCAGGCATGCACATGGTGCACATACACAATGCAAGCAAAACACCCATATACATATTTGGGGAGGGGGAGGAAGGAAGAGGGGGGAGGGAGGGAGAGAGAGAGAGAGGGGGAGAGAGAGAGGGGGAGAGAGAGAGAGAGAGAGAGAAGTTCTATGTAATCAGACCTGTGGCCTTCGTATTCTTATACCTGCTTTTCTGTCTAGGGGTTTAGATTTTCCTTTCGACCAAAGCAACTCTGTTTTTACCATCTGCTTTACATCCCTGGAAGAAACAAGTGCTTCAGGGCAAAGCCAAGGTGCTATGACAAGACTTCACAAAAAGTCACAAGCAGGGCTAGAAAGATGGCTCAGCAGTTTACAGCTGCTCTTCCAAATGACCCAGGTTCAATTCCCAGCACCCACATGGCAGCTCACAGCTGTCTGCAACTCCAAGATTGGACACCCTCAGACATACATGCAGGCAAAACACCAATGCACATAAAATAAAAATAAATTATTTTTTTAAAAAGTCACAGGCAAAAGCCGGGTGTGGTGGTGCACGCCTTTAATCCCAGCACTCGGGAGGCAGAGGCAGGCGGATCGCTGTGAGTTCGAGGCCAGCCTGGTCTACAGAGCGAGTCCAAGACAGCCAAGGCTACATAGGGAGACCCTGTCTCAAAAAAAAAACCAAAAAATAAAAAGTCACAGGCAAGGGAAATAAAATACAAACTTTAGCTAAAAAAGCTCATCAAGTCACTCTGTAACTCTAAGACATCCAACCCCAGGTCACACCCACAAGGCTCTGTCCTCTCAGCTTTACGTCATGCACATAATCAAATACACCAAAGAGCCATATCTCAGAGCCTGCAATTTCTGAGCTGTGTTTGAGAAAGGGAAACCACTAACGATACAAAGAACTTAGAAAAGAAAACAACAGGGACTTCAGTGCCACTCAGAACTCTGGGGTCAATTTCAAATTCATGCTGCCATCTCTCCTTTGAGTGTGTTTGGACGGTGTACATGGGTAGAGCTCACACGTGGATATGTATGTGCAGGCCAGAGTTCAATCTCAGGTATCAGCCCCAGACATGGTTCACCTTTTTTTCAGACAGTCTGTCAGCTGACTTGAGAATTAGCAAGGAGGCTAGGCTGGCTGGCCCGCAAACCCCAGGGACACATCTGTTTTTTCCTTCCCAGTGCTGGGATTACAAGCACACTCCACCACACACCCATTTTTTTAAAGGCATGGGTTCGGGGGATCAAACTCACTAAGGTCCTCAAACTTTACCAAAAAAGCTTTTTCTCCAGTCTTCTCTCCTGAGTCTACAGCAGCCTTGTGTGGCCCACCTGCAACTTTTCAGCCCATGCACCCTGCTAGGGCCCAGCCACTCCCTGTAATGCTGTTCTTAGGATACTCAAGGCATCACCTTCACTAGGGCGGGGATAGAGCACAACACTGTAGAGGCCATGAGAAGTGGCAGAAAGGAGCTTCTACTTATCCCCAGCTAACCAAAAAAGTCTTCCTGTACTGTAACGCCGCCACATAGATGCCTGTAATTTAAAACCTGCCAACCACATGGCCTGAGGCTTTCCAGTTCTGCCCCTTAAGGGGCATTAAGAGTATTGAGATCTTCCCACAGAACTTTAAAAGTCAAGCAACACAGGGGAGAATCTGGCTGTTTACTGACTGTTGACCACACTTCTGGGTCTTAGAGCATCAAAGCAATAGTATACATACCAAGTCGTGGCATAACAGCTCCCAGAAACTGCTCATCTTCTTGGAAGTGGTTCTCTTGTAAAGATTCCAGCAATTTCTGCAAGACATCTTGGGGCACTTTGCAGCCTGTGCCTTTCAGTTCAGTAAACCTGGTTAGCCGGAAGCTCTTGTCCAATTCATAACTTTCTGGGTTAAAGGCCTCCCGAGCAGACATGGTGCTGGGGCCACACTCTTCGCAGCTCAGTCTTGCCCCTCCCTCTTGCGATCCACTGGACTTTCTACTTGTGCTCCACCTAGGTGCCACCAAAACACAAAAAGTCACTGTTAAAAAAGACTCTGAGCCAGCAGTTGTCAAGAATCAAGTGAATGCACACACACCAGGGAAAAGTACCAGGGCCAAGGCTGCCGAGGGCACAGGGAAACAGTCAGTCAGGGTGATCCGTAATGCCGTCATGGGCACCTAGGAAGACCTGATAGGCAGTGTGGGTCTAACAGTGGCTCCTCGGGCAAGCTCATGTGACACCTGCCACTTGGCAGTGAACTCTCCAACATTGTTCCTGGGTGCAGGGCTCAGAGAACATGATTCACTATAACTGAAAGTTCTCTGCTTAGAATGCAGAGGTCCTCACTACAGTGATTTTTCTGGAAAACTTCTGGCTGTCTTTTGCTCTCTCACACCGAATAGTGCAACAGCCACCAGAAACCGCAGAAACGGAAGCACAAACGCATGCTTTTGGCTGCCCTGGAGTTCACTCAGGCTGGCCTTACAGAGATGCGTCTGTCTGCCTTTGCCTCCAGAGCTTGGGAATTGTATGCACCACTATGCCCTTCGATTCTCTTCAAGATACGAAATCCTAATTAAAAAAAAAAAACAAAAAACCACAAGTCTCCCTCTGAACCAGATAGCACAGTACCATACTGATGGGAGAAGTCACTGAAGGACACTACTTAAAACAAAAGCAAACATAACAACAAAAAAAACTCCAAACACTTCCACTGGCTGTAAAACACAGTAGTGTTCAAGAGAACGCTTGCAAAGTTCTGTTTTTAGCATTCTTAGAAAGCAAACACTGAACCAGTCCAACAAACCAGTACACACACCAGTGACAAAACACAGCAGTGCTTATTACAAATGAAACAGTATCACAGGAAGAAATCACTAGTATTATGGTACTGGCTACCACTCCCTGCATTTCCCCACAAGCTCTTCTGTTTGCACCTTTCCAGGTAAATCAATATTCAGTAAGTGCTCCCGGGGTTTACAAACTTTTTGGCTGATGCTTTATTGGGCATAGGATTACAGACACCCCAAGTTTTAGGGTCGGCTTCCCCTATAAAATTTATGATTGAGAATATAATTCCCATTTATAGAGTTTTCCATCCTCCAGGAAGCACATCACTCATTTAACGTAAATTTCTCAAAGCCCAAGTTTGCGCAGGAATCCAGACTGTTGTGACAAACGTGTCACGATCAAGAATTTCAGCGGGAAACTAGACACGGATTTCACACATCATGTAAAGAAACCAAACTTCTCAAAGAGCCGTGTGAGCCAAACAAGTTGCCGAGATAGGAATTTTGAAGTCATTTCAGTTAGGGAAAAAGTGCAAATTACAACTCAACTTCGAAGGAAGGTTTGTAACGGCAAATTGCCTCGCAATCAGTTTCTTGCTTTTAACACTTGCCTCACCTTCCACCTGGTACAAAAGGGGAAAACTGCACTTCATAAGTCATCAATTTTCCTGCCTCCAATCCTCATGCCCTCAAACCAAACGCAGTAAAGGGACTCTGACGCGTCCCTTTCTTTTAGCTCCTACACTTTCTGTAAGCAAAGTTTAAAACCACCTTAAATCAAGAAAACTCCAAGTACAAGGGACACCTAAGTCACACGGGCTTACCCTCAAAGAAAACTCAAGCAATTTGGGGAGGATGAAATCGGGGTGTGCTTTGGGGGGGGAGAGTAGAGTACACCGGACCTGGAAGCCACATGTTTACACCTTTAAAACAATGACATGAATATTTAAAAGCGCGTTTAACCCCTTCGCTGCCGCGCGCGGGGCGGGCTCAGGCAGCCGGGTGCGGTGCGGCCGCAGACCTACCTCCCCGCCGGCCCCGAGGCCCCGCGCGTGCACACAGGCCCGGGCGCCGCGGCGTGCACGCCGGGACCCCGCGTCCTCCATGGGGGCCGGGCGCGGAGGGTGCCACTCAAGGGGACACCTTAAGTCTCAGGCTGCCGCCTTTAAAGGCACGGAAGGGCGCGGGCCGCGTTCTTTGTACGGCTCCGCGGCACGGGCAGGCCGCCGGCGGCAGGGCCATGCCACACCACAGGCCCCGGCCGTCGCCGCGGTCGCGGGGACCGTCGCCGGCGGGGACCGGAGGGGCGCGAGGGCCGAGTGGGGGCGGGGAGGCCCCAAGGCGCAGCGCCAGGACACCGGGCGGCTATGGCGCAGCGCGCGCGCGGGCGCGCGGGCTCCCCGTCCGCGCCGCCACACAAAAATGTCGGCGGGCGAAAAGATTAACCCCTGCGTGGCCGCCGCCGCCCTCCCCCTCCGCTCCTCCCTCCTAACCCCGGCCCCGCGTGCCGCGGCGGCGGCGACGGCGGAGGAGGCAGCGGCGCGGGCGGCGCTTCTTTTTTAAAGCGGCCCCACCAAACCCTGGGCTCGGCCCCTCTCCAGGCAGGGCGCGCGAAGGGCCCCGGTGCACGGCTCCCCAGTCGTCCCGGGCGGCCCGGAGGGGGATTTGCAACGGCCGCGCCGGGCCTGCGGCCCGATATTCCCCTTTAAGCCTGCTGTCTCGCCCCCCCTCGCCAGGCCCGCCGCTTACCGGCTCGCTTTGCGCCCTCCGCCTCCTCCCGAAAACGGGCCGCGGCGTTCCCACAATGCACCGGGCGCGCCGGGCTCCCTTAAGCGTCGCCTGAATAAAAATGCTGCTCCCCCGGTGGCAGCGGCACGGCCCCGCGCTCGGACGCCGCGTGGAGCTTGGCCTAGGCTGGGCGCGGCCCTCCGGGAACCGGGCCGCCGCGCTCCCGCCGGCCGGGCGCGCGAGGGTCCCTTTAAGAGCGGCCACCTCCCTTTAAGAGGCGGCGGGCCGGTGGCCGGAGCGGCTCGGTGTTGCTGGTGGCGGTGGCGGCGGTGGCCGTGGCTGCGTGCGGCCCGGGAAGGGGGCGGGGGCGCTGTGCAGAGGCCCGAGCGCGGCAATGATTGGTCTCGGGGGAGGGGTGGGGGGTTGCAAACCCAAGGAACGGTGGCATCCGTTGCATGATGCAAAAAAAAAAAAAAAAAAAAAAGGGGGGGGGGGTTAGATTGATCTCAAAAGTTGCGAGTTGCGCTGCCCGCAACCTTGAGTGATGGGGCCACCTACTTTCGCACCCCACCGACTCGCTGGATGGAACCAGAGTTTTGTTTTCTTTTTTTGATTTGTTTTGCACAACCTGGCCGGGTGCGACTCCCGCAACACACACGAGACGCAGTACCTGCTCCCGGATGCTGCTGCGAGGCGGCGACCGTGAGAAGTTTGCAGAGAAGTGAGCCCCCAGTGAGACGTTTGAAAACCAACCTAACCCCGCGCTTCATTCTCAGTGACTCCCAGTCTCCTCGGTCTATTGTTTAAGCCTAGGTCCCCAGTTCGTTGGAGCCCCGGTGAAATGTGCAAATGCCCCCGTAAAGTTTAATATTTGGTACGCATTTTGGGTTTGGGGAGTGTTAAGTTTGCCGGATAACATCATTTGTTCTTCCCACATCCTTGTAAACATGGCAGACTAATCTGTGTGCATGAATTGACATTGGTGATGTGGTTGGTTTCTCCTCATGAAGTAACTGCAGATTTCCGACTTTGTAATGCATTGCTAGTGAGAAGTGCGTCCATTCGAAGGACTTCCCTGGGAATCCGAGCTGCACAAATGGTTTGGAATAGGTTCTTATATTCCAAAGTCTTGGGAAGCAGAATCGTTAGCGGTACCCAAACTGGGCTTTTACGGCTGCTTTTAGGTTTGCACGCTTCGCAGATAAGTCCTTTTCATTCCTGAAATTGTTTGCCAGTTTCTTAGGACTGGAATCCAGGATGCAAAGGCGCCTCCTGTCTTTGTGTGTTTTCTCCACAGTACATTAGGGAGAATACAATAGCACCTGGACTCCTTAGCGTTAGGCTTCTCGACATCGATTTCTTGTTGATGAACACAAAGTTTCTTGTCACTAATTAGGAGAGAGAGCACAAACAATCTCACCAGGTACCTCTCCAGGACTCCAGAACCGGAAGGAAAGGGTTTTAAAAATACCTTTGCCCCCCCCCTTGGCCTTTTAAATTTGAGTTTGCATTTTAAACATTGTGACAATATTTTTTGCCCCTCACTTAGTTTAAAAAAGGCGATTTTTTTTAAGCAAAAGATTTCACGATGAGAAAAATAAAAAATAAAAGCTTTGCAATGTAGAGGATTCATAACACAGCAGAGGTCAGCAGGACCCCACGTCGAGATTAATGTGTCACTCCCAACTTTTAGCTCTGTGATAATGTTGAATGTTCTTTCCCAATGGAGATGAAGAGACCACGCTGTGACTAGGGGGTTATTGTTAATTAAACTATACTAAGCCTGCACGTGGACTTGAACTGAAAGCATCCAGGAGTGGCCAAAGGGAAGGGCTTGATAACGATTTAATGTGGACCAAAGAGAGGAGTAAGCATCAAGATGCTCCAGTTTTTAGTTTGGGGGGACTATATGACTAAGTGAGTGAGGCTTCTAAAATTGCAACGAGGGGGAAGCAAACATGTTTTGAGGTAACTTATACCTCCTGAACACTCCAGGTAGCTGAGAAACCAGTTTGGAGTTTGAGATGCAAATCTCTCTCCTCAGCCTCAGAGGGAGGTCGTAGAGAGAGCACTGCACTGTGGGAAATGCAAGGCCTAGGTGAGCAAAGGTCCATCCCTGCCTGTGAGGTCACAAGCACCTCCAGGGTTACCTTTTCCTCCCCCTGACAGGGCTGCAGAGCTTCAGCAGCTCTGAAATAACTGCCTTTCTCACATTCTGGGCTCGGAACCCACGCCTCTCTTAGGCAAGTGTTCTACCACTGAGCTCTACACTCCAAGACCAAAACAGTGTTCTGGAGTGTCGGCCTCAGACTCTTGATGGAGCCACAGATGCAGCAGAGCCTTGAGGCTAGCAAATCCAGGGCACCATTGTCCCTTCTTCTGTGCTTTGCCACTGTTAACCTATCCCTCCTGAGGGCTCGCCTGAGAGGGCCTCAGGACCCCACTCCAGGGAGCCACCTGCCTGGTTACTCCCTCCTTATACTGGCTCCACCGGAGACTGAGCCTCTCTGGCTTGTATTACCATATGAATGTGACCTTATTTAGAAATGGGGCTCGATGGGGTTTAGTTTGCTTCTGTTGTTTTTATCTAGCATGTTTGAGGCTCTGAGTTCCATCTCTAGTCTTGTCAGAAAACAACAGTACAAAAGGACTTTTGTAGAAAAGTCCTTGCAAATGAAATCAAGTTCAAGTGAACCAAAGACAAGTTAAAATCTAATGGCTGGTGTTCGAAGAAAACAGAATCAGGGATGGGGAGATGATGGCTCAGGTGTACACGTGTTTGCTGTGCAAGTCTGATAACCTGGGTTTGAATCCCCCAACCCATATAAAACTCCACTTAACCTACAAAAAGGCTCCCAGTGTTCCTTGAGGGAGGTGGGAGGCCCCCAGTGGGCTTTCATGGCAGTGAAGAGATCTTGTCTCAAGTACGGTAGAAAGGCAAGGACTGACAGGCACACGTGCACACAGGCACCCACACAAACGCATACCAAAAGGAAAAAAGAAAGAAAAGGGAGCTAGGCATGTTTGTGCAGACCTTCATGAATTTGCGTTTTAGGCCTGCCTGGACTTCACTGTGAGACCTAGAAAAAAACTACACACACACACACACACACACACACACACACATATCCAGTTTCAGAGGATCAAATGCCCTCTTTTGACCTCCTTGGACACTAGGTGTGGATGTGGTGCATATACATACAGCAGACAAAACCACCCATTCACATAAAATTTTTTTTTCCTTTTTTTTTTTTTTTTTTTTTTTGAGACAGGGTTTCTCTTGGCTGTTCGGGACTTGCTTTGTCCCAGGCTGGCCTCAGACTTACAGGATTCACCTGCCTCTGCCTCCCTGAGTTCTGGGATTAAAGGTGTGTGCCACCACTGGAAGGCAAAGATTTATTTTATACATACAATGCTCTGCCTACATGTATGCTTGCACGCCAGAAGAGGGCACCAGATCTCATTATAGAGGATTGTAAACTACCATATGGTTGCTGGGATTTTAACTTAGGACCTCTGGGAGAGCAGCCAGTGCTTTTAACCTCTGAGCCATCTCTCCAGCCCCAATTTATTTTCTTAAAAAGTTGATTTGAACACATTGGCACATAAAACACACACACACACACACACACACACACACACACACACACAGCTATATGAAAACAATGGCCAAGATAGTGACACAGCCACAAGGAAACACCCCAAGGACAGTCAGCAAGCTCCTGGAAAAGGCAAGGAAGGTGTCTTCCCTAGGAAAAAGGAACAAGTTCCACCACAGGGACGAAGTGGATCACTGTCTCCCACTGCAGCCTGAGGAATTCCCCATGATTGTTTAGGGAACTGGACTCAGGTAAAATCAGATCCTTGGCTTCCACATAAAATAATTTCAGGACTGATCAGAAATAGAATTGGGGTGTATTAGACATTCAGAGAAAGAATACAGCACAGCCAGAGACACAGTTGTTGTTTTGTTTTTGTTTTTTTGCTTTGGTTTTAGTTTTGGTTTTTCTGTGTACCCTTGCTGTACTGGACTAGTTTTGTAGACCAGGCTGGCTAGGTTCACAGAGAACTGCTGCCTTTGCCTCCAGAGTGCTGGGATTAAAGGTGTGCACCACCATGCCTGCCAAGTCACAGTTTATTAAATGGCATTTTAAACACAGATCTTAAGAGCAAATGGAGGAACTAAGAGAGAGGTGCTCTGGGAAAAAGACACACCCAAGTGTGTCTGTGGGCTCCTCAAGGGAGAGAAGCAATTAGCAATAGATGGCTCAGTGGTTAAGAGCACTGCCTGCTCTTCCAAAGGATGTGGGTTCAATTCCCAGCACCCACATGGCAGCTCACAACTGTTTGTAACTCCAAGATCTACTACTCCCACACCAACACACATAAATTTCAATTAAATAAATAATAATAAAAAAAGATTTGGGTATCTTTTTAGTGGCTTTCAAGGAAAGTCTCAGAGGGTCGCTAATTTATAGGGTAGGTCCAATGGTGCCTCGATGGGATTATCATCTGATGAGGTTAAAATAGACATCATTAGAACTATATTCGGGGCTGGAGAATTGGCTCAGTGGTTAAGAGCCCTGTCTGCTCTTCTAAAAGTCCTGAGTTCCATTCTTAGCAACCACATGGTGGCTCACAACCACCTATACTGAGATCTGGTGCCTTTTTTGGCATCAAGCTCACATGCAGGTAGAACATTGTATAAATAATAAACAAATCTTTTTTTTAAGAAGGGCAGTTTGCCAGGCGATGGTGGCACATACCTTTAATCCCAGCACTTGGGAGGCAGAGGCAGGTGGATCTCTGTGAGTTTGAGGCCAGCCTGGTCTACAAAAATGAGTCCAGGAAAGCCAGGACTCTTACACAGAGAAATCCTGTCTTGAAAAACCTTACAAAAAAAAAACCCCAAAAACTCCATTCGGGGATTAGGGCATGTCCCTTTACTGCCAAGATTCTGAGAAAAATCACAGCTGGAAAGGGCAAAAGGCATTAAGTAAATGTTGACTATGTTAAAGTTCTTTTTCAAGATTTTAAATTATGTGTATGTGCCCGTGAGTGTTGGAATCTAAAGAAGCCAAAGGTGTCAAATACCATGGAGCTGGGTTTATAGATGCTAGAGAGCCACCATACAGGGGTGCTGTGAACTGAGCTCTTCAAGAACAGTACAGTCTTAACTGCTGAGTCACCCCACTTTCTTTTTATTTGAGATAGGGTCTCACTATGCAGTTCTGGCTGCCCCGGGATTCATGTGGACCAGGCTGGCCTTGAACTCACAGAGATCTGCCTGCCTCTCTCTACTGAGTGCAGCTGTCCTCGGATTCTTAACTGGAGAGCGCTTCACCCAGGCTCTCTTTCCTTTCTCATGTCTCCCAGGTTTTCTCTGTCCTCCTCTTCTGTCCCACACTGACACTTAACTTCAAGTAACCAGCCTCCAGAAACCTACGAAATGATTTATATCACCTTTAAAGTGCCTAGGCATGGGGTTGAGAGATGGCTCATAGCTTAAAAATGCACACCACTGTAACAGCAGCTACCATGGGCAGCTCACAGTCACTGGTAACTAATTCCAAAGGGGAAGGGCAGCCCAATCCCTAGCAGGAGGGGTAAAGGGCTGGCCAAGCCTGCTGTACCCTGTAACAGGTAGGGACTGAGGGATGCTGGGAGAAACTGTTTGCCAATTATAGCCCTCTGACAGTAGCTCACCTTTGTTTAGAACCTACTACCTAAGCCAAGCACGGTGGCACACTCCTGTGATCCCAGCACTCCATGTAGCAGAGGCAGGCCGATCTCTGTGAGTTCGAGGCCAGCCTGGTCTATGGAGCGAGTTGAGGACAGCCAAGGCTACACAGAGAAATCCTGTCTCAAAAAGAAACAAAAGCCAAAAAGCCCTCCAAAGAACCTACTATCATACAAGATGTGTCCCTTATATACAGCTCTTTAGGTTCTTCCTCTCCACAGGCCCTGAGGTAGGAAGCATTAGGCACTTTTCCTTCTGGGGGTAGGGGGTGGGGCCAGGGCTCATACTGAGTCAGTCATTTTCTATGTTAGCATTTTAGTTAACAATCCCACCAGGTGAATCTCACAGAAGGATTAGAGATTAGGGGGTTATTTGGGGGATTAAACACAGAAATTTTGAGCCGGGCATGGTGGCTCATGCCTTTATTCCCAGCACTTGGGAGGCAGAGGCAGGTGGATCACTGTGAGTTCGAGGCCAGCCTGGTCTACAGAGTGAGTCCAGGATAGCCAAGGCTACACAGAGAAACCCCGTCTCGAAAAACCAAAAAACAAACCAGAACAAAACACAGAAACATTAAGTGGACAAAAAGAAACAAGGAAGGGAAAAAGCCGTAAGAGATAATAAACCATGGCTGCTGACGAGGTGACCAAATGCCCTTGGCACTGACTCTGGGTCCTCAGGGTGCTAGCTTTATGGTGGAGACAGTTCCGGAGTTAAGAGTTAGAACTGGGAAAAAAAAAAAAAAAAAAAAAAGTTAGAACTGACTTCCGTGTCTCCAGAATTGAACCTTGACAGACAGATAAAATGCAAGATGGGGCTGGACAAGGTGGCACAGGCTTGTAATTCAAGTATCCAGCCAGACCATTTCGTTTGTTTTGTGTTGGCCATCTGCTGCTGGCCATGGGCCATACCCTAAGGGTGGTTCATATACCCCACCCTGTGAGACTCTACCGGAGAAAATGACTTTTTCCTTTGCAAACAATTATCAATTGGAGATAGCTTCACAGTTAGGGATGGGGGCTGATGCCCGGTTCCCCCTCTCAGTGCCGGGACCCTGTCTGCCTTGAACCTGTGAGCAGGCCCTGTGTGTGCTGCCACAAGTCTCTGTGAGTTCTTAAGTGGTCTTTACTCTTTCTGCCTCCTCTCCTCCCCTTCTGTGTAGCTCCCTGAGCCCTGACAGGGTTACATATGATAGGCTCTTCTTTGTCCCCTAGTGTTTAGGGTCACCCACGTGTTCATGCTCCTACTACAACAAAGGATGACTACTAGACGCCAGGCACAGCATAGTGGGAAGGAAAAATGAGAAGAGGTTAGTTAGGGAGAGAGAGACAGTGTAGTTAGACAGCAGGTTCAGACACTGGGTGCTCTTTTCAGACTTGCTATTGTCTGCTCGAAGACATCATTAAGTAAAACTTGGCTCCAAGATGTCCCCGGCTTAACTACAGCTCACTGTTCTCCAAGCAAAGGGGAAGCTTTTGTTTCTCGGTTTCTTACCTTGAATCCAAGGCACCCTTTACCCTTTGCCTTAAGATAGGCCATCTTCCTTGATGACCTTTGGCCAGAGGTCGCTAGAGATAAGACATACAAACTATTTGTCATGCCTGTCAGGCAGCCTCCTTGGCATTTGCTCAGCCCTCAGCCGAGTGCTAGCTAGAGACGGTTCTGCAAGTAGGACCGCCCTCTGTGTTTCCAGAACTAAACCTTGACAGGTAAAGATGAGGGCTTGACAAGGTGGCACAGGCTTGTAATCTGAGTATCCAGGAAGGCTGAGGCAGGAGGATAGTGTCAGTTTCAGAGAAGCCTCATGCATACTAAGAGCCTGTCTCAAAATAAAATAGAAGCCGGCATGGTGGCCCGCGCCTTTAATCCCAGCACTCGGGAGGCAGAGGCAGGCGGATCTCTGTGAGTTTGAGGCCAGCCTGGTCTACAAAGCAAGTCCAGGACAGCCAAGGCTACACAGAGAAACACTGTCTTGAAAAAACCAAAAAACACAAAACAAAATAGAACAAACCACAAAACTGCAAGCAAAAATGCAAGCTGAGGGTAATGAAGTGGACAGTGACAGGAGAAGAAATACGATTTATCTAAATTTCTCACAGCACTCTGGCACATTTTTTAAAAATTTATTTTATGAGTGCTTTATCTGTAGAAGAGGACATGATATCATATTATAGATGGTTGTGAGCCACAATGTAGTTGCTGGGAATTGAACTCAGGATGCTCTTAACCACTGAGCCATCTCTACAGCCCCAGCTTTGAGCTTCTTGGCTACAGTTCCTCTGAGCCCCGTTCCTTCCTCGGTTCTTCACAGGATCCTGTGGACGCCTCTAGTGTTGCTTCCTTCCAGGACCGAGAGGTTTCCACGCCCTTGCTTGGCAGGGCAATCCAAGTGACAGATGGGTGGCTGCATTCATGAGCCTTCAGAGTCTTTTTAACTTGCAGAGTATGCGATGCACACGATGCCAGTGCATCCTGACTCTCGGCCACTGGCAATTTCTTGAACAGGCCTGGCATCTTGTTGAATCTGCTTTTCTGAATTTTTCTTGACTGTATCCACTCATGTCCTCGTCCACGGATTTGCCTTAATCCACACTCCACTCACACAGATGACTTTGCTGTAGTCCCCTGACATGAGTCTTTGTCCCCACCCTCCCTTTTAGCTCACTTCTAAGTTTTCCTCAATGTTATTCATTCCAGACACAGCACAGATAATGCTGTACCTTGTCCTAAACACCTAGGGAGGGTCCTGTGTCTATGGAAACAAGGCCCTCACTCTTGAACCCAGTGTGTTAAGCTAGTGGTGAGGCACACATCAGTCAGCCCCATTCCTGCTTAGGTCTACCCTTTGAAATTCCCAGGAAAGGCCAAGGTGTTCCTGTGTCCCCAAACTTGAGGTCATTGATGCTTTACATTAAAGCTCATTGAAAGTCACCCCAGAATCAAATCCTCTTCTCTTCACCCTTGAAATGCAGATGACAATCACCAAAACCTATTGAGGTCAAGAACAGGCTGAGTCATTTTGTGTTTTGATCTTTATTTCATATCATTTCATTCATTTATTTGGTTTTCCGAGATGGGGTTCCCTCTGTGTAGCCTTGGCTGCCCTGGACTCACTTTGTAGACCAGGCTAGCCTCGAACTCACAGCGATCCACTTGCCTCTGCCTCCCAAAGTGCTGGGATTACAGGCACGTGCCACCATGCTACTCTTCTGTTTTGATTAACTAATTGTGTGTGTGTATGTGTTGTGTGTGACAAAACTTATAGGGAACCCATGAAAGACCAAAGTGTGGATACCACCAAAGTCCAGCTTTGTGAGTGTAGCGCCCGTGCTGCTTTTCTAGGCTAAGGCGAGGGTCTGCATATTGAAAAGACGACACAACAATGGGCCATTTGTGCTAAGAGAATGCCATTTATTGGGAGTAACAGAACTGCTTGTATAAGGGAGGAACCAGCACTCGAACAGCACTGTGGAAAGTCCCCCAAGAGGGAGCAAACCAAGAGCCAAATAATAAGACTCAAAACAAGGAAAATGAAGGCAACCAGTGGAGCACAATGTTTCAACTGCAGAGCAAAACAAGTAATGGTAGTCCCAGCACAGCTGCAGTTCCCCCCAGGTGAGCCAATGAGCTTCATTGAGGCTAATTACAGGAGCAGCAACCACTCAAAGACAACTGCATCACCAAGGCCCACCCCAGCGTGAGTGACAGCTCACAAAACCTGGAAAACCTAGCTCACACCGCACAGCCTTCAGGCAGCTCAACAGATCGGAGTGTCCTTTCCAAGTGCCTCGGCTGGTCTAAATCTCCTCCAGGCAGCTCTTTCTGTCTGAGAACCTTCTTTGGAGTTGGGTTCTGTTTACTTTGCTTGGTAGGGAGGTGCCTCATGACTTTAGTCAGTTTCAGGGAGTTCCTGAAGCCGTTTTTTCTGTTGTTTACCTCCCTGTTAAGAAGCTCGCCCACAGGGTGGAATGTTTTGATCTCAGGGGAGACTGTTATACAGCTCTGTGTATGTGGTGTATATGCATGTATGGATCATGTACATGCATGTGTGTGTTGGGGGTGCCGTGTAAATGCACAGTGGCCAAAGGAGGCTCTTGGGTGTTGGGTTGGCTTTCTGCCTTCTCTAAGACAGGGTCACTCACAGAACTGGGATCTAAACTGGAGGGCAATAAACTCCATCCATCTTCCAGTCTCTACCTCCTACAGTGCATTTGACACCATGCCATCTTTTCTGTGGGTGCGTGGGATCTGAGCGTGAGCCCTTCTGCCCACACAGCAAGCACCCTTTCCCACTTAGCCATTCCTCTTCCTCTTAGTTTTTTGAGCTAGGGTTTCACTTAGCTCAGGGTGGCCTCGAACTCACTATGCACCTGAGGCTGACCTTGAACATTTGGTCCTCCTGCCTCTACCTCCCGTGTGTTGTTTTTGTTTTTTGAGACAGGGTTTCTCTGTGCAGCCTTGGCTATCCTGAACTCACTTTGTAGACCAAGCTGGCCTCAAACTCACAGTGATTCGCCTGCCTCTGGGATTAAAGGCCTGTGCCACCATGCCACCATGTCTTGATTTTTAACCCTGCCTCTGCAGTGCGTGCGTGTGTGTGTGTGTGTGTGTGTGTGTGTGTGTGTGTGTGTGTGCGCGCGCGCGCGCGCCTGTGGGGCCAGAAGTGAATCTCAGCTACCATTCTTCAGGAACTGTCCACCTTGTTTGTGAGGCAAGGTTCCTCATTGGTCTAGAGTTTGGCCAGTGAGCCCCAAGGGTCCACCTCCTAATGCTGGGCTTACATTGAGGGCCACCATTCCTTTTTTTTTTTTTTTTTTTTTTTTTTTTTTCTTTCTTTTTTTAAGATTTTACTTATTTTATGTGAGTGCTCTATCTGCATGTACACCTGCATTCCAGAAGAGGGCACTAGAGGGTATAGATGTGGGTGCTGGGAATTGAACTCAGGACCTGTGGAAGAGCAGACAGTACTCTTAAAAGCTGAGCCATCTCTCCAGCCAAAGGACCACCATTCTTAGTTTTGTTGTTGGGATTTTTGGTTTTAGTTTTTCTTTTTTCTTTCTTTTTGTTTTTTTGCGACAAGGTCTCTTTGTGTTAGCCTTGGCTGTCCTGGACTCAATTTTTCAGAGCAGACTGGCCTCAAACTCATAGAGATCCACCTGCCTCTGCCTCCCTTAGTGCTGGGATTAAAGGTGTGTGCTACCGCCGGGCTGTTGTTGCTTTTAATGTAGGTTCTGGGGATTGAACTCAGGTCCTTGTGTTTTTGAAGCAAGCACTTCTTGGGCTAGGCTATCTCCCTAGGTCTGCTAGTGCTGTGTATTTCAGCAAGTTCTACCTAGGTATTCTCTGGAGGGCTTTCTGTGTTCCAGATGCCTGGCCAGATGATGGATACTGAAGTCAATAAAACTGTGTTGGAGGTTGGTCTGATGTATTTTGATGCTAATTACTGCTTGCTGTCTCTGTGCCCCACCTGTACCTTGTCTAAGAGCCTAACCTGTTTGACCAATAAAAGGCCATCACACCTGGCCATTCAAATAGGATAGGTGTGGCTAAGGGTCCAGGTCTTGGGGAGACAGAGAGAATCTTGGGAGAAGAGGCTGGAGGAGAGGAGGGGAAAAGAAGTGTGCGCCATGCGTTAAGTAGAGGAGAAATACATGGCTGGCATGGATGGAGACTTGGCCTAGATGAAGAACATTAGCAAATATTTGGGATTATGGATGAGAGGTATCTTGATAGAAATTATAAGCAGATGGCATGGGATTGGGGCAGGTATGGGATACCTACCCCACTATGGGAAGTAGTTTAGGCGATTAATATCTGCCCTGCCCTAGGTTAACTAAGGCTATTTAAAAATATAACAGGTTTCTTTGTCTTGATTGATTGCTAGCAGGTTAGAAAATACTGCCATAAAAATAATTTAGGCCTGATAATAAACATTATTAGGCGATATTGATAATTAACCATAACAAAACTGTCTGGTACTATTTTTGTTGTTGTTGTCGTTTGTTTTGTTTTTCGAGACAGGGTTTCTTTGTGTAGCCTTGGCTGACCTGGACTCACTTTGTAGACCAGGCTGGCCTCGAACTCACTGCAATTGGCCTGCCTCTGCCTCCTGAGTGCTGGGCTTAAAGGGGTGAGCCACCACACCCGGCTCTGTCTGGGACTCTTGATGCCGTCTGTCTGTCCTCCTGGAAAGCTACCTAGAATAATCACTGTCCAGTCGTGGAGGCTGACTTGGGGGTCATAGCTTCCATCCATGCTTGCTTGGCCCTGTTGCTTTGGGCATTGCATCATGACTGTAAGTGCGGTGGAACAACGTTGCCTAACTCATGGTATCTGGACAGGAGAGAGGGAGAGGGAAGAGAAGAAGGAGAAAAGGAGAGGGGTGCGGTCATGATGCAGTCAGACACTCACGTCCTTGTCCTTTGTAATGTTTAGAGTGGTGATTTTTACTCTGGGGACTGCTGATGTATTTCAAAGACATTTACCTCCACTCTTCTTTTTTTTTTTTTTTTTTTCGAGTCAGGGTTTCTCTGTGTAGCCTTGACTATCCTGAACTCACTTTGTAGACCAGGCTGGCCTCGAATTCACAGCGATCCACCTGCCTCTGCCTCCTGAGTGCTGGGATTAAAGGCGTGCGCCACCACGCCCGGCTTTCCACTCTTCTTAATTGAGTTCTGAATTATAATTTTTCCTCCCAGTGCGTTTGGCGCAATGTGTCACTCTGGCCGGCAGGCGGCAGCATGATCCAGTGGTCTGAGGATTCGCGTTGCTGGAGTCTGGCGCAGTGAGGAGCTGTAGCTCCTCCGTTCTGTGCACCCTCCGCGCCCCCCCCCCCCCCCCCCCCCCCCCATTATCTGCAGTCGGGAGTGTGTGTGAGTGTGCGTGTTGTTAATTGCTGAACACCTTCAAGACCTCAAATACAGTGGGCGATCTAGGCATCACTGTGGAAGGCGCAGCTGCATGCAATGCTGTTGTGCCGCTGTGCTCTGACCTGGCTGTAAAATCTGAAAAGCTCAGCGCTTTTTCTGAGTTGGTCTTATTCCCATTCTTGTCGAGAGAAAGTCTAGTATGTGAATGCACAGAAGAGATAAAAATCAAAAGCTAGGAAGGTGTGTAGAATGCCAGTATACAGAGAAACTAAAAAGAAATCGGACAAACTTCCCACTGCTACAGAAATCTGAACAAAACAAGAATTTTCCTGGGAATTTCTGATTTGTTTTCTTTACAGAACCCAGGGCCTGGAGCATGCTCTGTCATTGGTTTATATTGTCAGTCCTCTTTTAAATTGCATAGCCTAGTCTCAAACTCACCCACTCTGTAGCCCAGGAAGGTATTGAACTTGGACCTCACTCACCGCAGCCTCTAGAGTACCCAGGTCACAGGCCTGTGCGCCGGTTTGGTCTTCCATGTCTACATTGTATACATGTATGTTGTTACATTGTATACATGTATGTTGTTACATTGTATAACATCCTCCAGTGGACTGTTGCCATTATTCGATGCAAACATTAAGGTATATTGTTATCTGCCCCACGAGGAATGTGTTACTTATGTCTTTGCTGATCTCTCCACTTTACAGCAGCAGATACACACACTAAGGGAGCGTGCCGACTTCTCTCCACGGCTGTGCAACCTCAGGAAGGCGCTTCAACCTCTTTGTCTGTGCTGGCACCTACAGAATTGGGCTGATCATAGTAGAACCAACTTGCAGAGTTGTTTGGTTGGTATAAAATGTGTGCCCGGAACAGAGCGCATATTGGTGACAGTTTGGTGTCTGAGTACTGGTTAGATCCTTCCTGCTATCTACTACTTCAGGTGTTGAGTAGCTACCTTCCAAACTCCAGGTTCTGCAGTTCTATGGGGTGCAGTAGGATCACACCTCTACTGTTCTTTGCTGAGCTACTGCCTCCTGAGCCCCTGCATGGAAGATGCTTTTGCTGGCCTGGAACATGCTCTTTTTGCAGTGCCAGCAACTGAGTCAGGGCCACAAATGCCAGGACAGTGCTATGCCATTGTAGACTTGCTCAGCTTCAAGGTAGCTCACTGTGTAGCTGAGGATAACCTTGAACTTCTGATCTGCCTGACACTATCCCTGAAGCAGTTATAGGTGTGTGTCGTGGTTACTGCCCCATTGCTGTGAAGAGACACCATGACCATGGGAATTCCTATAAAGGAAAGCATATAAGTGGGGCTGGCTTACATTCGGGGGGTTAGACCATTACTGTCATGGTGGGAAGCACGGTGACATGGAGGTGGACATGGTGCTGGAGAGGTGGCTGAGAGTTGTACATTGGGATCTGCAGACAGCAGGAAGAGAGAGTGACCCTGGGCCTGGCTTGAGCATTTGAAGCCTCAAACCCCACCCCCCAGGGACACACTTTCTCCAACAAGGCCACACCTCCTAGTCCTTTCAAACTGTGCCACTCCCTGGTGACCACACATTCAAATCTATACACCTATGAGGGCCATTCTTATTCAAACCACGACACCATGCAAGACCAGGCTCAGGTTAGACAGTGCTGGGGACTGACCCCGGTACTTCCTGCATGCTGGCTACAACTGAGTCACATTGCAAGTCTCTTGGCCAAGTTAAAGTCTTTGGAATAACAAGCTACTTTATTTCAATACTTGAACTTTTGGGGAAACACAGATCTGGGATGAGTGTGAAACATCTGACCTTCCACACAGGAGACTCTGAGATCAAGAGAATTGTGGTAAACGCTGATGTTTTTGGAGTTCATGAGGAAAAATAGGTAATTAGAAGACATTATGACACTGTGCTCACATAAGCTTGTAAACCCTGCCTGTCGTGTTTCAAGAGATTCATAATGTCCATTAGCATCTTACAAACTCAGAGTAACTTTGTTTAAAGGAAATCAAATCTCTAACCAACAGAAACAGAATTGAAACAAACCATAGCTTTAACATTTACTGGTTTAGTAGTGATGAAAGAGACACAGAAAATTAAGCTTAGTACTGTTTTATTTAAACCCAGAAATCCTAAATAGTGTCATTTCAACCTGCAACCAAAAACTTTAAAAGTATTTTACTTTTGAAATGTGGTTTTTACTTAGGTATTTAGTTACTTTTCTATAACTGTGAAGAGACACAATGACGAAGGCAATGTATGAAAGAAAGCATTTTCCAGGCGTGGTAGCACACGCCTTTAATCCTAGCACTCAGGAGGCAGAGGCAGGTAGATTCCTGTGAGTTTGAGACCAGCCTAGTCTACAATGTGAGTCCAGGACAGCTAAGGCTACACAGAGAAATCCTGTGCTGAAAAACAAAACAAAACAAAACAAAAAAAGCAAGCAAGCATTTACCTGGGGGCTTAGTTATAGTTTCAGCATGTTAGTCTAAGACTATCATGGCCCAGAGGCAGCAGGCATACAGGTATGATGCTGAGAGTAGCTGAGAGCTACATCTGACCCATAAGCAGGAAACAGAGATAGATAGATAGATAGATAGATAGATAGATACATAGATACATAGATAGATAGCTAGGGTCTGGCATGGGATTTTGAAACCTAAAGCCCACCTCTCAGTGACACGCCTCTTCCAACAAGGCCACACCTCCTAATCCTTCCTAAGCACTTCCACCAAATGGGAACTAAACATGAAATAGATCGGACTACACTGGCTGTTTTCATTCAAACCACCACAAGGTATATGCCAGTTGGGACTGACCACTTGTTAAGAATTTAGTAGCCACCTGGATAGTGGCTGCTATATTGGGCAGCATTGAGACCAGAGAGTCCCCAACCCCAGACAGATGTGACCCCAAAAAGTTACCAAAGAGCTGCATGGAAAATAATGGCAAGTATAGTGTTGCTAAGGGCAGTAAAATGGTTCATCGTTTCGTTTTCTTAACTTTAGATTTATTTTACTTAATGTGTGTGACTGTTTTGCCAGTGTGTATGTAGGCATGTATGTATACCATGTCCATGCCAGGCGCCCTTGGAGGTCAGAAGGGGGCATTGGATGCTCTGGAACTAGAGGCATGGATGGCTGTGAGCTGCTGTGTGGGTGCAGGGTCCTCTGCAAGAGCAACAAGTATTATACTCTTAGCCACTGAGCCAGCTCTCCAGCCTCTGACTTTTATTTTTAAGTGTGTGTGTGTGTGTGTGTGTGTGTGTGTGTGTGTGTGTGTGTGTGTGAGCAAAAGAGGGTGTTGGATCCCCTAAGAGTTGGAGGTAGGTAGAAGTGGTTGTGAGTGGCCTATTATAGGTGTTGAGAACTGAGCTTGGCCCCTTTAAAGAGCAGCACACAGTTGACAGTATCACAATGGTTAGTCTTGAAAAACATGCTGGCAGGTTTTATGGCAACTGGATACAACCTAAAGTCATCTCAGAGAAGGGTGCATCAGTAGAGAAAATGCCCCCACGAGACTGGGCTGAGGGCAAGCCTGAAGGGCATTTTCTTCATTAATACTGAAGGGAAAGGGCCCAGCCCAGTGTGGGTGGTGCTATCCCCTACGCTGGTGGTCCTGAGTTTTATAAGCAGGCTGAGCAAGCCAGTAAGCAGCACCCCTCCATGACCTTGGCACCAGCTCCTGCCTCCAGGTTCCTGCCCTGAGTTCCTGTCCTGCCTTTCTTCAATGATTAGACTGTGATAGGGAAGTGTAAGCCGAATAACCCTTTCCTCCCCAGCTTGCTTTCTGGGTATGTTTCAGTCACAGCAATAGGAACTCTAGCTAAGACAATAGACAATTTCACAGGACTGAAAAGAACACGGGATACTAGTAACGCTCGTCACTGGGTGTGTTTTTGAGGGTGTTTCCAGAAAGGATTAGATCATCATCAGGGTTCTGATTTACTTAGTGGATAGATTCAAAACTTGAATTTACTGTTGGGAAATGATGGCTCTGAGGAAGCTAGGGCCTGGCTAGAGGAAATGGTCACTTTCAGGGATTTCTCTTAGCCCACTTCCTTCCTGCTGCCGCCCAACTCTGCTTCTGGCCGGCTGTGAAGTGAGCTGCTCAGCCATGCCCTTTACACGGTGATGGATGGAAACCTTTGAGACTGTGCAGAGGAAATCTTTCTTCCCCTTAAAGCCGTTTGTCAGGTGTTTTGTCACAGTGACAGTAAAGCCAGCCAACACAGACAGAATGTCAGAAGGAAAAGGTTCTGATGACAAGGTTAAGTTAGAATTCAATAGACTATTATGCAAAAAAACGGTAACAGTGGGCTCAGCGGGCGGGAGAGAGGGCTCAGTGGGTAGGGGCGTTCGAGGCTTAAGCCCTAGGACCCGAGCCTGGATTTCAGATCCCAAGTGACAAGTGGGCATGGTCCTGTGTGTGCTGGTTAACCCCAGTGTTGTTGGGGGATGGACAGAGGAGACAGAGGTCACTGGGGCTTGCTGGCTGCCAGCCTATTTGAGATGCCAGCTCCAGGTTGAGGGGAGGACCTTGCCTCAAAAACAAAAAGGCAGAGAGTTATTGAGGGAGCCATTGGCACCGCCTCTGGCCTCCACACATTCCTGTACACCCCCCCCCCACACACACACACACACACACCACACATACCACTTACCCTATACACAGCACTTTAAAAATGTTAAATTTAGCTGGGCATGGTGGTACACGCCTTTAATCCCAGTACTTGGGAGGCAGAGGCAGGTGGATTGATGTGAGTTCAAGGCCAGCCTGGTCTACAAAGTGAGTCCAGGACAGCCAAGGCAACACAGAGAGACCTCGTCTCGAAAAACCAAAAAAAAATTAAATTTAAAAAGCGATGTCCATTAAAAAAATAAAAAAGAATCAGCTCAAAATTTATGACCACTCCTGTTAAAATCCCTTCCCTAGGAGAGAGAGCAAAGAGAGCTCCCTCCTCAGGTCCCAGTAAACAAACTGAGGCACCATTTCAGCACAGTTCACGGAGGGGCACCTGAGAGCTTAGGATTACTTACAGGGCAATGGGTGAGGGGTTATAGATAGGAGCATGGGTGACCTTAAAACAGCCACACTGGAAAGTCTATACCCAGCACGGAAGATGGCTGCATAGATGGGACCCCTCCCCTCTCCTCTGTACCCTCCACATACCACGTAGTCTCCAACCTCTCCACCGAGACCATGTTATTAGCTAGAGAAGATTCTTATCCAGCCGGTTGGGAGGGGTGGCTACTCAGCTAGGGGCCCCATGACCCTCCTTATCTCCTCCTATGAGGGAGAGCAAATGGTCGGAAGGCCCAGCCGAGATGATCTTTTACAAGCAGGCTCAGCAGGGTGCCTAAAGGTGGAGGCAGGGATCGGCTTAGAGAATAGCACTGTACATGGCATGGCACTTCTCAGATGCGTCTCAGTGTCCTAGGCAGAGATGAGAAGAAGCACTTGCGGAGTACCAGGAGCTGGTACTCTATTGTGCTCATCTGTTGCCTTAGCTTCTAGACGCTTCTCGAGGGCGAGGCAGGGGTGCCCAACCTTTAGTCCTTTAAGACTAGGGAAAGCTGTCTTGGGCCACACAATAAGTCCAGGGTTGTCCAACCTGCAGCCTGTGGATTGTGAGTGCATACATTTATTTCGTATGACACTGTGACCTAAAGAACTCACCTGAGCCACATGTGGCCTGAGGGCCAAGGGTTGGGCACCTCTGCTAGGTTCTGAGCCTGATTTTAAATTTGTTTTCCACATTTGTGTGTGTGTGTGTGTGTGTGTGTGTGTGTGTGTGTGTGTACATGCACATGGGTGTGCATATGCAGTCACGTGTGTCTGCACACTAATGTCACACCTCATATGTGGAGGTCAGAGGATAAGTATGGGAGTTGATTCTGTCCTTTCGCCATATGGGTCTTAAATTCAGGTCATCAGACTTGGTGCCAAAGCATCATTGCCTGCTGAGCCCCCTCACCAGCCCTCAGTTGATGTCTCTCATTCATAACTGGAGACAGTTTTAGGTCTCTCTCAGTCTGTGTCTGCATCTGATCTCCACACCCCTCCTCCAGGCTTCCCCTCCCTGTGTCTCATCTTTGGACCAGCGTTTTTCTTCCCCAAGACTGCACATGCAGATGTTCTGCTTGGGGCAAACTCGAAACATTCTTTTCCTCTTGACTAGCTCTGACATTCTTCCTTACGCTTCTGTAAAAATCGTTTTACAATCCTATGTATTAATCAATATGGCCCATCATCAGCACTGGGTAATTTCACCTAAGTGAAATTCCATCAGCCAGTGCCGACTGTTGGCCTCCACCGAGTTGGGGGTAGGGAAGCCTTGGGAGTATAGTCAGCTCAGTGTTTTTCCAGAATGTCCAAGCTGCCGCAGAACTCACTCAAAAGTGTGTTTGCTTTCCCTCTGCCAACTACTCCTCTTGAGCCAAAATCTGTTAACAATTTAAAAGTCAGGTCTGCCTCTAAGGTTACTGATCAGCCATTTCCTTTTGTTACGAATCCAGCCAGGTTCAAAGACATCTGATCCAAGCCAGTAGACCTCCCAAGGATGCTCCAAGAGCTCAGAATCCCCAGGTTCCCTCTCCAAAGGCTGGTGCTTGCAGTTCAGCGCTACCCATCCTATTCGTACCCTTGGAGGGCAGCGACCTGTTTTACGTCAACAACCACAGCAGCTCATAGCAGGAGTCTTGAGAATTGCTGTGTAGACCCGCGCAGGTCTGTGGGAACTACATGCTTTCAGTTATGTTTCGGTCAGTGTACACTTCCCAACGCCAGCATTTCTCTTATCTTTTCCTGTTCTTAGCTATAAGAAAAGCATGTATGTGTTTCATTGGCTGTCATTTTCCAAGTCCCTTGTTGGGCTTTTGGGGCTGCAACCACCTTTAAGGCCCAGCGTGTTGCTTCCTGCCCCAGTGTTGAGGCTATGTTGCTTTGACAGGGGGAGTGGAAAGGTAGTCGGGGAAGGAGATTAGTGTGGGCCGGGTGGCCTTGACCTTCCTGTCTGGGCCTGTCTGTACCATGAACTTGGATTCCTCTGACCTTTCCCCTCTCATCCTCAATTCTGCTCCAGTAAGTATTTGCTCTCAGAGAAGCAGCTGATTACTGGGGCTGGAGAGATGGCTCGGTGCGTGCATTGCTTGTCGTGCAAACATGAGAAGCTAACTTTGGTGCCCTAGCACCTGTGGAAAAGCTGGGCATGACAGCACGTGTCTGCAACCCCAGCACTGAGAGGGAATGCAGAGATGGGCAGGCTGTGGGGGCTCACAGTGGGAGGCCCCGTGTCAAGAAATAAGATAGAGAGCAAGTGAAAAGTGCGTCCAAAGGGCACCTCTGACCTTCACATGTGCATACATAAGCAAACACGTGTATATACATGCATGTGCCACAAACACACACACACATACACACACAGACATACACATACATGAGGGGTGGGGGAAGGAGAGAGAGGGGAGATAGAGAGAGAGAGAGGCAGAGACAGAAAGACAGACACAGAGACAGAAAGACAGACACAGAGAGAGGTTATTCAAACTAGCTTACACTTTAGGATTTTTGATTTAGACACACTGCATAGATAATGAAATCTATCCTTCTAAGTACATAATTCGGTGTTTTTAGTGCCTTCCCAAGGCTGTACAATTGTCACCACACTCTCTACATCTAGAACATTTTGTCACTCTTGAGGGAAACTTTGCCCATCACTAGTCACTCCTCATTCCGTTCCCCCTCAGCCTCTGGCAACTGGTCACCTACTTTCTGTCTCTAGACACTTGCCCAGTCCTATAAAAGTAACCACACCATGAGGCCGTGTCGCTGTGCGTTTCTCAATGGGCAGACTGTTTTCCAGGCTCACCCATGTCGTCCCGGGAGTCAGCAACTTATTCCTCTTTATGCCTGAATAGTGCTTTCTTGTCTATCAGTTGAGAAGCATTTGTGTTTCCACGGTCTGTGAACGCTGTTGCTCTGAGACTCTGTGGGGCTCAGAAGGTTTAGTTTTCATGTGCTTTGGGTATGACACTAAGAGTAGACATTCATGTCCATAGCAGTGCTATGTTTAATTTGGAAAAAATTTTAAATTATATTTGTGAGTGTGTGTGTGTGTGTGCGTGTCAGTACGCAAGTGGAGGCTAGAGGACAACTTGTGCGAGAGTCATTTCTGTCTTTCCCTTATGTGAATCTCAGGGATCAATCAGGTGGCCATGCTTGGCAGCAGGTAGCTTGACCCACTGAGCCATCTCTACAGCAATGGTTAAGGAGCTGCCAGACTGTTTTCTAAAGAGCCTGCACGTTGGTGCATTGACACCAACACCTGCATAAGGGCTCTCACTTCCTTAACATCTCCCCAGAACTTGTGCTCTGTCTTTTTTATTCTAGCCAGTAGTAGACGTGTAGCTTATTGTGGCTTTGGTTTGCATTGTTCTGCTAACTAATGGTGCTAAGCTTCTGTCATCGGCCTATTGGCCATTTGGTCTCTCTCTTTTTTTTTTTTTTGAGAAATGCCTATTTATTCAGGTCCTTTGCCAATTAAAAAAATACTTTTTTGAGATTTAATTTTATCTGTATGAATGTTTCCCCTGCATGTGTGTCTGTGTACCACATGTATGCAATGCCAGTGGAGGTCAGAAGAAGGCGTCAACCCATTGAAGCTGGAGGGACAGACAGTTGTTGGCTGCCTTGCGGGAGTTAGGAATTGAGCCCTGGTTCTCTTGAAGAGAAGATTCTTCAGTGCCGAGGTGTCCTTCCCTCTGCCTATTAAAATTATACTTTCTTCTTCTGCCTGTTAAAAAAATTATACTGTCTTCTTCTTTTCCCTCCTCCTCCTCCTCCTCCTCCTCCTCCTCCTCCTCCTCCTC